>CM077523.1:12763371-13474602 GCA_039654895.1 Mongoloraphidia duomilia
TGGTGGCCTTAAAAAGACAAAATAAATGTTTCGTTTCGTTTGACAATCATTTTCCCTACCTACAATCAAAAGTCGGCGCAATTATTGCTCTGATCGTTTATTGACTTCATAGATATAGGAAATGAAAGGTAAACGAAGGGAAAAATTATTTTATTGTTTTTAGAGGCATTCTGATTTCTTTTCTGAAGTCGGTTCCTTTAAAAAAAAAACGTTGCCCAGATAATGCAACTAGTCTAAGGTCCTTCTTCATGCAATCCTTAAAAAGAACTTAATGTTTGATTTTTTTTGATGTTTTTCGAAAATTTTCTCCTATAAAAAGTTTGCTGTTAACTTCTTGTTTTTTTTTTTTTTGTTTTCAGTTGGGTGACCAAATTCGCAACATGCTTGATCCAACGTATCAATCGACCGATCAAGTTGAAAGTTCCAAAAATATGCTGACACCACATTTCACCCAGCCATTAATTGTTTCCTGTGTCTTCCCTGGCGGCATAAACTATCTTTATATTCGCAAACCTGGAAGTCCGGTGCCCATAGATGCTGCCATGAATTACGACGATTACGTAAGTACTTATACTTCCTAAATCAATACATATTATAAAACAAAATCCCCGCCGAGTCTATCTATCTGTCTGTCTGCCATGTGCCCTATTTTCTCCGTAACTACTAGACGGATTTTGTTCCGTAAATAATGGATTTTATTTTTTAGGGTCAAGTGTTTATGACTGGAGATTCGAAATCATTAGAACGAGGATTTTTCCGTCTTCATCTGAATTCTCACAAGATAGTTGAAACCATTACTTGCTTATCTAAAGAGGTATCTAGTAGTGATGGGCAAAATCGCATTATTTCAATAATCAGATTCTTAGGTTATGAATGATTCTAATAATCGGATGTTTCATTCGAATTATATCAAACGATTCTTTTGAATTATGAGTACTACGTTTCATGTAGGTAATAGGCGGACCTAAGACTAGTTCACTAGCCAATATTCAGTACTGCCGGGCAAAATCGCATTATTTCAATAATCGGATTCATAGGTTAGGAATGATTCTAATAATCGGATGTTTCATTCGAATTATATCAAACGATTCTTTTGAATTATGAGTACTGCGTTTCATGCAGGTAATAGGCGGACCTAAGACTAGTTCACTAGCCAATATTCAGTAGTGACGGACAAAATATCATTGTTTCAATAATCGGATTCTTAGGTTATGAATGATTCTAATAATCGGATGTTTCATTCGAATTATATCAAACGATTCTTTTGAATTATGAGTACCGTAAACTGGGGATACATTGATCAGTTTTTAACTTGAAATCTCTATATTTCAATAGTCTTGTACTAAAATTAATTTAAAAAAAAACCTGTAACATCGGAATTGACTTACCTACAAGTTCTGAAAAAATGAGAGCAAAAAAATAAATACTTTCGCAGAAAAAAAATTAAAAGTAGGTGATCAAAGATATACCTTGTTTTGGGGATACTTTGATCACCTGCTTATTTTCAATGGAATATTAAAGTTGCCCCTTTAAAAAATAGATACAAATTAAAAAAAAAATATTTTGACAAGAAAACCAATTTTTTATAAAGAGATTTTCAAAATGGGGTAAATTTGATCAAAGAAAATATGTTTGTTTTTATGAATATACGTTTATTAAAGTACAAATAAAATATGATACGTAACAAAAAAACATAAATAGTTAAAAAACTAAAATAACATTAATTATTTCAATTAGAAAACCTATTCTAAATCATAAAAAACACGGTAGGTACCTACATATTATGCCTCATTTATTTCAGTATCTATTTCAAATTCATAATAACACTTGCCATTTAAATCCACTTCTTCAGTAGGATTCGGCAAAATTTGTAAAATATCAACTTCCGATATTACAGAAGTATCGTTATCAATCACTTTAAATTGTCTTTTATTTTTTTTTCGCAAACTTTTTAATCCCATAACAAGAATTTCTGGTGAAATCTCCAATATTTTGCAAACATATTTGTATATTTTCTTTCCGCGTCCAGATACAAATTTTACTAGAGCATACTGGCCAATTTCATAATTAATTTCGATCGTTTCTTGAATGGCATGCTCTTCTTCGATGACTGATAGGTTAAACTGATGATCAGTGTTATTTTCTTTAGAGGTTTCTTTTGAGACTGAGGCTACTTCATCGTCACCGCTAACTAATGTCGAAGCACCGTGATTGCTATTTACTGGTATCACTAGGGTGGAAAGAGGCTCACCGTCATCACTGCTGTCATTATTATCAAAAGTTTCTTCGTTATCATTAATCTGCACTGCTGTAGATATACTACAGCCAGGTGGAACGTCTAATCTTTTTTTCTTCCTTTGGGGACGAGGTGTATCTCCGAATCGTTGTTCTTTGAGCAAGGCTGTCAGCGCATTTTCTACCTCAGTCGTTGGGTTACCTTCTTCAGGTTCTTGTGGCAACCGCTTAAAAACTTGTTGTCGATCCAAAGGAAATATACCGGTGGCACGGAAACCGCTAATTAGGTTTCTCTTGATAGCAGAGATATCATCAATATTGTTATTGTTGTTGGATCGTGGAGTGACTGCATCCATCTTGTGAAGACTTTTTTTTAAAAGAGTAGGAAACATATCCTTAGGAACCGCATTTAGACGTATATTTTGTAATTTAAATTCTGTCAATGTAGCTCTCCATGCCTCTTTCATTGGCCTAAAGAAAGCTACATCTAAAGGCTGGCACAAATGGGTTGAATTAGGCACCAAGCATATAAAATCTATTTCATTTTCAGCACACAATTGCAAAACGTCTACATCAAGGTGAGATGATAAATTATCGCCTATTAATGCTTTTCTGCCATTTAAACGTTTGGCGTGAGGTAAGAAGCATGTCGTAAACCAATCGCGAAATGTGACAGCATCCATCCATCCACTTGATGTGCGATTATATCTTGTTCCTAAAGAACAACACGGCTTGTCACAAGTAGGAAGTCCACGCGGGCCATTTTCTTTCCAAGAGTCATACAAATGGAGGCTCTTGTACACTACATACGGTGGCAATAATGTCCCATCTGCTGACCCACAGATCATGATCGTCGTACAACTTTTTGAATGGTTCATCACTTTTTCGGGATATTTTACTCCTCTACGATAAATACCGCGTTTTTTTCCTGGATCGTCTGATAAATTTGACTCATCATAGTTAAAGATATTCATGTTTGGCAAATCTCTTAACACGATTTCTAAATTGTCGTAAAATTGATTCAGCGTTGCTCTTGAAACTGATGCTCTGGACCTTTTTATATTTGTAGCTACTCGTTGTCCGTATTCTTTGTGTCTGTTTAATAAACTATAGGTCCAATCGACTCCTGGTAAATTATTTTTAAAAATATTTATATTTTTCCCTCTTCGATCTAAGTAATATTTGGCCATCATTCTAACATCCATCATTGATAAAGGAAACCCCCAATCCGCACATTTGGCTGCTGATTTGAGTATAGCTGTCTCTTCATTGTGGGTAAAAATGGTAGGTCGACCTGGTCTACCCCCATGTTTGCCTTTAAATTTGTTATACAACGTTCCAAAAGGAATTTTAATTTGCCTCGAAGCTTCACGGATAGTAAGTGTGCCTTCCGCTATATTTTCTATTGCCTCTTCTAATTTTTCACTCGAATAATCACTGTATGACCTGCATCCAAGTAGGCGCTTGTGTTTGCGAGGCATATTTTCTAAAAAAAGAAAAAAATCACATATATTTCCAAATATCTAAAAAATTTTTTATAAAAATTAAGCCTGGGGCAACATTGATCAGGCGATCAATGTTACCCCTGAGGCTGATCAATGTTACCCCTTTATAAAAATACAATTATAGAAAAATAACCTAACAAAATATTAATGTACTAATGGGTGGATGGTGTCCCGAAATATATATTTGGCAACGCAGAAAATATGCAAAAGTATAAATATATGTACTTACTTGTGTAGTCACGAAGTTTGTCACTGTAAATTAATGTATACAAATATTTGCTGATAAATATTCACTCACTGTATCGACATTCGTGTGATTCATACCCTTCTCACTGCATATTAATGCTCACTGTGCTACCTTTTGCCGCGAACGTCAGCTGAGCGGTATGTTGGTTGCCTAATAATGGAAAACCATGTCGATTAAATTAAAACGGAAGTTTCGATCAAAGTATACCCAAGATTTAAAGTATCCCCAGTTTACGGTACTGCAATTCATATAGGTAATAGGCGGACCTAAGACTAGTTCACTAGCCAATATTCAGTAGTACCGGGCAAAATATCTTTATTTCAATAATCGGATTCTTAGGCTATGAATGATTCTAATAATCGGATGTTTCATTCGAATTATATCAAACGATTGTTTCCGATTATTATAATTTAAATTGTATACAATTCAGATTATAAAATCATTCAAATTATACAGGGTGTCCAAGACTTGCGTTGTCGGTCGATATATTGATTTTGGGTGAAGATAAAAAATAAGTTCAAATACAAAAGTTGTATAAATTTTAATGGTGTATAACCTAATAATATTTTCAATTATACAGCCTGTCCCATTTAAGCTTGGCAGATCAAAGTTATGTTTTTTTTAACCTAGCACCCTGTTTTTATTTGTTTTTTCAATTCTGCATCTAAATGTGAATAGAAATTGTGAGGGAAGCCATGCTCGAAAATTCAGTAATTTTTTAGTTATTCGAGTTTTTTAGAAATTTTTGACAAGTGCAGACCTTTACCTAAAATTCGACATCGCCAAAACAGAAACCTTTATCAAACTGAAATTTTGAGGATCACTAGATAGTAGACGGACAAATCAATGTCTGTCCTAAAAAAATGAATTTATTATACAGGGTGTTCAAAATAATGTACTTCTTTTACCTAACTTCAAACACGTGTAACTTTTGATTGTTAAATACAATGAGGTTATTTTTTTGCTGGAATTGTATTCTTTAGGAAATTTACTAACACTTTTATTAAAGGTTGTCCAAACCTAAACGTAATATTTTCGTATTAAAATATTAGGTTTAGGTTTGGACAACCCTTAATAAAAGTGTTAGTAAATATCCTAAAGAATACAATTCCAGTAAAAAAAATATTGGATTTGTCCCGTCTACTATCTAGTGATCCTCAAAATTTCAGTTTGATAAAGGTTTCTGTTTTGGCGATGTCGAATTTTAGGTAAAGGTCTGCACTTGTCAAAAATTTCTAAAAAACTCGAATAACTAAAAAATTACTGAATTTTCGAGCATGGCTTCCCTCACAATTTCTATTCACATTTAGGTGCAGAATTGAATAAACAAATAAAAATAGGGTGCTAGGCAAAAAAAAACATAACATTGATCTGCCACGCTTAAATGGGACAGGCTGTATATTTGAAAATATTTTTAGGTTATACACCATTAAAATTTATACAACTTTTGTATTTAAACTTCTTTTCAATCTTCACCCAAAATCAATATATCGGCCGTAAACGCAAGTCTTGGACATCCTGTATATGACTCGAATAATTATTTCCATAATTGGGTTCTCGACGTACGTTTCGCCAACCAAGTTGGCATCATCAGGAGATTTTATTTACCTCCTGATGATGTCAACTTGGTTGGCGAAACGCAAAGTTACGAAACGTACGTCGAGAGTTTTATTATGGTTTGGTGTTTTGTTGTATTTATAACATTTTGTATCGTTACACCAAAGGTTCCACCACTTTTTATTGCCATAATCGGGTGTTATCGATTATTTAAAAAATCGGATTATCGTTTTTTTTTAATCCGAATTGTCCCATCACTTGTATTTAATTTAAGTTCTTTCTTACGCGTAAAATTTAAATCCAAATAAAATTGTGATTTTCTTCTGCCTGATGTTAAAACTGTATTTTGACGGACACTGTATATAAACAAACATAAAAAAAATCCACGGAGCCAACTGGATTCGAACCCTGGACCTTAATGATACAGTGCTGTTTTTATGATATATGTAGAGTCGGCAGACTGAAGCACATAAGTCAAATTTTTGAGTTTTTTTTTATATCACCAAAATGGTTCATAAAGTTCAACTTATCGTCTGACTAAAGCACATAAGTCAACAACATTTATAATAGGTTGTTTTCACTCTTGTTACAAATAAACGTGTCTCTAATTTTTTTTTTTAGAGTTGGACTGAAACACATAAGTCGACTTATGTATTTTATTTTTATCACGATACAACTTAGAGGTTCTCTGGCACTTAAGTCGACTTATGTATTTTATTTCGTTACAACTGTACAGATTGACTGAAACATAATATTATGATCTTATGTGCTTTATTCTAACGGAAGTATGACGACAATCAATTCAACAAGTTCAAACTATACCGGTTCGGTTTTTAATAATAGTAAATTAATTTATTCGTATAGTCGGGAATATTCTCACGTCTGTGCCATGTTCCAACTTGTATTACAACAAACATCTATTGAAACTATAGACCATAAGTTAATGATTCCTGGACAAAGTCATCTTGAAGTAGATACAGACCATGGACTTATTGAAAAAAAATGAAGATTGATATACAAATTTATCATCTACACGATTGGATGCAATTCATACGATCCTGTAGCCAGCGATTTCATGTCATAGAAATGACACAAACAGATTTTTTAGATTATGCCTCCCTTCTTAAAGATCTGTTAGTTTTCCGGAAAAAGGATACGGACGGTGAATCATTTAAATGGCTAAAAATAAGATGGATTAGATATACTAACCAAATAGGTATTGTCTACTTTAAAAATAATCTGCAGAGTGAGTCTATTTTCAAGACTTTAAGTACCCAAAGACGCGGCACACATTCCCCTCTTTCTGTCCGGCCCATAACAGACAACCCGATTCCAATTTCAGTTGAAAAAAGGAACGACCTCATATCATTACTTCCACTTGTTCCAGACGTCTTAGTGATCTAGGTCGATTCTTAGTGATCAATATGGTCGATTCTTAGTGATCTAGGTCGATTCTTAGTGATCAATATGGTCGATTCTTAGTGATCTAGATCGATTCTTAGTGATCAATATGGTCGATCCAGACATTATAGAGAGTGGGGATGAGTCAGAATTTTAATTTTTTATAAACAAATTAAATTATTTATGTAAACGATAGTAATTTATAATGACGTTTATTATTTTGTTTAATTTGATACTAATTTGAAGTCTAAAATATGTAAAAAATATTTATTTCCATATTTTATTATAACATACTTACTTAAAAGGGCACTGCACAAAAAGTTGCCGATAATAAACCGTTAGAGGCGCTGTCGTCGCTGTAATTGTAATATTTTTCAAAATATTGTGAGTATTTCGTCTACTAGCGTATAGAGGACACTAATATAACAATAATTTTTATAATTGATCTATGATGACAGCAAAGTTAGTAATGATATAATATTTCTGAAATTGCCATGGAAACAATGTGAATAAAAAATTTAAATATTTGAGAAATGTTGACACAAGTGGACACAAGTCGTGTCATAAATAGTTAATAATGTTGAGTTGAAAGTTGAAAAATTATAATTTCAGAGCAGAAAATTAATAAATAAGGACATTTATGAAATCTTATAGAACATGTGCGAAAAAATGTATAAATAAAATCTATTAAAACGCTTGAATCAATCAAAAAGAAATAAAATCTGAGTCAAGAAGAAAGCATTTATGAAATTTCTCCTATTAGAAAAAAATAACTCTATGACAGATCTTGGAATTAGGCAATACGTCTGAAAAGCCCAAAAGAAGAATAATTGAAGTGTAATAAAGATTTAAAAGTGCCAAGTGAATTTATAATTTTTTATAATAATGTGAATGTAATGTCACTTTTTATTACCTATATAAATTTACTTTGTGCTTTTTTATTTTACATAAAATTTCTGTGGTGTCATTTTTGTAATAAGCGATATGAAAAGTTTCATTAGTTAATTAGTTCATTTCACTATTCTTACTTGTAAAATGAATAAAATAAATAACAAATCGAAGAAAATTCATGCATAACAGTCTATAAAATGATACTAATATTTTTAAAAATTTACGTCGTTTTGGATTTCGATTATTTCTTCCCATTTCCCTGGTTACTGAACTATTTTTTTTCAGAAAAACCTGGAAAATATAAAAAATCTAATCTCAATTTGAAAATTGTGTACGTGGTACCAACTTTACACAATCAAATAAATTTCTCAAGAGGAAAATTTGATAATTTAAGTTGTCATATTTAGAACATCTTTGAATTCGATACTTTTTATGTTTTCATGTTAATTGAAAATTGATTATTCATATTCATAGCAACCCGTTGCCTTGAAGAAAAAATCTATTTAGAAAACAAAATCAATCTCAAAATCTTTGAAAAACACGAACTGAACAAGAAATCGAAAACTGACATTTATACCATAAATCAAGATGTAAACAAAACGTACGTAGCGTCATTTCTTAGACAATAGCTACACTTTTTTAGTTATTGATAACACCGCGGTTGCATTATCTGTCATTAGTGACTTTTTACTAAAGAATTTGCTGTTATTATTAACAGTTTCGTATTGAACTTAAGCATATCCATTTTTTGTCCTTCAAAGTATGTTTTAAATGTCTTAAAATCCTTTTTCATTGAAAAAAATATTTCAAGTTCAATCTGAATTCCTACTTTTATTAATTTCAATACATGACCCCAAATATGTTTAATACAAAGAATATCATCTATAGAATCTTACAGATCTCACAAATTGACTGTATTGTTTATATAAAAGCTGATTTTTTGATTAAAAAATTGGGAAAAATGACATATGGTAGCGCCATCTTTTGAAATTGGTGCCAGGCAGATTCCTATTAAGTCAAATAAATGTTTGTTCCTAATCACTTAAGTCAAAAAGGGGGGGGGGCCTTTTATTTTTTTGTTTTAAGCCAAAAATGCACTAAGTTTTCAATAATTTATTGGTTTTATGTTCTACAACTAGTTGTAAGTGAAAAATGAACCAATTAAATTTAAATGTAGGTAAACAAAATATCCATGAATTTGGATTTCGTAAACTTGCGTTGCAGTTTTTATGCTCTCCTGTAAAATTGCTAAATTGGACTTATGTACTTTAGTCTGAATGAATGAATTGTAAATTATAGACGCTCGACTACTTTAGTCTGCCGACTCTACATAAATAATATACGCAACACCCGGTCTACGTGTATAAAAACTTTAATTACTTGATATTAATTAGGAAAATCATGATATTTTTTATTGGAGATGAAGACCCAGCCTATAAGGTAGAGATCTACAAAGTTTCATTAAAATCTGCCCAGTGGTTTTACGTGATGCGCGTATAGCGACGGACGCTATCATTTTATTTATATATATATTTTGTTTTTGATTAGAAAATTGATGTCAACAATATGATCAGCTTGTGGGGAAAACACGAGAGAATGTTGAACAATTTCGTTGCAAGATTTGAAATGGTGTTGATCACGGATTTATTCGAATACTTCCGAGAACCTTGGACTTGCGCCTTATTCCACGATCGCTACAGCAGCCTTCTACAGAATGTTCGGCGATTACTTACTTCAATTAACCATGTAAATTTAAATTACAACAAAAGTTTAATAATCTCTCGGCAATTACAGCGGCGATACCGAAAAATCGACTGGATAGCCAGTCCTATACTTCCTCTAGTCACACTTCTTTATTTATAGAAAGATACGTATTTAAATTATCTGCCTTGTCGTTGGCACAGATCAGTATATTATAATAGGCGTGATACAGTCAATCAATTACAGGCTGAATCGTATCTACGTCATTTCGGTATAGCGGCACAATTCTATGTTTAAAATTCCATTGAAAAAACACACTTTTTAGAATTATAGAAATTGTCAAAAAAAATGTTTCATAATATATTTGTAATGTAGATTCCAACAAAAAAATGTGGGACGCACCCCATTGTCTTCTGGCATAGCCTGGGTTTCTATCTCGCAAGATAATATCTTGCACTATCAATCACCATTGTCTTGTCCTCGTGTGAACAAGCTTTGATAAATATTGTAGATTATAGACGCTCGACAACAGATCATAAGTGTCTGAACGAGTATTATGAAGTATTAGAAATACCTTGTATTATGTCCGTCTTGTGACTTCTTGTGGATTTACACTACACGTTGCAGCAACGAGTTGCCATCTTCAGGTGTGGTTAATTATTTTTTTAAAAACACACATTGAGTATTCGTAACACTATATAATATTATGATGCTAAGCATTGTGTATTCATAATATTATATAATCATAATATTAGGCATATAGTGTTACGAATACTCAATGTGTGTTTTTGAAAAAATAATTAACCACACCTGAAGACGGCAACTCGTTGCTGATACGCGTAGTGTAAATTCACAAGAAGTCGTACAAGACTGACATAATACAAAGTATTTGTAATACTGCATAATATTCATATAGTGACTTGGACACCACTCTAAAAATGTCTGAACGAGCTTAGAAGCATTTCAGTCACCCTGCTGCAAATATTTCAGCGACAGTTAGGTACTATATCGCCTAGCGTCTAGCGAAGAATTCTTGTAGCTCTGTAAACCTGTAGTTTTAATAAGTGAAAGTTCCGTAATATAATATGCTCTGTGACCATTATTTACATTAATAATGTTTTTTGCTTGAGAATGGCCGAACGTGTAGCAATGCTGTTGTTTACATGGCGTTGCTATGGTTCCTCTATTACAAGTCCCCAGTTCCCGGGTTCTAGCCCGAGAGCTGTTAAAAGTGTCAATTGGATTTCCAATTTATTATTAAAAAAATAAATAATTAAGTAAAAATATGAATTGGTGCTAGGCCCAAATAACCTAATTAGCTGTTGGTGGTCTTTAAAACACAATTTAGCCGGAAACTGGGGGTTTCGGGTTCAAGTCTCGACAGTGGTCATTTGATTTTTTCTTAGATATAGCTCAAAAAATCATGGCAGCCTAGCTGTCTGAGATATTTATTATTTTCACCTCTAATTGTTATGTGAATAATATGGTGTGGATATAAGGGGTTTTAAATCGATTGATTTTATTATATACCAACAATTTACAATGTTTTTGTTTTTTAATTTACAGAGCTCGCACGATAACAATGCCGTAAAATCATTGTATCAAGATATATTAGATGCATTTACAAAGAACGAATGGAAAAAGGTGAGTTTTCTATTCATTTCTAAACATTCATTTGAACAGGGATGGCGAACTTTTTCACATCTACGTGCCAAATTTTTTCAGAAAATGTTTACTGTGGCCATGACGGGCCAATAAGCAATCAATAAAATTTAGTGGACAAAAAAAAATTGGCAGTTATGGGAACTTCCGACAGAAGTGAAAACTTTTTGAAAATAAATGCTTTGTTTTCATTATTCATTTTTCTATATAAAAATATTTAGTACTCACTGCACAATGGTCCTACAATTAAACAATTAAAATAATAATCAAACTAAAACACAATTTAAACAATACACACATTTTTACGTAATCAATTCAACTTTACTTGTATAGATACACACAGTACTAATGTTTAATGTGTTGGTGCATCTACGTGTACATAGGCCACTGCGCGTCCGCCAGTATATTACTTTCACCGCTGGCCAAGCGCAATACGTCACACTCATAGCTATAGATATACTTTTAACATGAGCATGTCGGTGACGCGTGAGCAAGTCGGTGACGCGAACCCATAAGTTTTTCCCCTTCCAGAAATCGTCTAACGCGCCTATAGAAGTTTTCACTTCAAAAATGAATCAAAATTACTTCTAGTGTCGATCTCATATTTGTTATTTGAATGATAGTTAAATTTTTTCGACAATATCTAACATGTCGTCCTTCATCTCACGTAAAGACGTAACTAACAAAAATTGAATAAGTGAGATACGCCACTGAACAACCACCCTTAAGCCTGACTTTCTTCTCACGATGTGGCGTAACTGTGGTGGTGAAAATGGCAGATACGTCTTTACGTGAGATGAGGAACGATATTTTTAAGTATTTCGATTTTGTACCTCAATCAACCATCCCTGCAATAGAACATTAAAATTATATTATAAGGAATGACTAGGGTAGAAGACAGATCTGGGGAACTTGTATTTCAGATACTTTTTTGATGTGAAACATCTTATGTCGGGGCTGTGAACAGCCGCGTGAGGGGAAATATGCAACGAAATTTATGGTCCGCTCCTTCGCTGCTGTTCTCCCCACCACTGCGGCACTCTCTCTCTCGGCTTCCGCGCGCTCGGGCACGGGAAGACAACCGCGTGTGTTACAGTGCAGTATATAGGATTACGTCAGCATAACAGTTAGTTGCTGCTTTTGAAAAAATATATACTACTACATAGAGAATACCACCGAGTTCAATAACGTTTTCTTTGATGTTTCACATCTGTCGGGGGTCCCGAGACCCACACCCTTTTTTTTATCTTAGATATTTTTATTCATAAGTATTTGTATTCAAAAATAAAGATACATATCTACTTCCCAAAAGTATCTGGTATGATGGTATTTAAGATATTTATATTTAAAGGTATTTTAGATACTTATAAAGTATCTTGGATATTTTAAGTACGGCGTTGTTCCCACTCTTCATAGTTTCCGGGCTACAACTGCCGTAGACATTTTCAAAGGCGATGTGATAACAGTCGAAGTGTCCTCCTTAGCGGCTCACACTTACCTGTGAGTCGCCATACGTTACTTTAGAGTTTAGATTATCTGTCCGTGGAAATTTTCTTAGAAAGTCAAAAGTATCTTTTATTTAAATACTTTTTTTCAATGCATCTTTCATGATTGTATCTTTTATTTAAATACTTCCATTATCAAAATATCTTGTAGCTTTTATCTTTTGGGATATTGACTGTTTGGCATCTTAAATTTAGATACTTTCTTTAAGTGTCTTCTCAGGTCTGGAGCAGTCCTTTAAAATACCGTAGTTAGTTCTTGTAAAGAGGATGATCTATTTATTTCGGGGAGCAATATTTTATCCAATGCTTTCTTTTACAGTTAACGAAAAATCAAAAAGCCATGATTGAAGAAAAATACCAATTGGAATTTCCTGGGAAAATTGAACAGTTAATATTGGATTTCATCTGGGAAAATCAAACACATCTACCAATGTACGCCCATCCCTTGTTCATAAAACAATTGTTACAGGGATGTGACAGCAGTCCTTTACATTATTTACATTAATAAAATGATTTATGTTTTAAATAAAAAAAGGCAACGAAAAATATAACAAAACTGCATATTTACAAATAAATTATTTTTTTATTTCTTATATCCCGAACATTTCTAACTTGAGTTCTTGTGATCTAGGGCGACTCTTCTTAGTCATCTAGTCGAGACTCGAGCTGGTCGATTTTTAGTGATCTCTCAGATGTTGTTTATATCTTTGAAACTAAAAGTGCGTGTTGTTGGAGTCGATTCAGCGTTATTTTTTCTGTAGATTTAATATCAAACGAATCGGGTCGAATTTATTTTTCAAAAATTTTGCAAATTTGTACAAACGCGCTCAACTCAACGATTTGGGGGAACTCGCGCTGCTGGACACAATTTATATGCAATGATGCAATCCATTTATTTTGACGTAGCTATGGTTATTTGAAACATCAAAACGTCAAATACGTAAGAAGCTTCGCTTTTGTCGGGTTTCTCACGACATTTTCATGTTTTTCACGTCCGGGTGCGTTTTTCACGTACGTGTTTTTAGCAGGGATTTGGCACATTCGTGTTCGTTTTTCAAGTTTTTCAAATAAATACACGGACGTAAAAAACGCACACGGACGTGAAATTTTTTCACGTACGTGCTTTTATTTTTCACGTACGTGTTTTTAGTAGGGATTACATCCGTGTGCGTTTTTAAAATTTTTCAAATAATAACACGGACGTGAAAAACGCACACGGACGTGAAATATTTTTCACGTACATGTTTTTTGCAAAGATCTGGCACATCCTTGTGCGTTTTCCAAGTTTTTCAAATAAATACACGGACGTGAAAAACTATTACGTACGTGCTTTTTTTTCACGCCCGGGTGCGTTTTTCACGTATGTGTTTTTAGCAGAGATTTCGTTCATCCTTGTGCGTTTTTCGAGTTTTTTAAAAAAATACACGGACGTGTAAAACGCACACGGACGAGAAATTTTTTCACGTACGTGCTTTTATATTTCACGTTCGGGTGTGTTTTTCACGTACGTGTTTTTAGCAGGGATTTGGCACATTCGTGTTCGTTTTTCAAGTTTTTCATATAAATACACGAACGTGAAAAACGCACACGGACGTGAAATATTTTTCACGTACATGTTTTTTGCAAAGATCTGGCACATCCTTGTGCGTTTTCCAAGTTTTTCAAATAAATACACGGACGTGAAAAACTATTACGTACGTGCTTTTTTTTCACGCCCGGGTGCGTTTTTCACGTATGTGTTTTTAGCAGAGATTTGGATCATCCTTGTGCGTTTTTCGAGTTTTTTAAAAAAATACACGGACGTGTAAAACGCACACGGACGAGAAATTTTTTCACGTACGTGCTTTTATATTTCACGTTCGGGTGCGTTTTTCACGTACGTGTTTTTAGCAGGGATTTGGCACATTCGTGTTCGTTTTTCAAGTTTTTCAAATAAATACACGGACGTGAAAAACGCACACGGACGTGAAATATTTTCACGTACGTGCTTTTATTTTTCACGTCCGGGTGCGTTTTTCACGTACGTGTTTTTAGCAGGGATTTGGCACATCCGTGTGCGTTTTTCAAGAATAACACCAACAGACGAGACGACTGTATCGTCACGCGACTCAGAATTAGTCACACCAAAGCAACGTACAAATATATCCTTGAAAGAACGGAACAGGAACAATGCGACACATCACAGTGAAACACATCCTAGTAGAATGCCGAAAACACAAGACCAGAAGAAAAGAAAATAAAATACCACTTACCTTACCGGCAGCTATTGGCAGTGAATCCACCATCCTCAGAGTCTTAAAATACCTGAAAGAAATTAATTATTATGTCAAGTTTAACCTATTGTATTATACATATAAATACTATTAATTATACTACTTACCCATATTAGTTGACACACATATTGTAAAACATTGTATCGTCTGGTGTTAGTGACAAGTAGTCGAAACACCCTTTTTCTCTTCAAATAAAAAAAAAACAAAACGTTCAGTTGTTTAAATTTTTCTTGAAATGAATTAGTGCCATCTAGCGGCGACCTTGTGAATTAAAAATCAATAATACTGACGCACAAAAAATACCTGTTTGGGTTTCTGATGGCCTACTCCTAAATTTTTAAATGTGAAAAATATTTGTCCATTTACGGCGAAGAAATTTTTAAAATCTAAGGATTTAGGAATAGGCCACCATAAACACGAAGAGGTATTTCTTGGCAATTTTTGTAGTTCTTGAGTTTGCTAATAGGTGGGACTAATAACTTATTTGAAAAAAAGTCAACTATTTTTTCTTATCTTCACGGAAGTATCGTAAGGTGCAACTAAAAAACAGACATTTCTTCTTAGAATAAAAAAAGCCATCAGATGTCATCAAAAACTTATTGTACAGTAATCCAGCGCTTCTAAATTGGTGATAATAAATAATAATTAGCTTATATCTGTATTCGTAATAAATAAAAATGCAATAATTCTTTCAGTTAATGTATGTGTTTGTTTTCTTACAATCCTTATAATAATAATATTATTATGTAGTTATTACAAATACAACAAAATAATATATTAAAATGTAAAAATATTTTTATATATTTTCACACCAACTCAATCCTATAAAATATATCCTAGTTGATCATTCTATAATATAATTACGCACGAGATATAATATATGGTATTTTTTGCCACACCCACTATAAAATAGCTGCTTCTCACATCATTTTCAGTATTTTCAAAAAATTTTGATAGTGAGGTGGCTTAGTGAAATTACCGATACCTGGCGGATAAAAGTACCAAATTTGGTATGAAGATACCTTAGGGTATACTAATAAAATGGGCGTTTTGGCCGAAGTAAGTACTTACTAAATTTAGTAAGTCACTTACTATACTTACAAAATTTTCGGCTGGGACACAAAATAAGTGCTAACTTAGTAAGCATGGCTCAATATAAGACGCCATTTTGCCGGTGTTTTGTGTTATATTAAGCCAGTAAGTCTGTCCTGGCCGAAAAGCGCTATAGTCAGCCTGTAAGATTTTATTTTTTTTATGCTAACTGGCTTACTAAGTTTAGTAAGTACTTACTTCGGCCAAACACGCCCATTGTTAGCTTAGGAGCCCTCTGGGATTTCTAGAAAACAACTTTTGGCGGCCGAAAAACCACGAAATGTTACCACCTTTTTTGATTTTTTCGAAATATCTCAGAAACGGTCGACTTAAGCAATTCTTCCATTATATAATGTTTTAAAGAGGATTACATTTCCTACAATTTTCAATCCCACAACTTTTCTGTGGTACTAATGGTAAGCGCGCTACAGCTTCTTGAAAATCACGCGCTTTTTGTAACCTTGTTAACCAATGGTTAAAATGTAATGTCCTTTTCAATAGCTTTATTTATTGTGTTCTTCATCGAAATTTAAATTGAAAATACACATGTTCGTAAAGCAAGGAACGCCCTAACGTATCGATCTCATAATATAATGTTATTTGAATGATACGTCAAATTTTTTCGACAGCATCTAACATATTTCTAATTATTTCGATTGTGTACCTCAATCAATGCCGTGCCGACAATATTCTGTCGAGTGCCATAGGTTCGCCATCTGCTCAATTGACGACGTCAATTGAGCAGTGGTTTACTTAATGCTTGGAATTACTTGGAGTAGAACTATTTTATTTACTAGAAAAGTTAAAGATAACATAATATATTCCAGATTAAATTCGAAGTGGTTGACCTTTATTAGTCGGTAACTGAAATTAATCCTAAGTGGGATGAACTCGGATAAAATAATTATGGTCGCTGCTGAATGTCAGAGCCTTAGACCATAGATATAGACAAGGACAACTAGAATCAAGTACTCTAGTACCTTCTTCAATACACCTTACTCAACATTTTTCGTGCAATGTCACTTTCACTTAGTCCAATGTATTTCCATATGTCGATATAATTTAATGCATTACTGTCATGTTTTGTTGATTCTGTCAAAACGCGGATCCAGAGTGAAGCTAGCGTTGCTAGTCCTTGTATCGTCAAAGATCAAAGCAGGTGGAGAACTCCATTGACTTGTTAAAATTAGAAGTTCATCCCGCTTAGAACATTACCCATGTTGCCACCAATAGTTCGATTTAATTGTCAATAGCAACAGACAAGGCAAGGATTTATTTCGGACACAAATTATAACGATTTTAGCTTTTTACAAATAGATGACAGTAGAATCGTCTCACTAGTCAACTTCTGCTCAACTGACGTTGTCAGTCTGCACTCTGCAGTGTTTAGTATATTTTCGTTATATTCGTTAATAAAGAGATCAGTGGAAGTTTAGTTGCTGTCTTCTTCTTCTTTTTCGTTGTCTTCTTTTTCTTCGTCACTATCTTCATAGGGAGCAAGACTGTAACCTAACTTAGTCACACAATCGACGACAACCGTATCTTGGATGAGGACATCCATCCAATCGTTGTAGGTATAGTACGGTTGGATTCCACCATATTCGGTTGGTAAAGATTTTGGATCAATATATTTGTGAAGCGACTCCAAACTGTCGTGAAAGCGAACGATTTCACGCATTTCGTCCGTTAGAAATGGACTGAACATCGAAAACAAAGCACCGTACAGCCAGGAGTGGTTGATCACGTGAAGTGACTCCAATCTTATAGGAAAACTGCTCTGAAATCAAAAGGAAAATTTCATTTTTAAACCTTGACTCACGAAAAAATTTAATTAAGAATCTAAAAAATGCCCGACGCAAAAAAGCAAACCTTTAAAAAGTGAGAATATTGTAACAAAACTGTTTTCTTACGTGGGTGGAATAAATTATTTATTTACAATAATTAAAAATGTAAACAACAAAATACAATAATTCGTAACAATGAATAGTCAATTTCAACAGTCAACACTGTCACTTGTTCTCGATGCTTCGATTGTCGCCAGCGGCGTATCATCTGGGGTCTTGCTACAATATAATATCTACTATACATATATCTGGCCCGAAGGATACTAAATCGCGATTTGACGATTACTCAGGGATTCGAAATTTCTCGTGATACATCTGTGTATTTTAGCGCAGGGTGTACACTGTGCGGCCACATCTGACGATCTTCAAGCGACATAGTCGCAAAATCACACTGGAATTCTTACTTAGTTGCATCAGAAGACAGAAAGTAAGTAGAATAGTTAAAGATTTATATTGCCGTCTCGTCGGTTCAAGTTTCATTCATTTGTTATTTTGTTATTACCTTATTTGATTCTTTGCGTAAAAAATTATTTACATAACATTTTTTTTGTGAGAAAACTGATTTATGTTCCTTGCAAAATCTATCGTATCAAATACCCATAAATAAAATGTCTAAAGTTGAGAAAGTAAAAAGAGAAAATAAAAATCTGAAGTTTACACGAACTCAACATTATGTAGGTAAAATGGAAAATTTCCTATGCTATGTACTATACGTGGTTCAATGTAACAAAAACATACTTACAACAATGAATTCAATAATTTTTTTCGCCATAGACGGTGACAGGTTCCATATATGTTGTAGAGAAAGTCCGTCCAAATCAAATATGCAACATGCTCCATAAATTTGATTTTTCTGTTCTAACAATGATATTTCCAGAATCAAAATGGTCGCTTTAAATATGTCATCCGCCGAATAACTGCTCGGATCCCAGTGTCCTATAAAAATAGAAAGATCTATATATTAATACGTGAACATCGAGAAGTGTCGTATCTTTTTGAAGTGAAAACTTCTTTAGGCGCACTTTACGTTCTTTCTGAATAGTGAACGAAAGCCGTCACGCTCGGGTCGGTGACGCTGAATCGGGTTTACTCGTCTCCATGACTCGACATCAAGCGCGCTCGGGTCGGTGACCACGTTTACTGTCTAACAAGGAGTCCATCGTTTCAAGAATTACGTTTTTATTATTACGAATTATAATAATAAAATAAATATTATGTATGTTTTGCATATAATCAAGTTTTCACTTCTGTCGTGTGGTCATAAGCACACACCCACTTTTTTTACTATTTATTATAAAAGGAGGAAAATGAAACTTAAATCATTCAAAAGGTACTGTGCCATAGATGTGCACACACACAACATAAATGTGCACACACACAAAATAAAGTGAACATACTACACACATGATTACCACTACAGACACAATTAGGAAGTTTCCATTGGACGAAAATACTAATTATGATACTGTCACATCATTATAATAAAGATAACTTTAAAAATTCTGAAAGAATTATTTTGATATCTTTAATTTCAACGGAGATATTCAATTTCTTGTACGTGGGGTCGCAAACGAAACTGATTTTTGAATATGACGTCACGCGGTACAAGTTTGCTGTTTTTTAGCTTTGTGAGTAATTAGAACCTAAGTTACTAAGTAACTATTTTGTTGTAATACAGACTTTTCTATTTATATTAAATTAAAATTAACTGTCAAAAATGTAAATATGTCAATATTTTCCGTCATCAACTGGTTTGTTTTTAGTGTTTCCATAACAATTTACGAGTTTATAGAAAGAGATTTATCGGAAGTTACCATGTTAAATTACCACACATACAAACTGAAAATAACTTTTAAAAAAATCGTGCCACGTGACGTCACCCGGACTGAAAACAGAATTTCTTGGAGAATTGTCAATTCAAACTTTTAAGTAGCATAACTTTGTTGTTTTTAAAGATATTTCAAAAATTCTTCCGCCATTAATTTTATAATTTTTAGAACTATGATCTAGACCAAAAAAATAAAAAAGGGAAACTTCCTAATTGGTCGAATTTCTACCACAAGCGATACTAGTTACAATTTTTTATGTAGTAGTTCACGGGCGCTAAAATTTATAAAAAAGAAAATAAAAAAATTCCAAATAAAAAAAAATGGGTGTGTGCTTATGACCACACGACAGAAGTGAAAACTTCAGATTTTTAATTTTTTGTGTCATCTATTATAGCGCATTTATAAACTAAAAATAATTTATTACTAAAATACTAGAATTGTATTTTTAATTAATTCCACCTTGGTTTCAAAAAAATTATAATTGTCAAAGAAAGAATATAACAAAAATTAAAAAATATATAAATAGGTAAATATCATGTAGAATTTAGAAAAAAAAACGCCAAAAATTCTACGCTGCCATCAGGTCTCGAACCCAGGTTCCTATGCATACAACGCAAAGACGTTACCAACTGCGCTATGGGTGTTAGTGTACTGCGTACCGTTTTTATGATATAGGTATGTCAGCCGCGTCACATTTCGGATTGCGAACGGTTCACTTTATTTAACTACCCAGGAAAAGAGTGCCTAACGCGCCTAAGGAATTTTTCACTTTAAAAAATTGTTTATTAGCTTTTGCCCGAGGCAGCGCTCCTGTGAACGTCAATTTGCCCGCAAATTAGCTCACATACATGTCGGTTTTGATTACTGTAAGTTTAGGCGTCGAGGTACCTTCCAATCACACTATTGCAGTATCACCGACACGATGCGTGCGCTGCTTGATAATAGCCGAGCGTGTAGCGATTCCATTGTTTCTATGACTTCTCTATTAGGTTCTAATCCGAAAGTATTAATTTGATTTTCAGTTATTAAAAATAATAATAAATTGAAAATATGAACTAGTACTAGGCCCAAATAAACCATAGCCGGTAGCCTTAAAAAAATAAAAAAGAGGCTTGGTGTGTGGGTAAAACCACATTGCTAAATTCCCATTGGATGCCCTTAATTTTTTTCATAAAAAAATTACAAATCTAATCATCTAATTGGTCCGAAGTCGATATCATTATTTGTTCTCGAGATATGCGAGCCGAAAAAAAGGTCGCCAACGTACAAACGTACGTACGTACACACACACACACACACACAGGCAGAGACATCTCTTTAAAAACAGTAGATTCGGACTCTAGGAACCTCAAAACGCCCAGATATGTTTAAATTTTTCAATCGCAAAATCGGACCTATTATACAATAGCTTCCAATGGGAAGTTAATAAATATAAAGTATATAAGATTTAATAGATTTATACGGCTGAATATACCGTGCGAGTTTTTTCAAAACGTACATAAGCTGTTTCACAATTTGAAATCGTGCTATAGATATTGTTAGAAACTATGGAAACGAATGTTTTTATTTACAATTTATTATTATTGAGTTGCGATAATAAATTTTATAAGTTCAGAGATTAATTATTTAATATTTTTTCTATAAAAAATGTACACCGTGGAAAAAAAGGTTCTTATGTACAATAATTTGTATTCTGGGGGAAATAGTCGTCGACAAGTCTGCGTTATTTACTTTGCAGTTTTGCAGGCAGACCAGATAGATACCAACAATGTCTACCACAATTTTAAATTTTGAAACAGTCTACGCTTTGAAAAAACTCGCACGGTATAAAGTATTACCGACGATAAACAGTCTTGTCTTTAGGTTACAGATATTATTTAGCTGGAACACAGACATTATTGAATTCTTTATATGGTCATCAAACAGGTTTCTGTCGTGTTTAGTGGCGCATATCAATATCATAGGTACACGTATACTTGGGTAAAACCCTTTGCCATTGTTTAATCACCAATTCTAAACACAAAACGACAAAATGTCAACGGAGGTTAATTCTACACCAGTGGCAGTTTATTACGATAGGCAGAAATGGCGAATCTTTTCACATCTACGTGCCAATTTTTTTCAAAAAATGTTTAGTGTGGCCATGACGTGTCCACAAGCACCTAAAGAAATTTAGTGAACAAAAAAATTATTCAAACGTAAATGAAAAGAATTATTTCGACAAAGCACTGTGTGCCATGAAACTATACAACTTGTCGTGTCGATCTCATAATATATGTTATTTGAATGCCGAACAACTATTTAGTCGAGCGTATGCTAGCGTCAATACACAGCTGTAGACATAAGTCTTGATCTAGATAAAGCAAATCTTGTCTTGTCTTGAAAATTTCTAGACAAGACTTTTGCAAGTCTTGTCTTGAAAATCTAGACAAGACAAGACAAGAGTCTAGAAAGTCTAGATCTAGACGGCAACACTAGACATAAGCTGCCGACGATAGTTGTTCGACAGAAAAGTCAAAAGACGATCGTTGCGGTTTTATGATTTGTTTTGTTGTACAACTATAGTATCGATAGTATGCACAGTCCCATCTGATCCCACAGCCTTTTGACAAACAACTAAACAGTTGTGCGATTAAAAATGGATTGTATGCGCCGGCCCTTAGATTCTTCGTCCACTTCATCTGGTAAAGCCGGAGTCCCACGGCGTGTGACTTAG
This sequence comes from Mongoloraphidia duomilia, assembly GCA_039654895.1. NCBI lineage: Eukaryota > Metazoa > Arthropoda > Insecta > Raphidioptera > Raphidiidae > Mongoloraphidia > Mongoloraphidia duomilia. Next base: position 12,785,830 of record CM077523.1, read on the forward strand.
CAAACCTCGAGTTGCTCGAGGTCCATCCTTGTGGACTTGCGGTCGGCCGAATTCCGACCTCGCATCATTGCAAATCTCGAGTGGACTCGAACATTTCCAGACGTTCTTTCCAGTAACCTACAGCGCCTCATCTATAGTTGAAAATTGCAAAACTACAATCTACAAACAGACTGTGGGAACAGTGGATAAGCCGTACCGAGGCCTGTCATCCGTCGATCCACAAGCCTTTGAGAGCATTTACCGACATTTTACGGGAAAAGTCGAGCCACTCCAAGTCACCTCGAACAAATAGACCGAGAGCTAGTGACAATTAACCCCCTTGCAGAACGATATAAACACCTAGGCGAGCAAGTTTCCCTCTAAGAGAGGGGGTTAATACCGACATTTTGTTCTGCAAATTGAAATATATGCTTAAAACAGTCGGCGTAACAACATATTAAAATTTGAACCTTGAACAAATAATAAAAATTTTGTCGGGTACATGACACGTTTAGGGTGATCTGCCACCCCTTTAATACTGACCAATCGATCTGCAAATATTATAATGGCATTATTGGGTCAGCGACAAGCTATACAAACAATTTCAGCCTTGAAACAATAATAATTGTGACCATTTTTTACTTCCCACCTCTACTATGGTAAGGAAGAAATGGATTTAGTCCGAAAAAAATATTTCGAGATTTTAACAGATCTTCACGTTTTCAGACCCTGGCAATCGTTTAAGATCATTTTCTGACTGATGTCTGTATGTATGTATGTGTTGTGTGTGTGTGTATGTCAATTTTTCGCCTTCGATATCGTAAAAACGGAACAACATACGGCCATGCCGATTGTTCTATTGTGTTTATCAGCCTTTAACTTAGATCTGATTACATTTTGAGTCAAATCGGTTCAGTGGATCCTAAGATATTAAAAAAAAAACGTTTTCAATGTTACGTATTAACATAGGTAAAAAAAAATATAAATGAATTCTAGATGTTATAATATGAAAAAAATGTAAATATTTTTTTTCTCTAAAATGTAGTTTTCGAGAAAAAAAATATTTTACTAAAAAAAATAAAAATTGTACGTAAATCAAGGTAACCGTGATTTTTGCTATATCAAGCTAGCCATCAGTAGATCACTTAACAGAAAAGAGGGCCATGCTTTTTTCCAAAGAATAAAAAAAGAGTGTTTATTTTTTGCAAATATTTACTAGGTGGGAAGTATAGGACTGGTCATCAGTCGAATTTTTTTGTTACATGTTGGGGGCGGTCTGCATCCTCCCATACCTCTCTTTAGCAAAATCCCTTACTCAGGGCACGTTTATATGCCTCCCTCAACGTCTTCACAAAAATAAGGCCTTAAATAAATAACACCAAAAAATTATCAGTAGCTCTCGGTCTAAAACGAGTCTTTACGTTCCCAACTTCCCACGGCGAGGGGTATGAGAAACGTCAGACCTGGCTCGCCAAGCCACACGCCGTGGGACCCCGGCTTAAGTTTATAAGGTAAAAAGGAGCCTTCCACTTTAATAGATAATATACATAGATTCAAGTGCAACAGTAACATGTCACATGTCAGTGCCTTCTATGATATAATATTATTAAACAAAGGAAAAAAACACTACCATAATAATATATGTAAAGCATATAATAATATATTAAAATGAATGACTTTAATCTAAAAATGTGAATAGTGATCTAAACTGTGTCCCTGAAGTCCGTGTTTAGAGCAGAGTTGGACTTCGTTATGTTTAGAAATTTTCAAGAAAAAACTTTCCCATATCCGTTGGGGTTGTAGGGCTTGAGAATGGCCGAGCGTGTAGCAATGCTGTTGTTGACATGGCGTTACTATGGTTCCTCTATTACAAGTCCCCACTTCCCGAGTTCTAACCCGAGAGCTGGTAAAAGTGTCAATTGGATTTTCAATTTATTATCAAAAAAAATAATGAATTGAAAATATAAATTGATGCTAGGCTCAAATAACCTTAGCTGTTGGTGGTCTTTAAAACACAATTTATTTTTTTTAGTTAGGGTTGTAACAACTATCCGCATTCTCAATATGTGAAAGATTCGCAACATTCGCATTCGGATCAAAATCGTTAGATATTACTGACGAGTAGTGACAGTATGTTAAAACGAGCGATTAAGCGAGTTTTAACAGTCACACGAGTCATAATATCAATACGCACGAGATATATGATATTGTGTGCCATACCCACTATAAAATAGCTAATTGTCACTTCATTTTCAGTATTTTCAAAAAAAAATGTACAGTTCATTTGCGTCGCTATTCATTTATAGCAGGCCATGGGTATAGGTAATAGCGAGTGAACTAGGCGAATAAACATAAATCACTATGGAAATGGCTTTATTTTCCACACTAGTGTGGTTTGGAAAACATTTTCAACACACCTACCTGCCTGTTATTTTATAGTGGGTATGGCAAAAAATAATAATCCGGTCCTGCCTAAGCAGTGACACATTTTACACGCCATAACCGTTAGACATACCCAAATAATAAAAAAAGAAATCGTTTCATGCAGTTTCCTAATATAAAAAATAAACCGGAAAAATAGATTGTACAAGAATATTAGATTTTACTGCGATTCCATTCATGTTAACATGTTATATTAGCGATGACATCTAGCAGACAACCTTTACAGTAGCATATCTATATGAATACTAAAGTGTAATCAATTTTCCCATGAAATCTTCCAGTCATCGACTGAAGTAGATATCTTATAATTATTACTTCGGGTGCTAAATACTAGAGACAATTTTCTGCAGCTTTCTGCAACGTCGGGCTAGACAGAAATATTATCAAAATAAATACACACACTCGTGAAAAATTCTACACTTTTATTAATCTCAACGATCGTTTCGGATTTATACTCCATCATCAGGAGAGTTCAAACTAAAACTGATAAACTAACTAACTGTTAAAGTTTTAGTTTGAACTCTCCTGATGATGAACTAGAAACCCGAAACGATACTTGTGTAGAATTTTTCAAGTGTTTGTGTATTTATTTTATTCAATCATGTTCTGCAAAGTGCCTAGTGATAATTCTATATTGAAATCAGAAATTTTATCTTAACCCGATCAAAAGTTATGGCATTTTTTAAAAATTTCTAGTTATATTTTTAATTTAAATTTATTAATTTAATTTGAAACCCCATTTCTGTTAAACTAAAAGAGATAACTAATACCCCTAAGGGGTTGAAACGAGAGTGTAGGGTTTTTTTGACTAATCAACGCCCAGGCCAAATCGCTGAAGCTAGAAACTGGACATTTGGACAGTAGATTCCTTTTCTGACGTAAGTATCCACTAAGAAGGGATTTCTCGAAATTCAACCCCGAGAGGGATCAAAAGGGGGTAAAATTTGGAAAAACTAAAATGAACAAAATAAAATTTTAGTCAAAAAAAAACGTTTTAGAGGCAAGCTTTTACTGAAATGTACTAAAAAGGAAAAAATAATATTTAATAATTTTGGTTCATAATAATTATTATAAAAGCGGGGGTTGCGACTAATAAACTATCATAGAGATTACAATCCCCGCTTTTATAATAATTATGAACCTAAATTATTAAATATTATTTTTTCCTTTTTAGTACATTCCAATAAAAGCTTGTCTCTAAAAAGTTTTTTTTTACTAATATGTTATTATTGTATGATAGGTACTTATTTTATAAGGCGATATATACTATAAATATATATTATGTTATGTTAATTAACACATCTTACAGAGACAAGGGTGCGGAATCGATTGAGCATACGCGCAATACGGTATCTCTTTATTTTAGAAGTTATGGCCGTAAAAAAGTCAAAAATCTTTCAGGTACGTACCTACTGCTAAAATATTTCCAAATAAGGTTATATTAACTTATAATCTTACAGAAAAAAAGCACGCGAAATCGATTAAATACTTTAGATTAGTATCGATTTTTAACTTTTTGAAATGTTTTAAGATTTTATAATAATCTAAAAAGGAAATTTAAAAAAAATGAACACACCTACTTTGAAATATACAAATTTACGTCCAACTCGATCCGTAAACGGAGATATCGTAATAACGTCGTCATCGCCTAAATACTTCATTTTTCTTGGATTGACATTTTGATGGAGCTCCGGATTTTCTTGTTTAAATTTAAAATAATTGACTAGCTGAAAACAACACAAAAATTGAAAACTTTAGTGTCGGGCAACTGGCAAGGGCGTACGCAAAATTTTGTTCAGAGGGGGGGGAGCCACGAGAGTAAAGCATCCGATTATCATACAGCAATTAGGTAGTATGTCAGTAATAATCTATCGTCATTATTCATTTACAGCGATAATATAATATGCAATAATCCTTTTGAAATAATTGATCATAATAATTTCATTAAAATTCATTTGTTCAACAGACACAATTTTTTTAAAACAACATGGCTATTTAATACAAAAATCCAACTATTAAAATAATTAAGTGACATAATCACTAATTATGCGTAACATAATCTAATCAGTGTCTCTAAAAATCTTCTTTCATTACCGATAGTAAATATAATCAAGTCACTTTACTTTCTTTTTATTTATTTATTGTAGATTATAGACGCGTCGACAACTTAGGTCATTAGCGTCTTAAATTACATTAAATAACAACTAGCTTAAAACTAAATAACATCACAAAACATCCATGAGCGGAGGTGGGATTCGAACCCACGACTGTGTGATCCAAAGGCCGCTATGCTAACCGTTACACCACACCGTCCTCCACTTTACTTTCAATTTACATATATGAATATATTGTCAGAATGTGAATTGAAAGTGACTTGATTATGTTTGCGTACGCCCATTGTGTCGGATTTAGAGCTTTGAATGCCTCTAAGAGCAACCGAGTATCGGCGTGTAAGAAGCTTACCAATCTGTGAGAAGATTTGACGTTAAAACATCTTGCTCTCAAAAAACGTAACAGGAAACCGTCATCTGTGCGGCAATCGTCTGGACACTCGCCTCTTTCTGCAAAGAAGTTATAATAATTATAGATTCCGTTTTATGATAGCTTTACACGATGCCACTTTTCGTGCATCTTGATGCATGCCCTTAAGCCTGTTTGCATGACAAGCGACTAGGCCTGCAGTCAGGGTCCATTCTGATTGGTCGAATACCCCACCTTGATGTCGTTTGACACACACACACACACACACATCTAAACGAATTTAACAACTAACTAGTGAACTCTGTATACTAATATGGATAGTTCATAGTTATTAAAAAAATGGGTTTTGTATGTGGACATTGTTTAAACACATATTCTTCAAGACAGGCATTAATGTCCACAAAATTAGAATGAAAACTTCAGGTAAGGCTTGTAATCTAATTCTTTCTATAAAAGTCGATTAATTTTCTGACATTTCAAAATAAAAACTAATTTAATATTATTATTTGAGATATTAGCAGAGATGTACAAAATGGTTTTAAAAAAGCATTTAAATACAAAATGCAAAATACTCTTCAGATTTACTATTTCAAATGCAAAATACCGCAAAATACCAAATAGTTTTGCGTTTTGTATTTCAAATGCTAAATGCAAAATAGGTATTTTCAAAATAAAATACCTTTTTACCAAATTTCAGATATTTTTATTTATTTTAGGTATTTATCATGAGAAATAGAGACACAATGCCGAGCCGAACAAAAACGTCTAATAACATGGCACCTTATGCATGACACTTTGGTCATATTTATCAGTACGCGTATCAATAAAGTCGGCGTCAGCGGCGTTGCGTTTCATAGTCATACTGTCATACATAGATAATGTTCGTCGTTTTCGTTTGATATTGACACTAGTCAGACAGAAGAAAAAAGGGCGCGCATGGCTAGCAGGCGCCTCTATCGGTCAAATTCGGCAATACAAGCGTCATTCGTTCATTTAATTTTGTTTGACTGGTGATGTTGGCTAAACTTAATCACAAAGTATTTTGCATTTTGAAATGAATATTAAAAATGCAAAATACATCTCGAAAGGTATTTCAAATAAAATACAAAATGTTTTTTACTAAAAGGCATTTAAATGCAAAATACAAAATAGGTATTTTGCATTTTAAATAGAAGTATTTCAAATAAATCGCATCTCTGGATCATATTAGGATGTCCAAAAATTATACAATAACAGTGTTCTTGAGAAATTTGAATAGAAAAATTAATTTTAATTAAGTTTTATTTTAAAATGTCAGAAAATTGATCGACTTTTATAGAAAGAATTAGATTACAAGCCTTACTTAAGTACAAAATCCATTAATCGCTATCAACTATCCATATTATTATACAAAGATCACATTTTAGAATTGTTACGTTCGTTTAGGTGTGTGTTTGTGTGTCAAACGACATCCAGATGGGGTATTCGACTAATCAAAATGGACCCTGACCCCTGACTGCAGGGCCTAGTCGCTCGTGTCTGCATGCGTCAATTTATAGCGCACGAGGCATTTCACTGAGAGGCAAGATGACGCAAATGTGTCCCGAGTCAGTGGAGACTTTCTTGCATCATTCATGCGTCTTGTATTGTTTTGTTAACACCAAACCACTTAACAATTTATTCTCGACATACGTTTCGCTAACCATGTTAGCATCATCAGTAGATGATTAAATCTTCTGATGATGCTAACATGTCCTGCAGGTGTGCAAGCTTTCACGGCCGGCATTGTTCCAAGTCTTCATGGTTTCCGGGCTTGTAGGCCGTGGTCCGGTGGTATTTCTACCTGACGTTTCGTCTACAACTGCGATAGACATTCTCAAAGGCGATGTGGCAGCGGTCGAAGTGTCCTCCTTGGCGGCTCACAGGTCAGCCAAGGAGGACACTTCGACCGCTGCCACATCGCTTTTGAGAATGTCTACCGCAGTTGTAGACGAAACGTCAGGTAGAAATACCACCGGACCACGGCCTACAAGCCCGGAAACCATGAAGACTTGGATGCTAACATGGTTAGGGAAACCAATCCGAGAAGAAATTGTTAAGCCGTTTAGTGTTTTTTAATATTTTGATTTCACACCAAAGGTTCCATGACTCTTTAAAAGATTCTTGGATAACATGGACAACTCAATCTACCGCAGGACGTAGGTAATATTGTTTTAAGATTGAATACTCTCCGGGTCCTCTACGTCGCCATTTTGGACTAAAAAAGATGCAAAAAAATTCTTACTATATACTCGATGAGACCTATTCATAGGCACCCCACTTGACCATCTTCAAAAATGTTTTTTTTGCCCCGCTTTTTGATGAAGATAGTAATCTACGAGAACCTCCTAACTATAATATATACAGTCAAATCTGGGTAAGTGAGAACTGGATAAGTGAGAAAACTCTATAAGTGAGAGTAATAGGCAGGACCCGTCATTTTAAGCTCCCAAAACCTCTATTAGCGAGAAACAGAAACCTCTGTAAGAGAGAGTCGTTTTTCCCTCATGGACCTCCGTAAGTGAGACCGCTACTTATCTATACCTCTATAAGCGACAATATAGCTACAATAAAAATACATACATACATAAAAGATACACACATACAGTAACAAATGACAAAACAAATTACAAATTTAACATCGTGGAACTTCCTACCATTGTTTTTGTATTGTTTTCTCGTCAATATTGTACCTAAATAATGCTACAAAACTGGGAATCCAGTGCGTACCTCTATAAGAGAGAAACGCTACCCATGTACCTGCATTAGCGAGAAACTCGGGTTAGTGAGAAACCTCTATAAGCGAGAATGAGATTGTGCTCCCTTGAACTCTCGCTTATCCAGGTTTGACTGTATATATATTATAGTTAGGAGGTATAATAGGTAAATTTAATACCTATAGGTAATGGTTGAAGGCGGTAATCACTAATCAGCAGTGCTGTCTTTTTCAATTGAAAATGATTAAAATAAATTAATGGATTTAGAATTTTAATAATATGTATTATGAAAAAAACGGCTAAGTGCGTGTCGAACCACGCAAAGAGAAGGGTTGTGTATCATATAAGTTATGCTAAACCTACAATTTTGATAAAATAAATACACATTCATAATCTACTCAAAAGGCCCTCTTCAACAATACCTCACAAGAATAGGTACCTTTTTAATCTTTTGTTATTCACTCCGTCTTTGGGCCGCAGTAATACGTAATATGTGTGAATTTCAAGTCCCTATCTCATTTCGTTAAGAAGTTAGAGGCCTGTAACAGGCAGACATCGTTGGAACAACAATATGAAGTTTGGAGACTTTAACGATAGGTGAAGAAGGTAACTCATAAATTCAGGTTTTTTCGTATTCGTGTTGTATGCGTGTTTTAAATAATTTAAATGAATGGAAAATTTTACACAAATTTATTGCGATCATTAGAATTTTTTCTGTTGAAATGCTTACAAAATTACGAACAGTAGTGGGTTTCCCTTAGTTCATTTGGGAAAAATTTGCCGGGATGTCGGTAGGGGATGGTATTAGCGAGGGCATAAATCCGTCCTTAATAACAGTACTGCCTTTAATGTTAATTGACGCTAATGACCTAAGTTGTCGACGCGTCTATAATCTACAATAAATAAAAATAAATCTAATGCTAATATCTATTATGGGTAGGTATTGCTAATAAGTAATGGTAGGATAATTGAAGGTATTAATTACTAATAATAATAATTTAGTAATAATATTTCACAATTAAGCAAGTAATTATTATATTCGCGGAGGTCTAGATAGAAGTCTTTAAATGTTTTTTTTTAATATATAATTGCATCAACTAATGAGCGTCATTTGTTATTTCAATATATCAATGGCCACAAGACAAAAACGCTGAAGTCAATTTTTTGCCATTTTTTGAGGTGAAACATCATATGCCACGGGTGTGATTTTGCTTGAATGGAGCGACGCGTCTTCACATATCTATTTGTATACTGTTACACAGTTTACGTGTGTGTGTGTGTGTGTGTGTGAATTGCCAGGGGATTTTCAGCCGTTTCAGGGGGTGGGGGTCGGGGATTAATAAATACTTAAGATACTGGCTATTTTACGTCTCGCTATGTTATGTGTGTGTGTGTAAACATCTGTGTATTGCTATTTCAATACTTTCTAAAGGTGAGAGTTTCTCGCGGGGCGGGGTGGTAATAAAGCATAAATTCTTATCTCTGGTACTACTGAACCGATTCTAAAAATTCTTTCACTAATTATCTTCGCAGGAGGAGAATTTCTGGCGGGGGGAGGGGTAATAAATCATAAATTCTTATCTCTGGAGCCACTGAACCGATTCTAAAAATTCTTTCACTAATTATCTTCGCAGGGGGAGAGCTATGAAAATGTTTCACATCTGCCAGGCGTCCCACGACGGCTCACATTTTTTTTCTATCAGATAATTTTGTCAAAAATCATTTTAAGGGGTGTTTTTTTTATTTTGCCCAAAAACAAATTAAAGTCAACTTAATTTTATGTTGTTCGTCGCCAGTCGAGACGCACCATTGACCACCCCTTGTTAGAAAACATAGACCCGAAACTCGTTTGTGCGCAGAAATCACGCTGCTATCTTCTCTAAACGATACTATTCAAAATCTGTCACTGAGTATCTTATTTACTTATTTATTTATTGTAAATTATAGACCGTCGACAACTTAGGTCATTAGCGTCTTGATTACATTAAATAACAACACACTTAAAACTAAATGACATCACAAAACATCCATGAGCGGAGGCGGGATTCGAGCTCATGACAGTCTGATCCAGAGGCTGCGACACTAACCACTGAACCACACTGTCCTCATCACTGAGTATCAAGCTATGTTACGGAACCTGTAGTATATAATGTGCATAAATAAAATACACTAATAAAAATTCAATTGTTGCCAATAGAAATTATAAAACTAACCATAAATCAATCGACGTAATTCTGCTAGGACTTCCGCTCTTGTGTCGACGTCTTCGTTCAGTTTTTCTTTAGCGTATTCGGTTGCTTCTTTAGTCGGTTCGCCATAATTGACGGCAAGTGACATTTTTATTGAACCTGTAACAAATTTATAAATTGACATAAGACTGAGTTAGAGGATTGCGACAGAAGAAATTATAAATAATTTTCATTTGCGTGAAATTGATTATATATGATAATTAATTAGTGATGCGCGATTACGAGATGTTTTAGTCGATTGCCTCGATTGTTCAAACATCTCGATGGTTGTCACTTGAATTCGATTGTTGTTGTTTCATAGTTCACCGAGACCGAGTCACATAGTACTGAATCGTACAGTACTGCATAATGCATACCCGATGGCCGATACGAATTCAATAGTGAAGAAATCACAGAGTACCGACTGAACAGTGAACAATCAACGAGTCGCTTGAACGTCAGTCGACTAGCATATAACCTTGAATCGCGATTATATGTAAGTATTCTCATTCGCTGCTATTGCTCTAACCTATGTGGCAAATAATCGACTTGAACAATCGAACATTTCGATTGTAAAATCAAACTCCGAGTCGATTGTGGACTCGATTATTATTATGAACGATTGCAATTGTTTTGATTGTAAAAACATCTCGTATTCGTCCATCACTAGAAGTAACTCATAAACTATGGATATGACTAGTGTGTAATAAATATCATTTGAGCCTTGCTGAAGTCAATAATGTTGATGAAACGTTCGCAATAAAATAAAACAATACCTATTTATTTTACTTTTTAAACATTTCGCAATTTTTTACGTTATGGCGTTTATTTTTCAATAAAAATTTAAATAAACACTCATATCTCCTAAATTAAAAGAGATAGAAGGTTTTGCGTGATCGGAATCGATTCAGGGTGCTTTTTTTTATAAGTATACTTAGTATTAAACAGATCAGAGCGATTTTATTTTTCAAAAATTTCGTGATTTTTTACAAAGTGGGGCACCTTCTTACTTTTGACAATTTTAAGAACAATCTCTCAGAAACCGTTTTACGATTTTCCTTTAGGCAAACGGATAGCAAAAAAAAATCAATATTAATATCAATGTAGTTAAAGCGATATGAATGCAATATTCTATTTTTTATAAACCTGTTACTATTATGCTAGACTTCTAGCTATAATAATGTAGCATCATTTTCATTAATAGTAAATATAAGGTGTACACTAATTAGGAATATAATAAAAGCATCATTTAATGCAATACAGTGAAACCTGTGGGCTATAACGGAAATTAAATACACCGGATTGTCATTTACAGATAGATAATATATTGAAATCGGTGTTTGGATATTGCAAAACTTCCTAAAAATACTTTTGCAACAGTTTTAAAAGTATCTACACTTTTTTCTCAACCATTTTAGCATCGCCATGAGATTATTAAAACTATAAATCATCTCCTGATGAATTTTATTTATTTATTGTAGATTATAGACGCGTCGACATCTCCGGTTATTAGCGTCTTTCAACTACACTATATAACAACTTTCTTAAAACTAAATAACATCACAAAACATTTAGTTAAAGATAATGTAAATAAAATGGTAGCAAAATTACAGGAAGTCTTAACTAATATAGACATTGAAAGAATGGATATAGTCACATATATAGTAGAATAAAATGTCATTTTGAAACAGAAAAATATTTATTAGATTGCACAAATATTGAAAAAGTACGAATAGTATCTCAAGTAAGGTTAGCTGGAACAGACATTTTAAGATTTTATACAGGAAAATGTAGATACAAAATAAATTGTAACGAACTATGTCTTAACTGTAATTGTAAAGAAAGAAACTGTACAGCATTTTTTACTCGAGTGTCCCTTGTATAAGGAATACAGAAAAATATATTTTAAAGAGTATTTAGTTAATATTCATGATAGAAATTGTATACAGAGGTTATTGTTAATGGGCAGCAACGATAAAGTAAAAAAGCTATATTTTTTTATTAGAAATGCTCCCAGGCTGAGAGCTTTCAATCTGAATGAATGGTAGCAGGCATTTGTTCGGATTGAGGGCTCTCAGAATGAGAAAACAAATATATAATTTATGTTGTGTTCGAAAAAAAATGTTGTTAATTATTCATGTTATAGTGGTTATATTGGTGTTGAATTTGTTAATTTATATTTAATAATTGTTAAAGGTTCAGTAAAACCTCCCCCTTGTCAAAAGATGTTATCTTTATACAATAAAATTTCTTATTCTTATTCTTGTTCATCCATGAGTGCAGGTAAGATTCGAACCCACTACAGTCTAATCTAGAGGCTGCGGTATCAAGTACGCTATCCACTAGGCTATACTGCCCTCTCTCTCCTGAAGTACAAACATGGTTATTGTAATGTGCGCCGAGAAAAAAGTGTCATAGTTTTGGTATTTTATGGTTATTTTTAACCGACTTCAAAAAAATAGAGGAGGTTCTCAGTTCGACTGTATTTTTACTTCCCACCTCTACTATGGTAGGGAAGTAATGGATTTAGTCCGAAAAAAATATTTCGAGATTTTAACAGATTTTCACGTTTTGAGACCCTAGCAATCGTTTAAGATCATTTTCTGACCGATGTCTGTATGTGTGGTGTGTGTGTGTGTGTGTGTGTGTGTGTGTGTGTGTGTGTGTATGTGTGTGTGTATGTGTGTATGTGGTCAATTTTTCGCCTTCGATATCTTAAGAACGGAACCACATACGGGCATGCCGATTGTTCTATTGTGTTTATCAGCCTTTAACTTAGATCTGATTAGATTTTGAGTCAAATCGGTTCAGTGGATCCTGAGATATTCAAAAAAACGTCCTCAATGTCACGTATTAACATAGGTAAAAAAAATATAAATGAATTCTAGATGTTATAATATGAAAAAAATGTAAATATTTTTTTTCTCTAAAATGTATAGTTTTCGAGAAAAAAAATATTTTACTAAAAAAAATAAAAATTGTACGTAAATCAAGGTAACCATGATTTTTGCTATACCGTGCGAGTTTTTTCAAAACGTACATAGGCTGTTTCACAATTTAAAATCGTGGTATAGATATTGTTAGAAACTATGGAAACGAATGTTTTTATTTACAATATTTATTATTATTGAGTTGTGATAATAAATTTTATAAGTTCAGAGATTTATTTGTAATTTTTTCTATGAAAAAATGTACACAGTGGAAGAACAGGTTCTTATGTACAATTTGTATTTTGGGGGAAATAGTTGTCGGCAAGTTTCTGCGTTATTTCGTGTGCAGCTTCCAGGCAGACCAGATAGATACCATCAATGTCTATACCACGATTTTAAATTGTGAAACAGTCTATGTACGCTTTGAAAAAACTCGCACGGTATTAAGTTAGCCACATGTTAGCCATCAGTAGATCACCAAACAAAAAAGAGGGCCATGCTTTTTTCAAAGAATAAAAATTAAATTTTGTTTTAAACACCACCAACAGCTAAGGTTATTTGGGCCTAGCCAAAGAATAAAAAAAAAAAAGAGTGTTTATTTTTAGCAAATATTTACTAGGTGGGAAGTATAGGACTGGTCATCAGTCGAATTTTTTTGTATATATGTTACGTGATTCCTCTTGCATTTGTGAACCGATTTTGATGATTATTGTTTTTAGTGTTCCGTACCAAAATTTAGAAAACGGAACACTTATGGCCTCACTCCGATGTCTGTCCGTCCGTCGTCCGTTACAACCCTACAGAGTCAAACGGTACAAGCTAGAGACTCGATATTGGGATCCGTCAGATGGGTGGAGCTTAAAAAACATGGCACAGAGGGGGGGGGATTTCATATACGGGGTATACTTTTGCGTGTAATTTTGTGATTTTCAAAGTGCAGGTAAGAAATGATAAAATATATTAGTGCAATTTGCGATTGGACCGGTACGAATCCTAAACAAAGGAATTTCGTTGAAGGAGAACGGATTCTCAAAGCCGGACATATTATCAAATGTTAGAAATATAACGAGAAAAATGCATGAAAAATGAGCTGTCAAAAATAGTAATCTTTACGGCATATTGCTTTAAAACATCAAAATTAAAAGAAAATCTCTAATCATCCGTTCAATGCTCCTTTAAGGCTGAGTTAGGTGAATAATGTAAACACATAACTGCAACATAATATGTTATATTGTAATAAGCAGGTAAGTTACTAACCTCAAAATATTTTTATTTACATAATTTTGTCAATCATCAGTGATTTAACTATTGTAGTACAGTATGATAATGAGTACATCTTATTATTAATATAAAATATTTTTTTAATTCATAAATTCAGTTTTTCCACATGTCATTAAAAAATAATTCGCTGTAAAGTAAGTTTTATAACAAGGCAATAACTGATAGTGTTTAATGTCATGATATTAGAAAACGTCGCGAATTCCATTTTCGATAAACGTTCTGTTTATTTTACTTGTTTTATTTTTGTAAAAAACAATTTCACGATAAGTTTGCACTGTTAGCATGTAAAATTTTCCCTCGTTTTGAGTACAATTTTCTGGCACCAGATGTCATATACTCATTTCACGGATCCCAATATTGTTCCATTGGTTTCCCACTCCATTACCTTGTTAGTAACTAACTCACTCACTAATATTTCGGTATTATAGACAAGTGTTACTGTATTTATTTTATTTATTTATTGTAAATTATAGACGCGTCGACAACTTACGTCATTAGCGTCTTGATTATACATTAAATAACAACACACTTAAAACTAAATGACATCACAAAACATCCATGAGCGTAGGTGGGATTCGAACCCACGACAGTCTGATCCAGAGGCCGCGACGCTAACCACTGGACCACGACTGTCCTCAAGTGTCACTGTACTTATATACGCATAGTAAATTATAGTACAGAAACACTGCCGGGATATTTAATATTCCTATCCGTGACTTGAATATTCCACAAAATTACATGTTTGTCGTTTGTGGTTTGCAATGATTACTAGAAAAATGCATTGTCCTAGATAGTACGGCTTAATGCACTTACGAAGCTCGGTTACATTGTAATGTGATCGTAATTACTAATCATTAATCTGTAATCTGAATCAACACAACGCGATTAAATTGTATAAGGTCGTATATTAGAAAATATCAACAATGCATGAGAGCTGAATAATAATCATAATAATTTTTAATAACATTAGATACAAAGTACAATAGTTGCAAGTCAACAAAACGCCTTAATCTTAAAATCAATGAAAAATTCCACAAAACAGAAGCAATCTTCAATGAGCTTATTTTTCAAATATAGTTTTTAAATCTCTGTACTTCTGTAGTTTTTTTTTTATGGAAGCAGGTAAAACATTAATATTGTAGCAAAACCCCAGATGTTACGCCGCTGGCGACAATAGAGTCATGGAGAACAAGTAACAATGGTAAGGCGTGGCATGATATCGAAGACACAGGTAATCACCAGAATGTTCTGGAAAGCGCGCGAGCGTGGGGGGGGGTCAAGCTGCTAGCTCTATATATAAGCAGGAGCAGTTACCGGAGAGAACAACGAGTGTCGTGTGACAGTGTCGATTTGAAATAAATACAGCGTATAAATTGTAGTGTTATTAAAGCGCTTCAGTTCGTTTAAGAATTACTGTTCGTGTTATTATTGTATAAACAGTGTTGACTATTAGAATTGAGATATAATTGTTACAGTTTATTGTTATCCATTTTTTTTTGTTACATTTTCAATTGTTGTAAATAAATAATTTATTCCACCCACGTAAGAAAACAGTTTTGTTGCAATATATTCTTAGTATGAAATGTGCAAGCGACCGTCATGTTCTTGGCAGGCACATCATCTACCAGCTACCTATACTAATACACAAAGAAAGGAAAAATTTGTATGTACGTCACCTTGAAACTCGGGAACCTCTGAACCGATTTCTTTCAGTGACATATAACCCATATCTACTTTCAAGAGTAACATTTTATTTTTTACTTTTTAGTGACTTAGCAATACGCAGTTTATTTTATTTATTTATTGTAAATTATAGACCCGTCGACAACTTAGGTCATTAGCGTCTTGATTACAATAAATAACAACTCATTTAAAACTAAATGACATCACAAAACATCCATGAGCGGAGGCGGGATTCGAACCCACGACAGTCTGATCCAGAGGCCGCAACGCTAACTACTGGACCACACTGTTCTCAATACGTAGTTTGCACGTTATTAACCGACTTGTCTAGACTTATACGCTGTGTCAAAACTGATATTTACCTTAACGGTATTGGAGTCCGTTACTAACTTTTTATAAAAATCAGTCGCAGTGGCGGACTAAGGGGGGATGAAGGGGGCGGCTCGCCCCGAGCCTCTGATCCTGGGGGGCCTCTAAATTTCGAGAAGTCCTTCTTAATCAAATCCCAAACAAGGCCAAAATATGTTTAGTAAGAGGCAGTTTGGAGTTGGAGGCCCCGTACGTATACAAAATATAAATGTAAGTAGGTCGTTTATTATAAATATTTGATTTTTTTTGTCAGCCATTACATTTATATTATTCATTTTTTACGAAATTTACACTACAAATACATCAATTTCTAAGCAGACCGGGGGCCTCATTTAGTTCTGCCGCCCCGGACCTCCGACGGGCTTAGTCCGCCACTAATCAGTCGAATTACTGAACCGATTTAAGTAAAATTTATATGGGACCACCCCGACGGTATGCCCTATTAAATAAAATAATAATCAACAAAATCAGTTCACAAATGCAGGAGAAATCAGTGAACATACATAATAAAAAATACATAGGTTCTGAATATAGAACCGCCTAACCTTTTTGAAGTCGGTTAAAAAACTGTGTGGTGCGTTAATTTTGATCAGGAGTGCAGCATATCCTCAAATTAGAGACTGTATTGGGTTTAGGAATGGGCAGACCCTTGGGAACCGTGTCGGTTGAGATCCTTTACTTTTTACAGTGACCCTGCATTATGGTTTATTTATTTTACTTATACTTAAGTATTAAGTTTTCCTACCCATCTTCGCAAAGCCAGTTCCAGGGTAGGAGATACAATACAATTACAGGTTTTTTATTTAAATTTTGGTAAACATGTTTGCCCCTTTTGTGTCGGCCCCTGGACAGTTGCCCCATCCTAAATCCGGCACTGCTTATAGGAGAGTACCTCAACAAAAACAAAAGCAGCTCTATAAATGCATTTTTTTTGGAAGATGACGTTTCAAATAGCTGAAAATATTCAACACAAACCGGTTATTCAAGATCACATTTATTTTCGTAAAGCACAAAAACTATATTGCATTAAATATTAATGGCATCTGCATACAATATATTTGGTAAACGGATATAGATATATCTACATAATAGTTTGGCAAATTCTAATTTATTACTTTTGCATTAAATTAATAATAACTGTGGCACGGCAGTTGCACTTTTAAATCTGGAATTGCTATCAGTGGCGGCGTGCGTCAAATATATTTTAGTGAACCTTCTAAAGCTCGATTTATATTATCCGGTCAGACACGGCGCGGGAACGTAGCGTTTCCGGCAAGACAGACATTTTTACATGCATTTCAAATAAGAGTATTGATACGTGTCTGAACGGACGAGATTCGCTAAGTATAAATATTAGTACCTATTTGAAAGGCATGTAAAAATGTTTGTCTTGCCGGAAACGCTACGTTCCCGCACCGTGTCTGACCGGATAATATAAATCGACCTTTATGCGGCGCTACTGTCTCGACGATTTGAAGGGTAAAATCAGGGAGTATAAAGGAGAGGAATCTGTGTACATTGAACACGGACCAAAAATCGAGAATAAAGTACGTCATACTCCAAAATATTAAAAATTTAGTTTTTGAAATTTATCTCTAAATCCCTTTCTTTTTTAGTGGTACCGCTTCAAAAATATATCTGCTATACATATATTTTTGATTTGAAACTTATAAGTACAAGTTTGATTTTTGATGAATATATTGAAATAACTACATTATCACTGCCCTCAATAAATTCTGTAATCATTATTTGAACGCACTTTTAGTGACCCGTGCAAATTCGGTAAATAAAATTGATGGATCAAGAACTGTTATTAAATACCAATTGCCATGTTTACGCGAAGGCATTAAATTTTATAATCGATGTCAGTATATAGTATAGTTTTTAAGAGCGTTTATGCCATAGACATAGAAATCTAGGGACGTAGTACAACCGAGTGGGGAGGTTGCTGTTAAGGGGGGAACGGTGAGGAAGCACGCGTGCTCACATTCTATTGGTCGCTTCAGTTGCGCAAGCGCTGTACGAGCAATTGAGCATGCGCAAAGACGCGGACGACTGCATCTGGCGCAATTGAACATCCGCAAAGACGCGGACGCCAGCATCTGGCGCAATTGAACATGCGTACAGACGCGGACGCCAGCATCTGGTGCAATTGAGCATGCGCAAAGATGCGGCCAATAGAACGCGGGCACATGCATAGCATGGACCTGCCCATAAGACAGACATGTGCATTGTGCACCCTAAAGTGGCACTTTATACTACATCCCCAGAATCTGGGGGTGTAGTATAAAGTGCCACTTTATACAAAAAATCTCAACGTGCATAAACCATGGATATAAAAATCTGGGCCCCAGATTTTTATATTATAAAAATCTGGGGCCCAGATATTTATATCCATGGTTTATGCACGTTGAGATTTTTTGAAAAGGTTAGCCCTTTGTCACCTGTCAAATGTCAAAACACATTTGACGTTTGTGATACCCGTCGTTCTAATAAGAAATAAGTAAATAATCTGATTTGGTGAACATTTTGGCTGGGAGCATGGAAAGTTTTGGTTCAGTCCAATTTTATTCCCGACATGCGCCGTAATATTGTCAGTTTGCTTAATTAGGTGTGTTAACTTAACACTTTTTCACTTTCATGATGAGCTCTCGCTAGTACGAAGATTCACATCTACAACGTAGCTATAATGAATTAACACTCGCATGTCGTGAAAATCAATTGATTCCGAAGCATATAAGAAGAATGTTGGTAATCACGTCACGGTTGAGTATTTGTAAGCTCATTCCGCCGCGAAAGTGGAAAGGTTCAGGTTAGAACCCTGACTTTTACTAATGGTGGGTTTATCGTACAATTTTATTTTTTTATTACGCTGTTAAATGACGGTTGCTATATGATAACGATCAACAGTTTGCCAAAATGAAAACGCAACAACCAATGAACATGTAGCAATCAAAATTTAACAGTGTGATTAAAAAACAGTCTTAAAATTATTGTACGATAAACCTGACATAAGACTTATAACAGCACTAATGCCCATATTCATAGTTAACCCTTAAGGTAAGTGATAAGGGTCCCTTCGCTGAGCGTCACTTAAGTGCTGAGGGCACCTTATTCAAAGGAGCGTTTCATAGTCATTTCCTTGAGTGAGGGAAGAATTATAGTATCCATGATTTTTTCCTTTAGAACAGTTGGTCATACTGCAGACCGATTGTGTTTAGTTGTCATTTTTGATATAAATGCGTGTTTTTCATGTGTTTTACTGTTTTTACTTTTTCGACACTTAAGGGACATACTATCCACCCTTATGGTGAGGGTGATGTAAGGGTCCTTACACACGTCAATTTTGACTATGAAACGCATATTCGATTCGAGGGTATGAGTAAGTGTCCCTTACTACTTAAGGGTTAACTATGAATACGGCCGTTATTGTTTTTACTTTTTCGACACTTAAGGGACATACTATCCACCCTTAAGGTGAGGGTGATGTAAGGGTCCTTACAGACGTCAATTTTGACTATGAAACGCATATTCGATTCGAGGGTATGAGTAAGTGTCCCTTACTACTTAAGGGTTAACTATGAATACGGCCGTAAGAAAAGTGGTGTTTTAAGGTGCGTTTTTAACGTTAGCTTTACTCTTCGCGTAAACACGGTAAATATCAAGGTAAAGACATTTCGTTGAGAATACACAAAATAAACTGAATATCGATGTACAATTAACGTTTAAGCTCAGAGCAGAGATAGCTATAGAAGGAGCATATCACAGCTTGTAGTTATTATCAGATCCGGAATGATTTAGATCTGATTATTCCATCATGCCACACTGCACTGGGATCGTCTTCATTTATAATTGAGCGTCCAAAACAGTGGAATAAATTACCTGTTAGCATTAGATGCCTTAAAAATAAAAAAACAATTTATTAACAATTGTAAAGAAATGCTACTTCAAAATATTAAATACCTGTAATTAACAGTGCCTAAATTTAATTTGATCACAAATGTTTTGTTTTTTACTTTGTATGTTTTACGTTTATAATTAATATTTTATTATACTTCTTGTTATATTATATGTATATGTAGTATTGTGCTATAGTGATGCACACGATATATTTTTATATTTCACTAATGAGAGGGTATGTTGAAAACGGCTACGGCTAAACATTTCCCTAATAAAGAATTTATTATTATTATTATTATTATGTACAAGTGAAGCCAGTCGAGACGTGCGGGGAACAATAAGTCACATTGAGGTCACATGATTTCAACTCAATTTTAAACAGCTTAATTTTTCATAAGCGCTTTGGAACCTTCATTGTACATCCAGGCACACAACACGACATATAAAGAGTAATTAACATTACGGAGTACAAGCAACGAATGATCATAATGTACCTGACAAGTCGTACTTTAGTGTATAGTTGTGGCTTCACAAGCGACGTGATAAGCTCTTTCTATAGCTATTTCTGTTCTAAGCGTTAGTATTTAATTTTTAATTTATTGTAGATTATAGACGCGTCGACATCTCAGGTCATTAGCGTCTTTCAACTACACTAAATAACAACTATCTTAAAACTAAATAACATCACAAAACATCCATGAGCGCAGGTGGGATTCGAACCCACGGCAGTCCAGCGTTAGTATTTAAGATATGAGTATTCTGTGAGATAAGCACCAGCAAAAAGTATCGTAATCATCCGATTAGGTAGGTACTTTTTTAATACGGCTTTAAAGCGTATTATACCTACTTATGTGATTCATTGTTACAACAGAAAGAGGACAGTGTGGTCCAATGGTTAGCGTCGCGGTCTCTGGATCAAACTGTCGTGGGCTCGAATCCCGCCTCCGCTCACAATCGACTAGGCCCTGCAGTCAGGGTCCATTCTGATTGGTCGAATACCCCATATTGATGTCGTTTGACACACGCAGGCACACCTAAACGAACGTAACAACTATACTAGTGAACTCTGTATACTAATATGGATGATAGAGATTAACAAATGAGTTTAGTATGTGGAGAATGTTCAAACACATATTCTCCAAGTCAGGCATTAATGTTCACAAAATTAGAATGAAAACTTCAGGTAAGGCTTGTAATCTAATTCTTTCTATAAAAGTCGATCAGTTTTTTGACATTTCAAAATAAAACCTAATTTAATATTACTATTATATTATAGGATGTCCAAAATTTATACCTACAGTAACAGTGTTCTTGAAAATTTGGAATGGAAAAATAAATTTTAATAAGTTTTAATTTGAAATGTCAGAAAATTGATCGACTTTTATAGAAAAAATTAGATTACAAGTCTTATATGAAGTTTCCATTCTAATTTTGTGAACATTAATGCCTGTCTCGAAGAATGTGTTTGAACATTGTCCACATACAAAACCCATTTATTAATCACTAATATCCATATTAGTATACAGATTTCACTATAGTTAGTTGTTACGTTCGTTTAGGTGTGTGTGCGTTTGTCAAACGACATCAAGATGGGGTATTCGACCAATTAGAATGGACTCATGGATGTTTTGTGATGTCATTTAGTTTTAAGTGAGTTGTTATTTAATGTAATCAACACGCTAATGACTTAAGTTGTCGAAGCGTCTATAATTTACAATAAAAAATAAAATAAAAACTTTCAATTATTAAAAAAATCGTGGAAAAATATTATTATTTGACTGATTTAAGTTGTAACCAGGAAATATCTGTCATCTATGAATTAGTTGTTTCCCACAATAGAATAATCTATAATAACGTAATTATTATTTATGTGTTTACAATAGCTGATATAGGAAACGCAAAAGGAAGTACTTTCAAAACTTTGTCAAACGATTTATTTTAGTTTTGCAGAACAATGCAATGTATCACACCTAATTGGTATATAATTAAATAACAAAGAGAAGTAAGATACTAAATTAGTCAATTAGGTCGACTTTTCGCCAATTAAATCAAACTATTATAGGTGGCAGCATGAGTAATGTTTTAAGCGGGATGAGCTTGTAATTTTAACACGTCAATGGTAAAAAAATAAATATTAGTAAAAAAAACCTTTTAGAGACAAGCTTTTATTTAATGTAATTTAAGACGCTAATAACCTAAGTTGTCGACGCGTCTATAATCTACAATAAATAAAACAAATAAAGACAATTAAGGTCATTTAAGCGTCTAACGTCCAGGTGCATATCGCTGTTTTCACTCACTATCCATCCGCCTTTTGTCTAAGGCATATGTTACTTCTGAATTAGTAGGTTTTTTTAACAGTGAAAGAATTTTTCAAATTGGTTCAGTAGTTTTCGAATTTTGATTTTATTTATTGTAGATTATAGACGCGTCGACAACTTAGGTCATTAGTGTCTTAAATTACATTAAATAACAACTAACTTAAAACTAAATAACATCACAAAACATACATGAGTGCAGGTGGGATTTGAACCCACGATAGTCTAGTCTAGAGACTGGTACCAAGTACGCTAGCAACTAGGCTACACTGCCCTCTTTCGAATTTTGAGGTAACATAGATATACATCTCTTTTTTAACTTCCCATTGGAAGTTATTGTAATGGATCCGAAAATCGAAATCAAAATGTATAACAAATTTTTATGTTTCAAGGTCACTACACTATTTTTAGAAAGATGTCTCTCTCTCTCTCTCTTTGTGTGTGTGTGTGTGTACGTATGTACGTACGTACGTATGTGTCCATTTCTTTCTAAGACGAAATCTCGAGAATAAAAAATGATGTCCACTACGTTAGGGTGCCAATCGACGCGTATTAACGTAAATATGATCTGAAAGAAATTTTTTCAAAATCGGGTCAGCCGTTCTTTTTCCTTAACCAAATAGACTCTAAAAAGTAGATTTTACACAATATTTCGCGAATAAAAAATTATATCGACTTCGTAAGGGTGTCAATCGAGGCGTGTTAACGTCATTTTGATCCGACATAAATTTTATAAAAATCGGTTCAGCCGTTTTTTTTTTTAATTATTGTTGAAAATAAATAATAATTATGTTTAATGATTAAAATGATTACTTTTCTGTGTAATATCTAATTTAATTATTATTATTAAATATTTATCAAACTGGGAAGTTTGTCGTGTGGACATCAAGGGTCGCACTTTAGTCCTAATAAACAACCCACCTCACGGCTTGTTTATTAATTATTTATTATTGGCATAGAATCATTGATTATAACTTGCATAAAACTATCTATATTCTATAGAATAAATTTAAACACGCAGTAAAAATAATACAAATTTATTTTTGTTGTCTCTTTGATTACTTCCAGTTCTATTATTAATGAGCCGTTTTCCTGAGAGTAGTTCATTCAATTATCCACGAGAGGCAGCACTTGTTGTAGGTACAAACATTATTTATTCCCCATTAGTGTCATGTCATTTTAGTGGTACAACATAGTTATTAAATTATTATTATTATTAAATTAATTAAATAATTAAGTTATACCACTAAAATGACACGACACTAATGGGGAATAAATAATGTTTGTACCTACCTCAAGTGCTGCCTCTCATGGATAATTGAAGGAACTACTCTCAGGAAAATGGCTCATAAACTCAACTTCTTTTTTGCAACATTTGCATCAAAAATACAATTTTAGATGGCTGTGTACCGTTTGAAAAGTAATTCTTTATGAAACGCACTCCGTTCTATAAAGTAAAGCTGTTTTGTTTTACTTTAAAACACACGTGCGTAAAATAGTACTTTATAGATTACTTTGCTATAATGCCACTAATAAAATATGTATCTAAATTGTGTTTTATTTGCTTAAAATTTAACTCTTGAAGCAGTTGTTGCAAAAAATATTATATGTAACGCGTGGCTAATGTGACGAATCTGACAGTCGCGATTTTACAATACTCTCTTAAGGTTATGTTGCATTTATAGCAGAAATCGTGTGATTACCGCACTCGTCTTCAGCTCGCATGGTAAACACACTCGTTCTGGTATAAATGCAACAGAACGCTCGTATCGCAAAATCGCGACTGTCATATAATCCGTCACTTAAGCCACTAGTTGCATAAACATCTATTATCAGCAAATTTGGTATACCACAAATTTTAATCAAGGTAAAAAAATTAGTAGAAAAAAAAACTTACTGAAAGCAACGTAAATTATAATAAAAAAAACCCGCACAGATTGTTCACAAATTTTACGTAATATTCCTGCAGGACACGGTTCAGAAAATTTTAATCAAGGCAATTAAAATTTGAATAGAAAAAAATCTATTGAAAGCAATGTAAATTAATTCTTAAAAAACACAAATAATTCACTAATTTACGTAATATCCCTGATTAAATAAACACCCGAACAATTTCGCGGTTTTGAAGCAACTGACAACTGGTGTCCTACGACTAACTAGCAAATTTTCCGCGCCGATTGAATTTGAATAAAGATAGAACCGGTGAGATATTCAACTTCTTTGTATTGTTCACAGTTCACTCATGTTTCATTGTACATAGTATTAGTATGATAGTACCATTGTATATACGCATGCAACTTGGACGGGTTGAGTAGAGGTGGGTGGATTATTAATCGCATTCGGTCGCGAGGCAAAATGGCTTAAGCACAGTTTTTGACGGAAAACGTCTACACCGAGGGTGTATCTTCAGAAATTCGATGTTACCATTTTGAAGTGAAAACTTCTTTAGGCGCACTTTGTGTTCTTTCTGAATAGTGAACGCTTGGGTCGGTGACGCTGAATCGTGTATACTCGGCTCTAGTCGTCATCAGCCACGTTTACTGTCTAACAAGGAGAGCATCGTTTCAAGAATTACGTTTTTATCATTACGTAGTTATTATAATAATAAAATAATATTATAATATTATGTATGTTTTGCATATAATCAAGTTTTCACTGTCGTGTGGTCATAAGCACACACCCACTTTTTTGTTACGGAAATACGTAAATTCATTTTATATGGCGTTTTGATGGCTTAAAAATTATCATAAATTAATAGTAGATTGTATATCTAAATGCGTAAAGGGGTTTATTACTGATGAGTTGTGACAGTATGTAAAAACGAGCGATAGCGAGTTTTTACAGTCACACAAGTCATAATACCATTACGCACGAGATATAATATATTATGGTATTTTTGCCATACCCACTACAAAATACCTTCCTTCATTTTTAGTATTTTCAAAAAAATTTGACAGTTCATTTGCATCGCCATCTTTACATTTACAGCAGGCCTTGAGTATATATATATATATCAGGCGGATAGAGCGAATAAACATAAGTTACTATGGCAACCGTTTACTTACTTACCGTACAAGTTATGTTATGAGAACACTTTCGGCACGCCTGCCTGTTAAATGATCCAATCCAGGCCGGTATTTAAGAAAAATGTTCCTATAAGGTAGTCCGGTCAATTTAGCCCTAAAAATAGTAGTAAAGATACAAAAATTAGCGGAGAGCTAAAAATAAATTATAAATGAGTGTTGAAAAGTCCCCATCGATCCCGTACCTGGAAAAATTTTTATTCAAGGTCAAAGGTCGCAAATATCGGTTTTTTGCATTTTTCTCGTAAACGGTAAGTGTTATCATAAAAATAGCTTATACAATCTTGTAGAGGATACAATTCTCTACAACTTTTGTATTAACATTTTTTGTCAACGATTCAGAGTTTTGCTAATTTAAGTACCCGCGGCTTCCTCCCACTCGATTTTACATAACGGAATTATGCTGCTTTCCGATGGCTTAACATAATGATTTGTATATTAGTTTTAAGTTGAACTTTAAGTTAATGATTAATAATAATTTAATTTAAATTAGAGCAGTAGTTCTCTAGTTATAAGCAACCAAACATACAAATCGACAGTACTGGAACAGGCAGACAGACAGACAGACAATTTTTTTTCGAAAATACGATATTTTTACTTGACACATGGGATCGATGGGGACTTTTGATATTTTACTTATAATAGTGTACCAAAGACCTATATCAATATTTAGCTCTATGCGAATTATTGCAAACTGAAATGTTTATTTTGACCGGACTAAGGTGTCTCCCCCGTCCACCTTAAATTTAAAATGAATTGAGTTAGTTCGGACAAAATCGAGACGTAATCTTATCACATTAACTATCTTTTGTAAGATAAATTTGTTTTTTGGAAATTCAAAGATAACGCCAGGGGCACTTTCAACTCAAAAATTTTAAATAGCAAGGGGGGTCATGTTGCACCTCATTTGAAAGGTATTTCAATTATCTACACATTCGTTTAAAAAAAATGAAAATCCGATTGTCAGTTCTCTGGTTTAATGAAGAAGAGATTGTATAAGTAGTTAAAATTTAACATTGAATGTGTGTTGAGATAAAATGTTTTTAAACAAAAACAGATATAGATACTATTCGTAAATATTGGCATAAACCACTTTACCTTGTGGATGTACTGTTTACATTGTATAATTACTTACAGTCGAATATTTAATTTTTGCATGCGCTTTTGTTATTGACCCAGTGATGTGGTAACGAGGCTGATTACATGGCGCTTTAATTAGGAGAGTGGAACTTGCCGAGAAGAATACTCAATCAGCTGGAAGTATTTAAATAAATAACCAGCTACGCTTAGGTCGCACCTAAAAAATAAACAATAGGGTCGTCCCGCGTATCAAAATTTGATAATTTTGAACAGTGTATGTTATTCGTCATAGATAAACAAATAATGTAAACCAACTTTTTTGTTCTCATATCATTCCTCTTAATTGCAAACAAGAATTTAAAAAATATTGTAACAAAACTGTTTGGTAACTTTGGTAAATATTTTATTTATTTATTCTTTCACAACAGTGACAACCGTTTACATTCTTTGGACAATTATTGTTCCTCACTTTATTCACTGTTCGTTGTATCTCGCTAATTTGTTGCCAGCGTTCTTTTTGTCTATTTTCCGTTGGTCAGTTTTGCTTGACCGTTGGTCAGTTTTTATTGACCAACACTTCGTCACTACTTGACCACTGCTTGACCACCATGTGTCCACTATATGTCTGTGGTACTTATATTATTCACTGAGTCCAGGGCTTGAGAATAGCCGAGAGTGTAGCGGCGCTGTTGTTTACATGGCGTTGCTATGGTTCCTCTATTACAAGTCCCCAGTTCCCGAGTTCTAGCCCGAGAGCTGGTAAAAGTGTCAATTGGATTTTCAATTTATTATTAAAAAAAAAAATAAATAATGAATTGAAAATATGAATTGGTGCTAGGCCCAAATAACCTTAGCTGTTGGTGGTCTTTAAAATACAATTCACAATACAATTCACTGAGTCCACTATATGTCTGTGGTAGTATTTATTTGCCACCTGCAGATATCTTCCACACTGTCTGTTACTTTGCACTAGAAGATTATCTGCACTTAATCACTCGAAGATCTCGTCTGTCACTCGCAAATATCTTCCACACTGTTTGTCACTTTGTACTGGAAGATTATTTGCACTAGGTCACTCGAAGAACTTTTAACTCGCTGGTGGTATATTTATTTCTTGTTGCCCTTTTCACGTCTGCTCTCGTTGAGTATTTATACTTGACCACTCTTTCATTCTTGCTCTCGCTTATATAAACTTTCCTGGTCATTTTACATCCATGGTGGCGATTTTTCTATTGTTGCCACCCAGAATATTTCTTCGCGCTCAAAGCGGCGTGATCCATTTTAAGCCAACGAATCAAGGCTGCAATCAGCCTGCCTAGATTCGTTACAATATGTTCATTTCAAACGGATGAGCTTAGCCGCCATATGATGACGACAAAGCCAGATCTATGAAGCCAGACATACGTCCACGCATAGATAAAGAGAGGTATGTCTATGGAAAGAGAGGAATACTTCCTCGTCATTACTCGTAACTCGTGAAGAACCTAACCTAAGTTCTAACTGCCGGCCTGTCAAATGTACATAAACAAATCAGTGTACTATATTCTCTTTTTATCTATTGATCAGTGGGCGTGATTCAACTACAGAAGCCAATCAGAGAATGCTGGCTGTGAATGACGTATTCCGTGGCGGTATAATTCTATGTATAAAATTACATTGAAAAATACACAGTTTTGAGACCTCTGTTGTCGAGCGTCTATAATCTACAATTCATTAATTCATTCACAGTTTTGGGAATTTGAAAAAGCTTCCGAAAAATTCTCAAAAAATTGTTTTATTATCTATTTGTAACGTAGATTCTAATTCTAAAAAAACAGTGGGACGACCGTATTATCATTTTTTTCATTTCTTGGATCAGAACCCGGGAACAGGACGTTAGTGATCATAGTTGTTGAGCGTTTATATACAATCTCTCTCTTTGTTTTCTCTCTCTTTGTTCTCTCTCTCTCTCTCTGTTACAAAAAAGATATTTTAACAGAGCTGTCAATTCAATATTTTAAGTTGTCATTACTGATGTCAAGGAAAAAAATTGAAAGCAAAAGTATGTAAGTATTTATTCATTGTTTAATGACGCCCGGGGTTAACTGAGTATAATATAATTAAGTGGTTATATTGTTTGATTTCACCAACATAATATATAAAATGAACGAATTTCATAAAAAAAATTTCGAGGCTAAAATACAACGTTTTAAATAACACAAGCATTTTTATTATTATTTTGACCGAGGTTTCGCTCGCGTAAACGTCAATTTTAGCGAATTTAATAGAAGTGGATATATAAAAATGTTAGTAATTAAGCTGACGCCGATCTAAAATTTTTATTATTTTCCTCTTTTTATAGGCTTCTTTGGAGGTACAATTTTTTACAAGCTTTTATTTAACTTGCAATGTTGGTATGTTTAGACCAAATCTTGCAAGTCAATTTTGAACGACTTCCATATATCCGATCGATTTAAAATTTGGTACAAACATTCCTTTTTAGTACATTTAAATAAAAGCGTGTCTTTAGAAAGTTTTTTTTTACAATTTTATTTTTAAGTTTTTAGTGAATGAATGAATTGTAAATTATAGACGCGCGACAATGTTTTTTTAGTAGATACCTATTATATGCAATTCGTGGAAATAACCATGCGCTATGTTTACTTATAAAACAAATTTTAATTCACTGTGTAATTTATTAAATTACATTGACGATACGTGAAAACCTGTTTCAAACAACATTTATTCAATGTCAACGACTATTATAGCTGAAAATTATCGAATCATAGTACGTAAGTAATACTAATGCAAAAAAAACGTTACATATAAAAAAATTATGGTAATACCAATGTTATATAGCTTGAGTTTGGACTTTGGATCGAAAACAAAATTGTTGGAAACCGTTTGTTGTACATTCTTTATTATTAGGAATATTAAGAGCACTGTGGTTTTAAACAAAATGAACAATAGTTTAGACACTTCTTACCACAATAATTTTATTCGTGAATGTACATTTCAAGAGCTAAGCTCTCATCTTAACCACATACTAGTATGTGCTGAAGATGAGAGCTTAGCTCTTGAAATGTACATTCACGAATAAAATTATTGTGGTAAGAAGTGTCTAAATTATTGTTTATATTCTTTATTATTATTACAAGTGAAACCCATTAGTGGTAGAAGAGGTGGCTGGGGGTGCGCTAACCCCTCCATTTTAAAGTATAGTCGGGCCGCCTAACAGATGGAGCAATGAGCGTGATCACCGCGTGCAAAGTACCTGATTGGTTGCATGAACGTTCGGGAACGAAACTATATGCGAAGGCCACGCCTGCGGCGCAAGCTATTCACGTGATCACTCCATCTGTTAAGCGGCCCGACTATAGCATGTTCTTAACAATGTATCCCCCCTCCCACTCCAAGTTGTTCCGCCGGCCGCCAGTAGTGAAATCTTATCTCTGTCAAGACTGCTTGGTGTAATGGTCAGCGCGCTGGCCTTTAGAGCAAGTTGTCGTGGACTCGAATGCCACTTTGCTCGTGTATGATTTGTGATGTGGTTTAGTTTTAAGTAATATGTTATTTTGATGTATTTAAGACGTTAATGACCTAAGTTGTCGACGCGTCTATAATCTACAATAAATAAATAAACTTATCTCTGTCCGATGAGATCTGCAGACCTCTCCAACAGTATAAGGCCAGGTAAAAATTATTATTAATAAAATATGTTAGTTGCGCCCTTAATTTTATATTTCTGTTACAAATTGTTGCTTGCATTGTGTCAAATAAGAATCAGTCATATAAAAACTTTTATAAACAATATAATATTATGGTTTATTTAAACTTTTCAAGTTAATTTCAGTTAAATAATCAATTCTGTTAATATGACCTTTCATTTTTGTTACACTCTGTAGTAAGTTCTTACACATTAATTGTCTAATTAATTAATTATTGTAGATAGAAATCTTGCAATACATGAAATTCCCACATCAGACGAATAAATTTACGTAAACCGCTTGATTACACGGCTATTATGTTATAAAATAATTATCAATACAGCATATTTAAATAAAAATTAAAATATATCTAATACTTTTTATCAACGGTTAGATACAGGGGTGGATTTAGATTTTTGCCGTTCTTGGGCTAAATCAGTATTTGCCGCTCCCCTTCATTAAATTTTTCTCAATTCTCACCCATCCTATCTTACCCTCCCCAATTTCTCTCCCAAACCACTTTTCATTCCCTATCACACACATCGTAAATAAAACACTACTTTCTTTTTTTTTACAGCCCCTATGAACTTGCCGCCCTGGGCTATAGCCCTCTTAGCCCCCCTGTAAATTCGGCCCTGATTAGATAGGTAGTAGCCGTTAACGTTATTATAAAATTATCCTAAAAAGTATATTATTTGTCGACACATTTTTTCTGAGATCAGTTTTTCTTTATCTCTGTCTACATTTCCGAAATTGTTTTGGCTGTATTTTTCCGTTACGTTTAAATATAAATTTGCCTTGTAAAAAAGAATCATTTTTAAACGCCTGTGCATTAGGCAACCTCTTTCACCTACGTGCACAACGGGCCATACCTTCAGGTGTTTTTAATAAAAAATGATTTCGGGACGCGCGGTTTGAATAATCCAACAAACTAAGTTTCATTATTACTTACTACTGTTACTAGAAACTTTTTTTAAAATGAACTCTAGTACTTCGTTTGTTGCAAAGTAAAAACAACGCTAATATTGCCATGAAAACCTAAAAACCGCAAAAAATAAATTGTTTTCATTGTGCGCGTTCCACAAAATTTACTGTATCAATATTTATCAAAACGAAAAACAAATTTAATAATATTAAGCCTCCGGCCTCGGCAATTACTTGTAAACGTTAAAGTTTATAATTATTTCTTTCTGCGTGTGCTTAATTCGTATAGAAACTATTTTAAATCAAATGTTTACCTATAGCTATTTATAGTTATAATATTTTTGTGTGTGAAAGTTATATAATTATTTATTTGTTTACTGTTATAATTTTAAACTTCAAATACAATTTTTAACTTCCTAATGGAAGTTATTTTACAAATGGATTCAGATCTTGGAATAATTTGTAATGTTGCTTTAAATACAATTTCGACTTTCATTATTCAGTGTAAATCAGCCTTTCGTTACACTTATCTTGTAACCTCACTTCACATGTCAGCTTTCGCAAAATCGAAATATTTTAAGAAATTTTATAGCTTGTCGACTGTTTGGAAAGGGTAAGTAATTCGCTATCCGAAAATTCGATAATTTAAGAAGTATTTACTATATTACATTACTTTGTAGGCCTAATATATTGTAAATGTGCAAACGTCAAACTTATATCTACTAGTAAATATAACCTACAAATTTATATTCTTCATTAAAATGTTTAATCAGATATTAAGCAATAACTAATCAAAACATTGAATTTCGTAGTCACTTTTAAAATAAGTTGATAGTTAGGTTTAATTTAGAAAAATAATTATATCAATTTTTTTATTTTGAATAGTTTTAGCAATATGTCTGGAGTAAACGGGGTATCTTCAATCAGAATCGGAACTCACAGTGGGTTATTCCATTGCGACGAAGCTCTGGCTTGTTTTATGCTCCAACAGTTGCCAAAGATAGGGTCTGGTTGCGAGGTGATCCGTACGCGAGACGAGGAAGTCTTAGCGACATGCGATTATGTGGTCGATGTTGGCGGAGTCTATGATCCGGAGCGGCATCGATACGATCATCATCAAAGAGAGTTTCAGCATACGTTTGGATCTTTGAGGCCCGACATCGATAGACTCAAAAGTACTAGGTAAGGGACTCGGGTTTTATTCGAAACATGTCAGCGCACGCGCATTAATATGGTATTTAGTACTTTTTGCATCATTTAGAGGTGCTGGATGAGCATAAAATTTAGAATACTTTTCCTGTATTCAATCCATAAGGCCCTAAGTCCAGTTAGAAATGGATAATTTGAATGCCTGAAAAGGAGTTTTGAAAAGTTGTATAAGCTGAAAAGATATCTATGAAAATAAAACACTGAAGATATAATATTTTAGAATCCATTCTTACTAAACATATTTTGATTATTCAGGTTAAGTTCTGCTGGATTAGTATATGTTCATTTTGGAGAAGAAGTAATTTCTGAAATATTCAAGGCTGCAAATATTTTAATGTCAAAAGAAGGTCTTAAAACTATATATAAACATGTATACAAGACGTTCATTGAAGAAATCGATGCGATTGACAATGGTGTGCCAATGTTTGAAGGTGAACCAAAGTATACAATAAATACACATTTAAGTGCAAGGGTCGGGCGATTGAATCCGGAATGGAATTCACCGGAATCTTCTGACACAGACGCACTGTTTCGAAAAGCAGTTGAATTAGTAGGTAAAGAATTTGTCGAAAAAGTGGTGGACACCGGAACTATATGGTGGCCAGCTCGAGACATTGTTAAACAAGCTGTTGAGAAAAGATTCGATGTCCATGTTTCGGGGAAAATAATTGAACTTAGCACCGTCTGTCCTTGGAAAGAACATCTGTTTACTATTGAGGAAGAAAGCGGCTTAGGGAGCACAATTAAATTTGTGATTTTTACTGACAAAACCCAGTCGTGGAGGGTTCAGGCGATTCCAGTCCAACCCAACAGTTTTGTTTGTCGGTAAGACATATTTTTTTCATATTCATGAACTGCCGTATTTATCTAGACGCAGTACCATTTCGTATTTTTAGTGTATTCTTGTTTTGATACTTTCACCAACTCTCTGTTTAAAATCTGAGAATTGGAGGCTTGCGACTGATGAACCATCTTCCCAAGAGTCTTGAAGACTGGAGAAAAGCGGAAGTATCTTAGATACCAGATACTTTCGAGAAGTATTCTCATTTTTTGATACATATATTTAGTTAGTATCTAAGATACAAAACAGTATCTCTGGTCCAGATAATCTTGTCGAAAACAATCTCGAATAATCTCAAGCCCCTACTGATATTTTATATTAAAAGGGACCTGACTTCAAGTTGCCGTTAAAAACCTTTAGAGGCGCTGTCGTTGTTATAAATGTAATATTATTTTTGACAGCTTAATTTTTTGAAATATTTTAAGTAGTTCGACTACTAGCTAGACTGAACGAACAATAAGCCAATGCACGTCTGATGTCACCACATGCTTACACTTTACCGCATCGATGCTTGAAACACAATCAATCACAAAACCTTTGAAAAACACGAACTGAACACAAAATTCAAAACTGACATTTATACCGATGTAAACAAAACGAAAGTAGCACCCTCTCTTAGACAATAGCTACACTTTTTTAGTTATTGATAGCAGCCACAGTTACAGTATCTGTCATGAGTGACTTATTATTCAACATTCTGCTGTTATTATTAACAATTTCGTCTTGATCTTCAGCATATCCATTTGTTGTTTTCCGATTTAGGTATTAAATGCTTCATTGAAAAAAAATTTCAAATTCAATCTCAATTCCTACTTTTATTCATTTCAATACATGATTCCAAAAATGTTTAATACCAAGAATATCATCTATAGAATCTTACTGATCACACAAATTGACTGTACTTTCAAAATAAAAGCTGCTATCATTGATTAACATATTATATGGGAAGATAGAGATCCATGTACTGAAAAATATACTATAGCTGCCCGCTTACGTTTCATTCCCCTGGTCCACAAACTCAATATTGACTTGTGCTTCCACCTATATTATTGTTGAACTAACAGCTCAGATATTGTCAATGCTACCTCTATACTGATCCTAAATAATGATATAAGATATTTACATCACTGCCAGCTGACATTATTTTAATGTTTTGAAATTTGTTGAGACTGTAAAAACTTACATAAAGTGAACTTAGTTTAGTTACATAATTTATCTGTAAACGCTATCTGATTTTATATTTCTTTGTCTCTGAATAAAAATTGTTCAAACACACGTAAAATATATTTTGATGTATTTATAGACTAAGAGCTGATAACACTTTTTTCATGTGTTTTTATAAGACTTGGAACTTTTTTAAAAGATGACTTTTAAATATCTCTACAAGGGGTAAATAGTCTGTCATTCCAAACGCGGGGCAAAACCACCCCATATTTTTTTTGTTCACTCTTGCGAAAAAAATAGACTTATGTGTGTTTATCATTAGTAAAGTCTGGAAAAGTTTTGCCCCGCGTTTGGAATGACAGACTATTGTACCCCTTGTAGAGATATTTAAAAGTCATCTTTTAAAATAAGTTCCAAGTCTTCTAAAAACACATAAAAAAGTATTATCAGCTCTTAGACTATCATAGCAACTTATACTAATTATGTTAACAAAAGCAAGCAGTTTAAGAGAATTAGATAATCAAATTTATTAAGATTGTAAAATTTGTTGTTAAATAAAATTATTTAAAAAAATCTTTCACAATTTTTACAATCGTTAGGGGCCTACACACGATCAGTTTAACTTCGCAGTTTATCTGTGCAGTCAAACTGCACAGTTGTGTGAACTGTACGGTGTGTGGGCTATTTCAGTTTTCTCCTCAGTTCTGTTCTCAGTTTGATGAGCTGACGTGCGTGGCTAGACAGTTTAACCCTTGTGACGTCATGTTTGAGCGATAAACTGAGATAACCGCACAGTTTCAGATCGATCTGAGCGCACAATCGAACTTACCCAAAGACTATGTGCCAACTGTTCAATTAACTGAGCTGACTGCGCAATTTATCGGTGCAAAGTAGTCAAATGCGCAGGCCAAAAGCATGGGTTAAAATTTGCTGAAACTGTGCGGTTATCTCAGTTTATCGCTCAAACATGACGTCACAAGGTTTAAACTGCGCAGTTAAACTGATCGTGTGTAGGCCCCTTTAATGAATTTGATTATCTAATTTTCTTATGTATGAATATTTTTAGTTTGACATAATAATGATTAACATTATTAAGTTTAGAATTAAATATAATATCAGAATGGTCCAAAAGTCATACCCTAATGTTAAATCCAATTAAATTCAATATAATGTCTATAGGAAGCCGGAATCAGTTGGCTAAAGTGACTTCTCTAACTGTAACGCTGTCTGGTCATCAAATTGATTCTGTAGACTATTGCAAAAATTTAGGATTATACATAGACAGCTACTTAGTGGAATCGCTCATTTTATCATCTTTTAATTATTGTGATATTGTGTACGGACCATGTATAAACCAGTCAACATCGCAGCTTATCCAAAAATTTTAAAATACATGCCTCAGATATATTGTATACAACATAAATTTACATATCGCATACTTCGTAGACAACTTGATCACAACCAGCCAACCAGATTATCTAAATTGCAATTTAAAATATTTATCAGATTATCATAATAAAAATACGAGGTCATAAGATACAACATTGTCAATAAACTTCCATGAAACAAATTTTTATAAAAAACCTTTTACTTATGGTTCTGCCTCTATATACTTATAATAATATTCCTCGTGAATATAAACATCTCAAAAAAGAGGCGTTTCGAAAGAACGTTAGGGGTTGTCTATTAATATAACCGCGAAACATTATGCAATATGAACCAATGACGCAAGATTGTCTTAAATAAAATTACGATGCTAGTCACCAGATGGCCGATTGTCAACACAACTCACTTCTTAAAACTCTACAATTATTCTGTACTCAAAGATTAAATAATAAAACTTAGGATGCTAGTCAACAGATGGCCAATAGTGCGACGTCTAGCTGCCTCTATTAAAAGTGGCCTCATTTACGCTCATAAGGTTCAAAATCTTCTAGTAATATGTTAAGCAATGCTGCTATGTTGTGAGAAAGAAAGATTGAGTTAAATTACATATGGTACATATGGTGGCGACATCTTTTGAAATAGTTGAAGTGCAGGTCTCTTTTAAATGGGTTGTCGTCAAAATATTAGGCAGCTGAATGTTTTGATTTTTTGCAGGTTATTTTTGAAAAATGAATGGCACGGCGTGCGAGACGAACTATTATGTAAGGTGTCTGGTATACCAGAGTGCATTTTTTGCCATGCTACTGGTTTCATCGGAGGAAATTGTACCAGAAATGGTGCCCTTCAGATGGCAATCGAATCTTTGAAATGTGAAAAATAATGTAATTTTTAATTAAATATATATTTTTAAACTTATTTATGGTTATTTATTCCCTTTGGTTTTACTTTACGTTATCTAGGCCTAGTGCCAATACATATTTCAGGTAGATATTGTAGATTACAAACGTCCGACAACTAAGGTAAGTAGCGAATTCGTATTTGAAATTTATTATTTTGATATATTAAAAAAAATGAGGGTGTGCTTATGATCACACGACAGAAGTGAAAACCAGATTTTCTAATTTTTGGTGTCATCTATTATAGCGCATTTATGAACTAAAAATAATTTATTACTAAAATACTAAAATTGTAAGTATTTTTAATTAATTCCACCTTGGTTTCAAAAAAATTATAATTGTTTTCAAAGAAAGAATATAACAAAAATAAAAAAATATATAAATAAATATCATGTAGAATTTAGAAAAAAAAACGCCAAAAATTCTACGCGGCCATCAGGTCTCGAACCCAGGTTCCTATGCATAGAACACAAAGACTAAACCAACTGCGCTATGGGTGGCAGTGTGTACACGGCCGTTTTTATGATATAAGTATGTTGCAAATTCTTACGCAAAATTGCGAACGCTTCATATTTTTTCAGTACCCAGGCAAAGGTGCCTAACGCGTCTAAGGAAGTTTTCACTTCAAAAATTCAGTTGATGTTTATTGCAAGTATAGAATTTCGAAATTGCGAATTTATAATAGAGACACGCTGTATAAACAATGACGTTCTTACTACCTTGGTTTGGTTTTAAAATACAGACGGTGATGATACAGAAAAAATACAGACCAAAATTTTAAAATTGGATAAAATTGTACTTATACGAAAAAAGTTAAAATATCGTAAAATATAAAATACTTATCATAAAATAATGTCAATATTAGTTATCACTACAAATACTTAGGTTAAAAAAATTCGTCTTATGTAGTGGGAAGGTACCAAAACACGTGCATTAGCAGTGAAAAATAGATTATTAGATCCACGTCTTTTTGAGATCCATCGTTTAAAAGAAATTATCCCATGTTAGTTCGATTTTTTGAACAAACGCAAATGTGATAGCCAAAAAGAGATATCAGGAAAATAATTTGATACATTTTTATCAATCAAATATTTGCTTAAAACAAGAATGTTGCAAGCCTGACTTTAATTGAGCGAACTATAAGCAAAAAAAAAACTCGGGTCGCAGTGCCAAAACCCTGCCGACAATATAGTGTATTTGCTAATACAGGCCTTGTGGCTTTATTATATGAACTTAAGTTTTTTTTTGGACAAAATGAAAAATTTAACCCCTTAATACATCCCTTAAAATAATATTTTTTTTTCCTAATTTCAATATTATTATCAATGCAACCTCTGTACCAAATTAAATACACCCGTCAGCAAATAAATCACAATCTGTAAACTAGTGTTTTCATAAAATTGTAAGTCCGGTCCTGTCGTGCCGATTTTGTTAAAATTTTAGCAACACATTTTAATCTCTACTAAAGGGTTAAATTCCAATTTTGAAACAATTCTGAGATTTTTTTCGGTATTTTTGGGCCCAAAAACTTTTTTCAACCCTTAAAAACTACCCTTAAAATGGTCCGATTGGGCCCATTTTAAATAGGTTCCGTGCGGTGATGGATTCCAACGTGTCTACCAAATTTCATTCAAATCAATTAAGTCTTTCGAGAGTTATGCCGCGAACACATATATAAATATATATATATATAAATATATATATATACATATACATATATATATAAACATTTCCAAAAATGGTGCCAAATTGTTCAGGAGGCTATGAAACGTCGAGAAATTTTGGTCCGACCCCTAGGTCCCGCCATCCGACCGACGCCAATAGTGTATGTGCCATATGGCAAATACACTAAAAACACTGACACATTTTCGTTTCACATCAATTTACCCAGAGCTGGGCAAAGTTTCGAACAAGTGCTTAAAGCATTGAGCTCGAGCACTTTCGGGTTTGAGAATGGCTGAGCGCGTAGCAATGCTGTTGTTTACATGGCGTCGCTATGGTTCCTCTATTAGAAGTCTCCAGTTCCCGGGTTTTAATCTGAGAGCTGGTAAAAGTGTCAATTGGATTTTCAATTTATTACAAAAAAAAATAATGAATTGAAAATATGAATTGGTGCTAGGCCCAAATAACCTTAGCTGTTGGTGGTCTTTAAAACACAATTTTCGAGCACTTTCATAAATGCTCGATTTTCAAAAAATGCTTAAAAGAATCGAGCACGCACTAGAGTGCTCAAAAAAGTTAAGCATTTTAAAGTAACTTCTTAAATCTTAACTTTAAACATTACAGTACCAAAATTCCAAAGTTCAAAACATACAAGAAATGTGAAAAGGATCTCTAACATCGAACGATATAAGCAATATAGGTAAAGGATAAACGTAAAATGTTTTATTAGCCAAAAAACAAAAATATTATACATTTAAAGTGCTTATTAAGCATTTAAGCTGATTATTAAACAGTTAAAACGCTTATTAAGCATTCGTTAATTGCTTTATTATTATCATCATTGTTGTAGATTATAGACGCGTCTACAACTCAGGTCATTAGCGTCTTCAACACAACAATTAACAATCCATTTGTGTGTATTAGAATCTGCCAGCCGGCATACACAAACCAACTGGTACGAGCTCGGGCTCCTGGGAACGCCAATTTCCAAAGAACATTGAAATGCAATTGCGAGAACAACTATACATTCCAATGTTCCCCCTGGGGCAAGTTAATTGTTTATTAAGTAGCAAGTCTTTATGTAAATGCTCTAAGA
This sequence comes from Mongoloraphidia duomilia, assembly GCA_039654895.1. Lineage (NCBI taxonomy): Eukaryota > Metazoa > Arthropoda > Insecta > Raphidioptera > Raphidiidae > Mongoloraphidia > Mongoloraphidia duomilia. The sequence continues at coordinate 12,825,203 of CM077523.1, forward strand.
ATCGAGCATCTGTTTTACAAAGTGCTTAAAGCATTATTGCGAGCACTTAAGTTCTCAGCACTGCAGCCCAGCTCTGATTTTAGCCACCTATATCGTCGGGAAAGATATAATTCTACATCAAAAATCGACAGCGTCTGATAATATACTCGTGTAGGTATGTACTAAACGAATACAATTTATATATTTGTTATATAATCTCAAATAGTATTAAATTTTCAATTTTAAAAGGATGTTTCTGATACGCTATCGGATTTATAATCTTGCGGTATATTTACTTCCTTTCCTGTAAAAAAGTCCAGTGATGATTTCATTTTTTTTATTATCTTGCATATAATTCTTATGTACATACGCGAAACTAGGCAGTCTTTTGGAATGTTTTAATATACACTGTTGATATGTCGTCAAAGATGAAATATTTTTATAAAGTAAGTTTGAAAATAAAAAAATATATAATAATAATATTGTGCTAAATATAGCCACTGAATTATTTTAACAATAATTGTTTTTTTTTAATCTAGATAGTTTATACTTTGTGCGTTTTTTATCGGGTAACAAGTGCACAAGAAAATCAAACGGTTCCCCAACCAGTTATACCTTCGAATGCAACATATTTGGGTAATTATACATTTTTTTAAATATTTTCTAATTTAGTTTCATAATACAACATCATAATACACTCACAGACAAAAATATTGCATAATTTTTTTTATGTTTATTTCTTTTTTATGTAGGTACTTTTTTTTGCTAAATGTCTTATCCTAGGGTGTTTTACGTATAGGTACTAACAGTAGCGAACTTTTCATAAGGTCGACTAGGCCTAGGCATAGGGCGGCCAATCTGTGCCGCTATCTAGCTGAAGCACGTGCGAGACGCGGCGAGCGCGGCGCGGCGGTGTGCACTGATAAAACTCTATATGGTCTTATAACTATCAGAGACAGAAATAACTCTGACATAAAATATCTCTAACGGATTGACCCGAACGCAATGCTGATTTTCGGAACAACTTCACATTTCGCAGAAAGGGGTGGCTGGTACTGACCGGCCTAAACTGCTAGTTCACCTTTGGGTACTAATGGTCAAATAATTTACATTAGCAGTCTTACAACAGATTTGTTAAACGAAAAGAAATAAACATAAAAAATATGCAATATTTTTGTCTGTGAGTGTATAATACAGAAATTTTTTATTGGAAGAGCAGCCAATTACATAATTGATTCTTGTAAATATCGGAAAAAATCATTTTAACAACCATAGTCACAGTCAGGAATGTAACCTGAACTTTTCCACAATCGCGGCGGAATGAGCTTGCAGACTCAACCGTGACACGATTACCAATCTAACATTTTTCATATGTGCAAAGGAATCAATTGATTTCCATAGTGGAAAAGTTCAGGTTAGATTCCTGACTGTGACTATGGTTGTTATAATGATTTTTTCCGATATTTGCAGGAATCAATTATGTAATTGGCTGCTCTTCCAATAAAAATTTTCAATTGCAAAACAGCCGTATCTATTTAATATTATGAAGTATTAGAAATACCTTGTATTTTTTGATGTCCGTCTTGTGACTTCCTGTGTTTTAACACGACGCGTTACAGCAACGAGTTGCTATCTTCAGATGTGGTTAATTTTTTTTTAAAATTACACATTGAGTATGCGTAACACGTTATAATATTAAGCACATGCATACATAAAAATGTATCCTATTTAATATATCATATAATATAGATTTTTTATTTAAAACTGGTCTTTTCCTTCAGATGGATCTAGTTCCACAACTTGGAAGATTTTTTTCTTATTTTTGTTTTGTTTGAAAACAGATACGCTCGAATGTTATTGTAATTGTATTATTTTGCTGTATTTCATATTTTATGAAACAATAAATGACTATCTTTGTCAGGAGTACGAAATTGAAGAGAGAAAGAATACCCTGTAGCATTCTTTGTTACACGTTTTATTGCCGTTCAGGACTTTTTAAATAATCTCTACTATAGCAACTGATAATTAAAAAAATATGGGATTAACTTAAATTTTCGCCGCACAGTCCTACAGAAAAATTTCCCTCGCAACTGCAGGGGGACTTACTTTTACTATAATAAATTGTTGACATCATTTGGAATATACATATTTTTATTTTATGACAATTTTCCTTATTGATAAGATATATCAATAATTTCCCCGGAATTTGTTACTAAATTTAAATTTACCGATACGGAAATCTCCGTAAATAGATTATTTTATTTATTTATTTAAAACCATCAACAGTCAAAGCTATTTGGACTCAGTACCGATTTATAAATAATGTTCATAATAAATCAATTGAAACATTTTTACAACTCATTTACCTGTTCCACGAAAAAATTAAAAGTTAAAAAAACAAAAATTCGGATGCATACGTAAAGAAAATCAGTGTGGTATTTAACAATAAACTATGCAAGATATTTACAAATCAAACAATAACTTCCAATGGGAAGTTAAAAAGGGGATAATATTTTTTTTGTTATCATTATTAGTCGGGGACTGGTTCAGGAGCTGAAGCAAAACATTTCGGTATTTGAGTCCCCGACTACTGATGGTAACAAAAAAAATTCTGTCTTATGCTTAGTTTTGTAAAACTGTCCCAAGGCCTCCACAAAAGGGAGGCATTAACAAAATATGAGAACTTCTACAGCCCTAAATTTGGCCCTGAACTCATTGATATATATAATTTAGGACAGAATACTCAAGGTCGACTCTTGGGCGATTCGACCACACTAGGTGTAACTAAGAAGGGTGCCGGAATAAAAAAAAGGATATAGATTATTTTTTTTTTTCGGCGCCCTTCTTGGTAGCACCTGGTGTGACCGCATCGTTCAAGAGCCGACCTTGCGTATTCTGTCTTAAATTGTTTGATGATTATTTTCAGGCAAACCACCAGATAGTGCTTGGGTTGGATTATACAATGATCGTGTTGAAAAGAGACAGTTTTTAGGAGATTGGCTCATCAAAGGCTGCTGGAATATAAGTTGCACTTTTGACACCGCTTACAAGCCCAAAGAGTACGAAGGCTACGATGGATTTTATAACAATCCATCAAGGGTTGATCTTGGCGCCATTGGTATTAAAATTATAATATTAATTAATAAAAATCTATTTAAGAAGGCCATAGCCCCATCCTTCCCGCTTAAAAACTTAATTGCAGGCTTCCAATAGTATAAACCAGCGGTTCCCAAACGTGCTACTGGGCTGTGGACGCTGGTCGAGAATCTAAAGCCAAGATAAATATTATCGGAGCTTCAGGGGTCGAGATGGGAACAATCGAGTATATAAGTGCCTATATTAATAATTGTGTTTGTGTGTTTATAGTTTTTACCTGTGGGTCTCAAATTTTTTTTACAAAATTAATAGTCCGCACAACTAAAAAGGTTGGGAGCCGCTGGTATAAGCATATTTTTGATTCGAGGATAGATTTTTTTGGGTCCAAATAAAGCTAATGGTTTTTTCTTAGGATGCTAAATTTGACAACAAAACTACATTATTTTATATATTACCTACTGTTGATTAGAGGGCTCGATTAGTTCGCGGATACGTCGGCAGGGCCGTCTTAATTCATGTAGAGGCCCATGAGCACACCGAGTTTGGGAACCCTTTTGAGAGTTTAAAATTTTACCCCCTTTTGACCCCTTAGGGGTTGAATTTCGAAAAATTCTTTCTTAGCGGATACCTACGACCTACGTCCTATAAAGTATAAAGAATAGCTACCTGAAAATTTCATGTTTGTAGGCTTTCCTGTGATTTTGCATTTATATAATACTAGCGGCCCGTTCCGGCTACGCCCGGGTGGTATGTACCATGTAAGCGTACGAAAACAGTTTTTTTTGACAAAACACTGTCATAGTCAGGGGCGGATAGGCCCACCGGGACACCGGGATTTTCCCGATGGGCCACTACTTATATTGACGAGAATGGGCCGATGAAAAATACTGCTATTGTACATACATACAAATATTCAAAGTTAATAAATACAATAATACTGAAATCTATATTTAAATCTAGTTTAAATCTATAATTAAATTTATATTTTTTTCTTAACAAAAAAGGAGGTGGAGGGTTGGTGCTCTCAAGGTTGAGGTAATTTTTTTGTTGGATCTTGAATATGGTCAAGTGGGCCGCTACATTCTATTTTTCCCGGGCCGGTCAAATCATGTCTATCCGCCCCTGGTCATAGTTCAGCTATTTTGTACAAAATATTTACAAATTATATACACAAACTTTCCTCGTTTATCGCTCTTTCTATTAGTGTAAACCGTTTCAAAATCCATTGCGTGGTTTAGAAGATGTAAGCGGAGAAACAGACAGAGGCAGACAGCGACTTTGTTTTATACTATTTAGAATTTAGAGATATTATGGCACATACACTATTGGCGTCGGTCGAACGGAAGGACCTAGGGGGACAGGGGCAAGACCAACATTTCTCGACGTTTCACGCATCACCCTGAACAAAATGGCATCATTTTTTTTTTGTTGCTATGTCAAAATATACTACAACCAGGAAAAAATGCATTCAATTGTGCTGTGTAAAAATATTCGAGGTCATTATTAAATAAATATGTAACATATATTTTATAGCTCTATTTAGGCAACATTTTTATGGTCGCGAGGCAAAGTGGCTTATTACAGATTTCTGATCAGTAGACATTTAGATTTGGATGTTGATTTTTAGGGTTCCGTACCTCCGTATGGAACCCTATTACCCTGCCTACGTTGTCTGTCTGTCTGTCCGTCCGTCTGTCATAGGGCTCTATCTCACAAAAGGTAAGAAGTTACTAGTTGAAATTTTCACAGATTGTGTGTTGTTGTGGCATGAATCCTGGCAAATAATAGTTAGAATTAAATAATCAATTAATTTTAATAAATTAATGTTTTTATTTTACCGTATTAATTCTATACTGTATACAGGGTGTATCACATAAAACCGAACATAGGGAAAAGTACACAGTACAAATTAGTTAAGATCAGAGATTGCTTTGCCCTCTAATCATGTAAAAAAACCATGATAATTAATTTAGTTAAGTTAGCCATGTGTATTCTATCTTTGTCACGCTACTATTTTGCTTATGTTTTCCTTGTTGCGCACTCATTACTTTTCTATGTATTCAATCCTGTGATACATCCTGTATATACATATACCGTAGTAAGTATTATCGGTATAGAGCTGTACCAAGTCAGTCGATTGAACGACGGTTTTAAAAATCGTTCGGTTAGCTAAGTGGTTAGAGTAATTAGACTGAAGATATAAAGTTACACGGTTCGATTCCGGGTTTTTCATTGCAAATTGCAACCAATAGCATTTTTACAGGACGGCTGGTTTATTTAGACATATTTTGTCTATAGGCTAAATATTTTTATACATGATGAAATAAAATATATTTGACGATTTAAAAATTACCACAAAATCGATAGAAGCCATTTCCCGTTATGACCACAGATTTATCATTTTTTTTAATAATAATTTGTATACATTGTTACATTATCTATAAAAAGTTACACCTTAAAGATATACTTATGTATTTTTTTATTTTATTAGCAGCTTCAAATTATTATCATATTTAAACTATTTATATACAACACTAGCGGACCCGTCCCGGATTCGCCCGGGTGCGAAGAAAGCCAGGGAGGAATTTCCCAGGTGCTAAGAATTTACATTTTAATAGCCGAACTGATTTTATTAATACATTACTCACTCGCTTCGCTCTTTCGCTTGAATATTATTAATACATTTCTCACTCGCTACGCTCGTTCGCTCGAATTTTATTAATACACTACTCACTCGCTTCGCTCGTTCGCTCGAATTTTATTATTAAATTTGCAATAAAAAATATTGAGGATCACTTATCGGGGTAAAAACTGTTCTATCTCTCAAATTGGAGCAAATAATACACATTTACAAAATTCCATTAAAATCGGATGAGCGGTTTCGGATTATCATATTGATTTTGGAAATTTAATTTCACTTAAACAAAACAGTGAAATTGCTTGGATTGTCTAGAAAATATTTAAAAATGTGGTAATAACTATTTTTCAAACAAAAAAATAACTTCTTTTGGCGAAAATGAATTTTTAAATATTAGTGATTTTTTAACGAACACTTTTTTCAATATGGCGATTGCTTTTTCCTCAATAAATATGGCGTTTAAAAAGTATACAACCTTTTGTTTGTGATGCGAAATATTCCTTGACCGTTTGGATATAGATTGGTTCTGTGAACAACCCATAAAAAACCACAACTAAACAGTTCGCAAACGGAGTTGTGACAACCTTGTTACAACTAAGACGAAAGCCAACCAAGAACCACAACCAAATAGTTCGATAGTTCAGTTGTGAGAAGTTTCGCACAACTAAATTACGAAATATTTGGTTTAGACAGCTAAATACTTGTGAAAATAACTATTTCACAATTCAGTTTTAAGCTAAAAATCTAGTAACCGAATCACAACCAAATGCCGGTTGCGACAAAGCTGTGACAACCCCAATTTCGGTTGTGGCAACTAATAATTTTTTTGCCATACCCACTACAAAATAGCTACTTTCGATATATGTATAGCGGCCATTAATGACCCATTTAATAGGCAGGTGTGCGGAAAATGATTTACTTTCTGCACTATACGCAGAAAATAACGGTTGCCACGGCAACTTCTGTTAATTCGCTCTATACGCCTGCGTACGCCTGTCATTACTTACTTGCACGAACTTCGCGGCACACTAGAAGAAAAGATGGCGACGCAAATGAACTGTCAGAATTTTTTGAAAATGATGTAAAAAGTAGGTATTTTGTAGTGGGTATGGCAAAAAATACCATATATGTCTCGTACGTAATGGTATTCCGACTCGTGTGACTGTAAAAACTCGCTATCGCTCGTCATCACTCGCCATAATATGCCCCATTACGTATCTAGACATACAATCTACTATGCTTGTGTTAGTTGGGTACTTAGCCTATAGTGATAAATCCGCCTCTGACATCCAGACAGACACATATAATAATCGGGACTTTCTTTTATAGATACGGCGCTTTTAAGAAGACTTCCGGCGGCTTATAAAGATGGCTCCTATCAGCCATCATTGGACGATCGCCCCAATCCTTTCGAACTTAGCGCATTGTTAAAAGGCGAAAGTGCGACCCAATCAAGGCATAGAAACGTATTACTAGTTTTTTTTGGTATGCGTTTTTTTATGTTTTTAGTTGATTTTTTTACAAGCTTTTTATTAACTTCAACTGTCAGTTAGGGTCAAAACTGGATTACAATATTTGACCTTAAAGAGTTTTCTCTATCTCTTCATCTCAAATCCTTTCCTCTCGTCAAAAAAAGGTTATGGCTCTCCCGACGCTATTATTAAAGCTAAAGAGTTCGGTTAAACGCCAAATGAAAGACCGATAATCACAGATTGAATGAGCCATTTTCCTGAGAGTAGTTCCTTCAATTATCCACGAGAGGCAGCACTTGTGGTAGGTACAAACATTATTCCACCAGCCGGCATACACAAACCGACTGGTATGAGCTCGGGTTCCTGGGAGCGCTAATTCCCAAAGAAAATTGGAATGCAATTTGCGATAGTAACCACATTCCAATGTCTCCCCTTGGGGCTTTTAGTCTACAGTCTTATGAAAAGAATTAAATCAAAATTTTCAGATAATGATTTCAGATGTGATTTTTTTATAGGGCAACAAGTGGTGGAAGAAATTCTTGATGCTCAACGAGCAGCATGCCCCCCAGAATATATCAATATTCCGATCCCTCCAGGCCATGAATATTCTAATAAGGTCCCAGTTCCATTTATGCCTGTTCTGAGAACACGCTATGATAGAAAAACAGGTCATAGTCCAAATAATCCGCGTCAACAGGTAAATAGAAAAGAAAAACGATACAAATTTGTTCGCACAATCCAACGCCGTAGTACGATTTCGTTGGATATGACAAAATCCAACGCAAAATTTAAGGTGTGAGTAACGCATTTATACAGGCGCAATTTTGTATGCATGGAACGCGTATGCAGGCCCGGATTAAGACCACTGGAGGCCCTGGAGCTGCAAAAAACATGGGGTCCTATAAAAAAATTTAAGGTTTAATTATTAAAAGTCTTTGTGGGGCTCCCTTGGTCGCGGGGCCTTACAGCGATCGATATAATCGCTCCGCCCTGCGCGTATGCTTTACACGCATACAAAATGTATAATTGCACAAGTCACTCCTTAAATTTCGGTACAACTAGTGATGAGCAAAATTGGTCTTGGTCTTGGTCTTGCGAAAAAGCAAGACCAAGACCAAGGCCAAGACTATCATTAGACTAGCAAGACCAAGACCAAGACCGAATGAACAAGAACAAGACCAATACCAAGATCGAATATGCAAGACCAAGGCTAAACTAAAAATTCTTACTTCAGAAATAATGAGCAAAATGAGCAAGACCACGACCTGATACGCAAGACCAAGACCAAGACTAAATAAGCAAGACCAAGACTAAGACGAAGACCAGACATATTTGAGCAAGACCAAGACTGAATCAGCAAGACCAAGACCGTCCAAGTCTTGGTCTTGGTCTTGCTTTGCTCATCACTAGGTACAACAGTATAGAAGTTTCAGTTCTGTGGTGTGTAGTGTAAAATACACGATCAATTTTTTTTTAATTTTTAGCTTAACGAGATTACACCTTATCTAGATGGTGGATTAGTTTATGGAACAACAAAGGCATGGTCAGATCTTCTGCGAATGTATAAAAATGGTTCAGTTGACGAAAACGGTCTTTTGGCTTCGTCAGATCCAGAAGGCCTTTTTCCAGAAAGGAATACGATTCGATTACCGATGGCCAACCCCCCTGCCCCTGTAAAACATCATGAATTTATTATGAAGCATGAACTTGATAAAGTGGAGAGATTCTACAGTGAGTTTTAGAAAGATTTAAAATTTTAATGCTGGGTTGCAGAAAGCATTGTCAAAAAATTTGATTTGACAATGAATCAGTGACCTTAGATTGTGATCATATGATTACAGTTTTTATACATGCAGGAGCAGTCTAATGTCGTTGCCAAACTCCCTGTCAGTAGAATATTAGATTGTACTCACAGAAAAATAAATGCTTGATCTACAGTCAGGGCCGGCGCGTCAAAATATGCCGCCTAAGGCGAATACAACTTTGCCGCCCCCCCCACATATTAAAAAAATTAATAAACCGATGATATATTTTATTTACTTAACAAATAAAAGCGGCTGGGCGACATGCGACATCTTTTATCTAGTAGTAGAAGGTAGAACTAAGAATCGGTGAAAACTCGAACAATATAATCATTTTTAAAAAGTAGAATACCGCACGAAAAATTCGCTGCTACAAAAATATGCCGCCCTAAAAATATGGCGCCGTAAGGCGATCGCCTGTCCGACCAGGCGCACGTGCCGGTCCTGTCTACAGAGAAAAAGATCGCTTTTCAAGTTAAATTTTGATCAAAATCCGTAGAAAAATGTTGTTTCGAAGTGGAAATTGTACAATAAGCTATGTAAAATGCATGTATACACAGTTTAAAAAAATAGTTTCAATCCATCAATAATTTATTTTTCGAGCAGGATCGATGACCAAATCAGATTTTCTGAAAATGCATTCTGCAGCCCAGCATAATACAATCAGGGCCGGATTTAGGGCAGTGCAACAGGGGCTGAAGATTTGAGGCTTCCACATGAAAGTGACCTACACACATTTTTATTTTTTGCAAATTATTCATTTAATGAAACAATACAAAATTTTGTATAAAGGAATAATTAAACCATTGAGCATAGAGATTATAGAGACGCTGTACGTATACAACTGCTTTTACAAAGTTAAAACCAAGTCTGACGTCACAGACCATGGCGGCCAAACAGGGGATGAATTAGGGAATATTATTCTCTTTTCTTTGTCTTACAAATAAAAAAAAACTCGGGTCGCAGTGCCAAAACCCTGCCGACAATATAGTGTATTTGCTAATACTGGCATTGTGGCTTTATTAGTTGAACTTAAGTTTGTTTTTGGACAAAATAAAAAATTTAACCCTTTAATACATCCCTTAAAATAATATTTTTTTTCTTAATTTCAATATTTTTATCAATGCAACCTCGGTACCAAATTAAATACACCCTTCAGAAAGTAAAATACTATCCGCAAACTAGTGTTTTCATAAAATTTGTAAGTCCGGTCCTGTCGGGCCGATTTTATTAAAATTTTAGCAGCACATTTTAATCTTTACTGAAGGGTTAAATTTCAATTTTGAAACGATTCGGACAATTTTTTCGGTATTTTTGGGCCCAAAAACATTTTTCAACCCCTAAAAACCACCCTTAAAATAGTCCGATTGGGCCCATTTTAAATAGGCTTCGTGCGGTGATAGATTCCAACGTGCCTACCAAATTTCGTCAAAATCAATTAACTCTTTCGAAAGTTATAGCCCGTACATATATATATATATATATATATATATACACATATATAAATAGACATTTCCAAAAATGGTGCCAAATTGTTCAGGAGGCTATGAAACGTCAAGAAATTTTGGTCCAACCCCTAGGTCCCGCCATCCGACCGACGCCAATAGTGTATGTGCCATATGGCAAATACACTAATGAATTGGCGACCGGACGTCACAGGCCATAACAAACATGGCGACCAAGCAGGAGATTGATTAGAGAATATTATTCTCTTCTTCTGCGTCTTAGATATAAAATAAAATGACTGACAAAATATGGCGAAATGGATTCACTTTTAAATGCTTGTAGCGTCTCTATACCCTCCTTGCTCAGTGAAATGAGCTTAGTATTGAAATCATAGTTCAGGGCCTCCACACCCCTTTGAATCCGGTCCCGAAATGAGGCGATTAAATCCGATCGTACTAACGAATGTTTTGTTTTTTTTAATACAGAGCTTGGGAATCCCCGCGGTAACGAAAATCCATTTTTGTTAACGTTCGGCGTGTTTTGGTATCGCTGGCATAATTATATGGCGCGCAGTTTGAAACGTATTCATAGTGATTGGTCGGGTGAAAAAATTTATAACGAAGCACGCAAATGGGTAATCGCCACTCAACAACACATTGTAGTAAATGTATGGTTGAAAGAATGGATTGGTGAACCTGACGGAATTGGATCTTACCAAGGTGACAAGTTTAATAAATTGTTATCGATATTATTTTTATTCACACACCAATATATTATGCTAACTTCTACACATTCAATTCACGCCAAACAAACGTCACACGTCGCGTCATTACGCCTGCCATTCCCCTCTTACCACCCGCAACGCCGCGCGAAACCTGCCAGATAGCTGAGTCGCCGTGCCGTGTGTACTGTATAGTTCTAGCTATCACAGCCAGAGCACTGCTTCGCCGCTAGTGTAGTACATACCCATTGCTGAAATGTCAGTGAACGCCAGTGAACCTAAATCGGTAGTACCTACAATGTCAACCTGACTGAAAGAAAAATGGCGGCTGACGACGCAGCGTGTTTAGCTATAATTATTGTTGTTGCGTCGGATGTTGGTTTTAAAAAAATAAAAAGGAAGTAAAGAGTCTGAATGAAAGAGTGGTTAAAGTAAAGATTTGTTTTTAGCCCCGCAAATCTCTTCGAAGAACTTCAGTTGAGATCACCATTCACCCCTAGATTATAAAAATTATTTACGAATCAACCCAACTACTTTTGGTGAATTATTTAAAAAACTCGCCATTTTAAAACACTGCCTTCTAGTTACACTTATCGAAAGAACCTTCTGTTATTGCACAATGTGTTGTCCATTTTACTTAGGGATTTGATCCAAGGTCGCCCACATCTGAATTCTATTTCCATGAATTGCCAGTGCAGTTGTCTGCATACATAAAAATTCGACTGATGACCAGTCCTATACTTCCCATCTAGTAAACAATAATTAACTAAAAATTACCGTGGTAACGAATACAATGACCTTCAAGTATACCTAAACGTTCAAATTTGTGTATTGTCTATCTCATTCTGGCCGTGCGCGACAGGATAATACAGAGAAGATGCACAGCATAATATATTTGCAAGAAATAAACACCCTTTTTTATTCTTGGAAAAAAACATGGCCATCTTATTTGTTTATCGATCTACTGATGGCAAGTTTATAGCAAAAACCGATTTGGCTCAAAATTTAATCAGATCTATCTGATAAATACAACAGAACAAACGGCATGGCCGTATGTTGTTCCGTTTTTACGATATCGAAAGCGAACAATTGATCACACACACACACACACACCTACATACATACAGACATCAGTCAGAAAATGGTCTTAAACGATTTCTAGAATATCAAAATGTGAAGATCTGTCAAAATCTTGAAATATTTTTTTCGGACTAAATCCAATACTATTTCCCTACCATAGTAGAGGTGAGAAGTAAAAATGATGGTACTTTTAAAAAGCCGAGCTATAAATTATTAATTTAATAGTTTTACTTAGAAAAGTTGTTATATATGACAAGATCTTCCGATTTCCACCCAGCACCCTTGTTTACTCTGGGTAACATTTGAATCAAAATCGGACAATGTTTTTTTTGGAATACGCATTGGAATCCATTGAATGAATCTATTGAATGGGCTCATCGGAAAATTTAAGGGTTTTATTTAAAGGTTGAAAACAATTTTAGTTCTGCATTTTCTGTTGTTACATTCTCATCTTAAACTACTTGATCAATTATTTCAGGTTACAATCCTGGTATTGATCCACAAATAGATCAATTCTTCCAAGCAGCTGCATTTAGATTTGGCCATACGTTGGTTCCATCAGGTAATTGTATTAAAATAAGCGTCAGTTTAATGAAATTGAAGATTCGAGTGAATGAAGGTGATATGTTACAAAATTACAATTTTAAGAAAAACGCAATAAAAATATTTTTAGTTGCATTTAAATATTAAAAAAATGAATTTTAAAGGTTCTTTAACGTACACAACTCGACTAAACTAGTCGAGTTGCGTACGTGTCGCGATTTCAACTCGACTAAACTGTTTAGTTGTTAGAGGTGCGCGCATACAATCAATCAGTTGTGCCATAATTTCACTATTAAACTGAACAACTATTTAGTCGAGCGTATGCTAGCGTCAATACACAGCTGTGGACATAAGCTGCCGACGATAGTTGTTCAACAGAAAAGTCAAAAGACGATTGATACGGTCTTTTGATTGTTTTGTCGTATAACTACAGTGTCGATGGTATGCGCAGTCCCTTCTGATCCCATAGCCTTTTGACAAACAACTGAACAGTTGATCGATTAAAAATTGATTGTATGCGCCAGACCTAAGAGGTTTTACTTCAAAAGATAATGGCGTTGAATGTTTGATTATTTCTAGGTGTTTATTTACGCGAGTACGGGCGAAACGGTTGCAGAGCACCGCAACAACTGTCCATACGTACGTGCAACAGTTTTTGGCGACCAGAAACGTTTTTAAATGTCAAAAACGAAACAAAAATTTACTCAGATATCGATTATTTGCTAATGGGAATGGCTCTGCAGCCGTCCGAGAAAGAAGATCATATGATTGTGGAAGATCTTAGAGGTGATTTTTGAACCTATTGAAGCCTTCTCTATAGGCACGCTAGACGATTTCTGGCAGGGGATAAACTTTTAGATTCGCGTCACGCTCACGTCATGTCACGTCACGTCAAGCTCATGTTACCTATTAAAAGTATATTATAGCTATGGCCAGCGGTGAAAATTGATAGTTAAGGGTGGACGCACACAGAAAGATCAAAACTGTTTTAGTCAAAAACGTTTTTGTTCTAAACGAAAACGTTTTTATTTCTACAAGAAACATTTTATTGCCGGTCGATACACAGAAAGAGCAAAGTCAGTCAAAAACGTTATTATTTTGTCAGTATTAAAAAAGATATCGGCTGACAACGATGAATCGGTTGAGATTGCATTAGTTTTGTGGGACAATTAGTTTCTTTGCGTCCACTTCCATAATAATTAGTAATGAATTAATAATTATTAATTACGAAATAGAGAGTATTTACCACTGTCGCCACGACTGATGAAAATATTCACTGGTGCGCTCTAGGCAGTTGTTTGGGTATTGAAACAAATAAACGAAAAGTACCTGCGCACATAGAGCAAAGTTGTTTCAGTTCAGTCAAAAAACATAAAACGAGAATCCAGTGTTTGACATCGAAACGCCTGACTGTGACTAAATGAGCCTAAATGTGATTTAAGACACGCGATTGATCAGTGTGCGTCAGTCCATTTACTTTGTATTGAAACATCTACATGGAACTGTTTTAGTTAAAAACGTTTTTGACTAAAACTGTTTTGATCTTTCTGTGTGCGTCCACCCTAAGAGTTTTATAGAACACAAAAAATAAAATGGCGACAGAATTCAAACTGGCGGCCATATGTACTTTTGTAAAAATTATCCGATCTTTTTGAAAATTGATATTTAAGAGTTTTATAGGACACAAAAAAATAAAATTGCATCAGATTTCAAAATGGCGGTCAAATATGGCTTTGATAAATTCGGTTTTATATACAATGCGTAAAAAGCATAGCTTCTGTCGGGTGTCCCATGACACCTCTTGACTTTTTTTTTATTTCTTTAGCAGATTCGAGTAGTCCTGCATTGTCGTTTTAACACCTCCCTGGGCCTTCTCCACATTTTTATACAAAATGGAGGCGTACCGTAAAATTAAAGTTCACGTTTATCATACAACCAGCTATTCTAATATTCTTACTTGGCTAAGATACAGTTTAGTGATGCGCGATACGAAATGTTTTAGTCGATTGTCTCGATTGTTCAAACATCTCGATGACTCTCGATGGTTGTCACTTGGACTCGATTGTTGTTGTTACATAGTTCACCGAGACCGAGTCGCATAGTACTGAATCGTACACTGTCAAGAGCCAGATAATATACACTCTCGTTCATCACTCAACAACTGTGGTCTCGATGATAGTCGATTGTGCAGTAATCGCGTAAATACGAATTCAACAGTGAAGAGATCACAGAGTACCACTGAACAGTGTGAACAGTGAACAATCAACGAGTCGCGTCGAACGTCAGTCGACTAGCATATAACCTTGAATCGCGATTGTTTGTAGTCTCATTCGCTGCTATTGGTACGAGTATAACCTATGTGGCAAATAATTGACTTGAGCAATCAAACATTTCGATTGTAAAAAAAACTTCGGTTCGATTGTGGACTCGATTGTGATTATGAACGATTGCAATTGTTTCGATTGTAAAAACATCTCGTATCGCCCGTCACTAATACAGTTTAACATAGAGTATAGTATTATTTAGAGAAGGTACCAACGTTCATATTCACTGATAGTTCTCCCTACTACTTCTATCGCGCAGATCGGCCATCTAACATCTTGCTGGTGTCTTCATTAAACAATACTACTCTACATAATAAAGATTATAGGCAGAATAAAATCATAATACAGTGTAACCTTAATATAACGAGCCTCAATATAACGATTTCCTCGATTTAACAAATTTTTCGAAATCCCCTAGAACTGCCCGTAAGAGCTAATGCAAAATATACCTTTACATTACGAATACATTTGTCAAAAACCTCCTTTATAACGAAATTTCAATCATTGCAAAATATAAATAGAAAGCATTATTTACCTCTATAATATAACCTTTACTTAACGTATCCTATCAATTATTCACACTCAATTCCAAAATAATTCATGTCTCGACAGGTTCAGACACCAATCGTAGTCCAACCTAACCTCTATATAACAAACCTCATTGTAACAAATTGCTTGGTATAACGAACATTTTCTAATTCCCTTCAGTTTTGTAATATCGAGGTTGCACTGTATGATTAAAATTACGTGTTTATTAATTCAAACTCTTGACATTTGTTGTGACGTAGTGTGATTCGAGCAGACCAGAAAATAGCAGTATTTTAAGACGTCATCACGGTAAAACATGAAAGTTATGAGCTGACGAACGACATGAGGCTATTTGGGTGGTTTTATGCGCAATATAAATGGAAATTGGAAATTAATTTGTATTTTTAGGAAGAGTATTTGGTCCGTTGGAATTTTCGCGCAGAGATTTAATGGCTTTAAACATTCAACGTGGCAGAGACCATGGTTTGCCCGACTTTAATTCAATTCGAAAAATCTATGGTTTAGAGCCGTTCACGAGTTTCTCAAATTTTTCACAAATACCTGATCATGTAAGTTTATATAAATAGTTAAATGTATACCTAACATAGAATCGATTGTTATCTTAACATACGTGCAGTATGTAGCTGGGATTCTAGATGGTAGCGTAGATCATAGCAGGGCTTGCTTAAATTAATGCATTGTTATATATGCGAACGTACACAACGAAGCAGTGAGTGTAGCAGGCTTTACAAGAGCTGGTAGATACAAGGATGTATCTCATCATTCTTTCAGCGCGCTGACTACTATAATCAACGTGTGATATTACTGTCAAATGGCCGTTACAAGTTTCACAATGGATGTGATTAATTGTTCTTCCGCACTTATTGGCATGCTGTGACAATTTTGCCAGTTTTTATTTAATTTGTTTTGAGTTTTTTCTAAGATGTATTTAAAAGTGTTAGGTTCCATACGTAAATATTCAAAAAACCGGTTTGTATGGCACGCCGTATTATTATTTAATCGTAAAATATTTTTACAAAATATATGAAAATATTTAACACTTTCAATTTCAGAAAAAAATTTTTGAGTGAATATTTTTTATGTACTGACATAATAAAAATACAATTTTATTATGTCCTGACATAAAATTAAATGCTTAAATAATATTATATACATAATATTATTTCTTGAATTTTTATTGTTGAATTAAAATTATGTACCTATATAATTTTAATTCTGCATCTCTTTCTACAGTATAGTGTAACATACTGTAGAAAGAGATGGAGAATTAAAATTATGTACATAATTTTAAATCGAGAATAAAAATTCAAGAAATAAAATTATGTACATAATATTAATTCGGAAATTTTGTTTTATTATAATTAAAATGTTTCCAAAAAAAATTTATTTCTGTTTTGACTTTCTAAAATTTCAGATAATTTTGCTTCTACTATTAAATAGTAAAACGGCGTGCCATAGGTTTGGGTAAAATTTTAATTCTTGGTATAAATGATGAAATTGGCCATGTTTAGATCGTTTTCTATTAGTAGGGTGGACATGATAGCTCCTGCCCAAATTTGTATTTAAAATATACCACTTTATAGCAGAAGAACACAAAAATTCGTCTTCGTTATCTGACATTTCAAACGCAACTTAAGCTTGTATCAATGCTAGTAACAAAGCTTCGTTGTGCAAACCTATAAGCTCTTATAATTTCAGCCACCATCTATCATACATGCTACCATCTAGAATCCCAGCTGCATACTGCACGTAGGTACCTTAATTGATGTACTTAAATAATTATGCTGAACTGCAGAAACCATTATCAAAAATTTTGATGACCTTAGATTGTGATCATATAATTACAGTTTTTATACATGCAGGAGCAGTCTAATGTCGTAAAACTCTCTATCATGTGGAACATTAGATTGTACTCACACAAAAACATATGATTGATCTACATAGAAAAAGATCGCTTTTCAAGCTAAATATTGATCAAAATGCGTAGAAAAATGTTGTTTTGAAGTGGAAATTGTACAAAAAACTATGCTAAAAACATGTATACACCGTTTAAAATAAAAGTGTGTGTGTGCTTATGGCCACACGACAGAAGTGAAAACTTGATTATATGCAAAACATACAAAACATACAAAATATGTAATATTATATAATACGTAATAATAAAAACGTAATTCTTGAAACGATGCAAGCTCCTTGTTAGACAGTAAACGTGGTCACCGACCCGAGCGCGCTTAATGTCGAGTGGAGCCGAGTAAACCCGATTCAGCGTCACCGACCCGAGCGTGACGGTTCACTTTCGTTCACTATTCAAAAAGAACACAAAGTGCGCCTATAAAGAAGTTTTCACTTCAAAAATATCGTTTCAATCGGTCAATTATAATTTTGATATTTTTTTAAATTGTGTACTTATACAATATCTATTTAACATAATTTTCTTGTACAATTTCCACTTCGAAACAACATTTTTCTACGCATTTTTTGTTCGAAGGCAGTTTAAGGTGGGCCATGGCCCACCCTCTAGCGCTGCCACTGACACCCCGTATCTATTGTGAATTGATTTTTTCGTTTTTCAAAAACAGATCCGAACGAATTTATCAACACTGTACAAAGGTTCCTTGGATAATATTGATCTTTGGGTAGGCGGTATTTTAGAAACCGAAGTATCCGAAGGTAGACCAGGCACACTTTTCCGAGCGATTATTAAAGATCAATTTAGACGCATCAGAGATGGTGACAGATTTTGGTTTGAAAATGAACAAAACGGGTAAGCTTCACAGTTTGGACAGAATGTTTTAAAAAATGGGCACTAGATATATATATCTGGTATTTTTTGTGTTAAATCTCCAGAAAATTAAAAGTTCGTCACATATTTTAGATTATTTACACGGACCGAAATAGATCGAATAAAGAGCGTGCAGATGTACGACTTAATAATGGTCGTCACAAAGATGGATTTTAATGACATCCCCAAAAATGCTTTTAAGCTTCCTACTGGTAAGTTGTAGTCTGTACACTGTAAGAAATGAGAAGGCCGATCACATAGATTATCGATGGTCTATTTCTAGCCATAGCGATTAATCTGGTAATAGGCACACAAAGAGACAATGGCGTCGCAAACAGGTACCGCCACATCGCGTAGATTCCATAAAAACACATTGCGCATGCGTGGTTACCAATTTTACATTAATTTGTTTTGTATTCATCCATTTTATATATGTAACTATACATTTTATTTTGTGATTTTTACACATTTTATTGGAATATTACACAAATTATGTAATTTTAATTTACTTTATGCAAAAATCACAAATTTGTTTAACTTTATAGTAAAAGTCCAAGTTTTTATGAAGTTTTCTGTGTAAAAATAAATAAAAATGTAAAATCACTTAGAAAATCGAGCGAATTCTACTTTAACTTTCAAAGTATATTTACATCCATTTTTTAGTGTAGAGGTCGAGAACACAGGGTCGTCCCGCGTATCAAAATATATTATAATTTTGAACTGTGCATATAATTTCTAGCATACATAAACAAATAATATAAACCATCTTTAACCACTTTCAATTTGTATACCGTATGTAAGCAGGTAAGCTGCACATAGGGAAATTAGCATTGGGGTAAAAAATTAATGTATCAGAGTGAGCCATGACTCATAATGTACGTATTTATATAGAGCTGCTATGGTTATTTTAGTGTTCTTATTTTAGTTTCAATTATTTTTATTTTATTTGACATTTAAACGGCAATTAAAATAAAAACGACCATGCAGTCGAACACCTTTCGTTAAATAAAAAAAAAAAATTGAAACTAAAATAAAAACACTAAAAAAAACATAGCAACTCTATATAAATACGTATATTATGAGTCATGGTTCACTCTGATCCATTCATTTTTTCCCAATGCTGATTTCCTTATGTGCAGCTTACTACCTGTTTACATACTGTATATTAAAAATTGCGATACTTTAATCATGCGAACAATTTAAACGTTTTTTACCCAGCGATGTAGTTTAGTGGTACAGCACTAGACTCGCATTGGGAACGTACTGGATTCGAATCCCGACGGGAGCAGATGTGGCTAGGACTTTTTCCTACTGCCTCACGTCGAAAAATTGTAATTCCTGTACCGGCCATCTTCTTTGAGGTTTTCCATGGTTTCCCTCAATTATTCCAGATGAATATCGAAATGGTTCCTTATTCAAGGCCATGGCCGATTACCTGTCAAACTCCTATGCTCTCAAAATTGCCTATCTTATCTTAATTTCCTATAATTCCTCCATTCGCACATTGCTATTAATAAAAAAAAGTTGAAGTTTCAAAATGTAGAAAACAACGTGAAAGTGGTAAAAATGGAAAAATAGCAATGGTGCGAATGGCGTCTGTTATGACATAATAAGAAACACACGTTAGACGCATTATTATTATTATTATTATTAATTTAAACGTTTTTAATATTTCAGATGACAAAGAAATACATTCAAACTGCTCAAGCAAACTCAACAGAGCCAACGGTTATTTTTTTCTACCTCCGATAGACGGCAAACACGACAACTGCACTGATTTAGGGACATACGACTATTTTTCAAACAGTGAATTGTCATTCATTTTGAGTTTTTCAGTTCTCGCAGCGTTTATTGCAGGTAATTTTCAACTATAGTCCGTCCTGAAATAGTGTAATAATTTTGGTATGAAGTTTTTTTTACAGATTCCAGTGATACTATAGAATAGGTACCTAGTTTTCTTTTAAATCATTCCCGAATTCAGGTAAAAATTTAATTAACGTTTGATTGGATTCTTAGGTAGGTGGACAAGTACGCAATGAATAACACAACTTTTAAGTTGTGTATAACGTTTCGCTTAATTTTTTCAGCTTCTTCAGGTACACAACTCTTTTGTTATATGTCATAATATGATATGTAATGATATGTAGTTATGGTTAATCAAATTTAAGATATAATTTTTAAACATAAAGCTTTAAGCCCAAATATAAAGATTAAAAAGTTATAAATACTTTCTATGAAAACTGCAAGAATACTGTTGTTGAAAGATTTAATAATCAAACTTTAAGACTGGCCTGGACGTTGTCAATTGTAACAAAACTCTTTTCTACGTGGGCGGAATAAATTATTTGTTTACAATAATTAAAAATGTAATAATAATTCAATAACAATCAAAGCAACAATTATATGTCAATTCTAACAGTCGACACAATAGTAATTCTCAAACAAAGTGAAACACTTCAATAACACTGAACAATAACTATTTATATACCGTATTTATGTTCGCAAATTCAACTTGACACTCATTTACGACTGACTCAATTCCCGTCGGCTCCTTGCTTATATAGAGCTACGTGGCTTAAACACAGCGCTTCTAGTATTTTCCAGACGTCTAGCAGGTACTGGTATCTTCTATATCATTCCACGCCTCACCACTGTGACCTATTCTCGACGCTTCTATTTTAGCCAACGGCGTATCATCTTGGGGTTTGCTACACTATTTATTACAGAGGGCAGTGTAGCCTAGTGGAAAGCGTATTTGGTTCCGCAACCTCTAGACTAGACTGTCGTGGGTTCGAATCCCACCTGCACTCATGGATGTTTTACGATGTTGTTTAGTTTTAAGTTAGTTGTTATTTAGTGTAGTTGAAAGACGCTAATGACCTGAGATGTCGACGCGTCTATAATCTACAATAAATAAATATATTTTGTCGGATTTCGAAATTCGACCAATTGTGTCTGTAAAGTAAATCCACATTTTTTTGTCACGTAACCTTATAAACACAAATTCAATATAACTGTGCCGACAACGAAGAAATCCGACAATATTGATAGTTCAAATAATATCCGTGGTGCGTCGCCAGAGATCTTTAAACGGCGAGAGAAACAACGTATTTGTGGTTAAAGCGTTTTGTATGTGGAAATCATGTGTGTATGTTCACTTTATTTTGCCTGCCTTAATGGCAACATACACACATGATGTTTTTTGTGCACATCTATGGCACAGTTCCTTTCGAATGATGTAAGTTTCATTCCCTTTCTTTCATAACAAATAGTAAAAAAAGGTACCACAAATTTCGATGTCTATTAGAATTTATTGGTTATTAAGAGTTTACCTGAATTTGGGCATGATGGAGAAGAAGGCTAGGTACCTACTCTGTATCACTGGAATCTGCTAAAAATTACAAACCAAAACGATTTATTATTACTTTACTAGTGATGGGCGATTCACGAGATGTTTTTACAGTCGGAACAATTGTAATCGTTCATAATAACAATCGAATCCACAATCGACTCGGAGATTGATTTTACAATCGAAATGTTCGATTGTTCAAGTCGATTATTTGCCACATAGGTTATAGCAATAACAGCGATGAGAATACATACAATCGCGATTCAAGGTTATATGCTAGTCGACTGACGTTCACGCGACTCGTTGATTGTTCATTGTTCACACTGTTTAGTCGGTACTCACTATAACTCTGTGATCGCTTCACTATTGAATTCGTTTTACGAGATTACTGCACAATCGACCATCGACTCGACCACAGTTGTGAGTTATGTGGCTCTCGACAGTGTACGATTCAGTACTATGCGGTCTCGGTGAACTATGAAACAACAACAATCGAGTCCAAGTGACAACCATCGAGAGTCATCGAGATGTTTGAACAATCGAGACAATCGACTAAAACATCTCGTATCGCGCATCACTATACTTTACACTATTTCAGATTGGTATATAGCATTTTCTTATAAATTCATATCTGCAAATTTTTAGTATCTGTTTAAAATTTTAGGTTTATTTGGTTTAATATGGCAGTTAAATATTTTGAAGACAAAGGAAATGGGGAGAAAAGCTGTAAAAATGAGTCATAATGTCCGTCAAAGTCTGCGTTTTGTCAAGCAAACTCCATACACGGGTAAAATATTTTATTAAAAAAATATTTTTCAATGGGTGCGTTCCACTTGGCGATCGCAACGTCTACAACGACCAAACGTAATGAGCGCGGCCATAAGGCGCGAGTGTAGTGGGGCGCCAATGGTCGCCAAGTGGAACGCACCCAATGTGATAAGACGAAATAACGATATTTCCCACCGGAAGTTGGCTTCAAAAAAAAAGCCAACTTTAAAAATCGTCTGTTATTATCGGTCAATTGTCCTAATGGTACACCCAAATGACACAATTATTTCTTTTAGCCAATGAAATTGTGGAACGCAAGCAAGTGAGCCGGCCAGTTGTACTCCTGCTGAACGTTGAAAAGAAACAGATTCAAGTGTTAAACCAACGTGGCGACATCTTGCGTATCCTTGACGGAAGTTATCCAGAACAAAATTACGACATATTCATTGTGTCCGACGATCAACATATCGTTATACGAACGCTCAACGAGTACGATTTGGTGAGTATATAGCAATGTGCCAATTTTCTGAGAGTAGTTCTTTTAATTATCCACGAGAGGCAGCACTAGTGGTAGAAACAAACATTATTTATTCTCCATTAGTGTCGTGTCATTTTAGTGGTATAACTTAATTATTTAATAATTGAAGGAAGGTTTGGTTGAGGGTCAAAATAATGAAGCTTTACCAAAATATCACTTGTGACCAACGTTTTGAAATATTTAATTTCATCTTCAGGGCCTCAAGCCAGTCAAATATGGTAAATTGTTCTAATTCTAAATTTCATGTTCACTGAACATGAAATTTAGAATTAGGTCATAAAATAATTCGTGCATTTCGTGCCCATCCTATTTTACTAGGCGAATAAATATTTATACCCTTGAAAATGGACAGAATAGTTATTCTTACAATTTATACCTGCAGTAAACTTAACTACGTTTGATGAATTGAATTATCGCTATTTATTCCGAGTAATAGTTACCAGGGGAATAAATAACCAAGTACGCGTGGTGGGTTAATAATACTCATCGTCTGATCTTGGACTGTTGCCCTTGTATCAATATTGTAGATTATAGACGCTCGACAAGTGAGATCCCTTGGGAGTTGTTCAATCCTAAAGAAGTAATTGAAGTTTTTGTAAAATTTGCTGTCGATTTTTTTAAGGTCCTGATGTTTGAATCTGAATTTATACGTCGCAATTTCCTGGACGGCTTGGAAAAGTTCATTTCCGATCTTCAATTATCAAGAAAGCGGCACACCATTAATTTAAAGGCAATGATGAAGAATATCGTCACTTTTAAAGATAGACAAAAACAACTGGATAAATTCTTCCGCGTTGTTTTTTCACAGGTAAGTTTTTGGGAGGTCGTCAAATTTTAAACTAGTCAAGGACACTGGATACAACAAAGAGCAGAGATTAAAGAAGTTTCAAAGTGTAGATATAGATATTATTAGGGAAAATGACTGTAAAACGAAGGGAAAAATTATGTTATCCTTTTTAAAGGAATTCCTTTTTTGAAGTCGGTTCAATAAAAAAACATATTTTTATTGAGAAGTCAATTATTTATGCTTCACTGACGTTGTATAAGTCTACAATGCTAATATTTATCGTTTGTGAGATAGTCTTATGACAGACGGACAGACATCGTATGCTTAGTAATAGGGTTCCGTTCGGAGGTATGGAACCCTAAAAATTATGTTTTTTGAAAAAAAATTGTACGATTTTTGAAGTGAAAACTTCCTTAGGTGCGCTTTGCCTGGGCTGTTAACAACAGTGATATGAAACGCACCCGATGGTGACAATTACTTGGCTCAAACACGAACACGTATTTGCAATATGCTGGTAATAGTGTGTAGTTCATAAGTGTGCTAATAGATGACACTAAAAACTTAATACGAGTAAAAAGTCATTTGTAGTTCACAAGTGCGCTAACAGATGACACTAAAACTTAATATTATCGTTAAGGTGTTATGTTCATTAAATTTAATTGTATAGGCCGATTTTAATATATTTATGATTAAACTGTGTGATTAAAAAATTATATATATATTTTAAAATTAGAAAATCTGAAGATTTCACTTCTTTCGTGTGGTCATAAGCAGGCCCGAACTTAAAGACCCAGGGCCCCTAGGCAGTTGACAGTTAGGCCCCCAAGCCCAAAAAAAGGGAAAAAATGGAATTGGATGGAAATTTAGCAAAAAAAAAGTCGTCAATTGGGTTATTTTACAAAATTTTTGGGTTTTTTTCCCTTTAATTTCCATCTCCGCCCTGGCCGGGGCCCCCTCTACGGCTAGGCCTAAATAGTCCGGTGCCTTGTTGTCCTAGGCAAAAATCCGGGCCTGGTCATAAGCACACCCATTTGTTTTAAACTAAATCTGAATGAAGAAAATAAAAATTCGGTAAATATTTCAGGCGTTCAAAATACCTCATTCAGAAGAGGAAATATTAACAGTGGACACAACTGCTGCCCAAGACGTGATTCATACTGAATTAACTCTGAACGAATTTGCAGATGCTCTAAAGATGAAGGCCGATTCAAACTTCGTTACGCAAATGTTTTCGTACATAGATAAAGACAAAAATGGTTTCATTTCTTTCAGAGAATTTGTTGATATGCTTGTCATATTGTCTGGAGGTTTGTATTTATTTATATATTTTTTGAAGTGAAAACTTCCTTAGGCGCGTTTTTCCTGGGTAGTGAACGAAAGTGAACCGTTCGCAACCCGACGGTGAGATTCGCCGAATCGGGGTTTACGCGGCTCAAATACGAACACGCAATTGCAGTATTCTGTTCATACACGTCTGGGTACTGACTGGTCACTCTCTTACAACTGTGCCCGGCTGACATACTTATATCATAAAAACGGCACGCCACACAGTTGCACTGATAGCGATGTAGGCAGCATCTTTGCGTTGTATGCATAGGAACATCGGTTCGAAACCTGATGGCACCGTAGAAATTTTAACGTATTTTTTTTCTAAATTCTACATGATATTTAAGTATTTATATATATTTTAATTTTTGTTATTATCTTTCTAAAATTATATTTATTGTTATGTTTTGAATCACGACCAGGAAAATTAAATATAATAAAATAAATCACAGGTAGTCAGGACATTTAATAAAACAGAACTCTTGAACTTTGATTTTAGTTGAACGTTTCGTCCTTTTATTAGGACTTCTTCAGCAACTACAAAACTACAATTTTGTAGTTGCTGAAGAAGTCCTAATAAAAGGACGAAACGTTCAACTAAAATCAAAGCAGAGTTCTGTTTTATTAAATGTCCTGACTACCTGTGATTTATTTTATTAGTATATTTATATTTTAAAATTAGAAAATGTGAAGTTTTCATTTCTGTCGTGTGGTCATAAGCACACACCCACTTTTTATTTATTTGTCTATTTAATTTATCTATTAATTTTATTTTGGAATGAGTACGGTAAAATAGGGTACCTATTAAGTGCTTAAAAAAATTTCACCCAAAATAATTGGACGAAATCGCTTATCCCTCTTGGGTTTCCACCCCTCCATGAAGAAAATATTAAATAATCTGTCCCTTATAAAAAAAATAATAACAACATATTTTTTTAGGGAGTATGAAGAACAAATTAAAACTTCTATTTGATATTTATGATATTAACAACACCGGGAAACTTACCCAGGAAGATTTCATCAACATGATAAGGTCTGTATTTGTAAATTGAAGTATACAACATTTTTTGGAAATATTATTTTATAAACTACACATTTAGAGATGAATGGGATTTAGGGGGTAAGGGAACCCCGGGTGAAAAACGGGCGTTTCAACTAGTTAAAAAAACTGATAAAATATTTTATTTACGGATTATAGGTCCTTAACAGAAACAGTAAGTGCCGCTGTGGAACAAGAACATTTGGAAAATACAATAACTGATATGATACAACGGGCTGGTTTACAAAAAAAGGTAGGTATCGCTATTTTTTGATCTTACGCTACCAATACAGTCATCTCTTTCTAAGAATACGCTCGCTTGATTGGATTTCTTCTTAATTTTTTTCTACTACAATTCTCACTACACAAATCCTTCAATCCGTTTCCAAACCAATCTATCCCTTGTCCTAAGCTTGTTCCAAAAATATGCTTGTGTTTTGTTTAATTTGAAGATACGCACGATTTTGGTCCCAAATCATCATTCTTAGAAAGAAAGACATGCCTTGAGTGTCAAATTTGAGAGGTGCCATTTTTACAAGAATTCAGTAAGACTTTTAAAGAACAGTTTTCAAAGGGCGCCATTTTTTATTTACCCTGTTTTTCTGATAAGACATTCAATATTAAATCTAGTTTTAAGAATGTCATTTGTTTTCAATTAAATGAAGGACATTCTTAAATCAAGATTTAAAGTCGTACCAGAAACCCCAGCATTACTAGTTAGGTACGCATTAATCTCAGAATTGAATTTATGATCTGACTAGCGGCCCGGTTCGACTTTGCCTATGTCTTAAAGCAAAGTATCACCTATCGAACATTGAAAAACGATTTGAAATCGGTTCAGTAATTTCTGAGATTACCCCCGATTTTCACCCGGGCGAAGCCGGGTCGGCCAGTTATTATAACTTATGTCCTACAGCAAAGTATCACCTATCGAACAGTGAAAAAAGATTTGAAATCAGTTTAGTAATAATTGTGAGATTACCCCCGATTTCCACCCGGACGAAGCCGGGTCGGCCAGTTATTATAGCTTATGTCCTAAAGCAAAGTATCACCTATCGAACAGTAAAGAATTTTTGATATCGATCTTCTGAGATTACCCCAGATTTTCACCCGGGCGAAGCCGGGTCGGCTAGTTATTATAGCCTATATTCATCTGCATTTCGGAAACTACCCGTGTGCAAAATTTCACAAAGATTGGTTGAGTAGTTGAGACGTGAAAGCGGAACAAACAAACAAACTCACTGCCGCATTTATAATATTAATTGGGATTATACCTTACAATTATAAATAAAACTAAATTTAAACCTTTGTTCAACAGAAAGGTCTGAGTTTTGATGACTTTTTGAAAGTACTTGGACCAGAAATTGGCGAGGGCGCTAATCTTCGATTAGGATTCGGTACCGAGTCGTTACAACAGTATATGCTCAAAACACAGGAGAAGGTCGAAAATATTTATGGGTAAGCATTCGAAAATCGTTGGCAAACCCCGCTAAGGTCGATGACACACACAGCGTTTTGTGCCGAGGCGTTTGCCGAGTCGGCACGAATGTTAGTGTTTTTCAATGATGCAAAACATACCGCGGCGAGAATTGCGTGCCGACTGAAAGCCGCCTCTACACATCGTTCTCCACAAGAAACGCCTGACTGCAGAGTTGACAACGCTGAGTGTATCATGTCGAGACGGCAGCGGCCTAGTCGGCGCTGAACCGCTGTATGTGTCATCGCTCTAAGTTGCCATTGTATAACAACAAGCCGTGAGGTGGGTCGTTTATTAGGACTAAAGTGCGACCCTTGAGGTCCACACGACGAACTTCCCAGTTTGATAAATATTTAATAATAATAATTAAATTAGATATTACACAGAAAAGTAATCATTTTAATCATTAAAACATCAATAATTAAAAAAAAAAAAAAAAAAAAAAAACTGCTGAACCGATTTTTATAAAATTTATGTCGGATCAAAATGACGTTAACACGCCTCGATTGACACCCTTACGAAGTCGATATAATTTTTTATTCGCGAGATATTGTGAAAAATCTACTTTTTTGGAGGTTATTTGGTTAAGAAAAAAGAACGGCTGAACCGATTTTGAAAAAATTTCTTTCAGATCATATTTACGTTAATACGCGTCGATTGGCACCCTAACGTAGTCGATATCATTTTTCATTCTCGAGATTTCGTCTTTGAAAGAAATGGACACATACGTACGTACGTACACACACACACACACACACACACAGACATCTTTCTAAAAGTAGTGTAAAAATAGTGTAGTGACCTTGAAACATTAAAATTTTTTTTTCTTTTTGATTTCGATTTTCGGACCCATTACAATAACTTCCAGTGGGAAGTTAAAAATAACTTTTTTACAACAGACCTTTGTTTACATAACAATAATAATTAAACTGCAGACCGTGTTTCACTACATTTCGACAAGGTTCTATTCTGATAGCAAGCAAAGCGAATAAAAAATAAACCAAGGCGATCCATCAAGAATTGCGACCTGTAGAGCTCGGACGTACACACATACGTATACAGACCAACCGACAACTGCTGTTCGCGATTTTCAATTTTAGAACTTATTATCAACTCGAATCAATCTAAATTGTTCCATTTTATAGAACAGAATGTCCCCGTTTCGAAAAGCTACAATTTGAATGATTTCTTGCGAAATTAATCTAGAAATAACTACTTGTATGAGTTGAAATTTAGCTCCCGGTAGCGGGAGGGCGGTCGACTGGTGCCTTTACCTAAAAGGCGACGTTTCTAGTGTTGCCGTCTAGACAAGACAAGACTTTCAAAGTCTTGTCTTGTCTTGAAATATCAAGACT
The DNA here is from genome assembly GCA_039654895.1 of Mongoloraphidia duomilia. Classification (NCBI taxonomy): domain Eukaryota; kingdom Metazoa; phylum Arthropoda; class Insecta; order Raphidioptera; family Raphidiidae; genus Mongoloraphidia; species Mongoloraphidia duomilia. The sequence continues at coordinate 12,854,274 of CM077523.1, forward strand.
TCACTAAGTCTAAGTCTAGATTAAAAAACTCTTGTCTTGTCTTGAAAATTTCTAGACAAGACTTTTGCAAGTCTTGTCTTGAAAATCTAGACAAGACAAGACAAGAGTCTAGATCTAGACGGCAACACTACTTTTTTCTACACTACAAGAATTGTTTGCCAAATATCAAACACTTGATATTTGGTATTTGATAAATGCCGCATGTGTAATGCCGCCTTAATATTTGTTCAACAGCGATCCTCACGAATTACGACGAAGAGTACGAGGCGAAGTGATTGACGATTCACCTGATGATAACGTACAAGATAATATTAGTGCAAATTTAGTAGAAAAAGAGGGACTTCCTCCAACAATATGGCGTTCTATCAATTCATATTTTGAAAGAAATTATCGGCAAATATTCTGGCTGGTTCTTTACACTTTCGTGTTATTGTCTATTTTTGCCGAGAGAGCTTATTGTAAGTATTTATTTTAGTAAACCTGGCAGTTTTAGATAATAATGAAATCGGATAATTTTTAAACGGTTTTATTTAGCTTAACCCCATCTATTTGTTTTTTTTGTTTGTTACTATCTTTGTTTCAAATCTTACGTCAGCTTTTTCAACTGCTTCTACTTAACCGAATCTTATGAAACTTTGCACATACATTAAGTTCCCGTGACAATACAATATTATGATAATTTCAACTTGATCACGAGGGTCTGATGATGGAGTCAGGAGGTGGACAGTTGAAAGGATGAGTAGGTTGCATAATGATACGGGCCAGAAATCAAACTAAAAACTCTTTAACCGTAACTAGTAACCCCCTCGAGTTTGGGCTCATTTGGTTGGTTTTGACAAAAACTAGAAAATAAAAATAGGTAAAAAACTTTTAAGTTAAACGGTTTTCTTTTAAATCATCAGCTGTATCAAAAACTAGAAAATAATTAGGACACAAGCCAAGGGGCACTTTGTGTCGCTGCGTCAGTGGAATAACAAATAAAAACGTGGGGCGCATAAAGATCTGTATAATTATTAAATAAGAACGGCTTGTCTAGAAAAATGTGTTTCCAAGCCCACCAACAGAATTATTTCAAATGCGCCCCACGTTATTATTTTAGTCTGTTAAAAGTTCCAGATTATTACTTATTCCGCTGACGCAGCGACACAAAATGCCTCTTGGTTTGTGTTCTAATTATTTTCTAGTTTTTGGTACAGCTGATGATTTAAAATAAAACCGTTTAACTTAAAAGTTTTTTTACCAATTTTTATTTTCTAGTTTTTGTCAAAACCAACCAAATGAGCCCAAACTCAAGGGGGTTACTATAGTAACGGTTGAAGAGTTCCACTGTCCACCTCCTGATTCCATCATCAGCCCCTCGTCACCAAGTTGAAATTATCATAATATTGTATTGTCACGGGAACTCAATGTGTGTGCAAAGTTTTTTTACCTATTTTTATTATACAGTGCCTTCTCTCACTAAGTGTCCCGTCATTTTCACCATAAATGTCCCGTTTCTCCCGGCATGCGAAATACAATATTTTTAGTCTCTGCAAAAAAACTTATTTTAAAAATATTTTTTAACAAAGAACTTATTTATCATTTATAGATTATACGATCTTGCGGGAACATAGTGGCTTACGGAGAATCGCCGGATATGGCGTGACGATAACACGAGGCGCTGCCTCAGCTCAAATGTTTTGTTATTCAACACTTCTTCTAACAATGTGCCGAAATACAATCACCGTACTGCGAGACACTGCGTTACATGTTTACATTCCGTTCGATTCTGCGGTCGATATGCACAAATACATCGCTGTTTGGGGATTCTTTTTCACAGGTCAATAGTTTCGGTTATTTTATGAGCGAAACTACAAGGGCGGATTATCCGCGGCGTTTTAAACGCGCCGGATTGCACGTCCAAATCGAAACCGTGCCTACAAACGAGCGAAACTAGACGAACGGAATATACGTCGCGTTTTTTTTAAATTCCGTCGGCGTTGAACGCTTCTGATTGCGTTGACATCGTTACCGTCACAACACGCTAGAAACGAAAAACGTTGTTTATTGCGGGGCAAACTAGACGAGGCGACGGATCACCGTTGTATGTACAAGTCTGGGTAAAATGTTCGACACTGTGAAATTTATATAGTCTATTTCTGAATATTGGATGAACACACCAACATCGTTTTTTCCTTCTATTCTTTAAAAATAAAGTTGCGCATACAACCTAACACAGTAAAGTCCATTTTGTAACTAGCAAAAAGTTGTATTGTTTTGCGTGAATGTATTTGACGGAAAAAACGCTTTCTGTTTTGATACGTAAAATTTAGCGGAAATCTCGTCGCGAGAAACACCCCGCGGGAAATCCGCGCGTGTAGTTTCGCTCTAAGGGTCGGCCGTCGGAATACTGACGTCCCTATAAAGTCGAAAATAAATAAAGCGCCTCTCTTTGTAATTCTCGTCATTATTAGTTATCTTATTAAGCACCCTACTTTAATACGAGATTTAGTAGTTTAAAAAAAAATAAAAAATTACAATAATTCACTTTGAAATTAAAGAAATAAAACTATTATTCTACATGTACAATAATTTTGGTAAGCTGAGCCATTAATTTCATTTTCAAATTTGGCTTTCAAAAAAAGTACCTTCTCCTAAACATTTGCAAATATGAAATACATTTTTTATAATAATGTTTTGTGTAATCATTTCAGTTCTGCATATCGTCGGGCATGGATTTAACTTCTATCACATTTCTACTCAAACATCTGATGATTTAACATGTTTATTTAGGAATTTCTTTCACTCGTAAGTAGAGGCACAATACTATAAAAATGACACCGAGACGTCATCACTGGACAACGGCTATCGTTCCCACTTGAACTCATACACGGTCTATGGTAAAAACCATTAGAGAGCAGCAGAGAGGGTAACGGTTGTCAAGCAGACAGTACGTTGTTAAGTGAGGGCGGTGCTTTGCCGCCAATATGCTGATGGCGTCACTGTGTCATTTTAATAGTAATCGGGCTATAATAATTTAATGCGCCACTTTTTTGAAACAAAAAAAAGGCATGTGTCGCGGCACAACGATAGAAGTGAAACTTCTTATGTATGAATCATATAAAAATCAATTAGGGTTAGGAGCACTTGTATACACTGTGCGTCGTGCGAAGTCATGAAGTCGAATGACTTGCCTCTGGCTGTTTCGGGGTTTAAATAATATGTACCGGTACCACAACTGGTGTTCGAATGCATCTACACATAATATAACACATCGCGCGGGAGAAGAGGGGATACATTCAAAACATTCTTTCCCGTCATCACATTTATGTATACACAGTTTCGTTTCATCGAGTCAGCATTTTACCCTTCAAATCGTGGAAGCAGTAGCGCCGCATAAGAAGTTTAACTTCGAAAATATAACACAGACGCGGGAGATGAGGGGATACATTCAAAAAACTCTTTCCCGTCACCACATATTTGTATACACATTTTCGTTCCATCGAGTCAGCATTTTACCCTTCAAATCGTCGAGGCAGTAGCGCCGCATAAGAAATTTAACTTCAAAAATATAACAATGACGCGGGTGATGAGGGGACACATTAAGAAAATTCTTTCCTGTCACTACATTTTTGTATACACATTTTCGTTTCATCGAGCCAGGATTTTACCCTTCAAATCTTCGAAGCAGTAGCGCCGCATAAGAAATTTAACTTCAAAAATATAACACAGACGCGGGTGATGAGGGGATACATTTCGAACATTCTTTCCCGTCAGCACATTTTTGTTTCATCGAGCCAGCATTTTACCCTTCAAATTGTCGAAGCAGTAGCGTCGTCATGAGAAGTTTCACTTTTTAGTAAACTGATATAAATTCGAGTTTAATTATTTATTTATAAGATGGTGGCTGAATATCCAAAAGTGCAAAGGCCAAAAAATGTATATCAAAAAAAAATTATTTATAGGACTCACGAAATTCCCAAATTCCATTATTGGTGTTGGCAAACAATGACCGGTTTTACTGGAGTCGTAGCGACGATGATATGGGCGATGATCTACGCTTTTTCGATTCCTTTCGTCAGACGCAAGCTCTACAATTGGTTTTGGTACACTCACTCGCTCTACCCGTTATTTTACATATTTATGATTTTACACGGAACTGGCAGACTGATACAGGTAAAAACATTGTAGAAATAGAAAGATTTTTTTCGTTGGAGAGCAGCCAATTATATAATTGTTTCGAAACATATAGGAAAAAAGTAGTGAAAATCTATTGATTCTGAAGCATATAAGGAGAATATTAATTTAGCAATCATGTCACAGTTGAGTATTCCGACGCGAAATTGGAAAGGTTCAGGTTAGAATCCTGACTGTGACCACTGGTTGGTAAAATGATTTTTTCCTATATGTTTCGAAACAATTATATAATTGGCTGCTCTCCAACGAAAAAAAATCTTTCAATTGCATACAACCGTATAAAAAACTATTATTATTGTAGAAATTGTTTATCAAATGCGTACTGAAGTCGATTTTGACGAGTGTGACGTTTGTTACACGAGCGCAGCGCGAGTAACAGTCACACGAGTCAAAATCGCAATCCGCTCTTGATACACACTGAATTTTCGTCATACATCCCATAAAATAGATTGTAATTTGTCTTAATTTCCAGTATTTTTGGGCTTGAGAATAGCCGAGCGTGTAGCAATGCTGTTGTTTACATGGCGTTGCTATGGTTCCTCTATTAAAAGTCCCCAGTTGTTCCCGGGTTCTAGCCCGAGAGCTGGTAAAAGTGTCAATTGGATTTTCAATCGATTATTAAAAAAAATAATGAATTGAAAATATATGAATTGGTGCTAGGCCCAAATAACCTTAGCTGTTGGTGGTCTTTAAAACACAATTTTCCAGTATTTTCAACATTTTTAGAACTCATATTTTCTAAATTGTTGACGACTATTTGACATTCACTTGTGTAGCAAACTTAACTTCAATAATGAAAAACCACTACATGCGAGAGTCAATACTGACTGTCGCATGTAGTGGTTTTTCAGTGACAGAATGCTTTAAAGAGAGAAAGTCGATCGTTTGAAAATGTGTCACTGTGTGAGTAATGTCAACTCAGTCCGCCGCGATAGTGGAAAGTTTAGGGTTAAAATCCCTACGGTGACATAGGTTTGAATTAATGAATTTTTCCTGATTACAGCATTGTGTTACGTCATTGTTCTTACTCAGGTGTTTCATATACTGTTTGCAGTCATTATGCATTCATTTAGTTATATTTAACCGCTATACAATGTGCGTAGTTGGTTAACGTATCGCGTCTGTGTCGTATGGTTTACAAGATTGCAGACTCGATATCAGTTTCAGGACAGTGAAATCATATTAAAATTAATGAATTTTACTTTTTCGTCTTTTATAAACGGGCGGTAAACTTATTTTACCGCCCGGCTCGTTATCGGCGTGATATTACCCATTTTACAACAGGTTTACATAAGTGAAAAGCAGCTATTTTATAGGGGGTAGGACAAAAACATAATATTGTCCGTAAATCGGACAATTTATTTAAAATTAGGCTATAAATTAATGTTTGCTTGAAATATAAAATTGTTTAATGATTGCGTTTATTTTTATTTGCAGGAGCCATTCTTTTTCTATTTTTTCTTAGGTCCAGTAATTTTGTTTACATTAGACACAATGTACAGTTTAAGTAGAAAGAAAATTGAAATTCCTGTACTCAGAGCCGAGTTATTACCGTCCAGTAAGTATTTTTGCTGAAAACAGGAACTTTTTTTAAAGCTTTTATTTAACTTTACAACAAGAATAAAAAAGCTCACGAGGGAAGGGAAAACTTCATTAGAATATTTTTTAGAAAAATAGGTATTTGCTGTTTATATGAATTAAAATGCCAAAATAGGTAGGTTACCTTAAATTTCCCCTCTATTGAAACATTTCCACTTTATCTGCTGTTAAATAAATTAAAATGTCAAAATGCGGGTAGGTTACCTAGATGACACAAATTTCCCCTCTATTCAAGCATTTCCCCTTTATCCTTACATAAGATTTCATATAGATACGTCGCTCAAGAAGTTTTCACTTCAAAAATATGTTCGATTCAAACGCATGAGCTTAGCCGCCATAATATGATGACGTAAAAGCCAGATCAATGAAGTCATTAGTCAAATATTAACATACGTCCGATCTCGCATAGATAAAGAGAGGAATACTTCCACGTCAGTCGTAACTCGTGAGAACCTAACCTAAGTTCTGTCAACTGTACATAAACAAATCAGGGTACTATATTCTCTCTTTATTTATGGATCAGTGGGCATGATTCAACTACAGCAGCCAATCAAAGAAGGCTCGCTGTGAATGACGTATTCCGAATGTCCGTGACGGTATAATTCTATGTTTAAAATTACATTGAAAAATACGCACGCTTGGGAATTTTTTTCTTGTAGAAAAAGCTTACAAAAAATTCTAAAAAAAATGGTTTTATTATCTATTTGCAACGCAGATTCCAACTCTAAAAAAATGTAGGACGACTTTATTTCAGCGATAATTGAATTTTTCAGATGTTACAATGCTCGAGTTTCCACGACCTAATTATTTTGAATACAAAAGTGGTCAATGGGTACGAATCGCCTGTTTGGGACACAGCGCGGTCGAGTATCATCCGTTTACAATATCTTCGAGTCCCGATGAACCGACATTGACCGTTCATATTCGCGCCGTTGGACCTTGGACTTCAAATATTCGAGAATTGTACAATCCAACGTTGCTCGGGGAACAGATATTTCCAAAGGTAATGTACAGTTTGTCTGTTGTTTGTCTGTCTGCTACAAATTTTGTAATCAAAATTTCGACTAGTTCTAATTGGGGAGATCCAATATGGCGGACGTTCCCAAGATGGCGGATTACCTTTTTCTTCACAACCCCTTGATATGGGTATCAAATGAAAGAGCTTTACGAATAGAATATGATGAGCTATGAGAAGTCATTCTTAACCCAATATGGCAGACGCTCTAAAGATGGCGGATTACCTTTTTCTTCACAACCCCTTGATATGGGTATCAAATGAAAGAGCTTTACGAATAGAATATGATGAGCTATGAGAAGTCATTCTTAACCCAATATGGCAGACGCTCTAAAGATGGCGGATTACCTTTTTCTTCACAATCCCCTTGATATGGGTATCAAATAAAAGAGCTTTACGAGTAAAATACGACAAGCTATGTGACGTCATTCTAAAGACTGAAAAGTAAAAATTTTAATTAAAAAAATTATGAGAAAAGCTATTTAAAAAAATTTACTAAAAAATAATTTTCATACATCTGGAAATAAAAAGCTCTTGAGCAAAGTAACGCCCCAAAGCTTTTAGTTTCCAGATGTACCTACGAAAATTATTTTTTAGTTTAAATAAAAGCTTTTCTTATATAATTTTTTTTTAATTTTATTTGTTAATTGCAACTGTTTGGGAAAAGGGTCACAAAATTATCAGTGTATCAGGCATATCAAAACTTATGTGTTCTATTAAAATTTTGAACGTGCGTTTTTTTGTTTATCTATCTATATATATAAAACAGTTCCGTTACTGACTGACTGATTGACTGACAGACAACGCCCAGGTCAAACCGCTAAAGATATAAACTTGAAATTTGGACAGTAGGTTCCTTTTGTGACGTAGGCACCCACTAAGAAAGGATTTTTCGAAATTCAACCCCTAAAGAGGTTAAACAGGGGATGGAAGTTGATATGGAAATTCGTCATTTTTGAAGTTAGAAGCATGAAATTTTGTACATGGGTGTCTTATATAACGTAGGTGAGCACTAAGAATTTTTTTTTTGAAAATTCATCCCCTAAGGGGGTTAAAAAGGGGATGAAAGTTTGTATGAAAGTTCGTCATTTTTGATGTTAGAAGCATGAAATTTTGCACAGGAGTTCCTTATATAACGTAGGTGAGCAATAAGAAAGGATTTTTAAAAATTCATCCCCTAAGGGGGTTAAATAGGGGATGAAAGTTTGTATGGAAGTTAGTCATTTTTGAAGTTAGAAGAATGAAATTTTGCACAGGAGATCCTTATATAACGTAGGTGAGCAATAAGAAAGGATTTTTAAAAATTCATTCCCTAAGGGGGTTAAATAGGGGATGAAAATTTGTATGGAAGTTATTTTTGAAGCGAGTGAGTAATGTATTAATAAAATTTGAGCGTGTAAATACCACCAGCCCGGAATCGCTTCGCAGGAGGAGAATTTCTCGCGGGGGGTGGGGGGACAATAAAACATAAATCGAAATATACGTGGGCAAAGCCACGGGTAACGGCTAGTTTATAGTATAAAATTTTAACGGAAAACACTGCGGTACATGCATAACTGAACCCATCCGATTTTTTCAGATTTATTTAGACGGACCTTTTGGAGAAGCCCATCAAGATTGGTATCAATACGACGTGTCTATCTTAATCGGAGGTGGAATTGGCGTGACGCCATTTGCAAGCATTCTCAAGGACATTGTTTATAAAGCCAATCAAAAGCACAAGTTTAAATGCAGAAAGGTAAATGAAAAAAAAATGTACATCTCGTAAGACAAGTTGCCGGCAACGTAGCCATGACTACCTCTGGCAACCAAAGGTCGCCAGATAGATAATCCAACACAGATGCCAGTGCGTCAGCTCGTTCGCCAGTCGTGTCTCACCGGGAAATAAATAAATGTATTATTCCACTGTCAAAAAAAAAAAAATGTAGGTAAAATGAATTCCGAGCAGGCGACCACAACTGGCGTTTGAGTGAGTGGAGCGCGGTCTACACGTATATATATTATTGGCAACGTCGCCAGCACACCAGGGTCGTCAAATTCGACACAGCGAGGCATTGCATTGGTTGTGGCTACGCTTTCAACTTGGCGACGACGTTGTCAAAAACTGTCGCCATGTGAAATAGCTCCCATATAGACCGAGAGCTAGTGAAAATTTTTTGGTGTTATTTATTCAAGGCCTTATTTTTGTGAAGATGTTGACGGAGGCATATTAAAGTGCCCTGAGTAAGGGATTTTGCTAGATAGCGGTATGAGAGGGATGCAGATCGCCCCCAACATGTAACAAAAAAAAATGGTCACATTTATTATTGCTTCAAGACTGAAATTGTTTGTATAGCTTGTCGGTGACCCAATAATGCCATTATAATATTTGCAGATCGATTGGTCAGTATTAAAGGGGTGGCAGATCACCCTAAATGTGTCATGTACCCGACGAAATTTATATTATTAGTTCAAGGTTCAAATTTTAATATGTTGTTACGGCGACTGTTTTAAGCATATATTTCAATTTGCAGAGCAAAATGTCGGTATTAACCCCCTCTCTTAGAGGGAAACTTGCTCGCCTAGGTGTTTATATCGTTCTGCAAGGGGGTTAATACCGGCATTTTGTTCTGCAAATTGAAATGTATGCTTAAAACAGTCGCCGTAACAACATATTAAAATTTGAACCTTGAACTAATAATATAAATTTCATTAAGCAAAATCGCAGGATAGTGGACAAAATAATTTGATTTATTAAATGAAATGTACGACGTTTCGTCTATAGATTTAGACTTTTTCAAGTACAATCATAAAAAAAAAAATAAAATATTTTTTTTTTATGATTGTACTTGAAAAAGTCTAAATCTATAGACGAAACGTCGTACATTTCATTTAATAAATCAAATTATTTTGTCCACTATCTTGCGATTTTGCTTAATTTTATTATAATCACGATGGACACGATTTCTAATATAAAAAAATATAAATTTCGTCGGGTACATGACACATTTAGGGTGATCTGCCACCCCTTTAATGCTGACCAATCGATCTGCAAATATTATAATGGCATTATTGGGTCACCGACAAGCTATACAAACAATTTCAGCCTTGAAGCAATAAAAATTGTGACCATTTTTTTTGTTACATGTTGGGGGCGATCTGCATCCCTCCCATCTAGCAAAATCCCTTACTCAGGACACTTTAATATGCCTCCCTCAACGTCTTCACAAAAATAAAGCCTTGAATAAATAACACCAAAAAATTGTCACTAGCTCTCGGTCTATCAATTTATTGTATTATAATTTTTACACAAACTTTAAGCTATTAATATTAAGGTTAGGTACATAAATATAATATTTTTTTTATATTACAGGTATACTTTTTGTGGGTAACTCGGACACAAAAACAATTTGAATGGCTGGTGGACATAATACGCGATGTTGAAAATTCCGATCAAAATCGATTAGTGACGGTTCATTTGTTTATCACTCAGTTTTATGAGAAATATGATCTCAGAACCGTTCTACTGTATATCTGTGAAAAACATTTTCAGAGAATAGCGAACAGATCTCTTTTCACTGGCTTAAGCGCTGTCACACATTTTGGAAGACCAAAATTTGAACTCTTCTTCAAGGCGCTCAAATCGGTTCATTCAAATGTAAGTACTTTTTTTGTTAATTTAAGACCTGGTCGACGCCCTTGATTTTTAAATGGTTTTATTTAGCTTGACGCCGTATATTTGTCGGTTTGGTACTATCTTTGTTTCAAATCTTGCGACAGCTTTTTCAACTACTTCTTCTTAACCGATTCTTATGAAACTTTGCACACACATTGATTTCCCGTGACAATACATAATTATGATAATTTCAACTTGGTAACGAGGGTCTGATAATGGAATCAGGAGGTGGACAATTGAAAGGATGAGGAGTTTGCATAATGATACGGGCCAGAAATCAAACTAAAAACTAGAAAATAAAAATAGGTAAAAAAACTTTTTAAGTTAAACGGTTTTATTTTAAATCAAGAGCTGTACCAAAAACTAGAAAATATTTAGGACACAAACCAAGGGGCACTTTGTGTCGCTGCGTCAGCGGAATAAGTAATAAAAACTTGGGGCGCATAAAAATCTGTATAACGGCTGTATAATTATTAAATAAGAATAAGAAAAATGTGTTTCCAAGCCCACCAACAGAAATATTTCAAATGCGCCCTTCGTTTTTGTTACTTATTCCGCTGACGCAGCGACACAAAGTGCTCCTTGGTTTGTGTCCTAATTATTTTCTAGTTTTTGGTACAGCTGATGATTGTAAATAAAACCGTATAACCAGTGGCGGCCGGTGGTCAATAATTGTGGCAGTGCGCCTAATACCTAATATTGTATTGAATATAACATTTTTACATATTATACTTATATACAGGGTGTTCCGTAAAAAATGCGCCAAAAAGTAAACCTATATTCTAGACATGAAAAGAATAAGATTTAACTCAACTTGCCTTATAAAAATGTCGTTCGTTTCGGATATACAGGGTGTTAAAGTTAGATTTTATATTTGAGTTTCTTTAAATAAATCGAACAGTTTTTGAGATATCTAGTTGAAATTTGGTATCCATGAGTTTTTTAGGGCAGGAAAAAATAAAACTTAAACAGATTTGAGTTTCTAAAAAGAGGGCGCTAGTTGCAGCTTATTTGGAGCACATTTATGCCCTTATTTTTTTCTCGAATTTTATAAGACAAGTTAGGTTAAATCTTATTATTTTTATGTCTAGAAAGTAGAATTACTTTTTGGCGCATTCTTTACGGAACACCTGTATATTATGTAATTAAGAGAAAAACAAACCTTATTTATAAAGAAGATCTATTCTACGTTGCTTCTGATGAGAGAAAACCTCTATCACTTGTTGATTAAAATCCGGCATTGAATGAATTAAACACTTTTCAATGGATAGCATTCTTTGCAGCGTAGAAAAACACCTCTCACTTTCTACAACAAAGCTGGCTATGTAAATGTTGCTTTATTTTAGAACATCGTCAGATTTTTATTGTTGACTTGTATCAATAGAACCGACAACAAACTAACTGCATAACAATATGCAAATGAATTTGAGAAGAACCGTGCTTTTTTATTTTTTCGGATAAATGAATCAAATCGTTAACGCCTTTTTGAGTCCACGTTGCTTTACCGTCAAAAATTAAGCACGGAAAACTCAAAAAAACATTAAATTTATCACATTCACAGAACAACGATGCTTTATCATACAATTCTTGTTTAAATGAACGCGTAAATTCCTTTTTTTTATTTACATGTTTGTTTAATTGTCATAATTGATCGAGGTGGGCCTAATTGTTTTAACCGTATTTTGTCTTCATAGGTCGATCGATTATTTTTTATATATTCTACACTTCCAATGCTACTCATTTTTGTTTATAAAAATATACGTAATTATTATTTTTATAAAATTTTTAGGTTAGTTTATTGTCGAAGAAAATCAAATCACAATTGTATTGATATCTATAATACAGCTTGATTAATGATTATTTTATTACCACTCATCACAAAAAATTTTTACAAATCACAAGATTTAATAAAATTAATTAAAAAAAAACCCGGGAATTTGCGTTGAAAACTGAAATATGTACTCTGTATTATTGTTGTTAGTATACTAACTTCACTAACTTGATATTATAAAAGAGATGAGATGACTGTACGTAGTACGTACGAAGCTGTTTCGGTGTATTTCGTCTATTTTCGCTCGGCGCGCTACGTGCCCTTATATCAAAGTACGTAAATATATCTGTCTCACGGTTTTACTATTCTTGTCTAATTTTACATTTGAACAATGCTACTTATTTCGTGCGCTTATAAAAGTGCACTGCCTTGGGTGGGGATGAAATTTCAAATACCTACAACAGATCCGCACTCAGGAGATATTTTGTTCAATATTTCAATACTGATTATTGATCTCACGAAGCATGAATAATCGATTATAATATTTGATTCTGTGTAGATGTATTTTTTTTAATTTTGCGTTGCGTTTGCATTTCAACTGGTAGTGCGGCGCACGAACGCACTTAAAGAGGAGCCGCCACTGCGTATAACTTAAGCTTTTTTACCTATCTTTTTTAAAATAAGCTTCGTGCGGTGGTGGTTTTCAATTTGTGTGCCATATTTTGTTTAAATCGGTAAAGTCTTTTGAAGGTTATCGTGCTAATAGCGAAATAATCAACTAATATAGATACGGAGCTACGCGTGGATTCTTTGGATTTGGCGTCATTTTTTTTTTTTTAATGAAACTTTATTAGCCTCGTTTTTTCGGTCGGTTAATAATGCCGAGCGTCACGTCACGTTCAATCGTCCTGGTGCTAAGAATTTATGATTTATAACCCCCCTGCGAAAAATTCTTCCCCTGCTGTCTGCGAAGCGAAGTCGCCTGTCGTTGTTCTTGCTTCGCGTACTTGCCTAGAGTTTATAATATTAGTAGGTATAGTATAGATAGTCAAAAAATCGTACCGCCCCCCGTTTTACCCCCTGTGGTGTTGAATTTAAAAAAAAACTCGAATAGCCTATAATCTTCCTCGATAAACGGGCTAACAAAAAAAAAATTTTCAAATCGGACTGGTAATTCCTGAGATTAGCGCGTTTAAACACACAAACAAACAAACTCTTCAGCTTTATTAAATTAAATTGCGTTTTACAGACCACCAACAGCTAAGGTTATTTGGGCCTAGCACCAATTCATATTTTCAATTCATTATTTATTTTTTTTAATAATAAATTGAAAATCTAATTGACACTTTTACCAGCTCTCGGGCTAGAACCCGGGAACTGGGGACTTGTAATAGAGCAACCATAGCAACGCCATGTAAATAACAGCGTGACCCGTCAAAATAGCCCGTGACAAAATAGCCCCGACAAAATAGCCCCGACAAAACAGCCCCGACAAAATAGCCCGTGCCAAAATAGCCCCGACAAAACAGCCCCGACAAAATAGCCCCGACTTAAATTTAAAATTCCGAAAAGAGCAAAATGCCGGTGTTCGCCAGCCAGTTGCTACTAAAAATAAATATGTTCAGCTTAGTCGACGCCTGGAAGTGTTAGTAGAAAATTACGGAAATAGGTAGGTACATTTTTTAACTCCGAGCGACCATTTTGGCTATATTAGCTTTTATATAAGTCCAGATGGTTCCTGCGGTGCTCGAAACTAAATTTTTCATTTTTAGGGCTCCGTAGCCAAATGGCAGAAACGGACCTCTTTTTCGTCCTGTCCGTCTGTCCACATGTCACAGCCATTTTACTCGGAGACTATTGGCACTACCTGTATAGATGAAATTTGGATAAAAAATTATGAAAAAAATAGGAATGGCACAAAAAAAATCGATCACGGCAAGTAACAGTGAATTACAATTCGTTTTTCAATAAATATTTTCAGAATAGGCTATTTTGTCGGGGCTATTTTGTCAGGAGCTATTTTGTCGGGGCTATTTTGGCACGGGCTATTTTGTCGGGGCTATTTTGTCGGGGCTGTTTTGTCGGGGCTGTTTTGTCACGGGCTATTTTGACGGGGTACCAAATAACAGCACTGCTACACGCTCGGCTATTCTCAAGCCCTTTATTAAATTAGTATAGATACCAAAAACCATCTGAAAAATTTTATTTTTTGATAATAATATAGTGCATTTATTTTTATGACTTTTACAAAATTACAAATTAAAGTTCCATTTTAAATTACATTCATAATATTTCAAACCACATATTATAATACATTGACAAATCGAAAAACAAAAAGACACGTTTGTTACGAACATAAAAAAATTAATTATCAACACAAGTTTTGTTAGTGTTCATTTTAAAAGGTGACACATTTAAATTTTTTGCTGCAGAAGTTCTGTAAATTTTGTAATTTATTACATGCTTGAGAATAAGTAACAGCAGCTAATATTCCAATTCAATTTGCTCATTTTCAAGCAAGTTGAACGTTATCGAGACTTCGGGCTATTTTTATTTTTGAAAAATATTTTTAATCTTTTTCATTTTGCCATGAATCTGACTTATCATGATGCTTTTCTGTCTTTTTACTGTCTTGTTGTTCATTTGTTTGTTTCATCTTCCGTTCAATTTCCTCAACCACTGCATTTAAGACTTTGATATTTGCTTTTAACAGGTTATATTCAAGCTCGTGCATTTCTTCTGCCGACATTGTTTTATAATTTATTAAATATTGAGTAGTTGTTTCAAGTTTTTTGTTCAAATGCTCGAAAGACGTTGTATTCAACATTTTTTCAATATCCGAATCGTAAGTTCTGACGCCATATTTCATTTTTATTTCGTTGACGGTATCAGTTATTAATTTGGATATATCGTCCAAATGCTTAATGTTTTGATTTAATAATTCTGTTTCATTTTCTCTGCTTTCTTTCGACATTGACAAGATTTTCTTATTGATATTTGATTCACCAGATTTTAAATCGATATAAAAATCAACAGGCTTCGCAATTTCTACTTTCTTTTTGATATTTGAATAGGCCGGTTTTGGTTCGGTATACCAATCATAGCTTGGTAAACGCTCCAGCGTTCTTACTTTTTTATTTGACGTAGATATTTTTCCTGCGTTTGAATCAACAGTCTTAGATAAATTCTTTATTTTTATTTTATAAGTAGGTGAATTGCCTTGTTTTATAAAAAGTGCTCCAGTTTTGTTTAGATCACGTTTGACATCTACGTCAACTTTTTTCTCCGTAACCTTTTCTTCAGTTGCTTTTTTATTTTTGGTATTTGGATCAACCGTTTTAGGTTCGGTATCAAAGACAACAGTCTGTCCTTCTTTATGGGACAGTGTTTTATTTTCATCAATATTGGTTAACAATCGTTTATTTTTAATATTTGAATCAAAAGTTTCAGAGAAATCCATTCTTTTTGTTTGTGGTAGAATTTGTTGTAATGAAAGTGATTCAGGATGTGAATCAACTTTTTTTAAAGGCTCCGTCGTTTTATCTTCTTTTGATTTGTTTTCTTTAGTTTTAAAATGTTGTTTTGCTGGTTGTATATTTTCTTCAGTTTTTAACATCTCTTTATTTTTGGTATTTGAATCAAAAGTTGTAGTCTCAACAATTTTGTCAACTGTTTTCAAAGGATCTATCATTTGTTCTTTCTTTGACAGCGCTTTGTTTTCTTCCATTTTTAACATCTCTTTAATTTTGGTACTATTTAACTCATCAGTAAAACTTTCTCCATGTTTGTAAACTGCTTTTAAAAGTTCAATCATTTGTTCTTTTTCTGCTGACAATTTGTTTTCTTCAGTTTTTGACGTCTCTATATTTTTGGTATTTGGATCAGAAGTTCTAGTTTCAACAGGTTTGTAAAGTGTTCTTAAAAGTCCCATCAATTGTTCTTTCTTCGATGGTTGTTTGTTTTCTTCAGTTTTTATTGCATCTTTATTTGTGGTATTTGGATCAGAAGTTTTAGTTTCAACAAGTTTGTCAACTGTTTTTAAAGGATCTATCATTTGTTCATTCTTTGATGGCGACTTGTTTTCTTCAGTTTTTAATATCTCTATATTTTTGATATTTGGATCAAAAGTTTTAGTTTCAACATGTTTGTCAACTGTTCCTAAAGGTTCCATCATTTGTTCTTTCTTAGTTGGCGACGTGATTTCTTCAGTTCTTAAAGACTGCGTTGTTTTGCTATTTGAATCAACATTTTTAGGTTCAGCATGTTTATAAACTGTTCTTAAAAGTTCCATCATTTGTTCTTTCTTCGATAGTTGTTTGTTTGCTTCAGTTATTAAAGGTAACGTTATTTTGGTATTTGAATCAACAGTTACAGAACGTTCTATTGGCTTTGTATTGTCTAAACGTGATTTAATTTGATTCAAAATTATTGCTGATTCCGCATAAATCGGGTTAGTACTATCGATTTTTAAATCAAGGTTTTTTATAGCTTCTTTTGGTAATACATTTTTATTTGATTGTGTGATATTTTCTGGTATACCAAATGTTTGTTTATTTTTAGACTTTTCATCTCTTCTATTTCTTGAAGGTGTTTTAACTGATTTCCATCCCGAATTAGATTCTGAACTGACGGGGTTAGTTACGATTCGTAGTTCAGAGACTTTTGGCGGCTCAATTTGTTCCTTTTGAGATGGCACTTTTAGATCTTGCGGCTCTAACACTTTTATTGGTTCAGTTTTTGCCGATTCCGATTTTAAATTCATTTCATCATCCTTGTTATATTCAGCTTCGGGTTTATTTTCAACGGATAGTTTGTTTTCTGGTGCACCAAATGTTTGCTTATTTTTAGACTGTTCAAGAGTTGTATTTTTTAAAGGCGGTTTAACTGATTTCCACACTGAATTTGATTCTGAACTGACGACGTCATTTTCGATTCGGATGCCAAAGACTTTTGGAGGCTCAAGTTGTTCCTTTTTGTATGGCACTTTTAGATCTTGCGGCTCTAACACTTTTATTGGTTCAGTTTTTGCCGATTCCGATTTTAAATTCATTTCACCAACCTTTTTATATTCAGCTTCGGATTTACTTTCAACGGATGGTTTGTTTTCTGGTGCACCAAATGTTTGTTTATTTTTAGACTGTTCAACTATTCTATTTCTTGAAGGTGTTTTAACTGATTTCCATCCCGAATTTGATTCTGAACTGACGAGGTTAGTTACGATTCGTAGTTCAGCGACTTTTGGCGGCTCAATTTGATCCTTTTTATTTGGTAGTTTTAGATCTTGCGGTTCTAACACTTTTATTGGCTCAGTTTTTGCCGATTCCGATTTTAAATTCATTTCACCAACCTTTTTATATTCAGCTTCGGATTTACTTTCAACGGATGGTTTGTTTTCTGGTGCACCAAATGTTTGTTTAATTTTAGACTCTTCAACTATTGTATTTTTTGAAGGTGTTTTAATTGATTTCCATCCCGAATTTGATTCTGAACTGACGGGGTTAGTTACGATTCGTAGTTCAGCGACTTTTGGCGGCTCAATTTGATCCTTTTTATTTGGTAGTTTTAGATCTTGCGGTTCTAACACTTTTATTGGCTCAGTTTTTGCCGATTCCGATTTTAAGTTCATTTCATCAGCCTTTTTATATTCAGCTTCGGATTTACTTTCAACGGATGGTTTGTTTTCTGGTGCACCAAATGTTTGTTTATTTTTAGACTGTTCAACTATTGTATGTCTTGAAGGTGTTTTAACTGATTTCCATCCCGAATTTGATTCTGAACTGACGGGGTTAGTTACGATTTGTAGTTCAGCGACTTTTGGCGGCTCAATTTGATCCTTTTTATTTGGTAGTTTTAGATCTTGCGGTTCTAACACTTTTATTGGTTCAGTTTTTGCCGATTCCGATTTTAAATTCATTTCATCAGCCTTTTTATATTCAGCTTCGGATTTACTTTCAACGGATAGTTTGTTTTCTGGTGCACCAAATTTTTGTTTATTTTTAGACTGTTTGAGTATTGTATTATTTGAAGGCGGCGCTTTAACTGATTTCCACACTGAATTTGATTCTGAACTGACGGCATCATTTTCGATCCGTATCCCAAAGACTTTTGGAGGCTCAAGTTGTTCCGATTTATTTGGTACTTTTAGATCTTGCGGCTTTAAGATTTTTATTGGTTCAGTTGTTACCGATTCCGATTTTAAATTCATTTCACCATCCTTATTATATTCAGCTTCGGATTTACTTTCAACGGATGGTTTGTTTTCTGGTACACCAAATGTTTGTTTATTTTTAAACTGTTTAACTATTGTATTTCTTGAAGGTGTTTTAACTGATTTCCATCCCGAATTTGATTCTGAACTGACGGGGTTAGTTACGATTTGTAGTTCAGCAACTTTTGGCGGCTCAATTTGATCCTTTTTATTTGGTAGTTTTAGATCTTGCGGCTCTAACACTTTTATTGGTTCAGTTTTTGCCGATTCCGATTTTAAATTCATTTCACCATCCTTGTTATATTCAGCTTCGGATTTACTTTCAACGGATGGTTTGTTTTCTGGTACACCAAATGTTTGTTTATTTTTAGACTGTTCAACTGTTGTATTGTTTGGAGGCGCTTTAACAGATTTCCATCCCAAATTTGATGCTAAACTAACGGCGTGAGTTTCGACTCTTGGAGGCTCAAGTTGTTCCTTTTTATTTGTCAGTTTTAGATCTTGCGGCTTTAACATTTTCATTGCTTCAGGTTTTCCTGATGCTCTCGTTTCAGCATTCTTATCGCTTTCAGCTTTATAAGCTTTCTTGGCAGTTGGATGCGTTTTTAGTTTTTCCAATTTACTTTTCAAACATGGATTGATTTTTTTGAAAACTTTGTCTATTTTTATTACTGAACTAGTAGTGTTGTTTTCATTGTGACTGGATCCAGAATTGCTTTTTGGGTTTTCATCGGATGGAGGTGCTGATTTGGAACTTTCATCATGTTCGGATTTCAAACTATATTTATTGTTCTTAGAAGAACATAAAGCCTTAGTCAAGACATCGAGTTTTGCAATTCCAGCAGTTCTTGCTGCTATCTTTATTTTTTTTGTATCAATTATGTTTTGGCGTATATCATTTTTCTTCACAAGCACTTTTGCTATAGAAAGTTGATCTGATGTAGCATTTTTGTTCTTCAAAATTGAAGAAATAGGTTTTAAATTTGAATCTGAAGTCAAATTTGTGTTCAGTACTTGTGTTTTCATGTTCTGAAATTCCAAAATGGTTTTTAATAACATTACAGTTAAACAAAGAAAAAAATAGTGAAGAGGTGAAAATATCTTTGATTTTTAGCACAAACAACAAAATGTGATATGTTAAAATAAACACTTTATCTTGATTTTTTTTGCTTTATACAGGGTGTCCAAGACTTGCGTTGTCGGCCGATATATTGATTTTGGGTAAAGATAGAAAAGAAGTTTAATTACAAAAGTTGTGTAATTTTTAATGATGTATAACCTAAAAATATTTTCAATTATACAACCTGTCCCATTTAAGCGTGGCAGATCAAAGCTATGTTTTTTTTAACCTAGCACCCTGTTTTTATTTGTTTTTTCAATTCTGCATCTAAATGTGAATAGAAATTGTAAGAAATGCCATGCTCGAAAATTCAGTAATTTTTGAGCTATTCAAGTTTTTTAGAAATTTTTGACACGTGCAGACCTTTACCTAAAATTCGACATAGACAAAACAAAAACCTTTATCAAACTGATATTTTGAGGATCACTAGATAATAGACGGACAAATCAATGTCTGTCCTAAAAAAGTGAATTTATTATACAGGGTGTTCAAAATAATGTACTTCTTTTACCTAACTTCAATCACGTGTAACTTTTGATTGTTAAATACAACGAGGTTATTTTTTTGCTGGAATTGTATTCTTTAGGATATTTACTAACACTTTTATTAAGGGTTGTCCATACCTAAATCTAATATTTTCATATAAAAATATTCGGTTTAAGTATGGACAACCCTTAATAAAAGTGTTAGTAAATATCCTAAAGAATACAATTCCAGCAAAAAAATAACCTCGTTGTATTTAACAATCAAAAGTTACACGTGTTTGAAGTTAGGTAAAAGAAGTACATTATTTTGAACACCCTGTATAATAAATTCATTTTTTTAGGACAGATATTGATTTGTTCATCCATTATCTAGTGATCCTCAAAATTTCAGTTTGATAAAGGTTTCTGTTTTGGCTATGTCAATTTTAGGTAAAGGTCTGCACGTGTCAAAAATTTCTACAAAACTTGAATAACTCAAAAATTACTGAATTTTCGAGCATGGCTTCCCTTACAATTTCTATTCACATTTAGGTGCAAAATTGAAAAAACAAATAAAAACAGGCTGCTAGGTTAAAAAAAACATAACTTTGATCTGCCACGCTTAAATGGGACAGGCTGTATAATTGAAAGTATTTTTAGGTTATACACCATTAAAAATTATACAACTTTTGTATTTAAACTTCTTTTCTATCTTCACTCAAAATCAATATATCGGCCGACAACGCAAGTCTTGGACACCCTGTATATAGTTCCCTTGACATGGGCTTTGGCCGAACGCTTCAGAAAAAACCGAAGTTTGGCGTTGATTGAAAAAATTACCTTCGGTCTTGACGTCTTCAAACCTTAGTTGTCGAGCGTCTATAATCTACAATCTTTTTGCCTAGCGCATGCACACAATTGTTTCCAGTTTAGTCGAGTTGTGTACGTGTCACGATTTCAACTCGACTAAACTGTTTAGTTGTTAAAGGTGCGCATAAAATCAATCAGTTGTGCCATAATTTCATTATTAAACTAATGGGTCGCCGAACAACTATTTAGTCGAGCGTATGCTATATAGCGTCAATACACAGCTGTGAACATAAGCTGCCGATCAATTGTTGTTCAACATAAAAGTCAAAAAACAATCGATGCGGTCTTTTGATTTTTTCGTCGTACAACAACAGTTAGCCGAGAGCTAGTGAGAATTTTTTGGTGTTATTTATTCAAGGCCTTATTTTTGTGAAGATGTTGAGGGAGGCATATTAAAGTGCCCTGAGTAAGGGATTTTGCTAGATAGAGGTATGGGAGGGATGCAGACCGAAAAATGGTCCCAATAATTATTGCTTCAAGGCTGAAATTGTTTGTATAGCTTGTCGGTGACCCAATAATGCCATTATAATATTTGCAGATCGATTAGTATTAAAAGGGTGGCAGATCACCTTAAACGTGTCATGTACCCGGCGAAATTTATATTATTGGTTCAAGGTTCAAATTTTAATATGTTGTTACGGCGACTGTTTTAAGAATATATTTCAATTTGCAGAACAAAATGTCGATATTAACCCCCTTGCAGAACGATATAAACACCTATAGGCGAGCAGTTTTCCCTCTAAGAGAGGGGGTTAATACCGACATTTTGTTCTGCAAATTGAAATATATGCTTAAAGCTGTCGCCGTAACAATATATTAAAATTTGAACTTTGAACGAATAATATAAATTTCGCCGGGTACATGACACGTTTAGGGCGATCTGCCTCCACTTTAATACTGACCAATCGATCTGCAAATATTATAATGGCTTTATTGGGTCACCGACAAGCTACACAAACAATTTCAGCCTTGAAGCAATAATAATTGTGACCATTTTTTTGTTACATGTTGGGACGGTCTGCATCCCTCCTATACCGCTATCTAGCAAAATCCCTTACTCAGGGCACTTTAATATGCCTCACTCAACATCTTCACAAAAATAAGGCCTTGAAAAAATAACACCAAAAAATTATCACTAGCTCTCGGTCTAAGTGTCGACAGTATGCGACACAGACAACTAAACAGTTGAGCCATTAAAAATTGATTGTATGCGCTAGGCCTAATTACCTATATTAAAATTCTATTATTGTATTTTTTAAATATTGTAAATATTATTTAAATTCGTAGTTTTTATTGTAATGGGATACCCGAACTATTTTTACGTTTACCAGTAATTGAGACAAATTACTGTCTTTTTGAGTTTTTCGTAGAATTATTATATAAAATGGTTCAAAACGTACTATATTTTTCTTCTGAAGTAATGAATTATCCGAATTTGAAACCGTCGTGCTAGAAAACTTGACATTTGCGTCTTTCTTTTCACTATTTGTATCAATAACTCTAGAAAACTTCGGTTTCTTGTCATTTTCCTCTGCCTCTGAATCAGACGCACAATTAATAAGTATAAGATTTCTTTCTATCTGTGAATCTTTTGCGTTAGAAAACTTCGGATTTCTGTAATTTTCAGCTGAGACTGAATCAGGCGTACAAATAAGTTTACGATGTTTTTCTATCTGTGAATCTTTCGCTCTAGAAAACTTCGGATTTCGGTAATTTTCAACTGAGTCTGAATCAGGCGTACAAATAAGTTTACGATGTTTTTCTATCTGTGAATCTTTCGCTCTAGAAAACTTCGGATTTTGGTAATTTTCAACTGAGTCTGAATCAGACGTACAAATAACTTTAAGATGTTTTTCTATCTGTGAATCTTTTGCCATAGAAAACTTCGGATTTCTGTAATTTTCAACTGGGTCTGAATCAGGCGTAAAAATAACTTTAAGATGTTTTTCTATCTGTGAATCTTTCGCCCTAGAAAACTCTGAGTCTGAATCAGGCGAACAAATAACTTTAAGATGTTTTTCTATCTGTGAATCTTTCGCCCTAGAAAACTCTGAGTCTGAATCAGGCGAACAAACAACTTTAAGATGTTTTTCTATCTGCGAATCTTTCGCGCTAGAAAACTTTGTATTCTTGTCATCTTCCTCTGACTCTGAATTAGACGCACACATAAGTTTAAGATGTTTTTCTATCTGTGAATCTTTCGCGCTAGAAAACTTCGAATTTCTGTAATTTTCATCTGACTTTGAATCAGGCGCACAAATAAGTTTAAGATTTTTTTCTATCTGTGAATCTTTCACGCTAGAAAACTTCGGATACGTGTTATTTTTTAGTGACTTCGAAACAGGCGCACAAATAAACTTAAAATTTTTTTCTATCTGTGAAATAATCGAGTTATAAAACGTCGGATTCTTTTCATTTTCCACTGACTTTGAATCAGGCAAACAAATAACTTTAGGATTTTTTTCTATTTGTGAATCTCTCACGCTAGAAAACTTCGGAATCATGTTATTTTCTAAAACAGGATCAGAAATAAACTTTCGATTTTTTTCTATTTGCGAATCTTTCACGCTAGAAAATTTCGGATTATTTTCATTTTCCGCTGACTTTGAATCAGAAAAACAAATATGTTTAAGATTTTTTTCTATCTGTGAATCTTTCACGCTAGAAAACTTCGGAATCATGTTATTTTCTAAAACAGGTGCAGAAATAAACTTTCGATTTTTTTCTATTTGCGGATCTTTTGCGCTAGAAAACTTCGGATTATTTTCATTTTCCACTGACTTTGAATCAGGCAAACAAATAAGTTTAAGATTTTTCTCTATCTGCAAATCTTTCACGCTAGAAAATTTCGGATTCATTTCGTTTTCCGCTGACTTTGAATCAGGCACACAAATAAGTTGAAGATTTTTTTCTATCTGTGAATCTTTCAGGCTAGAAAACTTCGGAATCATGTTATTTTCTAAAACAGGTGCAGAAATAAACTTTCGATTTTTTTCTATCTGCGAATCATTCGCGCTAGAAAACTTTGGAATCTTTTCATTTTCCGCTGACTTTGAATCAGGCACACAAATATGTTTAAGATTTTTTTCTATCTGTGAATCTTTTACACTAGAAAATTTCGGAATCATGTTATTTTCTAAAACAAGTGCAGAAATAAACTTTCGATTTTTTTCTATCTGCGAATTTTTCACGCTAGAAAATTTCGGATTCTTTTCATTTTCCAATGACTGTGAATCAGGCCCACAAATAAGTTGAAGATTTTTTTCTATCTGTGAATCTTTCACGCTAGAAAACTTCGGAATCATGTTATTTTCTAAAACAGGTGCACAAATAAACTTTCGATTTTTCTCTATCTGCGAATTTTTCGCACTAGAAAACATAGGATTTTTGTCATTTTCCACTGATTTTGAATCAGGAAGTTTAAGATTTTTTTCTATCTGTGAATCTTTCGCATTTTCCTCGGTCTTTGAATTAGGCGCACTGGAAAAGTGGGAACTTGTATCATTTTTCTTTATCTTTAAATTATCCGTGTTATTTGTGTCATTTCTCTCTATCTTTGAATCAGTCGCATTAAAAGACTCGAAAATTGTGCAATTTTTCTCAATCTTTGAATCATTCACACTTGAAGTGTCGAGATTCTCAGTTTTTGATTCAATCGTATCGAAAAACTCGAGATCTGTATCATTTTTTGAAAAATCGATCGCGTCAAAAAACATCTCATCATTTTTTTCTGTCTTTAAATCGATCGTGTTAAAAAAGTCATTTTCCTCTAATGGTACCATATAACGCCATTTTTTGTTTTGAATAAAGGGTGTTTTACAATTTTTGAAAAATGAGTTCTTCACAGGAGTAATTAACTTCAATTTACTTAGAATCGAATTTTTATTTGAATTCTGAATAATTAGTTCAACTGTTTTAGAACATCGAGGATCCTTGTTCATAAAAATCATTTTGTCCGGACCTTTTTTCTGTTCAACTGAACTGGGATCTTCTTTATTTGTACACATTCGTTCGTAAGGATCTATTTTGGTTTTATTCGTATACATTGGTTTGTAAGGATTTATTTTGGTTTTTTGGGCTGCTAATAATAAATCTGAAAATGTTTCTATTGGTTTTTTTATTTCTTTTGCCAATGAATGCTTGCGTCTATTTTGGACGACCAATTCAACAGTTTTTGAATTTATACAATCCTTGTATTTATTAATTGTTTCGGAAGAATTTTGAGGATCTTTGTTCATAAGAAGCATTTTGTCAGGACCTTTTTTCTGTTTAACTGAACTAGAATCTTCTTTATTCATTAGTTCGAAAGGATCTATTTTGGTTTTTTGGGCTGCTAATAATGAATCTGAAAATGTTTCTGTAGGTTTTTTTATTTCTTTTGCCAATGAACGCTTGCGTCTATTTTGGACAACCAATTCAACAGTTTTGGAATTTGTACAATCCTCGTATTTATAAATTGTTTCGGAAGAATTTATATTTTGATAATTTTTTATTTCAGTCACGAGTGTTTTTTCTTTATGTGCCTCTTGTTCTAAGTATTTTTTTCGATAGTACTTTTTGACAGACCAAAATGGACACATTTTCTCTCTGATTATTTTAATTACTGTTGAATACGAACCATTACTATTTTGAGAGAATGTCTTTGTAACTCTTACTTTTTCTTTTTGATTAAATTGGTAATTTTTTATATCGCAAGCTTTTCTGTCTGTACATTTCGATGACGCATCAACCTCTTTTTGATAGTTTGAACAAGACTCAATCATTTTTTTAATATTTTTTGTTTTTTTGTTTTCTATGCGTGGCTCGCCTGTTTTCTCAGTTACTTTAAACAATGGATATTTTTTATTCCATTTTACAGGATTTTTGTTGCTCAATTGTTCTAGCATACATGCACTGGGAAACGTTTTATTTGAACATGGGAAACCACTTTTCGGAAAGACTGGCTTTAAGAAAAAACTGACGTTCGGGTTCAAGTCAAAATAGCAACCGTTATTTTCCTGAAAAAATATTTTAGCAGCATTTAAATTGTCATTTTTGTTTTGCGTACTTACTTTTCCAGAGAGGTGAACTTTATTTCTTTTCGCTATATCGACAGCCGTTAGATAACGTTCTTTTTTCGGAGCCACATCATCTTTTTTCTGAGACGCTACTGACTTGATTTCATTTTGACTTTTAACATCACTTGTTTTTGTTTCATCAAATACCAACTTTGAAGTAAAATTACTGTTAACTTGCCCAGACTGATTATCTTTTTTCGCAGACGTTACTGACTTATCCATCGAGTGTCCACTTTTATCAGCTACACCGACATCTGACTTTGTTTGATTCGGCACAACAACTGAGCTGAGATCGCATTGTATGAAAGGCGTTTTGTTGCTTTTAACACCAGAAAAATCTTTTTTCAAACAAGTCATTGAATGTGGTTTGTTTTTATTCTTCTCAAAACTCATCGTTTTTGCTCCAATCGGTGGATCATTTTTGCCAGTTTCTTTATCTGAAAACATTTTATCAGTTATTTCAAGTGTTTTATCGTTTTTCAGTTGAGGTACCGGGCAAGATTTTATACACGAATCTTTTTCATGAAATGCCACTGCATTGGTCATTGAATTATTTGGATTCTGATTAGTTATTTCATCAGGCTTCGACAACAGTTGATTTTTTTTCAGACTGGATCCGTCAGCCTTCGCATTTATCTCTGAAGCATTTTGATTTTGATTAGTTTTTTCAACACTATCTAAACGTAATTTACTATCGAATTGAACTAGCTTTGAGTATAAATCTGTTTTTAGACCAAATTCTACACTGGATTGATCTAATCTTTGTGACCAAGTTTCAAGTCGTCGACTAAATTCTTTCGCAGTATAAATAGTTTGGATAGTTTTTGAAATAAGATTTTCATTTTTGTCAGTTTCTGAATTTGAACATTCTTTTTTCTGACGCGGTAACTTGTTATTCTTATTCATTTTATCGGTTATTTCAATACTTTTACTAAACAGTTCATCTTTTTTCAATATTGATGGAACGTTAGTCTCTAAAATTGAACAGTCTTTTGTCAGACAAGTTTTTGTATCTTCATTAATATTTGAACGACTTTTAATATATTTCAAATTTGCTTGTTTGGTTTTGATTGCTTCATCTGTCTTTATTATTGGATTAGTTATTGCACCGGTAGATTTAGAACGCAGCGTATTTTGATCACTTGTATCCAAAACTTCTCCAGCTGTCGAATCACCCAAAGCATTTTTTATCAGTTCTAAAGTGCTATTCGGTTTTGAAAGTAATTTATTGTCTATTTCATTTATAATATTATTTTGTTTTTTATATATTTTATGACTGGCCGTTTCAGAGGTCTTTAAATCGTTTTTATGATCTGTAACTTTCGAACACGACAAACTATCACTGCAGGTAGTTTTTACATTGTTTTTCGTAGTGTCTAGATTTGAATTATTTTTTTCAACAAAATCTGGCCGTACAACATTTTTAACAGTCTTTAAATCGCTTTTATGATCTGTAACTTTCGAGCACGACAAACTATCACTGCAGGTAATTTTTTACATTGTTTTTGGTAGTGTCTAGATTTGAATTATCTTTTTCAACAAAATCTGGACGTACAACATTTTTAACAGTTTCTTTACTACCGAGTGTCGGAAGAGATTCTTTAACTTTCGGTTTCAAGCAAATGTCAATTCGGTTTCTTATATCCATTATTTCCTTGTACATTTGTAAGATGTTTTCACCGCCAGTAGCAACATACTTCTTTCCCTCAGTTGTTTCTTCAACTTTTATTTCTTCGGCATACTCCTTTTCTTTAGCTTTTATTTCTTCGGCATACTCCTTTTCTTCAGCTTTTATTTCTTCGTCATCTTCATTTTTCTCCCGCGTGTTTCTAGAAAACAGCGACACGATCCAGTCAGTCAACTTCCCTGATGGTGATTTAGGCTTAGCGTTGTTTTCTTTTAGTTTTTTGTCTTTTTTATGCGAAGTCGATGTCGAAAAATGCCGTATATTGCCCATAAATGCAGTTGCATGATGCATTCTGTTTAAAGTTTTGGCCTTGCAAGCGAGCGTTAGAAGCTCTGGGATGTGTTTCTTATCGCATAAATATTTATATATAGTAATACTTTCTTCTATCAACCGAAGCAATTCTTTTTCTGATTTATTCAAATTTCGATCGGCTAGAGTTTTACAAAATTCAAAGTACTGATCGTTAAAACTGCTAGTAAAATTACTTGGCGTATCAGATTTTCTTTCAACCGATTTTTCTAAAAATGATACATCATTGAAAATATTATCTAATTGATTTTCTAAACTTACGCCATTTTCATCACAGACCAAAAACACTTCCTTATCGATTTTCGAATAATTTTCCGAAGGTAAAACACATTCTGTTAGCCTGTTTGATGATTCCTGTTCTTTTATATCATTTTCCGAAGGTAAAACGTATGTGTCGGGTTCTTCAGTATCATTTTCCGAAGATGAAGCACATTTTAAATGACGATATTTTGATGATTCAAGTTCTTGTACGGTGCTGTTATGAGTTTTCTGATAACAAAATGATATCTGCTTGACGACTAATAACGATTTATTAATTTTATTTCCATAAATCTCATCAATGTGACGAAAATCCGTTATTGGCGTTATTTCTGAATATTC
Source organism: Mongoloraphidia duomilia (assembly GCA_039654895.1). Taxonomy (NCBI): domain Eukaryota; kingdom Metazoa; phylum Arthropoda; class Insecta; order Raphidioptera; family Raphidiidae; genus Mongoloraphidia; species Mongoloraphidia duomilia. The sequence continues at coordinate 12,882,805 of CM077523.1, forward strand.
ATTTTTCAAAATTCGTCTACTGTCCTTTTCATAATACCGCCTATGAAGTATAATGTTCTGTTTTGACACATTTCCAAAAATTCGAATATGTGTTGTAGGGCCCATGATAAATCAAATCAAGCAAAAAATTTTTTTTACATAATTTCACAACAAAAATTTTGCAATTATACTGTTACAATCGTATAATTTCATAAACACATAATTTTAAAGTTTTTTTACGAAAAATTTAAATGCCAAAAATTCTCTAAAATTTAACAAAATAGTTTGAAAATTTTGTTTAGACAAAACGAGTTTGGTAACTAGATCAGTTTTATTTATTGATTATTTTCATATCGACTAAGCCAAATATAACCAAACTAGCGGTTACTCGCGACTTCGTCCGCGTGTTATAGATGATAGCGGTATGTCCTCGACATTCCGCTTACCCTACATCCCCGTTTAATCCCTTTAGGGGCTGTATTAAAAAAAAAACGCTTGAAAATTGGTTTTCATATTTTCAAAGAAGAGTTAGTATATTGATTCCAAAATACCTCACGAACGATGAGATATGAACATTTTGTCAATAAACGCTACACCCCCTTAGGGGTTGAATTTCGAAAAAGTATCTCTTAGCGGATGCCTACGTCCTATAAGGGACCTACCTGCCAAATTTCATGTTTATAGATTCAGAGGTTTAGACTGTACGTTCATACGCATAACGTGGTAAAATTCCGTAGTGCATAATGTTATAGACATATTGTTATAGATTGTAAATTAAAATCCCTCGAAAGTTGAAGGTCATCAGCCCAAAACATAGTCTTAGATTAATTCTTGCAGAATAGAACAGGAAAAAGTGGAGTTGTTTTTTACAAGCGTTTATTTAACTTGCAATGTATGTTAGTTAGTTTGTTTGTTTAGGTCAAAACTTGCAAGTCAATTTTGAACGACTTCCACGTATCCGATCGATTTAAAATTTGGTACACATATGCATTCCCGATGACAATACATGAATAAATCGTTTTTAGAAATAAATTCAACCCCTAAGGAGTTGAAACGAGGATGTAGGGTTTTTTTGACTAATCAACGCCCAGGCCAAAACGCTGAAGCTAGAAACTTAAAATTTGGACAGTTGGTTCCTTTTTTGACGTAAGCATCCACTAAGAAAGGATATTTCGAAATTCAACCCCTACGGGTGTCAAAGGGAGGTAAAATTTTGAAAGACTAAAATGAACAAAACAAAATTTTAGTAAAAAAAACTTTTATTTAAATGCACTAAAAAGGAAAAAATAATTTTTAATAATTATTTAGGTTCATAATTAATAAAAGCGGGGTCGTGACTAATAAACTATCGTAGAGTTCGCGACCCACGCTTTTATTAATTTATGAACCTAAATTATTAAAAATTATTTTTTCGTTTTTAGTGCATTTAAATAAAAGCTTGTCTCAAAAAGTTTTTTTTACTAATATTTTATTTACTCCAGAAATAATGTATGATCTTTTGCAAATTTTAGGTAGTTCTAGCATACTTATTTAAAACTTCCTGGTCAAATGTTTAGACTCTTAACTTTTCATTCGCGAATAATAGCAAAAGGCGATAACGTATATTATATAGCATAATAATACTTACCTTAATACTTTTCTTATCAGTTATAATATACAGGTGACCCGCAATTATTATGTACCTACATGGAACACGTTCAGTGTAGATCCTCTAATATCGGATCATCCCAATTCCGGAATCGGTTTGGATATTTGATTCCAATTGTTTCTATGACTAAACAGTTTAGTCGAGTTGTGTACGTGTCGCGATTTCAGCTCGACTAAAACTGTTTAGTTGTTTGAGGTGCGCATACAATCAATCAGTTGTGCCAAAATTTCACTATTAAACTAATGGGTCGTCGAGCAACTATTTAGTCGAGCGTATACTAAGCTTCAATACACAGCTGTAGACAACAGCTGCCGGCGGTAGTTGTTCAACAGAAAAATCAAAAGACGATCGATGCTGTTTTATAACTTTTTTGTCGTACAACTACAGTGTCGATAGTATGCGCAGTCCCGTCTAATCCCATAGCCTTTTGACAAACAACTAAACAGTTGAGCGGTTAAAAATTGATTATAATCGCCGGACCAATGTCTACAAAAATACTACATGTTGTCATGTTGCAGAAACATGTCTTTTTTTAAATCGATATATTTTATATAATTATAGAGAGCTCATCAATCACAGGTAATAAATCTATATTAAGGTCCACTGTCTGGGTGGCAAATTCAGCAAAAATGTGTTAATTTTTAAACGGTTTTATTTAGCTTGACCCCGTATATTTGTTTGTTTGTTACTATCTTTGTTTCAAATCTTGCGACAGCTTTTTCAACTACTTCTACTTAACCGATTCTTATATGAAACTTTGTACACACATTGAGTAATCGTGACAATACATTATTATGATAATTTCAACTTGGTAACGAGGATCTTATGATGGAATCAGGAGGTGGACAGTTGAAAGGATGAGAAGTTTGCATAATGATACGGGCCAGAAATCAAACTAAAAACTAGAAAATAAAAATAGGAAAAAAAACTTTTAAGTTAAACGGTTTTATTTTAAATCATCAGCTGTACCAAAAACTAGAAAATAATTAGGACACAAACCAAGGGGCACTTTGTGTATATAATTATAGAGAGCTCATCAATCACAGGTAATAAATCTATATTAAGGTCCACTGTCTGGGTGGCAAATTCAGCAAAAATGTGTTAATTTTTAAACGGTTTTATTTAGCTTGACCCCGTATATTTGTTTGTTTGTTACTATCTTTGTTTCAAATCTTGCGACAGCTTTTTCAACTACTTCTACTTAACCGATTCTTATATGAAACTTTGTACACACATTGAGTAATCGTGACAATACATTATTATGATAATTTCAACTTGGTAACGAGGATCTTATGATGGAATCAGGATGTGGACAGTTGAAAGGATGAGAAGTTTGCATAATGATACGGGCCAGAAATCAAACTAAAAACTAGAAAATAAAAATAGGAAAAAAAACTTTTAAGTTAAACGGTTTTATTTTAAATCATCAGCTGTACCAAAAACTAGAAAATAATTAGGACACAAACCAAGGGGCACTTTGTGTCGCTGCGTCAGCGGAATAAGTAAATACGTGGGATGCATACAGGGTGTATCACAGAAAACCGAACATAGGGAAAAGTACACAGTACAAATTAGTTAAGATCAGAGATTGCTTTGCCCTCTATTCAGAGGTCGTTACCATGGTTACCATGGTGTACGTATACAGTAACAAATGCATATTGCTGTTTATTTGACAAAATTTGGCAAAATCTGGATGAACTTAAAGACAAAGTCGTCGAAGTATGTTTCAATATGACTCCTGTAATGTTAGATAAAGTGAGACAAAGTTTTTGTAACCGATTAAGCCACTGCTTAATTCAAAATGGAGGTTTATTTGAACATTTGCTTTAATTTTTTATTTTAACTTTTAGTTTTGTTTAATTATTAGTTAAAAAAATATTTTCTTAATAAAAAATTGTTTCATTAATAAAAATAAATTCATTTAATATTGAAGAATTTATTTTAACTGGTTTTTCTAATTATTCATTATTAGCTATTATTGTTATTAAATAATGGTTAGTCAGCGTTACCATGGTACCCATTCTCATATGTGGCCAAAGTAATCGTTGATCCTAACTAATTTGCACAATGGAGTTTTCCCTATGTTCGGTTTTCTGTGATACACCCTGTATAAATCTGTATAACGACTGTATAATTATTAAATAAGAACGGCTTGCCTAGAAAAATGTGTTTCCAAGCCCACCAACAGAAATATTTCAAATGCGCCCCACGTTTTTATTACTTATTCCGCTGACGCAGCGACACAAAGTACCCCTTGGTTTGTGTCCTATTTATTTTCTAGTTTTTGGTACAGCTGATGATTTAAAATAAAACCGTTTAACTTAAGTTTTTTTACCTATTTTTATTAATTGTTTCATTAATTTCGAAATTCCGGAATTGATTCAAAATCCCAAAATTGCGAAGTCTTGGAATTCCGATACGGAAGCTCTAGTTCAGTGCTCATGACTCGAAATCGGGTCATGCGCAGTCGACCGCCGAAGCTCATGATTTCGCGTCATTGTAGTTGAGCCTTGAAGCTTTGCTAGAGGAGAAATGATTTTTATACAATTTTTTTTTGTTACAGTCATCCAAAATCGGTGTGTTCAGTTGCGGACCACTGCCAATGACTCGTTCGGTGGACAAAGCCTGTGTCAACACGAATTCTGATTCCACTACGCCGATCTTTCAGCATCATTTCAAGAATTTTTAATCATTCAATATTTTCATATAAAATTGTCAAAACATTAAAAAGTGTAATTTAAAATATCCAGTAACTAGCTTTTTTCTTCAGAATAATTTTCAGTCAAGGTTTTTTTCACACAGAGCTATGTTTATTGTTGTCATTCTGAAGGCTACCTGAAAAGTACCCGACTCTGCTGTACGCTTCCCCCTTTTTTGGGGGTGGGAAGGAGACACTTTTCAGGACACGCGACTAGGCCCTGCTGTCAGGGTCCATTCTGATTGGTCGAATACCCCATCTTGATGTCGTTTGACACATACACACCTAAACGAACGTAACAACTAACTAGTGAACTCTGTATACTAATATGGATAGTTGATAGCGATTAAAAAATGGGTTTTGTATGTGGACAATGTTTAAATACATATTCTTCAAGACAGGCAATGTTCACAAAATTAGAATGAAAACTTCAGGTAAGGCTTATAATCTAATTCTTTCTATAAAAGTCGATCAATTCTTTAACATTTCAAAATAAAACCTAATTTAATATTATTATTATTTGAGATATTATAGGATGTCCAAAATTTATAGAATAACAGTGTTCTTGAAAAATTGGATAAGAAAAATAAATTTTAATTAAGTTTTATTTTGAAATGTTAGAAAATTGATCGGCTTTTATAGAAATAATTAGATTACAAGCCTTATCTGAAGTTTTCATTCTAATGTTGTGAACATTAATGCCTGTCTTGAAGAATAATTGTACCTATATTTTGAACATTCTCCACATACAAAACCCATTTTTTAATCGCTATCAACTATCCATAAGTATTAGTATACATGAGTTCACTAGTTAGGTGTTACGTTCGTTTAGGTGTGTGTGTGTGTGTGTGTGTCGAACGACATCAAGATGGGGTATTCGACCAATCAGAATGAACCCTGACTGCAGGGCCTAGTCGCTTGTCCCGAAAAGTACCCAACTCTTTGCTGTACGCTTTCCCCTTTTTTGGGGGTGGGAAGGGAATACTTTTCAGGTATCATATTTTAGAATGATATTACAAAGCTCCGTGTGAAAAAAAACCACGGCTTAAAGTTATTCCGAAGAAACACTTTTTTGCTGGATTACTAATAAAAAAGTAGTTTTTCCTGTTATAAAGCGTGTTTTTATAATGCCTGCATTTGTACATAAGTGATTATAAATAGTTAAATTGTGTTTTAAAGACCACCAACAGCTAAGATTATTTGGGCCTAGCACCAATTCATATTTTCAATTCATTATTTTTTTTTAATAATAAATTGAAAATTCAATTGACGCTTTTACCAGCTCTCGGGCTAGAACCCGGGAACTGGGGACTTGTAACAGAGAAACCATAGCGACGCCATGCAAACAACAGCACTGCTACACGCTCAGCCATTCTCAAGCCCGTTTATAAATAGTAAATTAAAATCACCTAAACACGAAATCGTGTTAGCTTTTACGCGATTTTTTCGTAACATTTCCTTTTATAAGACGTAATTGTAATGCGTGAATTTGTTTATACGCGATTAATAAAATCACCAGAACGTGAAATCGTGTTAGAACAAATGCGATTTTTACGTAGGTAGGCTTTTCTCTTATAACGCGTGTTTGTATTACGCGAATTAGTTTATACGCGGCAGGATAAATTGGGTATAAAATCACAAGAACGCTAAATCGTATAGTTTATACACGGTTTTTTTATGTAGTCATTTCGATTAAAAGGCGAATTTGGAATACGCGAATTTGTTTATGTGCGATTGATAAATGGAGGAATAAAATCATTAAAACCCGGAACCGTGTTTGCTCATACACGATTTTTTCTGTTATAACGCGTGTTTGTAATGCGTGAATTTGTTCATACGCGACAGATAAATAGGGAGAAAAATCACCCAAATGAAATACGCGATTTTTCACGAGGTTACTATTCTTTGCACTACTGAAAAACACCAGGGTAAAAATTACTACAGTGTTTTGTTAGTGGTAACTGGTATCGATAAGAATTTAATCCCGCAAAATTTTTTTTGGCGCTGTACAGTTGATTGACCAATATTATATACTCAACGGCTGTCCTATGTTTAGATCAAAATTTAATCTAGTTTTGTAAAATCACGAGACAGAAAATTAAAAAAAAAATACAGTTACAAAAACTAATATGAGGACGCTGAAAAAATAATTATTTGTGAATAAAAATGGGGACCCTCGAGCAGCGCTCGGAATGGACCGGAACGCCGTTCCGGTTCATGAATATTTTCATACTGTTTCGTTTTGTTAGAACGCCGTTCCGTTTCGTAAAAATACCCTGTTAAATTGATAAAATGCATTTTGAATGTTTATATTTGATATTGAGTTTAATCATTTAATAGATTAATCTTTCTCACTATGATGAATATTCCGAAAAAAAAGTCAAGAGGTGTCATGGGACACCTGACAGAAGCTGTGCTTTTTACGCATTGTAAGTATATAAAACCGAATTTATCAGATCTATAGACAATACGATTGAAAAGTTATTATTTGACCGCCATTTTGAAATCTGATGCAATTTTATTTTTTTGAGTCCTATAAAACTCTTAAATATCAATTTTCAAAACGATCTGATAATTTTTACAAAAGTTCATATGGCCGCCATTTTGAAATCTGCCGCCATTTTATTTTTTTGTGTCCTATAAAACTTACATATCCATTTTCAAAAAGAGCGGATAATTTTTACAAAAGTACATATGGCCGCCATTTTGAAACCTGACGCCATTTTATTTTTTTGTGTCCTATAAAACTCTTAAATATCAATTTCCAAAAAGATCGGATAATTTTTACAAAAGTACATATGGCCGCTATTTTGAAATCTGACGCAATTTTATTTTTTTGTGGCCTATAAAACTCTTAAATATCAATTTTCAAAAAGATCGGATACTTTTTACAAAAGTACATATGGCCGCCATTTTGAAATCTGACGCCATTTTATTTTTTTGTGTCCTATAAAACTCTCAGATATTAATTTTATATAGGCCACTGCGAATGCGCCAGTATATTACTTTCACCGCTGGCCATAGCTATAGTCTTATAGATATAGTATTGTATTGTATTTTAAAGACCACCAACAGCTAAGGTTATTTGGGCCTAGCACCAATTCATATTTTCAATTCATTATTTTTTTTTTTTTTTATAATAAATTGAAAATCCAATTGACACTTTTACCAGCTCTCGGGCTAGAACTCGGGAACTGGGGACTTGTAATAGAGGAACCATAGCAACGCCATGTAAACAACAGCGCCGCTACACTCTCGGCTATTCTCAAGCCCTCTTATAGATATACTTTTAATAACATGAGCGTGACGGTTTTACCGCGACGCGAACCTATAAGTTTTTCCCCTGCCAGAAATCGTCTAACGCGCCTATAGAAGCATAGCTTCAAAAATTTAAACGCTCGTAGGTGCACTCAAAGTTGACAATTTTTTTAACTTCCCATTGGAAGTTATTGTAATAGGTCCGAAAATCGAAATCAAAATGTATAACAAATTTTTATGTTTCAAGGTCACTACACTATTTTTAGAAAGATGTCTGTGTGTGTGTACATATGTATGTACGTATGTGTTCATTTCTTTCTAAGACGAAATCTCGAGAATGAAAAATGATATCGACTACATTAGGGTGCCAATCGACGCGTATTAACGTAAATATGATCTGAAAGAAATTTTTTCAAAATCGGTTCAGCCGTTCTTTTTTCTTAACCAAACAGACTCCAAAAAAGTAGATTTTACACAATATCTCGCGAATAAAAAATTATATCGACTTCGTAAGGGTGTCAATCGAGGCGTGTTAGCGTCATTTTGATCCGACATAAATTTTATAAAAATCGGTTCAGCCGTTTTTTTTTTTTAAATTATTGTTAAAAATAAATAATAATTATGTTTTAATGATTAAAATGATTACTTTTCTGTGTAATATCTAATTTAATTATTATTATTAAATATTTATCAAACTGGGAAGTTCGTCGTGTGAACCTCAAGGGTCGCACTTTAGTCCTACCCAGTCCCCTTGGAAAATGAGAGGGGTGATATTCCGATTGGTAAATATTCCCATTTCGAGCACTGCGCTCGATGCCTGTGGGAGCTTTACAGTCGCCACTAAGCCCTGTTAAATAAACTGACAATATTTATTTTATAAAACATTTTTATTTTTAAGTGAACATAATAAACATTTGTACAGTATTATATACCTACATAATATTATCCAAACCAGTCAGAGAACAATGCAGCAGCGCTTGAACGAACAGAACTACTAGCTCCTGTCGATGTCGGATCTAACGGTTTTATATGTTTTGGACTATGCTTTTTAACCTACAAAAATATTTGTTTTAAATAATTATAAGTAAAATCCTAAATCCAGGACTGCCTTCGAAACTTAGAAAAAACACACAAAAATTCGAAGCATATTTTTCTCTTGTTCTTAATATTAGTTCAAAAATTATCCACTTTGTGAGTTGGGTAAATTAGTGCAGGCAAGTATTACAAATACTAATTAAACAATTAGTTCGTTAATTAAAACAAATAAGACACTATTTAAATAAATCAGGCTTACGTGATTAAATTTTAAACAGCTTTTTTAGCTGAAAATTTAAATATGTTGAAGTCTTTGACTATACAGGGTGTCCAAGACTTGCGTTGTCGGCCGATATATTGATTTTGGGTGAAGATAGAAAAAAAGTATAAATACAAAAGTTGTATACATTTTAATGGTGTATAACCTAAAAATATTTTCAATTATACAGCCTGACCCATTTAAGCGTGGAAGATCAAAGCTATGTTTTTTTAACCTAGCAAATTACTGAATTTTCGAGCATGGCTTCCCTTACAATTTCTATTCACATTTAGGTGCAGAATTGAAAAAACAAATAAAAACCGGGTGCTAGGTTAAAAAACATAACTTTGATCTGCCACGCTTAAATGGAACAGGCTCTATAACTGAAAATATTTTTAGGTTATACACCATTAAAATTTATACAACTTTTGTATTTAAACTTCCTTTCTATCTTCACCCAAAAGCAATATATCGGCCGACAACGCAAGCCTTGGACATCCTGTATACAGTGTGTTCCAGAAAAAGGTTTCGATACTTGAGGATCTTATTCCTCGGATGATTTCAAGAAAAATGTTCATATGAACTATGGTCCGTAACCGCTTTATTTCTGAGATACAGGATGTTGAAATTAAAAAAAAAATCGTAGGAAAACCGATTTTTTATTAAATCTCAACACCCTGTATCTCACAAATAAAGCAGATATGGACCATAGTTTATATGAACTTTCTTTCTTCAAATTATCCAAAGAATAAGATCCTCAAGTATCGGAACCTTCTTCTGAAACACCCTGTATATTGTCCGTAGATATTTTGATTTAGGTCAGGCGCGATGGCTCGCTGTATCACGCGGCGTAAATAGAAACTATTGATGTAATGAACTGACATAGCGAGATTATAGACGTTCGACAACTGAGGTCATTAGCGTCTAGATTTTGTTGCTCCGTAGCGAGGTACCACAAATCGTAAAAGAAAACAAGGCCCCAAACATTAATTATCTGGGATTTAACATGGAGGCTAGGCGACAACTTTTTATAATACTTTTATTTTCTGTCACCAGATGTCAGTGATAAATGTAGATACCCTAAAACATTGAGGCGTTGCGATCATCCAATCCCTATATAAGGCACTTGATACGGAGGCGTGACCTATCCAATAACCATCTTTTGCTATACTTTCATTTTCTACCACCAGATGTCATGGCGTCAAATATCGAATCATGTCATGTATTCGTGGCAATTATCCAATCCCTATAAGAGATTTGACATCGAGGCATGGCTTAATCTAATAACTACATTTGCTATACTTTCATTTTCTACCACCAGACGCCATGGCGTTAAATATCGAATCATATCATGGAGTCGTGGCAATTATCCACTCCTTTAAAAGATTTGACATGGAGGCGTGGCTTAATCTAATAACTTTATACTTTCATTTTGTGCTACCAGATGTCATGTCAAATTGTATTGAATTGTTGATTATAGACGCTCGACAACTGAGGTCATTAGCGTCTGCAAATGTCATGTCAAACCCCAATATCTTGCAATAGTATTAATTTGAAATAAACGCTTTGAATACCTGTCTTTTATCTAGGCTCTGAGGTGATGCCTGAGCCAGTCTAGTTCTAGGGGTATGCGATGTAACTGGCAACAATGGGAACCAAACGCTGCTCGTTTCGGCTAAAGCTATTACATTGGCGTCTGCTTCAGACATACTGGAAACTGCTGAAGGTCCGGCTGTTTGTCTTGCGCCCAATATCGATATTAACTGATCAGGGTCAGGAACCAAGTTCCCTAGTATGTCCTAAAAATATGTGTTACAAATGAGTTCCCAGTATTCTCGATTATGATTCGAATATGATGACAGCTACATATAACCTCAAAAAATTTTGACAGTTAGTCAAGGTCATATGTTTATTTTTATTTATTGTAAATTATAGACGCGTCGACAGCTTAGGTCATTAGCGTCTTGATTACATTAAATAACAACTCCTACTTAAAACTAAATTACATCACAAAACATCCATGAGCGGAGGCGGGATTCAAACCCACGACAAAGGTCATATGAGGTAGGTGTTGGTGCTCTCTTTTATTAATTCCAAAGTGTCTGTTGGCACTACAGAACATCTCGGACTATAAGGTGCCCCATACAGTTCGATCTTTTTCATCCGTTCGAATCGTCGCTATTTGGATCACCGATAATCAACGCCGGAACGTTCTTCCTACACAATGTTCTGATAAAGTTCATTTGATCGTCGGTTTTATTACGAGACGGGTACATTTGTTAGCAGTGGCAGCTGCTGTTCTCAGTAAAAAAGGAGACGTAATACGCACCATAAACTGGATAAATCCAATCCGCTACTGACAAGAAACCGCCGACTTGAATCGGAACTCGAATATACTTGCGATTCGGACCAAAGACCGATGAACTGGTGGTCCAAATATCAAGACTCGACGGACATTTTAACTGATGATGCAGTCCATCGGTATTTACCTGGCTGTTTTGGACCGCGGCGAGTCAAATGGATGAAAAAGAACGAAATGTATGGGGCGTTTTAGAACTGCGTGTTTGTTATTCAAATTTTCGGACTGTTTGAACTTACTTCTAGCAGTTCCAGGTCTCTACACTGATTATTCCCTCCACAAGTAAATTATTTTAAACATAATGTCTTGACAACAGCATAGAGCGCACACTCGGAACTGATTTTAGTAAGAAACCCTTTTGTTGGAAAATATAATTCTAACTAGAACTAAGAATTCTGATTTGGATCAGTTCAGCCTGAAATGCATGAAGTAGAACCTTTCTAGGATTTCACACACCTATGAATCTCAAAAAAAAATTTGACAGCTGATTAAGTAGGGTCCAGTAATAAGTAGAGGCCGCCAGTTAGTAAAGACGATTACACATCAGGAAATAATTTTCTTTCGAAAGAACACTCAAAGTGAATTTTCTAAAGCGGCACCTGAAACATTTTGTTTTTAAGAAAATAAAACAACTGACCTGCGTTTTCTGAGCTGAAAGTGTGACGTTATTCTGAAGGTATGGATAAAAGACGTCATAATCGAAAGGATCTATTTTTCCTTTAAATCTTTCACAGATTTCTTGCGATTTTAAACTGGAGATTTTATTTTCTCTTACTATTAACATTGTGCTTATATATTTTACATCCATTAAAAATTGTAAGGCTAACAATTGCGTAACATCTTCAGCCAAACTAAGTTTATCGTATTTATTTAATATAAAACCAACTGTGTTTTCTATAAGCTGATGGTGAATTTTTCTTGGTAATGTATGCGGTATTACGGAATTCAATTTTGAACAGATTTGAAATAAGAGATTTTGTAAAATGAAATTTGGCTGTGAAGGCACTCTAATTTGTGAATTTACTATACCATCATCAGTTTGTTCTTCAATGTTTATTACACTCCATTGCTAAAAAAAACAAAAAAAAAGGGTTGGTTCAGGTTTGGTTATATCGCAGTGTTTGCTGTAGGACTAATGTTGGGTTGCAGAAAGCATTATTAAAAATCTGATTTGACAATCACCTTAGCTTGTGATAATATAATTAAAGTTTTTATACATGCAGGAGCAGTTTAATGTCGTTGTGAAACTCCCTGTCATAAACCTTTTCATTGAAGAACATTTTTTTCTGCGCATGTGCCCAATTGTTTTTCAAAGACTTGTCACATTGACAGATTGCAAGTGATTGATTTTAAAAAAAGTAAATAGTAATTCAATAAGAAACATTATTTAAAGAAGTGGTACAACACCCTAGAAAAATATTTGAGAACTTTTAAAGATAAACTTTTACGATAAACAATTTATGACAGGTACGATTCTAACCTTCAAACCAAATTTCGTTTACTTTCACCAGTTTTCCGGCCGTGGCACTTCAACCATCGTCCCAATTTAGCACAAGTATACTGTTTTGTGCACTAATTTAGCACCATCAGTAACATTTTAATCTAAATTAACATTGAAAAACGGTTCTGACCTAGTCATTGCGTCAAAAAGAGTACGAAAAGCGTACTAAACTTTTGAAAGGCGCGATCATAACCATGGCAACGGCGCCTGCGCGTAACTACTGGTGAAAAGGTCTATGTAGAACATTAGATTGTACTCACACAAAAACAAATGATTGATTAGATAGAAAAAGATCACTTTTCAAGCTAAATTTTGATCAAAATGCGTAGAAAAATGTTATTTCAAAGCGAAAATTGTACAGAAAACTATATTAAATAGACGTATACACAGTTTAAACAAATATCGTTCTAATCGATCAATTATTTTTTTAGAAAGATCGATTTGAAATTCTACAATGATTTTCTTATGAAGTTAATATGTGTGGTACAATCTAAGGTCATTGTCAAATCATATTTTCTGACAATGCTTTCTGTAACCGAGCAAGTCTTTAACAGTATAGAAATTTGGCAACACTTACCGGTAAATACTCCAAAATATTATGAAATTCGAAGTTCAAGATTAATATTTCGTCCACCATTTTTTCAATTCTTAAATTCATGATGCTTAACCACTTTTCCCAAGCACAGATGCTTTGGTTTTGTAAGAAGTTTGATAAGTCGTTCCAAGGATTGACTTTAACATCCCGTTTAAAACATTTTGTTAAATTGGGACAGAGTTGGATCAACGCTTGCAACAATCGAGCCGTCATTAAGTAATATGACAACCGTTCGTTAATTGTTAAATTGCTATTATCGGATTTCGAATTTATTGATTCTACTAACCTAAAATATAAATAATTGAAATGTTCGTGCGGTTAAAGTATTCGCATACTATTAAAAACAAATAAATGCTTGGTCAGATCATTGTTAGGAACACTATTGATTAACGTAACGTTACAATGTAATACTAGAAAAAAATCATTTCAATTTTTCTAACGTTACGTCATTCAATGGTGTTCCTAACAGTGATGCTAATCAAGCATTCATTTATACTAAAATATAAATATTTCACTATTAATATAGTAAAAAGAATCATGGAAACTCCCAATTGGGCTCAGTCAGGCTTATATTTTTTCAGGGTCCCGAGGGAGAGACTGGAGTAATTTGTTATTTGTTGGGATTGGGAAATGGGAGCACTAGGACCTTCTCCAACTACGGGGGCCTGGGACGCTCCAGAGGCTCTGGCCAATCCGCGCCCACGCTCTCAGTGCTTATATCAATAAATTAAAAAAACTTACTTTTGAACGTTTTGTTGGCCAATCAACTGTAAATGTTGCTGAATTTCTGACCTATCAGAAAATTTATCGCTAAAAGTTTTATGGGAGACTATTTTACTTATTAAAAATTCATTTCGATCTATGAGTTGATCCATATTTTCGTTTCCGTACATGTAAAGTTGTAAGTCTTTCAATAACGTGTTTAATTGAATATCGAAATTTTCACACAACTTTACAATATTTGGTGAATAACCTTTGCTTTTCATTAGCAAACCTAAAATAAAATTATTTTTTATCTACTTATTATAGAGATTATAGACCGAGAGCTAGTGACAATTTTTTGTTGTTATTTATTCAAGGCCTTATTTTTGTGAAGATGTTGAGAGCCGCATATTAAAGTGCCCTGAGTAAGAGATTTTTCTAGATAGCAGTATGGGAGGGATGCAGACCGCTCCCAACATGGTCACAATTATTATTGTTTCAAGGCTGAAATTGTTTGTATAGCTTGTCGGTGACCCAATAATGCCATTATAATATTTTCAGATCGATTAGTCAGTATTAAAGGGGTGTCAGATCACCCTAAAGTGTCATGTACCCGACGAAATTTATGTTATTAGTTTAAGGTTCAAATTTTAATATGTTGTTACGGCGACTGTTTTCAACATATATTTCAACTTACAGAACAAAATGTCGGTATTAACCTCCTTGCAGAACGATATAAACACCTAGGCGAGCAAGTTTCCCTCTAAGAGAGAGGGTTAGTACCGACATTTTGTTCTGCAAATTGAAATATATGCTTAAAACAGTCGCCGTAATAACATATTAAAATTTGAACTTTGAACTAATAATATAAATTTCGTCGGATACATGACACGTTTAAGGTGACCTGCTACTCCTCTAATACTGACCAATCGATCTGCAAATATTATAATGGCATTATTGGGTCCCGGACAAGCTATACAAAGAATTTTAGCCTTGAAGGAACAATAATTGTGACCATTTTTCTGTTACATGTTGGGAGCGGTCTGCATCCCTCCCATATCGCTATCTAGCAAAATCCCTTACTCAGGGCACTTTAATATGCCTCCCTCAACATCTTCACAAAAATAAGGCCTTGAATAAATAACACCAAAAAATTGTCACTAGCTCTCGGTCTATTAGAACTACAATTTATGTAAAGTGAAATTTAGATACGGTAGAATCTTCTCTGGGTGGACTAGGTGTAACGAGCTTATTCGCGATTAATTCAAAGTAGCTGATCTCTATTATATCGTTAGCTGAAATTCTCAGCGGGATGAATTCGAAACAAATATGGCCGCTGCTGAATGTTAGAGTCTTAGACCATAGGAATAGAAATGGACAACTAGAATCAAGTACTGCTCTAGCACCTTCTTTAATACACCTCACTCAACGTTTTCCATGCATGTCACTTTCACTTAGTCCAATGTATTTCCATATATCGATATAATTTAATGCATATAATCTGCGTCATGTGTTGTTGATTCTATCAAAACATGGATCCAGAGTGAAGCTAGCGTTGCTAGTCCATAGTTGTATCATCAAAGGTCAGAGTGACGTGTTAAAATTACAAATTCATCTCGCTTAGAACATTACCCATGCTGCCACCTCTAGTTCGATTTAATTGCCAATAACATCGTAATTTAAAACATATATAGATCATTGAGGTGGCAGGAAAAATTTTCCCATTGTGCCTTCCCGACAACTAACTAGGTCCCGAACAATCCTGGTCCGTCTTGAGAAGGCATTTAGTTCATTTGTAACGAACCTGATTAATTTCGTAATTCTCAAGGGTTTGAGTAATAACATATTGCATGGTCCTCGTTGTTTATTATTGTTACGGTACATGGGCATACGTGGGGGGGGGGCAGCTGAACAACGGAACTACTATACGTTTGACTATTCTCAAGCTCTATACCCCTGTACAAGGCACTTAATTTAAAATAGAAATGTATTAAAACTTTTCTTTACCTTTTGCAACAAATTTATTATTTTCGTAATTAAATACAGACGGTACATCAGCTTTCTCATCTTTCCATACAAACCATCTCAAATCTAATTCCGGTTGGGCAGTTTTACCGCTCGAAGCTTTTGCCAGAGTATCAGATATTTCCACATTTGTAACTTTTACTGTTTCTTTCCATTTAATTTCAATTAATGTTTTGACACGGGCAGTGATTAACGGTTGAAAAATTATAAACCATAAATTGAAACCTTTAGGAAATGAAAGCTTTTGACATAAAGTGTCCCAATAGTCGGAAAGATCTAAAATAACCAAACATTATTATTTTTATCATAAAGTTAAGACTTAACAGTCACACAAAATTAATAAATACAAATGAATGCTTAAGTTAGCATTTCTCGAATGACATAACATTACAATGCAATACTAGAAAAATTCATTTTTTAAATCTATGTCACTGTTGGGACTCAAATGATGACATAGATTTAAAAAATGAATTTTTCTTTATTTATTTATTGTAGATTATAGACGCGTCGACAACTTAGGTCATTAGCGTCTTAAATTACATTAAATAACAACTAACTTAAAACTAAACAACATCACAAAACATCCATGAGCGCAGGTGGGATTCGAACCCACGACAGTCTAGTCTAGAGGCTGGTACCAAGTACGCTATCCACTAGACTACACTGCCCTCGATGGGTGTTCCTAACAGGAATATGCTAACTTAATTAAACCATTCATTTGTATTTATTATTATTTTTGCGATTTACACATAATCCATAATTAATAATTATTATCCTTCAACGAAAATATCTGGAATAATTATTGTTTCACGATATATTTACCTAATTTCAACGCTTCTTCTCTAATGCTATCCAATGCCTTGACAGACGTAACTAGATTTAAGAGTTTTACAAACTCTTTATCAACTGATTCTTTTACCCATTGTAACCAGTTGGTTACAATTTTACCCACATCACTCGGGTCAATCGACTGTATCGAATTCACCATCGCCGGTCTATTACAACAAAAAAGAAAACGTTACTTTTTTATTTTCACTTTATTGGACTCAGACAGGGCCGGATTAGCCATGTCGGTGCCCCTAGGCAATGCAATACTCGGGGCCCCTTTTCGACGCATGCTGTCAGTTGATGAAATACTTCAGAAATACTACAGAACAGAACCATCTATTATCGAGTAGTAGAACTAATAATATGGATACATTACGTAACGTATTGTATGATTCATACAATACGCTACATAACGCATCCATATTATTAGTTCTACTACTCGATACTAGATGGTTCTGTTCTGTAAGTATGAAGTATTTCATCACCTGACAGCATGCGTCGAAAAAAAGCAATAATACTTATTGTCATTGAGGATACACATTTTCCAATTAAATTTTCACTCTATGAAACATTTTCAATTTCTTTTGTGCACGCGCGGGGCCCCTAGCTGATGCGGGGCCCCTAGGCAGTTGCCTACTCTGCCTAATGGTTAATCCGGCCCTGGACTCAGAGGAAGTTGTAATTGGTAGAAGACACAATTTTTTTTGTGAAGCAAACTTTAGAATATCTGCGGACCGCAAAATTATAGCTGTATACCAAATATCAACCAAGTGAATTAATTGATGTAACAATTTTTAGTTGAACTGAACATCTGATGATGGAAAGCAATTGATTTTCCGAAAGCTCTCATGGGCAAATAACTTTTTAAAAACTATTTGGAACTGTATTATCTTCTTTAATATTAGAAGTTTGAGACCTGTGAGTCATGTCAGTCCGACAGACAGACGGACAGAATCTCACCGTAATGTCATAAGGGTTCTGTTTAGTAGTATTTTTGTATGGAACCTTAAAAAAGAGCAAAGTCTGCGGGAGAACGAGTGGAAAAACAGAACAGATTGAGAAACGGAAAACGGCGAGAGACGACAAATCATCCAAAATCAATCTTATAATCAATATGGGCGAAAGAAATCAGGGATCTAGGGGGGAGCGTGCGGGTTCACCTGCCCCGAGCGGCAGAGTAGACTGATTTTTTTAATAAACCAAAAAAATACAAAAAATCTATGGAGGTCACAATTATACCTATCTCCGTTTTTGAACCTCGACAGACAATAATATAATGGGTCTATGGTCTATAACGAAGTACTAAAAATCTTCTTTTAAAATCTACTAGGGTAAGGGGCGATCAATCGAGATCTTTGACCCCCTTAGAAAAAAGTCTAGACGCGGGGCTGAAAGAAAATCGTGAAGTAGCCCCCTTGACCATACGTAAAAATTGAAAATTTTTCATTGGAAAGCAGCCAATTATATAATTGATTCGAAACATATTGGAAAAAATCATTTTACCAACCATTCAGGTTCAGGTTAGAGTCCTGACTGTGACTATGGTTGGTAAAATGATTTTTTCCAATATGTTTCGAATCAATTATATAATTGGCTGCTTTCTAACGAAAAATTTTCAATTGCAATTCAGCCGTATAAATCTATTAATTTATACGTAAAAATGTTTTTTCACTTACCGATAATCGCTGACAATGGGCGGTAAATAAGAAATGAGGGGATCGGGCATCATGTCAACTAATGCAAAAGTCGGTGTGGCCTCTTTACTAATTATAGAGTCAATTCTGTTTCTAATGAAACTTCCACCTTCGTTTTCATCTAAAATTAATATATTATCAAATTTAAATTATGCTATCTTTTCAAATTTACTTGGAAATGCCAGTGCCTATTTTGAAACGTTGACCTTCAAATTTACCATTTTTAAAGGACTTTAAAAAGCAGAAGAAAATGTCGGTATTTCATTTAGTTTAGAAGCTATGAACGTTCAAAGATTTTTAATTTTTTGTGCAGCCATAGATTCTAAACCAAGAGATATAGAAGTGTTCTTTTGTTTATTGGAATCAGCGTGTCTTTTTCTATAAATATTGTAAGGTCTAAAAAATGTTTTTTTACGAATCTTTTAAGGCATACATTGGCGGACTTTCCATAAGATCGACTAGGTCTAGGCCTAGGGCGGCCAAATATTAGGGGCGGTCAATCTACACCCGCATCCGGCGGCACTGCATCCATATTATTTTTCACAACAACTCTATTGACAATTCGATTTGAGGTACCTGCAATCTGGGCGAGCAAAAAAGCCGCAAAAATATTAGATCTGGCAGATTCATGTGACATTTATGTGGGGTTATGTCTGTCATTTTGACATTTTCGAGTATCATATGCAAATAAGCCATTTTCCTGAGAGTAGTTCCATCAATTATCCACGAGAGGCAGCACTTGTGGTAGGTACAAACATTATTTATTCCCCAATAGTGTCGTGTCATTTTAGTGGTATAACTTAATTATTTAATTAATTTAATGATAATAAGAATTTAATAATTAAGTTATACCACTAAAATGACACGACACTAAGGGGAATACATAATGTTTGTACCTACCACAAGTGCTGCCTCTCGTGGATAATTGAAAGAACTACTCTCAGAAAAATGGCTCATTGAAGTTGGCGCGGTCTATCTCTCTCTTAACAACGTTAAAAAACAGGGAAAACCGACAAATGAAAATTTTCATCCCTAGGGTTGAAACTCTCAGTTTCAACCCGCTAAACAGGTACCGAAAATCGAATTTTCAATAGCGGCGTTGTGAAAAAATATATTTTTATCCGACATGTTTACCGTTTGAAAGCAAAACTCGTACTGCAAGGTCGTTACGTTTTGGATTGTGAGTATCGAGCTTTAGAATTTAATTTTTAACCGTGAAACTCACCTATGAAGCACTTGTACAGCAACTGAATGGTATTTATAATTGATTTCAGAGCGATACAGGTTTGAGTTTTGACAGTGTTATGCGCAGTGATGTCGGCAAATAAAACATTTTTCAATGAAATTTTGCGCAACTCAATAAATTCATTAAGTAAATTCATTGTGGAGATATTTTCGAGTAGCATATATGCAGCCAAATAATCCGCAGCGTACTGAAATAAAGCAGTAGTTTATACACTTAGTACAATCTATCTTCTATATATATAAAAGAAAGTCGTGTTAGTTAGTTAGTTACACCATTTATAACTCGAGATCGGCTGGACCGATTTTCATGATTTTTGATTTTTTGGATTTGTCTCCGTCCTGGTTAACAGAATAGCTATTAAACATCGGAAAAATTCACCAGGGAGCGAACGAGCGAAGCGAGTGAGTAATGTAGTTATAATATTCAAGCAAACGAGCGAAGCGAGTGAGTAACGTACCACCCGGAATCGAACGAGCGAAGCGAGTGATTAGCGTATTGCAGTCTGGGCGAAGCCGGACGGGGCCGCTAGTTAAGTATAAGAAGCAAAAAAAAAATAACCTCGTTGTATTTAACTATCATAAGTTACACGTGATTGAAGTTAGGTAAAAGAAGTACGTTATTTTGAACGCCCTGTATAATAAATTCGTTTTAGGACAGACATTGATTTGTCCGTCTACTATCTAGTGATCCACTAAATTTCAGTTTGATAAAGGTTTCTGTTTTGGCTATGTCGAATTTTAGGTAAAGGTCTGCATATGTCAAAAATTTCTAAAAAACTCGAATAACTCAAAAATTACTGAATTTTCAAGCACGGCTTCCCTTACAATTTCTATTCACATTTAGGTGCAGAACTGAAAAGAAATTAAAACAGGGTGCTAGGTTAAAAAAAACATAACTTTGATTTGCCACGCTTAAATGGGACAGGCTGTATAATTGAAAATATTTTTAGGTTATACACCATTAAAATTTATACAACTTTTGTATTTAAACTTTTTTTCTATCTTCACCCAAAATCCATATATCGGTCGACAACGCAAGTCTTGGACACCCTGTATTCCCCTATAGTTATGTACCGCGAACCGCGTATAAATAAATTCGCGTAATAAGAACGCGCGTTATAAGAAAAGAAACAGTACAAGCAATTTGTAACATGAATTTCTTACTTCAACACTTAAATCATTTTCTTGCAATTCTGCTGTTATTCCAATTATAATTTTCTTTTGAAAATGTCCAATTTTCAACCACTGGGTTTGAATAAGCGGAAAATTTTCAAGAACATTATTGGCAGTATCGAACAATAAACCTGAAAGAATAACTCACATTCAGTTAACTAAACACTAGTGTTAATTATTAAATCAAAGGTTAAATAATTCACCTGTATAAACATGTTGCGAAAAAAGAAATAATTGGGCTGCCTTTAAAAAATCTTTTTTATCTAAAGCGGCCCAAATTTGTTCAGGAATATACAAAAGTATTTTGATTTGTATCAAAAGGGCCCGTTCTGTACTCTCCGCTAACTCCCTAAAACATCGTTTAAAATATACAATAATCGAGATGCAACTAAATAAAATCGTAATTATAGGGATGTTCCGATCCACCAAGAAGTAACGATACTAGGTATCGATCTGGACGTATCGTAAAGTATCAATACAGTATAAAATCGTATTATAAAGATCGATTCTCAATGTATCGATAGATTATCAATCCAATATCCAGGGTTTTATATATTACCTAATAGATTATCCAATGTTAAAATTATCTCGATTTTCTTTTACGGAAGAAATAAATCTGTAACCCAGCTAATAATTTTCGATTACTAGATGGCGCACCTTGCACCTGACAAAATTACTAGAACTAGGCTAGACAATGTATCGATAGGCACAAAAATGTATCAATACTTATAACATATTGCATCGTTACAAAATATCGAGTATCGAAGACGAAATTATCGATACAATAGAAGATCGATCTGTATCGCGCATCCTTAATCTTAATTGGTTGGTTGTAACTCAAGAATAATTGTATCAATTTCGACAAAATTATTATTAATGCTTAACTTAAAGTTTAACTTAACACAAATCATTATGTTAGGTCAACATGAAGAAGCAGAATCCCGTTTCGTATGAATCGAGGGCTAGAGAAGACGCGGGTACAGTATTTTATAAATTCATACTTTTGCTTTTCTTCTTCTGTTTTGGAAGGTTCTTCAAAAGCTAACGAGCTTAGGTTTTGTATATCTCGACACATATCGACGATTTTATCTATTCCAAATATAACACGGTTTGCCGTCTGTTGCATACTTTTGATTGTGTCTGAAGCCGTAATAACATCCCGATATCGTTCCCTGAAATTAATTCGTGTTTAAAAACTCTAGAAGTTTCTTTACTTGACAATATTAATAGAAAATACTAGAATACTAACCCAACCATCGTCCGTAAACTTTGCCTTTTTTTGTCAATTTCATATTGCACCTTCTTTTGTATTTCTGTGATTTCTTCCACACTATGTTCACGAAACAATTGTTCAACATCTAAATTCATTAAATCTTCGGTCGGCATCATTTTTATATTTTTAAAACAAATTTTAATAAAAATATAACCTTAAAATTAAACGTCAGCTTGACATGTCACCAAAACTTTAACTGCCGATAGTACAGATTCGGTTTTTTATTTAGTAGTTCAATGTAACGGTGCTAGATGCCACTAATATATTGCTTTACTTCATAGAACATGAATAGCTCTAGCTGGAGGTAAAGAGGATTGGAGGTAGAGGGCTCGAGATTCCACTTCTTAAAAAATACGTTAGATAGCGCAACATTGCCTAATCTTGCATTTACCAATGCCCAATACATAGTATATGGCATACACACTATTGGCGTTGGACGAATAGAGAGATAAGGCCGATATTCCACAACATTCAAAACAACTTTACACTATTTATAAAAATTCGACTGATGACCAGTCCTATACTTCCCACCTAGTAAATATTTGCAAAAAATAAACACTCTTTTTTTTATTCTTTGACTAGGCCCAAATAACCTTAGCTGTTGGTGGTCTTTAAAACACAATTTAATTTTTATTCTTTGAAAAAAGCATGGCCCTCTTTTTTGTTTGGTGATCTATTGATGGCTAGCTTAATATAGCAAAAATCATGGTTACCTTGATTTACGTACAATTTTTATTTTTTTTAGTAAAATATTTTTTTTCTCGAAAACTATACATTTTAGAGAAAAAAAATATTTACATTTTTTTCATATTATAACATCTAGAATTCATTTATATTTTTTTTTACCTATGTTAATACGTGACATTGAGGACGTTTTTTTGAATATCTCAGGATCCACTGAACCGATTTGACTCAAAATCTAATCAGATCTAAGTTAAAGGCTGATAAACACAATAGAACAATCGGCATGCCCGTATGTTGTTCCGTTCTTAAGATATCGAAGGCGAAAAATTGACCACATACACACACACACACATACACACATACACACACACATACAGACATCAGTCAGAAAATGATCTTAAACGATTGCTAGGGTCTCAAAACGTGAAAATCTGTTAAAATCTCGAAATATTGTTTTCGGACTGAATCCATTACTTCCCTACCATAGTAGAGGTGGGAAGTAAAAATGTTTGTAGGTATTAAAAACCTTCTGGAAGACATGAATCATACGCTAAAAGTTTCATAACAATCAGTTCAGTGGTTCTCGAGATTTGCCTGGACAAACTAATAGAAAATATATAGAAACATATACATTGTATTGTATTGTGGATTATAGACGCTCGACAAGAAGAAACATATACATACTTCTTTTCGGAAATCGGTTAAAAAAGAAATAATTATTATCAATTCGACTGTAGGTTTGTATTTACGCTTGTAGTATTAGGTACGTATATTATGTGCGGATTATCTCAGGAACTACTGAACCGATTTGAAATTTCCCTTTTATTGTTTTGAAGCCTATAATACCTACTCATTCCCAAGAAGCATATAGGCTACATAATTATTAGTTAAGACGCTATGGCAAAAGAGGGATAAGCAGTGAGTGAAAACATAAAGCAAGTCGGACATATATGAATTATGGTTGTATGACGTATCGCCGCGATTATTTTCAAGCTCCCTCTAAATATAGACGCTATTAACCTAAGCTGTCGAACGTCTATAATCTATCTTCAAGTTGCCTCATTCATTATCAGGAATTATGCTAACGTTTTTAATGTGTCAGGTTCTATTAGAGTGAAAATAAAAAAATATCAAGTACGGCTAAACACGAACTATACCTATTTGTCTTTTTTGGCAAGCCTCTGTTTGTACTGGCAGTACTCGAAAACGGCTGGACCAATTTTGATGAAACTCAGTAGTCAGTAGAGACACAACACTATAATATCATTGATTAACATAATATATGGGAAGATAGTGATTCCATGTACTGAAAAATATACTATAGCTGCCCGCTTACGTTTCATTCCCCTGGCCCACAAACTCAATGTTGACTTGTGCTTCCACCTATATTATTGTTGAACTAACAGCTCAGATATTGTCAATGCTACCTCTAACTGATCCTAAATAATGATATAAGATATTTACATCACTGCCGCAGCTGTTTTGAAATTTGTTGAGACTGTATAAAACTTATATAAAGTGAACTTAGTTTAGTTACATAATTTATCTGTAAACGCTATCTGATTTTATATTTCTTTGTCTCTGAATAAAAATTGTTCAAACACTCGTAAAATATATTTTGATGTATTCATAGGCTAAGAGCTGATAACACTTTTTTCATGTGTTTTTATAAGACTTGGAACTTTTTTAAAAGATGAATTTTATATATCTCTACAAGGGGTATATAGTCTGTCATTCCAAGCGCGGGGCAAAACCAC
Organism: Mongoloraphidia duomilia; assembly: GCA_039654895.1. Classification (NCBI taxonomy): domain Eukaryota; kingdom Metazoa; phylum Arthropoda; class Insecta; order Raphidioptera; family Raphidiidae; genus Mongoloraphidia; species Mongoloraphidia duomilia. The sequence goes on from CM077523.1 coordinate 12,907,518, forward strand.
CCCATATTTTTTTGTTCACTCTTGCGAAAAAAGACTTATGTGTGTTTATCATTAGTAAAGTCTAGAAAAAGTTTTGCCCCGCGTTTGGAATGACAGACAATTTACCCCTTGTAGAGATATTTAAAAGTTATCTTTTAAAAAAAGTTCCAAGTCTTCTAAAAACACATAAAAAAGTGTTATCCGCTCTTAGTCTATCATAGCAACTTATACTAATTAGTTAACAAAAGCAAGCAGTTTAAGAGAATTAGATAATCAAATTCATTAAGATTGTAAAATTTGTTGTTAAATAAAAGAATTTAAAATAAATCTTTCACAATTTTTCCAATCGTTAGGGGCCTACACACGATCAGTTTAACTTCGCAGTTTATCTGTGCAGTCAAACTGCACAGTTGTGTGAACTGTACGGTGTGTGGGCTATTTCAGTTTGCTCCTCAATTGTTCTCAGTTTGAAGAGCTGACGTGCGTGGCTAGACACGACTAGAAAGGGAAGTTCGGTTTTGCGCTCAGATTGATCTGAGCGCAAAACCGAACTTACCCAAAGACTACACATGACTGTGCCAACTGTTCAATTAACTGAGCTGACTTCGCAGTTTATCGGTGCAAAGTAGAGTCAAATGCGCAGGCCAAAAGCCTGCGTTAAAATTTGTCGGAACTATGCAGTTATCTCAGTTTATCGCTCAGACATGACGCCACAAGGGTTAAACTGCGCAGTTAAACTGATCGTATGTAGGCCCCTTTAATGAATTTGATTATCTAATTTTCTTATGTATGAATATTTTTAGTTTGACATAATAATGATTAACATTATTAAGTTTAAAATTAAATAAAATATCAGAATGGTCCAAAAGTCTTGCCCTAATGTTAAATCCAATTAAATTCAATATAATGTCTATAGAAAGCCGGAATCAGTTGGCTAAAGTGCCGTAACGCTGTCTGGTCATCAAACTAATTCTGTAGACTACTGCAAAAATTTAGGATTATACATAAACAAATACTTAGTGGAATCGCTCATTTTATCATCTTTTAATTATTGTGATATTGTGTACGGACCATGTATAAACCAGTCAACATCAAAGCTTATCCAAAAATTTTAAAATATATGCTTCAGATATATTGTATACAACATAAATTTACATATCGCATACTTCGTAGACAACTTGATCACAACCGGGCAGCCAGATTATCTAAATTGCAATTTAAAATATTTATCAGATTATCATAATAATAATAAAAATACGATGTCACAGGATACAACATTGTCAATAAACTTGCATGAATGCATGAAACAAATTTTTATAAAAAATCTTTTACTTATGGTTCTGCCTCTATATACTTATAATAATATTCCTCGTGAATATAAACATCTCAAAAAAGAGGCGTTTCGAAAGAACGTTAGGGGTTGTCTATTAATAGTCACCGCGAAATATTATGCAATATGAACCAATGACGCAAGATTGTCTTAAATAAAATTAAGATGCTAGTCACCAGATGGCCTAACGATTGTCAACACAACTCACTTCTGTAAACTCTACAATTATTCTGTACTCAAAGATTAAATAATAAAACTTAGGATGCTAGTCAACAGATGGCCAATAGTGCGACGTCTAGCTGCCTCTATTAAAAGTGGCCTCATTTACGCTCATAAGGATCAAAATCTTCTAGTAATATGTTAAACAATGATAATATATAAGAATGACACCAAGACGTCATCACTCGACCACGGCCATTGTTCCGGTTATAATGCAACGACTCAAGCAATAGAAAATTTCGAAATACACGCTGTCTATGGTAAAAACCATTATAGAGAGAGCAACAGAGAGGACAGGAGTGGTGTAATGGTTAGCGTAGCGCCCTTTGGATCACACTATCGTGGGTTCGAATCCCGCCTCCGCTCATGGATGTTTTGATATGTCATTTAGTTTTAAGTGAGTTGTTATTTGATGTAAACAAGACGCTAATGACAAGTTGTCGACGCGTCTATAATTTACAATAAATAAATAAAAAATAGAGAGCATCAGAGAGGGTAACGGTTGTCAAGCAGACAGTCCGTTGCTAAGTAAAGGCGGTGCTTAGCAGTCAATGATAACACAAAACCCCCCAGGGGGGACATTGGAATGTGGTTGCTATCGCAAATTGCATTCCAATGTTCTTTGAGAATTAGCGCTCCCAGGGACCCGAGCTCGTACCAGTCGGTTTGTGTATGCCGGCTGACGGATTCTAATACACAAATGGATTATTTGTTGTGTTGAAGACGCTAATGACCTGAGTTGTCGACGCGTCTATAATCTACAATTAATTGATTAATTAATGATAACACAAACTGAATAATTTTTACCCGGTTACACTAGATTCAGATATATAGTTCCAGTTAAAATCGACATTAATGCGAACGAAGCTTCGGCTTCCACTCGAGCAAAATCGCGCGGGCAAAACTTAGTAAATAAATGTTTATTAGAAATAATTCTCTGAGTATCTTCTGTGAATTAATTTCGAAAATAAGTCGTTATAAAATTCTCTTGAAAAATGGAATTTTGGTTTAAATACATGTCCAAAGATTATTAACAATAAAATCTGACCAGGGGTCGAACTAAATATACAACAGATCCCATTGTTACGATTTGACATTATAATTGATGACATCAAAAGTATATTCAAGACAAGCTGTTTCAACTAAGTAACACGAAGAATCATTATCAATTACAAATTTGTTACCCGTACTACTATAAAAGTTTACACAATACATAAACAATATTATATGGTGACAATTTTGTTATAATAATAAATTGTGTTTAATATCATAAAATCGTTGTAGGTACAGTTATTTAAAAATGATCCTTAACCCTTGGAGGATAAATTAAATTTTATATTGGATAATTCTTGGGATAATTAAATAATATCTCTTGTTACAATGACAGCATCGATTACGTTACTTACAAAGTATGAGGTTATAGATAGGGTTTCCAACTGTCTCGAATCATACGGGACGTTCCGGCGCTAGGATTTTTTGTTAGGGAGGGCCAGACTTGGGAATGATGTTCTGAAGGTGGGCCAAAAATATTTGTTCCCAAAATTTCAGTGCTCGTCAAAATTTTAACCCAGATTACTTGCTATAGAATTTACAAGAAAAATTGTTGAAATTTCGAGGGTTAAAAACGTACCTATTTAAAAGATAAACTAGAGATTGGGGATTATTCCAGGGTGGGCCAAAACAGTTTAAGGTGGGCCATGGACCACCCTCTAACGCCGCCACTGACGTCCCGTTTCTAGGGCTATTTTCAGCCGCCCCGTTCAAAATTTTTGCGGGACGTAGTTTGTCCCGGAAATAAAATAGAAACAGTTTTTTATTGCAAAAAAATAATGCACTAGAAGCGTTTAGTCAAACCGAGTCAAACTAACCAAAAGTAAGTACTTAGTTATGAAATTTTTCTTCTTCATTGGTTAGACTATATTATCAAGAGCACACTGTGCACCACAATATCAGGCATTGCAGTTTCCTTATAGGCGCGTTATAGGCACTCTTTGTCTGGGTAGTGAAATAAAGTGAACCGTTCGCGTTCGCATACCAAAGGTGACGCGGCTGACATACTAATATCATAAAAACGGCACGCCGTACAGTTGCACCGATAGCGTAGTAGGCAGCGTCTTTGCGTTATGTCGAATGAAATTGGTTCTGAGTTAATATCATTATTTGTTTTTGAGATTTGCGAGGCGAAAAAACAGTTCACCATACGTACGTTCGAACGAACGTCCGTACGTACACACAGAGAGAGAGAGAGAGAGACAGACATCTCTCTAAAAACAGTAAATTCGGACTCTATAGGGACCTCAAAACGTGTAAAATCGGACCCATTACAACAACTTCCAATGGGAAGTTAAATATATTAAAAGTAAATCGTTCTTCCGCATATTATTTGACCTAAAGCAAGTAAAAATCCATTAGATTGTGTAACTTACAAGCCGTGGTCCGTGAATAATATTACTTTGTTTGTTAGTACCTGTGTTTAACATAAGTAAATCTAGGCCCAAAAAGCAAAACTGCTTACGTCATAATAAAATAATTTAATCACAATTAAAAGCTAATGTAGATGTCAGCAGTTCAGACGTCTATGTGGGGTTTAATCGGTCGTATCAAGAGTTTCAATTTATTATTAAAAAACCGGTTAAGTGCGAGTCGGGCTCGCGTGGAGAGGGTTCCGTACTATTCCGTTTCCCGTGGAAATTTAAAGACAAGATTTTCGTTTAGGTTTTCTTGTAAATTATGAGTGAGTCCCTATATTCCCTATTTCTTCAAAATTTTAAGCTCAGTGGTTTCAGAGATAAGGAAAGGGACGCTCGATTTTCGTATATTTTCTTAAATATCTTTTAAATTATGCATTTTAAAATTATAAAAAAATATATTTGTATTCCTCATAACGAGGCCTTTCATTTGATATAGGTACCTATCACATGATGCACTTGAAAATTTTTTTTTTTAATTTTCTACTTTGCCCCCCAAAATTAACCCCCACAATCAGAATTCGATTATTTACGGTATACGTCCGTGATTGGGTCACCTAATTCTATATATGTACCAAATTTCAACTTTTTCGTCCAGTAGATTCGGAGAAAATAAGCTATGACAGACGGACGGATAAACAGACAGACAGACACGAGAGTGATCCTATAAGGGTTCCGTTTTTTCATTCTGAGGTATGGAACCCTAAAAATAATAAATTGAAAATATGAAATTATTCTAGTTACAAATAACAACAATAAATTATATGTCTAGATGCGTAATGAGGTACCTATATATTACTGACGAGTAGTGACTAGTGACAGTATGTTGAAACGAGCGCTAGCGAGTTTTAACAGTCACACGAGTCATATCATTACGCACAAAATAAATTTATATATGCCTACATATGGTATTTTTTGCCATACTCACTATAAAACAGCTACTTTTCACTTGATTTTCAGTATTTTCAAAAATGTTTGACAGTTCATTTGCGTCGCCAACTTCTCATTTATAGCTGGCCGTGAGTGGGTAATAGCGAATAAATATAAATCACCATGGAAACTTTATTTTCTACACTAGTGTGTTTTGAAAACACTTTCACCACACCTGCCTATTAACTGATCCATTCCATTTATATACATACACGCATGTAAAGTAGCTATTTTATAGTGGGTATGTTGTGATGTAAAAATACGGTATTAAACTTTTTTGTGTATTAAACATATGTTATATAATACCGTATTTTTTCAGTATAAAACAGTTCTTTACTTTTTCACATGATTACGATTTACGGTGCATTTTTCAGTATTGCCAACTGCATAATAGGAAAAATTCCTGTTCTCATTTTGGTATTAAACCGTTATAAACGGTGTATTAAACCGTTTTAAACGGTGTTAAACGTTTTATACGTGATGTATAAAATAGTAAAATGCGCAGTATTTATACCTAGTATAAAACTGGGGTATAAGTATTATTTTTTTTACATACCGTATAATACTTTTTATATACAAACGTTTTATACCAGAGTATTATACGCATTTCAAAAAAATAATAAAATATATAGGAAAAATTTTGTCATAAGCACTTTTGCTTTTTGGCCACATATAATATTGAATGGTTTCAGTCTGTTAGAAAATTGCACAGCACGGTAAAGTAAATGTATTTTAAAATTGAAAGACGCCATTATTAATGATGTTTTACTCTTTGTACAAAAATGTCCATGCTAATCGATTTTGCAAACGATTTTACATGTGGGAACTGTTTGCACTTTGTTGTTGTATTTTTAAAATTGTGCAAATTTGTCACATTAATTTTTGTTACAAATAAATATTGGAACAGGGGAAAAATACTGCACAATTAAATATATCCGATAGCTAACTAGCAAAGTTTTTACTCTCTACCGGGTTTGCCACTTGCCAGGTCCAAAAATAGAAAAGGCGGACTCGGCGTTATATTTAACCGGACATTTAGCCCGACTACCTATTTTAAATATATATAGAGTCAGTCGTTTGTTAATAATCAAATACAGTCAGTTTTTTGCAAGATCAACCTTAAACGTGCTTAAACTAAAAAAACTCGGGTCGCAGTGCAAAACCCTGTCGACAACAGGCAGGTGTGCGGAAAGTGGGCTGTAAGTAAACGATTGCCATAGTAACCTATCAATAAAAAATGGTGGAACCTTTGGTGTAAAGATACGAAATGTTACAATTACCACATGGTTTGGTGTTTTGTGGTAATTGTAACATTTCGTATAGTAACCTATGTTTATTCGCTCTATCCGCCTGCTATTACATACTCACGACCTTCACCGCCTACTGTAAAAGTAAAAAAGTAAAAGATGGCGACGCAAAAGAGATGTAAATTTTTTTTGAAAATACTGAAAATGAAATAAAAAATAGGTATTTTGTAGTGGGTGTGGCAAAAAATGCCATAGATTAATCTCGTACGTAATGGGTCTTACGACTTGTGTGACTGTAAAAATCACTATATCGCTCGTTTTTACATATACCGTCATTACTCGTCGTAATATAGTCCATTACACATCTAGATATACAATCTACTATACTGATACCTATATTCTAATTAGAAATAGGTATACTGGAATAAAATACAGATTATATTTTAACTTATAAAATCTATCATGCAGTCCTGGCCCCCCTCGAGGGATGCGACTAATGCTATTCTGGGTCGTTCCTGACAACCACAGACACGAGTCGCGTCCTGAAGGAAAAAAAACAACACTAAACAGGAACAAAATAATACACAATTTTATATCGGAATCGATTCACGGAGGGTTTACGATTTGGATTCACGAATGAGATACGAGATTCGATTTATTTATTGTAGATTATAGACGCGTCGACATCTAAGGTCATTAGCGTCTTTCAACTACACTAAATAACAACTAACTTAAAACTAAATAACATCACAAAAAATCCATGAGCGCAGGTGGGATTCGAACCCTCGGCAGTCCAATCTAGAGGTTGCGGCGCCAAGCATGCTAATCACTAGGCTTACGAGATTCGAGTTTACAAATATATATATTGATATTTTAAAAGCTACTCTGGAATTTACTCAAAAATTACAGTAATTTGACTAGTTTTACCATAAATATATTTACAAAATCTAACGAACTAGTGAAATTAAATTTATATAAATAAATACAAAAAAATAGACATTGATTAAAATAAATAGTATATTGTGCGACTAGTGGGAGAAAGAGGAGATTCCTTGAGTGTGGATTTTGCCGCACGAGCGTAGCGAGTGCGGTAAAACACACGAGTGGAATCTCCTCTTTCGACCAATAGTCGCACATAATATTTTGTTGAACTATACCGCAAGAAATATGTCATTTCGTGGCTCTGCTGAGCGTGGGCGAAATAATGAGTGACCTGATTGATCCACGATAGTGGGCGAAATGGCATTTCACCCACTCTGTACGATCAACAGTCAGGGAATTCATTATTTCGCCCACCCTCAGTAGAGCCACGAAATTACATATTTCTTACGGGTGTTGAACAAATAATATTGTTTCTTTTCAAAGTAAGATAATAAATGAAAGGTGAAATTTGAATTAATTAAATTTAGTTAAATTTCACGGAGGACTTATAAGGGGCAAATGTTGATTGTTGAATCGTTGACCAGAAAACCACTCAATACCGAATGGTTTTCAGTTGGGCAGATGTGGTCTGCGCTCGTTGGACGTTTTTTCGGTACTTTTCTGTACAACTAAGTGCTTATTTAACGAGACGTAATAAATATTACGCAGTCTAGAAAATACCATTTGGCCCACAATGGTATTTTATAAGTAACTTATTTTAGCACTTTTTTATAATTTCATGCATAAATTACAATAACTTCCAATGGGAAGTTAAAAAATAATTTTACGAACTCTTATTTTATTGTGGATTATAGACGATCGACAATTTAGGTTATATAATAATAATAAAATAATAATATTTATTAAAACCCCTGAACACAGGCAGAACCTGTGTTATCAGCGTCGTTATCAGCGTTATTAGCGTCTTAATTACATCAAATAACATCATCATTATTTAAACGAAACGACATCACAAAACATCCATGAGCGAGGCGAGATTCGAATCCACGACATTAATTATAGATGTCCTCTTTAAGAACCACTAATTCAAAGAATAAATTTGGAAAAACATATTACTTAAAAAACATCTAACAACAAAAAAGACTGAAAATTAACGTCAAAAACCTGAAAAAAAATCACCAGAGCGAAATGAGAATTATTAGTTAGACTCTTTGTCTGTGAAAAGCCTAAATCCACAAAAACCTACACGGAGTCAAGGACAAACAACAATCGCCCTTCATACTAGGCACCGGCCCTTACTTGGTAAGACACATAAGGTATAGAAAGAGTTTCTCGACAAAATCGACATTAATGTGAGTGGAACCAAATCGACGTCCACGCGAGTAAAAGTTATTAAAATTTAAAATTATATGATAAAACATAAGAAAAAATGTGAAATACATGTCAATGTGTAAAGAATACATTTTTAACCTTTTTATGTAGACATTTCATATATTTTATAGCAGCTTTAAAATATCATTTAACTGATATTACTTTGCCCTTATAGCAGTCACCTCATATTATTTAGTGAATATACGTACAGTATATATTATCATATACTAACTACATTATAGACAAGCGTTTTCCAAAGTGGATAATATCGCCCCACTGGGAACACTGAAGCCAACCAGGCAGGACTGTTCAGTGCCGGGTGTGCAAGGGGGGCGGTGCACACGCGCGACAATTAATAGGCGCCGAGAAAAATTAAAAAATATTATAAACATTTAATGTGAAAGATGACTTAAAATTTCATAAACCTAATTTTTATGTAGATTTTTTTATGTAGATTGTAATAATAATAATAATAATTGCCTTTATTAGGGCGGAGTTCAGCTATGCTGCTCTTCCACTCAATCCAAAAGATACATGAATACATATACATAATAATAATAAAAAAGAAATACATGGACACTGGTTAAAACAATGTTAAAATACAGACAACGTCGGACATCAGCCAATTAAAACATAAACAATATAAAACAGTCAAAATACAAACAATATAAAACCGCTATAACAATAACCAAAAACTCAAAAATTAAATTTAATATGCGTGCCGCGAAATGCTTTCACATACTCCCTTGCACACCGATTAAATACAGGTGGGGAAGTTATATTTTTAAAATGTGCAGGCAGTTTATTATACAATTTCGCTGCCGTGTAAGAAAAGGATTTGACGTAGGTCGAACGTAAGGATAAGGGAACGGCAAGCTGGTGTTTAGAACGAATGTTAACATCATGATGATTGGCGCGTTCTTCAAATCTTTCAGCTAGATAGATTGGCTCATTCCGTACAAAGATTTTGTGAACGAACAAAATCAGATGCAGAAAACGTCTTTCCAGCATATTAAGCCATCCTGAAACAGCTAATTTCGGACTGATGTGATCAAATCTCCGTAGGTACATTATAAACATAACGCAAGCAGGCATTTTGCATTTGTTGAATTCTCTGCCTATCAATTTGCAACAGACACGGCCCATAGACAACATCACAATAGTTAAACACTGATAGAACATAAATGTTACACAGATGGAGTTTAGTTTGTACCGTAAACACATTTCGATATATAAAGTGTTTTAAGTCGCATGTATGCACAACGTAACATTTTATTAATTTGCATTTTAAAATTAAAGGAGTTGTCTAGAATTAGTCCCAGATTTTTTGCGCTGTTAACAACCGGAAGTATATTATCACAAACAGAAACCCTTATATTATTGGTGTTAATTTTATCCAGAACATGTTTTAGGCCAAGTACCATTACGACAGATTTAGACGGATTTAATATTAAGCCATGGCTTTTGGAAACATCACAAAGCTTGTGAAGGTCTTTATTTAAAGAATCTAAGGCTATATCTAAATTTTTAGGCTCAAAGGAAATGTACATTTGGGTATCATCTGCATGTTGATGAAAACTAGATGCATTGACTTTATCACCAAAGTCGGCAGTATAAACAGAATAAAAAAAAAGGTCCTAATATTGATCCTTGCGGAACGCCGGAACTTACTCTTAATTCTTCCGAGTGTATATTATTTATGACTACTTTTTGGGAACGGTCGGATAAATAATTAAGAAGTAATTCTACTGAATTGTCATCAACACCAAAATACGAAAGTTTGTTGCACAAAAGTCTATGATTCAACATATCAAATGCTTTGGAATAATCAAGTAGGACAAGCAATACAAATTTACCTCTATCAATAGAATACAGCAAGTCATCACATACATTCGCTAATACAGGGGCCGTATTATATGGCAGAAAGCTGTTTATTAAAAATAATAAACAAAAATAATTTCTTCTAAGTACGAAACTATAACGCACGAGCGAATTTTCCGCGGCGTTTTCAACGCGGCGGAAAATCCGCTCGTGTAGTTTGGCTCTATAAAATGGTGGCTGCAGTGTTTTATATTATCACTAGGGAATGCAATCTCGATCTCGCGAGATCTCGAGCAATTTTTCGAGATTTAATCTCGTGGGCAGGCAATCTCGTTCGAGATCTCGAACGAGATTTCAAGAACGAAAGCGCTTGAAAAAAACTTATACGTAATAGTTTTTGACAGTCGCGCTAATTGATTCTGTTTGTTTCTCTGCATATATTGTTTTAATTATTGTTTTCTTGAGTATAAAATGGACAGTTATTTAACTTTAAACAAATTTCAAAGTTAAGTGAATACTGAATATGTCTAAGAACAATTCAAATCAAATGTTCGTGAACGTTACTAATAGTAAATTACCCTATGCTTCATAACTCCTAATAATAATCATCTGCACAGTGCACTACGCAATAAATCACACACGTACACAGTGACACAGTCACACTGTCCCAAGCAAGTAGTTTTCATTAAGGTTAAGTATTTTAGATACAAAATAATACGTTCTTTTTAAAAGTAGGCGAAATCTCGATATTGTCGAGATTTATCGAGATCTCACCGACAATCTCGCGAGATCTCGAATTGCCAATCTCGGCTCGAGATTGCATTCCTTAATTATCACATATATTATAGTTTATTATTTTTTACTTAATTTACTATAGAATGAGAATTACCTGGATGCGCTGATTACCCTAGGAACGGCCGTGGAACCAGGGTGGTAATATCCTCGGAAGTAATGGAGATAAGAAACGTAATATATAGATGGCAGCAGGTATATAACCACCTAAGTGAACATTGGTTTTCATAGAAAAACGCGCGAGATATCAAGTTTTTTCACTTCTAATAGCTCGCAACCACTTCTTTTTCAATTCCGGATCCTTTGGAAATACAAAACCTCTATGATTTGAACATTGGTAAACATAGCACATCGACATTATCCACGATCTATTAGACTATTATTTTAAATAAACTTATTCTGTACACACTACTATGAGTATGAAGTACCGACAGATCGCGGTGGTTACATAGCTGGCGCCCCTTGCGGTCAGATTTGGCAATACCAATCTCCATTGAGGGGCGATTACTACATCTGTTGGTGCGAAAGAAACTAATACTTCTGGATATTAACAGTACTTTAGCTAGCATCGTTTTTATTCGCGCTTTTTGCCCTCCCCCCCAACAAAAAACAATAATATATTTCACTCTCAAGCTAGAGTGAATTCGTAAGAACTTACATGAGAGATGCAGGGATGTTGTTAGTTGCAAGCGGTTTAATTTAAATGCTTACACATAGGTAATTTGGGACTGGACTCAAAAATAATTTTTCATTTTAAGTTTCATGACGACTCTATAATATATATCCTTTTTGACATTATATTTTATACGTGTGTCTTCTTATGTAATATCTTTTAACGATGTCTCTACGTAAAAATGAATTTAGAGTGGTTAGCATGTAACTGTAAAGAATTCTTCCTTCATGTTAGTTTTTCTCGAAGTTCGACCGGTCTGCTTAGAAATTGATGTATTTGTAGTGTAAATTACATAAAAAATGAATAATATAGATGTAATGGCTGACAAAAAAAATCAAATATTTATAATAAACGGCCTACCTACGTTTATATTTTGTATACGTATACGCGGTACGGGGCCTCCAACTCTAAACTGCCTCTTACTTACTAAACATATTTTGGCCTTGTTTGGGATTTGATTAAGAATGACTTCTCGAGATTTGGAGGCCCCCAGGATCAGAGCCCCCCCCCCTCTTAGTCAGCCACTGAACCAAACTATTCATAAGCGACTAAACTAAATTTTTATTAATTAATTAAATAAATAAGAATTATAATTGGAATAATAAAATTAAGCAAAATCGCAGGATAGTAAACAAAATAATTTGATTTATTAAATTAAATGTACGACGTTTCGTCTATAGATTTAGACTTTTTCAAGTACAATCATAAAAATAACAATATTTATGAAAATTAATATTAATTACTAACCATAGCAATTAACATAAGATAGGGTACATAAGACAAAAACATGGTAACATGGTAACAAATTATGTTGACTATAAATTTTAACAATCAATAATAATAATAATACAAAAATTAGTATAATTTCATAATATAATTGTACTGACTACTTAAATTTTGAGTGTCCACTATCCTGCGATTTTGCTTAATTTTATTATAATCACGATGGACACGATTTCTAATATAAATATAATTGGAATATCATAACCGGTAAACAGGAAAAATTAAATAGATGCCAGTTAATTTTATAATATCTGGGTGCCGAGCTTTGCTCGGATGAGTTCAAAAAAATAGTACTTGTATGCTGTGAGATATTATTTTCTCAGAATATTATTCCGAAACGAATTTATTTCTGAAACATAATTTAAATAAATGTTTCTGTTAAATATTTTAAATACCTATGTGTATTTTTAAGCGTAAAAACTAAGTATCAACTTGAATCAAGCATTTTTTCCTGTAAATATTACTTAGGTCGCCATTTTCAAATCTACCGCCGTTATTGTTTTGTTGACTGAAGAACTCGCAAAAACCGATTTTCATAGATTGAATATCTTGTAAAAATGTTCGAATCAGATGAAATTCTGCTTGCCCGTTGCCGTCTCAATAATACATTTTTAAACATTCAATATCAACTTTATCGAAGTACTTTTTCTCTGTGATGTCATCTTAGCAACTTCCAGTAAATTTCAAATATTTTTTTTGCATAGAAGGTACCTACTGAAAAACTCACAAAAATCGATTTTCGAAGAAATAGAATTCATATTATATCTTTTAATAACAAACGTCAGACTATAAACCTGCAGCGCAAAACTTTTTTGCATGCATCTTCACCATAGTTTTTAAAAATCGATGTGTTTTGATATACTGCATGCCTGCGTCGTTTTTTAAACAAAACTTTTTTGTATGTATCTTAACAATAGTTTTCAAAAATCGATGTGTTTTTACACAGACTCGCGGTGCCAGAAGTGCGGCCCTTCGGGCCGCCTCTTTGTCATTATTTACATATTGTGCAACATACTTCTTATATTAGTGTTCATTTACAGTTTTAACCCTTGTAATATATTATACAAAATCTATGTAGAAATAGGCTTCGAATCGATCTGACAATTGACAGAGTTATAAATAAAAAAAACCTTTTTTTTAATTGCTCCCCTCTGGGACCAAGATTCCTACCTAGATCGATTTCTCGCCCCGAAAAATCCCCATTCTGTAAATTTCATCAAAATCGTTATTCGTTTTTGAGAAAAAAAAGTCTAAGTAAGATTATACGTCATACTATATTTAACGTACATAATATACATATTTTATATAGGTAATATAAAAATAACATACTTAGGTACCTATTTATTTAAATATTAGTTAAAACTACTTACATAATTATGTTTAGTTTTTATTTCTGTTATTTTTTACTATACAAATAGTTCACGGATTATTTTAATAAGTTAAAAATTCTGTCAGAGTATTTTGACATATATAAATAATGAAAGTAGTTTGTTTTCTCCAAAGCCTACTCACGATATTACAATGTTTTGACAGGTCAAAAAACCGTTTTTAAAAATGATAAAATCGATAGGAAAACGAATTTTTCCAGGGATGAGACCTAGCTAAATAGATTTTTTGCCCCCCGAAACCCCTTTTCAGTAAATTTGATCAAAATCGTTAGAGCCGTTTTCGAGAAAATATTTATATAGATACATATATACATAGATACATATATACAAGATTTACTCGTTTAATAATATAAGGGGATTGACATTATTTTTAACCGACTTCAAAAAAAGGAGGTTTCTCAATTCGACCGTATATATTTTTTATGTTTTATGTGTGTTCGCGGATAACTTAGTCGTTTATGAACTGATTTTGAAAAATGTTTTTTTTTATTTGAAAGGGTATACTTTCAGATTGGTCCCATAGAAATTTCATCAAAATCGGTTCAGTAGTTCGGCGGATTTTAATAAAAGTAAGTAACGGCGTGTGATTCTTTAAGGTAAATGTTACTTTTTGACACTAAAAAGTAAAAAATAAAAAATTTTTTAACAAAAAAAAAAACCTCCTTCAAAAAGGCACTAAAAAGAGGAAAATAATGAAATTTTGAGGTCTGTGCCAATTAAAATATGAAGTCGGTTAAAAAGTATTGTATAGTGATTAATTAACCAACTTCATATTTTAATTGGCACAGACCTCAAAATTTCATTATTTTCCTCTTTTTAGTTCCATTTTGAAGGAGGTTTTTTTTTGTTAAAAAGTTTTTTATACGTGATTTTATCGGTCACAGGTCAGGGTGACAGTTGTGAAACAAGACCCTTGCTTTGAAAAGAATTGGAGTAGGTACCTTTCAAAATCCTTCGTGTACTATTTGCGGTAATTAAGTATACCACAGTAACTTATTACTGGATAAATCAGAGTTTCCCCTCGCATGCTTGTGCACGCCACGAATTTTATTTTCTACCCTTAATCGTGGTGATACTAGACACTACGCCCTTAATAGAATAGAATAGAATATATTTATTGTCCAATATAGTAGCGAGCAGGATTCGTCGTACAAAAATATTTAATAATTATAATTAATTGAATAAAATTCATTAACTGAATACAAACATGTTTTAATTAGAAGAGTCTTTAACTCTCTTTTAAATATAAATGTACTATACTGTAAATCATTAAATAAAATTTGTTGCAAGTCGAAGTGGTGTTTATTAGATATTTTGTTTCTAAAATGTTCAAATAGCTGAGTACTACTGTACACTACGTACATGTTTGCACATTTCTTATGTGATTTTATGAGACAAAAATTGTGTTGAGGGAATAGGATAGTGGAAACGAGTCATATTATACAGGGATGTTTGTAAATAGAAGAAAAAGCACTCATTATTACTGAAAATAAATTCTGAATTTATCAATAATTCAAATAAAAATAAATGTAATTATTGAATATATTATGCGGGAACGAGGGAACGATTAGCGACCGCAGTGTATTTTAGAAAGAAATCGCTAAAAATTTGGTAGCCCTGTGATGTCTTGTATTCTGCGCAGTAGAAGCACGGGCTTTTGCATAATTTTGGCCACAATTGATTTTAATTATTTTATTATTTACTGATTTTAATAATTTTAGTCGAAACGAAATGATTATAAGTGAATAAATTAGTTTTTTCTCATTTCATAATTCGTTTGTTATGCAATTTGAATAAATTTTGTAAGAAGTATACAATACCATTGAACATTACATTATTAAAAAGATGTATTGAATTACGCAAATAGAGACGTTTAAAAAAAAATCAATTATGAATTTGAAGTAATTTCAATTTAATATGTACAGCCTGTCCTTTGACATTGAAAAATGAATAATTATTTTGTAGCAATGCCAGTTTATTTAATAAACTGGCATTGCTACAAAATGATTATTCATTTTTCAATTTTTTAAGTTCAGTTCTGTCTTTGCCTTCAGCGGTTATCAAGTTATAATAAGAGCTATTTAAAATTAATTTTTCAAAGTCAACATTTTGTTAAGATCCAGACACCTATTCATTTTTCAATTTTTTAAGTTTTATATAATTTATTAGTTTACGTAATACGTAAACTAATAAATTATATAAAACAGAAAACAAAAGGAGAGAAAAAAATACAGTAAGACTAGTAAAACTGGCTTTGTTACAGCCCTGTTCACTGTTTAAAACTATACTTAAAACTCGATTATCATTAAAGCTTTAAATAATTATTACGCTACGAGAAAAACAGGATGAGAAGTAAGCGAAAATGTAATGCAATATATCGGGATTTCGCACGCACAATTCCCGTTCTATTTCTTATTAAATAGGCGCTTATACCTATGTATTTAAAGTCCTAACCAGCCGGGGCTGAAAGCTTATATTTAATAAATAAGCTATGAACTATTACATTTATATATATATATTATGTTCTGAAGAATATTTTGCAATCGCCTGTATTATTATTTTATATTATTTGACCTTTATTATGAGCATGGTTTTATTTTCGGAAAGAAAACTTAAAGGATGGATAATCTAGAACAATCTAGTGTAAATTAATGTTAACGATAATATATAGGTAGGTACTATCTAAATAAAAAAAAAACAAACAACAAAATAAATTATTTCATGTTATTGGTCATCTTTTTAGATATAGGGATGCACCGGGTACTGATTTTTAAATTGCCGGGTACCGGGTATTGCCTAAAATCTATACAACGGGTACCGGGTGCAGCTCGGCCGAGTAACGACTCCTCCCCGAATACCCGGTATTTACCGGGTACCGGGTGGACATAACTGTAAATGAATTGGGAACCGATATGCACATAACATAACTTTATTAGATCAGATTGACAGTTCGTGGTGGCAACACGTAATAATAAAATTTTTAGGGCTAAGTGTTTGAATATAAATTTATAAAAAAAAACTTGATAAAATTCAATTATGTATTTATTTTATGCCAGTGTACCCGGTACTCGGCTGAGTACTTATTGGTACCCGGTGAAACCGGGTTTACCCGGCTTCTTCGTTATGTGGCCGGGTACCCAGTGCATTCCTAGTTTTAGAAACATCTTGTAGACGTAGATACTTATTAATTTGGTAATTCGCATACTTTACTATCATAATGATGTACATTTAATCATTCATAAACATCTAACAGTCCTTAGATTATTAGATATACATAATATGTAAATAAATAAATATGTAAAATTGATCAAATATAGTTATTTTGAAATAATTGTGTCGCTTTATCGTTTATAATTTTAACATATTTAATGATTAATATGCAGTGCATAAGAAAAATGTTAAGTACTCACCATTATAAGTTTGGCTGTAACAGGTCTGTAGTAGGTAATAATCCATTATAGATTGCTTTTAAACGCCAAAGTTTTTACACAAAACAACAATTTTCGCAAAAATCACAGGTAAATTAATATCACAAACGTTACTAGTTAGTTACACTACACTATTAAACATTTAATTTGTTTATTATATATCGCAAAGTTTGCCATTAAAACAAAAAATCAGGCACTAATAAACTTTAATATTTGAAGGTGACAGCGAAGTTCATTTTTTTTTAACTTAGCAGTGTGGCCAACGTACAAAAGACACTCAATTTTACTGATTGCATGCATAGGTGACTTTGATCGTTATAAAATTATTATTAGCAAACTAAATATTTTCAACTGTCAGCATTTTCACACAAAATACCGATTTCGACAAAAAGCACAGTTGAAATAATATTACAAACGTCACAAAGATGTATTTAAAAACATTATTCAATATTTATATTGTTTAAATAACACGAATTTACTATTTAAACAGTAAAAAAATCACACACTAACAAAGGCACTTCTTAGGTGACAGCTGATGTTGAATAATGAATTTTTTACTTTTTAGCAATGCAACCAACTTAAGAAAACCACTGTTTTCTGCCTGCCCCACGGCAGAAATTGATATCATCAAGTCCCTTTTTGTGTGTGTTTCTATGTTCACAATTTATTTAAAAACCGCCAGGCCGATTTTCATTTGGTTTTCACGGTTGTATAGAATATTAACCTGGGAGTGCTTTAGACTATACTAGCAGCCTGGTCGACTTGTCTAATGCTTTAGTAAACTTGTCACTAATAATTCCCTATTTTACCTATCATGAAACTTTCGTCGACTTGCAGTCGCGTCGATTTCAATTTCATTATATATTATTTGAATGATAGTTCATTTTAAACTTACTGTTTTTCTTTTTTGTTTAATTTTTTAATTTTAATGAAAGTGACGCTATGATAACATTTTTAATGTTCGTAATAAAGAATTTATCTATCTATCTATCTATCTATTTCAGCATCTAACATATTTTTAATTTTCGATTTTGTACCTCTATCAATGCCGTGCCGATAATATTCTGTCGCGTGCCACTTATATGGCACGCGTGCCATTGGTTCGCCATCCCTGAGTCCTAGCGTAACAAAATACATATATAGATTACTAAAACCTGGGCAGACAACGTACTTAAAAAATTAAAAAATGCATGTAAATATAGAATCAAGTTTTAAGCGTATTGACGGACAGACAGACAAACAGAGAGAAGTTTCGTTTTATAATATTTATATTTTATAGATATGTATTAAAAAATCGCTGCCAAATGCAAAATGCCGTGCTGAAGAGCTACACTATTTCAGTAGGTAGTAGGTACACTGTTTTGTTTTTCCCCATCCTTTGTATTGAAGATGTGAAATTTCAACTTTATACGGATTATGTAATGCGGTTTTATATTATTCACAGAACGTTAAGTTCTGAATAGGTTACAGCTGTTCAAATAAATCGTCAAAGTAAAAAAAAATGTTAGACTTGTCATATTTGATAATCACTAAAAAAAAACTATACTATAACTATGCGGGTTTATATTTTGACAAGCAAATCAAAACGTAAGACAGTACCTACGTTGTCTGTCCGTCCGTCCGTGTGTCTGTCCTTCTGTCACAGGGCTCTATCTAGGGTTACCAGATGGCCAGGATTTCCTGGAATGTCCCGGAATTCGTTGGTTTGTCCCGTGTCTCGAAATTTAAGTCTTCTATCCCAGAAATGCATAAGTTCAACGAATTCGTGCTTGCGATCGCAAGAAACGACACTAAGTTACATGCTAAGTAGTAGGTACTTATTTATTTAGCACTATCTGCAATTTCTGTACATATTTTATATATTTTTACTTGTATTTAATTGTATTCTTCGGACTTGCTCTATGTCGATAAAGACAAATTGGGAACAATAAAATGAATTATTAAAGATTCACACGAAATTAAGCGTGATTTACACACTCAGAAGCGCGTCCCACATCTCACCGTATAGTGGTGTGTGATAAATGAATAAAATTAGACAAGTCTAATGCTAAATACAAAAAATAGTAAAATAATAAAACATTTTTTTCACAATAACTCCCCTCTCCCTGAAATAAATTGCCTTCGCCTTAGAAATGTCCCGAAAATCTTGGTTTTTGATCTGGCAACCTTAGCTCTATCTCACAAGTAAGAGGTAGGTTAGTTGAAATTTTAAACAGATTGTGTGTTGCTGTGACATGAATCCTGGCAAATAATAAAATTAGAATTAAATAATCAATTAATTTTATGAAATTAATGTTTTTTATACTGACAAGAGGAGTGGCGTCATTTTACGCGATGATTGTAAACTATATTATTTATATTGGAATCAAACCGTATGGTTTATGGTCATCGCGTATGATGGCGTCTTTTGACAGTTATATTATAACTGTGAAAGTGGCGTCATCGATGATTATAAACTATATAATATATTATTTATATTGGAGCTTGCATTGTGCTTTTAAACATTGACACAATTTACACTAATTAAATTATTGTAACGGTACGGAACCCTCATGGCGCGAGTTCTACTCGCACTTGACCTTTTTTTTGTTATCAGTAGTCGGGGACCTGTTCGGGAGCTGAAGAAAAAATGAAGAGAATGAAACGAAATATAAACAACTAAATTAGTACAGTGATTCACGCCTCTACTATATACAGTGCCATTAAAAAAAATTTTTCCTCGTGCCGTCCACGACGTAGCGGGAAGGTACCTAAATATGCGTGACTAGCTGTGCTGTTTCTTTCATTGGAACGAAAAACAGACAACGATACAGCTATATGAACCACGCGTTCGCTGTAGGGTCAACAGTCTGCAATTTAACATGTTAAACAGATTGTTGGGCAACTGCAAATCCTCCCTCAAGAACTTAAGTTCACCAGTCAGCCCCTTCAGTTTAAAAGTTATGTAGCGGGTCAAATGCCTATATGATATTTCGTATCAAATTTTTATTCTACAATACGGAATTATGGTTATCAGCTTTTTAACTTGAAATGATATTTGCACACTGAGGTAAAAGATATAGAGGGATTATATGCATTTAAAAGTGAAACCAGTCGTCATTGTGACTCGGCCCTCATTTTATATGTGACAAGAAGAAGAAGAGAAAACTATTCCCAATCCAAGTCTTCATGGTTTCCGGGTTTGTAGGCCGTGGTCCGGTAGTATTTCTACCTGACGTTTCGTCTACAACTGCGGCAGACATTCTCAAAGGCGATGTGGCAGTGGTCGAAGTGTCCTCCTTGGCGGCTCACAGGTCAGTGTGTCAGTGACTGGTGTCCTCCCTTCTTTTATTCCTATTACCAATGTGTTCTCTGTTCGGTCGTAGTCCGTATCTCTGTAATTGGTCAACTGCGCAGTGTGTAGTGGTGGGGGTGAGTTCTCTACTCGGTCGTATTCCGTCCTTGAACGATTGGTCATTGGTTTTGTATGTCGGAGTGCTGGTGTCCAAGTTTTACTGAGCTGGAGGCCTTTATCTTTTCGGTTGAAATTCTGTGTGTGCTTTTGTATTTCTATGGCCTCTCTGTATATTCGTGGGTAATAACTCAACGTTCTGTCTATGGCTCGGGTTTCTTCGAAGAGGATCTTATTATTGTCCAGAGTCAAAGTGTGTTCGGCTATGGCAGATTTTTCTGTTTGTCCCAGTTTACAGCTTCTCTTGTGCTCTGCTATACGTGTGTTGATGCTTCGTTTCGTTGTACCACACGACAGAAGTGAAAACTTCAGATTTTCTAATTTTAAAATATATATATAATTTTTTAATCACTGCACAGTTTAATCATATTATTATTATATATTAAAATCGGCCTATGTACAATTAAATTTAATGAATATAATACCTTAACGATAAAGTGTTAGCGCACTTGTGAACTACAAATGACTTTTTTCTCGTATTAAGTTTTTAGTGTCATCTATTAGCACACTTATGAACTACACACTATTACAAACATATTGCCAAATACGTGTTCGTGTTTGAGCCGAGTAACCCCGATTGTCACCATCGGGTGCGTTTCACATCACTGTTGTTAACTGCCCAGGCAAAGCGCGCCTAAGGAAGTTTTCACTTAAAAAAATACGAAAAATTTGACATTGGCGACTTTGCTTTTTGGTCGTAAATAGGGCATGCAAATATTCGGATGTTTCAGGTATTCGAATATTCGCTCAAATTTTAGCCAATATTCGAATATATTCGAATATATTCGAATAATTGGTAAAAATAATAAAGACACTGGAACTTCAATAAATGACTTTTAATTATTTAAAATCAACACGCCTACTGCACGTCCATAAATCCAATCAATATTTTAATGTCGGAGTGCTGGTGTCCAAGTTTTACTGAGCTGGAGGCCTTTATCTTTTCGGTTGAAATTCTGTGTGTGCTTTTGTATTTCTATGGCCTCTCTGTATATTCGTGGGTAATAACTCAACGTTCTGTCTATGGCTCGGGTTTCTTCGAAGAGGATCTTATTATTGTCCAGAGTCAAAGTGTGTTCGGCTATGGCAGATTTTTCTGTTTGTCCCAGTTTACAGCTTCTCTTGTGCTCTGCTATACGTGTGTTGATGCTTCGTTTCGTTGTACCACACGACAGAAGTGAAAACTTCAGATTTTCTAATTTTAAAATATATATATAATTTTTTAATCACTGCACAGTTTAATCATATTATTATTATATATTAAAATCGGCCTATGTACAATTAAATTTAATGAATATAATACCTTAACGATAAAGTGTTAGCGCACTTGTGAACTACAAATGACTTTTTTCTCGTATTAAGTTTTTAGTGTCATCTATTAGCACACTTATGAACTACACACTATTACAAACATATTGCCAAATACGTGTTCGTGTTTGAGCCGAGTAACCCCGATTGTCACCATCGGGTGCGTTTCACATCACTGTTGTTAACTGCCCAGGCAAAGCGCGCCTAAGGAAGTTTTCACTTAAAAAAATACGAAAAATTTGACATTGGCGACTTTGCTTTTTGGTCGTAAACAAGGAGTATTGAAGCAGCATTATAATAACTTATATAACAATGTATAAAAGCAACCACTGGCCGTAAATAATGGAACAACATTAAAATAAAACCACATCATATAATCTTGTTACATAATATTACTCACATATATGCCTATATATACAGTAACACAAATAACAAGCATATTCTTTCAAGCTCGCAGCAAGATCACTTTATAGAGTGATGTTATTTCCGTTTCCGGTGGCGTTGAAGTCGCGCGGTCGTCAGCGGAATTACTATAACGGTCGTTTGTCAGTTCACGCCGTATTTATTTCTTGTACTTGTACTTTTGTATATTGTTTTCAATTAATTTTATATAGCCGTATGTTCATACTACGCTAAACATATTTTTGAAGTGAAAACTTTCTTAGGCGCGCTTTGTCTGGGTTGTTAACAACAGTGATGTGAAACGCACCCGACGGTGACAATCGGGGCTACTCGGCTCAAACACGAACACGTATTTGCAATATGCTGGTAATAGTGTGTAGTTCATAAGTGTGCTAATAGATGACACTAAAAACTTAATACGAGTAAAAAGTCAATTGTAGTTCACAAGATGACACTAAAACATATATTTTGTAGTTCACAAATGTGCTAACAGATGGCATTAAAACTTAATATTATCGTTAAGGTATTATATTCATTAAATTTAATTGTATAGGCTGATTTTAGTATATTTATGATTAAACTGTGTGATTAATTTGTCATACCCACTATAAAATAGCTGCCTTACATGCATGTATGTAAAGTGACTTTTCACAGGCTGGTGTGCGGGAACGTGTCTTTCCCACACTACTATGGGAAAGCAAACCATTTCCATTGTGATTTATGTTTATTCGCCTGATCCGCCCGCTAGCTATTACATAGGTGCTCCTGTGCGTGCCTCGGCCTACTATAGTAGGTACCTACTATAAATTTGCGACACAAATGAACTATCGAACATTTTTGAAAATACTGAAAATGAAGTAAAAAGTAGGTATTTTGTAGTGGATATGACAAAAAATACCATATATATTTCTCGTGCGTAATGACATTATGACTTGTGTGACTGTTAGAAAACTTTTTAACAAAAAAAAAAAACTCCTTCAAAAAAGCGACTAAAAAGAGGAAAATAATAAAATATGAAGTCAGTTAAAAAATTAAATTATGTTTTAAAGACCACCAATAGCTAAGGTTATTTGGGCCTAGCACCAATTCATATTTTCAATTCATTTTTTTTTTTAATAATAAATTGAAAATCCAATTGGCACTTTTACCAGCTCTCGGGCTAAAACCCGGGAACTGGGGATTTGTAATAGAGGAACCATAGCAACGAAATGTAATGAAGTCAGTTAAAAAGTAAATATATTAATTAAATTGGCACTTTTTAACCGACTTGATATTTTATTAAATTGGCGCCGATATCAAAATTTTAATATTTTCCTCTTTTTAGTGACTTTTTTTGTTAAAAAGTTTTTTATTTTTAACTTTTAGTGGCCTTACAAATTACAATACGTAAATTGCACGTTATTAACCGACTTTTGTCTTGATAAACTGACTTTTATCTTAACGCTATTATACAGTCGGTTACTCACTTTTTATTAAAATCAGTCGAACTACTGAACCGATTTAAGTTAAATTTATACGAGACCACCCCGGAGGTATGCCCTATTAAATAAAACAATAATCATCAAAATCGGTTCACAAATACAGGAGAAATCAGTGAACATACATTCATACATAAAAAAACATAGATCCCGAATATAGTTAACCTCCTCCTTTTTCGAAGTCTGTTAATAAATCGCTCGTTTCAACATACTGCCACTACTCGTCAGTATTATGCCTCATTAAGCAACTAGATATACAATTTACAATTTATTTCTGTTTAGAGTAGAAATCGGTTAATTAGAAAGAAATCGCGTCGCTGGTTGTAATTAACAAGTAATTAGCGTTTCACGTTTGTATATTTAAAATGTATTTATCTCACTCAGACATACTTTCTCTGTTTCTCACATACATCATTGCACACTTGGGATCATCTTCTTCTGAAAGACTGATCTAAATTCATTATTCATTGACCTTGGACTGCCTAATGACCCTTACGGATAATCTCTCATAAATGCACTCCATTTCTACAGATGTGCATAAAATTCCTATCTATTTTGATATCTCTTCTTCTCTACATAGTATAAATTAAAGTCGCTTTTCGCGTCTGTCTGTCTGTTTAACCGCTAACTCCTCCTAAACCACGCAACGGATTTTGATGCGGTTTTCACCATCAGTTAGATAATTTTTCACGGAAGGTTTATATACAGGGTGAGTTCGACCACCCGTATCAGTCGTTTTTTTCGAAAACGGTTAGTCGTAGACAGTTGTGTCAAAAATTTGTATTATAAAAGCCCTAATAAAGAATCGAATGGTGATAATTTTTTTTCCGGGAAGGTCGGCTTCCCTATTAGTTTGCTCCAGAATGTCCAGAGCTCCGGAATTATAAATGTAACGATAGATCGAAAGTGGTATTGTTGAAAAGATCTTTAAAAAATAAGCAAGTTTTGAAGGAATTTTTTTTTTATTACTGCCACCCCTGTTAAGTAATATTTGTTTGAAATTACTAAATTAAAATGTCATAAATCATAATAACGAACTTTTTAAAAGTCCGCATTTAAAATCTAGTTACCTATCTATCGATCACTAAACACTCACAGTATAACCAGAAGAGTTCAGTAGTATGTATTAAAGAGTAAATGGAAGACAGTTTGAACACTTGCGACAATGTCTAAGGTTGCTAGATTTTTAATGCCGGCTTCGATCGTTATTATGAAATTTTGATTTAATAATTTAAAACGATTGTTACTTAACAGGGGTGGCAGTAATTAAATAATTTTTCCTACAAAACTTGCCTATTTTTTAAAGAGCTTTTCAACAACATCACTTTCAACCTATCGTGCTTTCTAAAATTCCGGAGTTTTGAACATATAATAATTTATATTTATACTTATAGAAATTTACAGGGGTGGCAGTAATAAAAAAAATTTTCCTACAAAACTTGCTTATTTTTTAAAGATCTTTTCAACAATACCACTTTCGACCTATCGTTACATTTATAATTCCAGAGTTCTGGACATTCTGGAGCAAACTAATAGGGAAGCCGACCTTCCCGGAAAAAAAAATTATCACCATTCGATTCTTTATTAGGGCTTTTATAATACAAATTTTTGACACAACTCTCTACGACTAACCGTTTTCGAAAAAAACGACTGATACGGGTGGTCGAACTCACCCTGTATATATATAGTATATATATAGTATATATATAGTATATATATAATAATAATTAATAATAATTAATGAATTAAATTCGTAACCCGACCGTAAGAATTCGCAACATACTTATATCATAAAAACGACCGTACTGAACTGTTCCACTCGTAGCGCAGAGGTTACATCGCAGCGCTCTATGCACAGGGACCCGGGTTCGGAAACTGATGGCATCGTAGAATTTTTGGCTTTTTTTCTAAATTCTACATGATATTTATTTATATATATTTTCATTTTTGTTATACTCTTTCTTTGACAATAATTATAATTTTTTTAGTTTAGTTTGCGTTCATCGAACGAGCGAAGCGAGTGAGTAGTGTATTGCACCCGGGCTTTCTTTGAAAATACTGAAAATGAAGTGAAAAGCAGCTATTTTATAGTGGGTATTTAAAAAATACCATTTATTATATATCACTGGCAACTATTACTCGGAATAAATAGCGATAATTCAATTCACCAAACGTAGTTAAATTTACTACAGGTATAAGTCGTATAAGAATAACTATTCTGTCCAATTTCAAGGGTATAAATATTTATTCGCCTAGTAAAATATGGTGGGCACGAAATGCTTTATGCCCTGGCGACCTTTTCAGGTAAATATTAATTTCATATTATCTTTCAGGCATAGGCTTTTGTCAGTAAAATTTGTCAATATTTACCATTTTACATTTTCGATCGATGCGCCATCGGTCGGATCTTTGGTAAACGTGCTTTAGAATAAAAATATTAGACAAAATGTCCAAGGTGTATGGTATAAAGTAAATTTTTACTTGAAGTTACTATTCTATCGAATGAATTGCTTGGTGAATTGAAAGTTAATTTTATTCCAAGGAATAAATTTGTTCTTAGATTAGTAATTTCTATCTTTAACAGTGTTCGGTGAATACGGGCCTAATCAAAATAAATATTATCGGAGCTTCAGGGTAGAGATGGGAACAATCGAGTCACTCGATTGTTAGCAACAGTCGAATTATTCGATTGGTTTGTTGTTCAGCGATTTTTACTTGTATATTTAGTTAGTAGACCTC
Source organism: Mongoloraphidia duomilia (assembly GCA_039654895.1). NCBI lineage: Eukaryota > Metazoa > Arthropoda > Insecta > Raphidioptera > Raphidiidae > Mongoloraphidia > Mongoloraphidia duomilia. Next base: position 12,934,207 of record CM077523.1, read on the forward strand.
AAAAATTTTTTTACAAAATTGGTGGTCCGCACAACTAAAAAGATTGGGAACCGCTGGTCTAATACATTATGTTTCCAAAAGAGGGGCTCAAGTCACTGTATCTCGAAAAATAAACTTACACGTTGTTAAAAGGTTGATCCTGCCTGTGGCATACAGTTTCTTCTTTTTCTTCGTGTTAATATAATTATTTCTGCGGTCAGTCTTCCACAGTAGTGGCTATTGTAGATATATTAGACCGCATTTACCGCACAAAAGGTCGGCCAACTTCAAAACCATTACATAATGGTTTTCACGAGTTTTTTTTTTGTAAATATTCTCTACTCGCACTCATATAGTACAAAAACAAAAACAAAACGCTTGTTCGGGGGCCTACATACGATAGGTACGCCCACTTGACACCTATCCAATTTAAATTTTCTCGCGTGACGCTTTTGAAAAATGATCGACCTGCTGGAACAGAATATGGTTTTTTCATTTATGTATACCGAGTGTTTTTAAAAAAAATAAGATGTTTTGAGAATAGCAGACAGGTATATAATTTTTTTTTTGCAATACCCACTATAAAATAGCTGCTTGACATGCATGTATGTAAAGTTACTTTTAACAGGCCTGTATGCGGTGTCTTTCCCACACTAGTATGGGAAAGCAAACCATTTCCATTGTGATTTATGTTTATTCGCCTGATCTGCCCGCTATTACTGTACGTGCCTCGGCCTACGATAGGAGTGAAGTTGGCGACATAAATGAACTGTAAAAAATTTTGAAAATGAAGTAAGAAGCAGCTATTTTATAGTGGGTATGGCAAAAAATTCCATATATATCTCGTGCGTAATGATACTATGACTCGTGTGACTGTTAAAACTAGAAAAACTAGCTATCGCTCGTTTTAACATCCTGTCACTACTCGTCAATATAATATACCTCATTACGCCACTAGATGTACAATATACTATTACTAGGCTCTTTAGTTACTTTAACATAAAAAGGGGTTCAACCTCGGAATGAGAGATAATAAGCTGAATTTTCGTATATACCTTCATTTTGGCGTTCTAAAAGTTGTCTCAAAAGTCTCATTAAATCTCGTGTCTGCGTCGTAAGTTATTCAAGGTCAAAGATCAAAAAAATCAGTTTTTCGCGATTATCTTGATTTCTATTGCTCCAATGATGTTAACATTTATTATAAAAATTGTAGAGCATAAAATTTGCGATAAATTTTATTTGTAACATTTTTTCATGCGCTCAACCGTTTTTGAGATAGAGGGCGGTGAGCGCGCAGTGCTCAGCCATACGTGCTGTAATGCAAGGAATGAGAATATTTGGAAAAGTAATTGAAATAATTTGTAATTGTTTACATTATTATAAGGAAACAATTCTGAGCGCTCTTTTTAACACGCTTGCTTTCGGCTTCGTTGATCGGCTAGATTCATGCATGTATGTTTAGTTGGTCGCTTTGGACTTCTTTCCGAGGAGCTCCGAGCAGTTTCGATGAAACCCGGTTCACACATAAGCATGTTATAATGGAGCGTTCAGAATAATTTGTTTCTTAATAATAATATGAACATTATAATAATATTTAAAAAAAAGACATGTGTCGCTGCACACATGACGGAAGTGAAACTTATAATATATTATCTAAACTAATCTATATTAATAAAATTTGCAGTAGGTCGGCCGTCTGGTCAATTTAAAATTTTAGAAAATTTTGAAATAATTCTGCTATGAGAGGTTTTTTCAGTCAGTTAAGATTTTGTATAGATAGTTTCTAATTTCTATGTACAAAATCTTTTAGGCCAGATTTAATCAGACAACTTGTATAGAAAGAAGTCCATGCTTTTTGTTCTGTGAAATAACTAAAATAGTTCTTCTCATCTACTCATTTAAGAGTGTGTACCTATAGGTACTATAGTTATTAAATGCTCGAATGATTGATGTTAATTCGAGAAAAAATCATAATAAATTAAAATTCCTCCACTCTACCTACTGAAAATAAAAAAAACGGTCAAGTGCGAGTCAGACCCACGCATCGAGGCTTCAGTACCTATACTACCTATAATAAAGTTAGCTAAGGGTAAAATATTAACAGATTTAAATTTTTTTTTAAAAAGTTTTTTTTATTTATATCTATTTTATTATGTTCTTTTTAGTGTTTCAAAAATTTTCCGTATCAAATTTAATTAAATTAATTTTTAAAGTAAAATATTCCTAAATGTAAAACTTTACATTATAAAAAAAAAACAACAAAAAACCCGGCTTTTCGGAGTGACATGCGAACGCCTTACCGTTACGCTACAAGACACGCACAACAGAAAACAGATACTTGAGTAATAGCGTTCAATTCTATAGAGAAAACGATATAAACAAGATATCGATTCTCATCATCGGTATCTTGAGAATGGTTCAAGATAGGTAGGTACAAGGTCGGTTAAATTATCTTGTTATAGTTAGGGCATTAAAATAATTGCAGTCTATTTAAGGAGTTTTAATGTCTTTTTTACCATTGTTTCAAATGTTTTTGAAAGCATTAATGATTTCATAAAAATAATTCACAACAAGAAACTAATGATGAGCTTTGAAAAAATCACCACCCTGTATATCCATACATTTATAAATAAAAAAAACATTAATTTGTTAAAATTAATTGATTATTAACTTCCCATTGGAAGTTGTTGTAATGGGTCCCTATAGAGTCCGAAACTACTGTTTTTAGAGATGTCTGTGTGTGAGTGTGCACGTACGTTCGTTCGTACGTTGGTGAACTTTTTTCGGCTCGCATATTTCAAGAATAAATAACGAATATCGGACCAATTTTTTAATTCTAATTATTAATTGCTATGAATCATGCCACAACAACACACAATCTGTGTGACTAATTAATGGGACTTAGTGACCATTTAATATGACCAATTCGTGACCGATTAGGTACGTTTTTCATTTTTAGAAGATTTCTTAGACGAGTTGCTAACTAAATGGAACCGTTGCCGACCCCTTTATTTATTTATTGTAAATTATAGACGCGTCGACAACTTAGGTCATTATCGTCTTGATTACATTAAATAACAATTAACTGAAAACTGAATGACATCACAAAACATCCATGAGCGGAGGTGGGATTCGAACCTACGGCAGTCTGATCCAGAGGCCGCAACGCTAACCACTGGACCACACTGTCTTCATTTGTCGACCCCTGCTCTATAGGCTGTAAGCAACGAAATGCTTGATAACGGCTGCCGTGGTCGAATATTAATATATTATTGGTCAATTTATTGACTGTCACATTCAGACACCCTCCGCGCCGGTGTGAATTACGCAATCTGTTTACATCACGGACACTCAAAGCCCACTCACGTTCACGCGAGTGTATTTTTCATTTATAGTCGCGTCATTTTCTTATCATTTATAACACAACCGTAACAAGCCGTGAGGTGGGTCGAGTTTATTAGGACTAAAGTGCGACCCTTGAGGTCCACACGACGAACTTCCCAGTTTGATAAATATTTAATAATAATAATAATTAAATTAGATATTACACAGAAAAGTAATCATTAAAACATAATTATTATTTATTTTTAACAATAATTTTAAAAAAACGGCTGAACCGATTTTTATAAAATTTATGTCGGATCAAAATGACGTTAACACGCCTCGATTGGCACCCTTACGAAGTCGATATAATTTTTTATTCGCGAGATATTGTGTAAAATATACTTTTTTGGAGGTTATTTGGTTAAGAAAAAAGAACGGCTGAACCGATTTTGAAAAAATTTCTTTCAGATCATATTTACGTTAATACGCGTCGATTGGCACCCTAACGTAGTCGATATCATTTTTCATTCTCGAGATTTCGTCTTAGAAAGAAATGGACACATACGTACGTACATACGTACACACACACACACAGACATCTTTCTAAAAATAGTGTAAAAATAGTGTAGTGACCTTGAAACATAAAAATTTGTTATACATTTTGATTTCGATTTTCGGACCCATTACAATAACTTCCAATGGGAAGTTAACAAAACCACTTATATTAAATTTTTTTCTTCAGATAGCCTTTTTTAACTCTATTTTAAGTAACATTAGCCGCTTTAAACGGCTTGGTCCGAGCGAAGTTTATACCGGCGTTTTGATCATTCTCGAAAATCTTAACTCACGTGCTTTTTTTAAGTGAAACTTTATTGGCATGTGCGCGTCAAGTATCACGTCCGTCGCGTCCATCTTGTGGTTTCGAATCGATTCGGTTTGCAACCGGACGAAGCCGGACCGGGCAGCTAGTTGAAAACAAAATTCCATGGTGGTTATGCAAATGCATAATAAGAACAAGCGGTATATAAAAAAACCTGTACCACCATAATATTTATTCGTGACAGAATAACTTCTTCTATATTATGGATTGTGTTGTAAAGCTGGTATGGTGACATCTGTGACAAAGCTCTTGCACCACAAATTGACAACTGTCAACAATAAGACACGACACTTCATTGCCGCAAATTGGAAAGAATGAGAAAAGCGTGTTTTTTAAAATCAAATCCCCCGTTCGTACACATGCAAACCTCACATACCTTCATTAGATATCTGCCGGCGCATTGGTCGAGTATACGAGAAGATCTAATCTGACTGTACTGTATTCTAATCGTGAAACAGCTGAAACGCTAGTTCGATAGGGGGTGTTCACTTCAAGAATATAAATACAGGCGATTCTTGAACTGAATACTTCTTATGCGACTCCGGACGCACAAAGCGCTAAACGATTACGCGTGCGCCGCACTACATTCCATGAGAGGTAGAGACGGGGTACTGGGAGTTCTGTCCGCCGTATATCCGCAAGGTCACGCAAGATCAACGTCTCTCTCTTTCGCTTTTTTCAACCATAGAGATATCATAGATAGAGGAGGGAAGCAATCCAAAAAAGTGTCGCTGCAAAAGATAGAGATGTAGAATAGAAGTATTCTTCTATCTTTTTCTATCACAAATACATAACCATGGTTACAGATGTGATTAATAATTCTTACTATAAATTTTTAAATTCATAAATGCGTTAGAAGACAAGGAAACTAACCGTTTTCTATCTCTCTTTTCAATTAACCTGACACTGTTAGCTAATTTGGTGCGAGAAGTATTCTCTTCAGCCGTGTGTAACGACACACACAGTTTTTTATGTGAAACATCTTATGTCGGGCTGTGAACAGCCGCGTGAGGGGAAATATGCAACGAAATTTATGGCCCGCTTCTTCGCTGCTGTTCTCCCCACCACTGCGGCACTCTCTCTCTCTCTCTCTCGGCTTCCGCGCGCTTGGGCATGGAAACCGCGTGTGTTACAGTGCAGTATATAGGATTACGTCAGCATAACAGTTAGTTGCTGCTTTTGAAAAAATATATACTACTACATAGAGAATACCACCGAGTTCAATAACGTTTTTTTGATGTTTCACATCTGTCGGGAGTCCCGAGACCCTCACCCTTTTTTTTATTTGATTTTATTTTCCCTATCTCAATTTTGATAGAGATACTGTAACCTGTGGACGGTTCGTTGAACATTTTCGTAAGGTCCGTGATTTCTGCCGGCATTTTATAAAATGTTTTATTTAAAATTAAAAAAATGTATGCCTGGGTATCTCGGAGGTCGTTCCACATTTTTTTCTTCTTTTGAAAAACTAAATCAAATTTTTTGAGATATTGTGCAATAAATAAATTTTTGAAGTGTATTTTTACAAGCTTTTATTTAACTTGCAATGTATATGTTAGTTAGTGTGTGTTTGTTTAGGTCAAATTTTGCAAGTCAATTTTGAACGATTTCCACCTATCCGATCGATTTGAAATTTTGTACACATATGTATTCCCGATGACAATACATGCATAAATCGTTTTTAGAAATAAATTCAAACCCTAAGGGGTTCAAACGGGGATGTAAGGTTTTTTTGACTAATCAACGCCCTGCAAGCCAAATCGCTGACAAACTTGAAATTTAGACAGTTGGTTCCTTTTCTGACGTGAACATCCACTAAGAAAGGATTTTTCGAAATTCAACCCCTACGGGTGTCAAAGGGGGGTAAAATTTTAAAAACTAAAATGAACAAAATAAATATTAGTAAAAAAAACTTTTTAGAGATAAGCTTTTATTTAAATGCAATAAAAAGGAAAAAATAATTTAGGTTCATAATTATAAGAGCGTGGGTCGTGAACTCTATGATAGTTTATTAGTCACGACCCATGCTTTTATAATTATGAACCTAAATTATTTTTTCCTTTTTAGTGCATTTAAATAAAAGTTTGTCTCTAAAAAGTTTTTTTACTAATATTTTTCAATTTAAATTTTAACAAAGATAAAGCTTCTACGGAAGTGACGCGAACTATGGTCAACAAATCAAAACTCGACTATGAAGCAGGCAACCCACCATGCATTGCTGTATATTTTGTTTGCCTGTATCATGTATGTCAGTAAATTTTTAAATTAAATAATTCCTTAACTTATTAGTGTATTTGCCATATGGCACATACACTATTGGCGTCGGTCGGATGGCGGGACCTAGGGGTCGGACCAAAATATCTCGACGTTTCATAGCCTCCTGAACAATTTGGCACCATTTTTGGAAATGTTTATATATATATGTATATGTATATTTATATATATATTTATATATATATATATTTATATATATATATGTGTTCGCGGCATAACTCTCGAAAGACTTAATTGATTTGAACGAAATTTGGTAGCCACGTTGGAATCCATCACCGCACGGAACCTATTTAAAATGGGCCTAATCGGACCATTTTAAGGGTAGTTTTTAGGGGTTGAAAAAAGTTTTTGGGCCCAAAAATACCGAAAAAAATCTCAGAATTGTTTCAAAATTGGAATTTAACCCTTTAGTAGAGATTAAAATGTGTTGCTAAAATTTTAACAAAATCGGCACGACAGGACCGGACTTACAAATTTTATGAAAACACTAGTTTACGGATAGTGATTTATTTTCTGACGGGTGTATTTAATTTGGTACAGAGGTTCCATCGATAATAATATTGAAATTAGGAAAAAAAATATTATTTTAAGGGATGTATTAAGGGGTTTAATTTTTCATTTTGTCCAAAAACAAACTTAAGTTCACATAATAAAGCCACAAGGCCTGTATTAGCAAATACACTATATTGTCGGCAGGGTTTTGGCACTGCGACCCGAGTTTTTTTTTATTTATTTTGCACTTTTTTAAAATCTATAACTAAGAACTATCTCGCAATCATACTCTTTAAAAAAAAAAATGCATTGAAATCGCCAATCGGATCATCTGTTTTGGAGCTAAGATGCCATAGACAGATGGATAAAGGCTTCTGCGTTTTTGCGTCGGGAACTAAAAAGCGATTTTTGACCAGTAGTTTTATTTATATTTTTGATACATCCTGTATAAATATAATCATGGATGTTGTGAAATGTGACGACATCTGAATGGTGTCAGAACTGTTATACTGTACAATTTGTTTTGAGAGAGTATACCTCTGAAAATGTGAGTGCAGGGTTCACGTTCGACCCTACTTTGCCGCGGCGGTCCTATATTACGTAACAAGTGCACTGCTTGTTGCCTATATCTAGGTAATGTCCATACTCCATACGTCGTATCAGTGACGTGCATACAAATTATTAGTAAATGTTCAATATTAAATAAAAAATTCGACTGATGACCAATCCTATACTTCCCACCTAGTAAATATTTGCAAAAAATAAACACTCTTTTTTTATTCTTTGAGAAAGAGCATGGCCCTCTTTTTTGTTTAGTGATCTACTGATGGCTAGCTTAATATAGCAAAAATCATGGTTACCTTGATTTACGTACAATTTTTATTTTTTTTAGTAAAATATTTTTTTTCTCGAAAACTGTAGATACATTTTAGAGAAAAAAAATATTTACATTTTTTTCATATTATAACATCTAGAATTCATTTATATTTTTTTTACCTATGTTAATACGTGACATTGAGAACGTTTTTTTTAATATCTCAGGATTCACTGAACCGATTTGACTCAAAATCTACTCAGATCTAAGTTAAAGGCTGATAAACACAATAGAACAATCGGCATGGCCGTATGTTGTTCCGTTTTTACGATCTCGAAGGCGAAAAATTGACCACATACACACGCGAACACACAGACACACACACATACAGACATCAGTCAGAAAATGTTCTTAAACGATTGCTAGGGTCTCAAAACGTGAAGATCTGTTAAAATCTCGAAATATTTTGTTCGGACTAAATCCATTATTTCCCTACCATAGGTAGAGGTGGGAAGTAAAAATAGCCCGACTAACAGCAAATACAAAAATACAAAATGTAGAGGTAAAAAAAATGGATGCGTGTACTCTGTACGCGCGTTAGAAATTATACTTCTTTGGCGTGATTAAGAACTAATTTTTAATTTGCATGCAAATAATTTATTGAAATTTAAAATAATAAAAGGACTGGAGTGAATTTATTTATATTTGTTTATATTATGGTAACTATGGAAATCATTAATGATGCAACTTCATCCTGTTAAATTTTCGTGACGCGATGCGCGCGCATTGTAAAAATTCACTCTCATAATTTTTTCATAACGCGCCAAAAGAAGTATAACTTCTCACCACTATATAATTTCCAAAATCTAAAAGAGATACAAAGGCGCAAATGATCGGAATCGATTCAGAGTGATTTTTATCCGACTGCCTAATAGACCGAGAGCTAGTGATAATTTTTTGGTGTTATTTATTCAAGGTCTTATTTTTGTGAAGATGTTGAGAGAGGCATATTAATGTGCCTTGAGTAAGGGATTTTGCTAGATAGCGGTATAGGAGGGATGCAGACCACCCCTAACATTTAACAAAAAAAAATGGTCACAATTATTATTGCTTCAAGGCTGAAATTGTTTATATAGCTTGTCGCTGACCCAATAATGCCATTATAATATTTGCAGATCGATTGGTTAGTATTAAAGGGGTGGAAGATCACCCTAAAGTGTCATGTACCTACCCGACGAAATTTATATTATTAGTTCAAGGTTCAAATTTTAATGTTGTTACGGCGACTGTTTTAGGCATACATTTCAATTTGCAGAACAAAATGAGGTGTCTATTGATTCGTCAGAGTCTCTTGAGTGCTACAGGGTATATGACGTCACTGAAAATTCAATATGGAGGATGCTAGACTCCATTTTGTCAGAATGCAAAAGTAATTTTCCTTCTGAATACATCGATATGGGTATCAAAAGAAAGGTTTTGTTGAGAAAATTTCAAATAGGTAACGTTACGGAAAATTAAATATGGCGGAAGCTAGACGCAATTTTGTCGATACGCAAACAATCTGCAGTAAAACCTTTTGTGTGGGATATCAAATGAAAAGGCATGATTAGATGATTCATCTAAAGGGAAGAAATTAAAAATAAATTATTTAAAAAAACAAAAAAGCCGACTACCTATGTAAAAAGCGAACTTAAAAGAAGGAAACAACAAATTATATTATGCATTCGGAGGCATACATGTTGAACAGAAATATCTGACGCTTCCGACTGCATGTTATCATTTGACCTTGTTTCCATCTTTTAAGTTCGCTTTTTACGCAGTCGGGTTTTTTGTTTTTTTTTAATAATTTTTTTTATCTCGTAAATCAAAAGAAATACAGAATAAGAGATGCGAGTGATCGGAATCGATTCATGTTTGCTGTATGGTCATTTCATAAGCATAAAGAAGAAATAAATTGGTTTCTAAATTTTAAAGCGCTATATTACTGCGCCAGTGAGTATAACTATGCATAAACAAAGCGTTACATTAGTGCTTCAATTTTTTAATGGAAAATATGCTCTACGCTACTGTTCTTCGATGAGGAAATATTGGTTTGCATGCTTTACTCTTCTAGCGTACCTCTCTGTCTCTCTTACATAATATGATATGTTGTCAGTTATTGTTTACTTTATCGTACCTCTATGCGTCTTCTTTGAAAAATGTCATAAAAATCGTATGTCATGTACTTTACATACGTATTTTCTTTAAAAATCCAATATTCTGCGAGATAATATAAATTTTTGTGCGATCTATCAAGAAAGTAGGAGCTTTATTTGAACCTTTTGTTTGACAGAAACTGTTTTTTCGGACTTTCTGGTTGCTACTAGTGATGGGATAATTTGAATCAAAAATAATCGATAAGGCCGGACGCATACACACAATAATTGTTTCCACGACTAAACAGTTTAATCGAGTTGTGTACGTGTCGCGATTTCAACTCGACTAAACTGTTTAGTTGTTAGAGGTGCGCGCATACAATCAATCAGTTGTGCTACAATTTCACTATTAACCTAATGTGCCGTCGAACAACTGATTAGTCGAGCGTATGCTATAGCGTCACACAGCTGTAGACATAAGCTGCCGACGATAGTTGTTCAACAGAAATGTCAAAAGACGATTGATTTTTTTGTTGTACAACTATAGTGTCGATAGTAGCGAATGCAATCTCGAGCCGAGATTGGCAATTCGAGATCTCGCGAGATAAGTTTGGGTTCGAGATTGGCAATTCGAGATCTCGCGAGATTGTCTGGCGAGATTTTGATAAATCTCGACAATTTCGAGATTTCGCCTGCTTTTAAAAAGAACGTATTATTTTGTATCTAAAATACTTAAACTTAATGAAAACTACTTACTTGGGACAGTGTGACTGTGTCACAGTGTACGTGTGTGATTCATTGCGTAGTCACTAGTCAGGGCCGTAGCTAGGGGGGGAGCATTAAGGGGCAATGCCCTACCTTAAAACATCCAATGCCCTACTTTAAGGAATTATAAATAAGCCGCAAAGACTGTCACGACAGAATGACAGACTTGATCTATCTGACATTTGGAAAAACAAGATTAAATTCGTTGGATCTAAATGAAGTTCTTCGGAAATTTGATAACATGGCAAGTTTCTGTATTTTTTTTTTGATTAAATTGTCATTCACCGTTTTTTTGTTTTTGTAATTTGATATCATCAGATGAGGTGGGCAATCCAATTAATAAATTGTAGTCTTTTGCTTCAGCCCTACTTTAAACTTTCAGTGCCCTTATCTTGAATTCAGCTCTAGCTACGGCCCTGTGCGTAGTGCACTGTGCAGATGATTATTATTCATTACTTTCTTTAAATAAACGTTGATTTTTCTGTTTCAAGATTCAATTAATGTTTTGTTTTATTTTGAAAATATAACAGCAATACCCCAACTCACACAGCACACTATGTCAATTAATTATTTTGGAAATAACTTCTTAGGAGTTAGGAAGCATAGCTAGGGTACTATTAGTAACGTTCACGAACATTTGGTTTGAATTGTTCTTAGACATATTCAATATTCACTTAACTTTGTAATTTGTTAGCCATCTATTGCTTGTTATAAGTTAAATAACTGTCAATGTCACTCAAGAAAATAATAATTTAAACAATTTATGCAGAGAAACAAACAGAATCAATTAGCGCGACTGTTCGAGATCTCGACCATATAAGTGTACAATAGATTAATTTCTATGAAAATAAAACAAAATATATTAACACTTACAAATACATATTGTAACCATCGGCCTGGAGTGTCGGTAAGTTGAGAGTAGTCACGGACTTTGTGATCGGCTGTATGTCAGTTAATTGCGTAAAACGAACGTTCTTGATTACGCGCGTTAAAACGAAGATGTGAATTGGCAAGTATTTTTGGTTTTTTGATAGATAAAAATCGACATTTTAAAATTCAGTCTAGTTTTCGCATTGATCAGATAATAATGTAATTTGTGATTTCTGGAGGGGTGTCGGCCACAGGCCGTTGGCCTGTGCAGTGTGCGCGTCTATTTCTCTATTATATGAAGTCGCGAAAAATAATTTGAATGTTCCGTTGTTGATGGGTATAGCTTTTGCTGATTTGAAACCCTATGTTGTGAGAGACAATAATTAATTGCGTTGTTAATGGGTGTAGCTTTTGCTGATTTGAAACCCTATGTTGTGAGAGACAATAATTAATTGCGTTGTTGATGGGTATAGCTTTGGCTGATTTGAAACCCTATTTTGTGAGAGACAATAATTAATTGCGTTGTTGATGGGTATAGCTTTTGCTGATTTGAAACCCTATTCTGTGAAAGACAATAATTATTTGCGTTGCTGATGGGTATAGCGTTCGCTGATTTGAAACCCTATTTTGTGAAAAGCAATAATATATTGTGTCGTGATCAGTAGATCAGATTTTGGAGGTTATTGTGCTTCGCACGTGTTGGATTAAATGTTTAATTGCGAAGTTTTTGAATTTTGCCTCAATATTTCGATATTATCATTTCGACGTATTCAGTTCCCGGACATTGTCAAGGTATTCGATCTCATATGGAGCTACTTCAGTTTGGCAGCTTTTTTTTTGGACGTTGGCACCGATCTACGTTGGCGTTTTCCATCCAACATTACAAGTATCGCCACCATTTTCTTTCGAGTATCTAATTACATCATAACTAAGGTACAGTGTCATTTTAATCTTCCTGCAGTTATGAGAGTGCACCTTTTGGGAAGGTGTGCCCATGTTCATTTTAGTGGTCATGTGAATTTTTCAAAGTTTGAATATATTAAAATAATTCCGTTCATTTTAAAACATTATAGTGTTCAAAATTCACAGCGAGTTAACGTTCAGTCAAAACTTGTTACGCACTGATTACTCTGTTGTGTGATAAATCCCTGTTAACCTTGAATATTTTGCAGTAATTTGAAAAGATAAAAATTATGTTAAAATTGTTATATTAATTTCGCTTAAAGATGTTGTTGACATTTCGGTTAAGTTTTAATAGTACTTGTTGAACTTATTATTGTAAGCATTTTAGCTGTTGTTATCATGTTATGAACTCTTGGTATTAAATATAAATGTTGATCGAGTTATTAATTCTGTATCGTTGCGAAAATTATTTTTAATGTGTTTTTGTACTGTCTTTGTATCATATTATTTGTTGAGCCAATCTGACCGATTACGTTCCTGATTAATATCATGTTACTTATTACGGTTGTTGTTTAACTTCCGAGCTGGGTATTCAGCATTTCAGTTACGTTTTCTGTTTTTCGTATCGGACAGATTGACTTAAAATTCTGTTATTATTATAAAATTATCGGATCCGATTTAGCTAGTGGTTAATTGTTATAAGTACCGATTAAATATTGATTGTCTGTTTATTGTTGCCGGTTAAATTATTGTACTGAGGTACGGAATTTAGAATTTTATTGTTGTGTCATCTAGCGATCTTGAGTCATGATTTTTGTAACTAAATTGTGATAATAGTTTTATTTTATTATTTTCCGTAATTATACTGCTTTATCATTTATTTGTTTTTTTAATTGCTGCGTGCTAACTTTAGCTGAGGTTTTTCTTCCCATTTAGTATTTTTTTGCTGACCAGTATAGGTACCAGTGACGCTTCGACCAACGTTGCTGTTCGTGAGTGTCTCCACAGGTCGTGGCGCCCTTAAATACTTCCATAATCATAATTGTCATCGGAGTATACTCTAAATTTCTATCCCTGTACTGGAAGGTAAGTTCCCCGCACCCACGACCCACCGCGTTGACTATTTTCAGCTGGCCGGAGCAGGTGGCGTTTTAGGCGGCCGTTACAATATGTACCTTACCTACATATTATGTATGTATGTATTATGTAGCTTTAATGAAAATGATTGCACATATATGTGTGTATTAGATCAGAGGAACAATATGTATTGAAATATCGTTCTAACCGGACGATTATTATAAAATTAGGTCGCTTAAACCGGAGTCGTACTATACGGATACGCTTTCATAGTACGTCTATATGAAACCTAACTTGAGTTTGCATTTACGTCGCTAAAAACGGTTAGCCGTTATAGACGGACTCTACTGTCTATGCGCAGGTCCTGAAGGTTCCGTTTTTATCCGTTTTTGTAAAGAAATCCTAAAAATATCAAACCTCCTGGGAAAACTTATAAACTTAGTTCTGAAGTATATTATTATTTCATGAATAAAAACATATTATTATCTAGATATAGTATGACATTTTTACATTTTGTTGAATCAAAGGTTATGTCGATAAGAACGAACTTATTTCCTTTAACAAAACGCCTTTTTAAAGTCAGTGGTTCGACAGTGTTTATATGTGTTACATTTTGTGTCCCCACAGTCGGTAAAGTCGCTGTCTTTATTATCAGCTTCTATTCAATCCGGTATCTAAATACATATTTATGTATGACTACACAATCGACTCCTCTCTCAGCATTTTTTTAAAAGAATTTTTTTCATTCATTTAAAAAAGTAGACCCGCTACAAAATACCTACTTTTCACTTTACTTTCAAAACATTTTGACAGTTCATTTGCGTCGCCATCTTTACTTTTGCAGTAGGTCGTGAGTATGTAATCGCAGGCGGATATAGAGCGAATAAACAGAAATTGCTATGGCAACCGCGTTTACTTACCGCACTTGCTATGTTATGTGCGTGTGTTTTAAAGGCCACCAACAGCTAAGGTTATTTGGGCCTAGCACCAATTCATATCTTCAATTCATTATTTTTTTTTTACTTCCCACCTCTACTATGGTAAGGAAGTAATGGATTTAGTCCGAAAAAAATATTTCGAGATTTTAACAGATCTTCACGTTTTGAGACCCTAGCAATCGTTTAAAATCATTTTCTGACTGATGTCTGTATGTGTGTGTGTGTATATGTGTGTATGCATATGTGTGTATGCATATGTGTGTGTGTGTGTATGTGGTCAATTTTTCGCCTTCGATATCGTAAAAACGGAACAACATACGGCCATGCCGATTGTTCTACTGTGTTTATCAGCCTTTAACTTAGATCTGATTAGATTTTGAGTCAAATCGGTTCAGTGGATCCTGAGATATTAAAAAAAACGTTCTCAATGTCACGTATTAACATAGGTAAAAAAAAATATAAATGAATTCTAGATGTTATAATATGAAAAAAATGTAAATATTTTTTTTCTCTAAAATGTATAGTTTTCGAGAAAAAAAATATTTTACTAAAAAAAATAAAAATTGTACGTAAATCAAGGTAACCATGATTTTTGCTATATTAAGCTAGCCATCAGTAGATCACCAAACAAAAAAGAGGGCCATGCTTTTTTCAAAGAATAAAAAATGAGTGTTTATTTTTTGCAAATATTTACTAGGTGGGAAGTATAGGACTGGTCATCAATCGAATTTTTTTTGTAAAAATTAAAAATCCAATTGACACTTTTACCAGCTCTCGAGCTAGAACCCGGGAACTGGGACCTTGTAATAGAGGACCATAGCAACGCCATGTAAGCGACAGGATTACTACACTCTCGGCCATTTTCAAGCCCTGCTATATGTTATGAAAACACTACGCCTGCCTGTTAAATGATCCAATACAGGCCAGTATACATGCATCGAAAGTAGCTATTTTGTAGTGGGTATGGCAAAAAGATAATTTTAAACCTGTTCGATAATAATTTGTTACGACCCTTCGGAACACGTTAAAAAACGATTGCCAGCAGATAAAATATAAATTCTGTACAAATTTCTAACAAAATTAAATTTACGTTGAAACGTCTAAACACGATTGACAGTTTGACACTTTTTCATATCATACAAATATTTTTTTTTCACCGTTATTGTTAGTGATAGGTGATACGGCGATACAATGGGGCGCAGCGTACACCAAGGTGGGGTGGATTTTTTTTTTAACTTTAAATATAGATGGACAAATATGATAGCCTCATTTTTACACTTGTGTGGTCTGTCTTGGAATTTTAGTACGTCTAGACTAGACTTGCTACTAAAAATTACAATCTGGATATCAATATTTTAGGGCCTTAGAATAGCCGAGCGTGTAGCAATGCTGTTGTTTACATGGCGTTGCTATGGTTTCTCTATTACAAGTCCCCAGTTCCCTGGTTCTAGCCCGAGAACTGGTAAAAGTGTCAATTGGATTTTCAATTTATTATTAAAAAAAAATAATGAATTGAAAATATAAATTGGTGTTAAGCCCAAATAACCTTAGCTGTTGGTGGTCTTTAAAACACACACACAATCAGTATTTTAGACTAGGGGTGTTCTGATCCATCAAAAAGTATCGATACTAGGTATCGATCTGGATCGTATTATAAAGTATCGATACAGAATAAAATCGTATTATAAAAGATGATACTCAATATATCGATACATTATCGATCCAGTATCCCAGAACATAAAAATGAGCAAAAAAAAAACAACCTGTAAGTAATCCTGCTAATAACCATTCTAAGAACTAGACTAGACATACCTATCGATATGCTCCAAAATGTATCGATACAAGTTATGTATCGCATTAAAAAAATCGATACAAAATATCGAGTATCGAAAGTTAAAGTATCGATACACTAAAAGATCGATCCGTATCGCGCATCCCTATTTTAGACCCGATATTTTCGGGATTAGAGATAACTTAAGTTCTGATATCGAGCTTAGGATTTTCATTTTTACTTCCCACCTCTACTATGGTAAGGAAGTAATGGATTTAGTCCGAAAAAAATATTTTGAGATTTTAACAGATTTCACGTTTTGAGACCCTAGCAATCGTTTAAAATCATTTTCTGACTGATGTCTGAATGTGTATGTGTGTGTGTGTGTGTGCGTGCGTGCGTGTGTGTGTGTGTGTGTGTGTGTGTGGTCAATTTTTCGCCTTCGATATCTTTAGAACGGAACAACATACGGGCATGCCGATTGTTCTGTTGTATTTATCAGTCTTTAACTTAGATCTGATTCGATTTTGAGTCAAATCGGTTCAGTGGATCCTGAGATATCCAAAAAAACGTTCTCAATGTCACGTATTAACATAGGTAAAAAAAAATATAAATGAATTTCCAGATGTTATAATATGAAAAAAATGTAAATATTTTTTTTCTCTAAAATGTATAGTTTTGGAGAAAAACAATATTTTACTAAAAAAAAATAAAAATTGTACGTAAATCAAGGTAACCATGATTTTTGTTATATTAAGCTAGCCATCAGTAGATCACCAAACAAAAAAGAATAAAAATTAAATTGTGTTTTAAAGACCACCAACAGCTAAGGTTATTTGGGCCTAGTCAAAGAAAAAAAAAAAAGAGTGTTTATTTTTTGCAAATATTTACTAGGTGTGAAGTATAGGACTGGTCATCAGTCGAATTTTTTTAAGTATATCCAAAAGTATACCTATATAGAGCATATGCACAACATATACAATAGAAGAATATCGCTTGTGGGGGGCTTCACCAAATAAGGTATATCATTAAATATTAAAGCTGGGTCGAAAATGGCTTCACGGACTATCCATGAGCAGAGATGGGATTCGAAAGGCCAGTTCGCTGACCATTACACTACACTGTCCTCTCAGAATTTTCATATTTAGTTTTCTCTCTATTTAAATTTAATTGCCTGCAAGTCAGCAACCAATTTACACGTTGCAATATTATTAAATCAATCATTTATTGTATTTAGTCCAGTCACGAGAGCTTAAAAAGGTAGATCCACCTTGCGTTTTGTGCAGCAAATGATTTTATTTTTTTGTGTCCTCAAGCATGTTTAGTAGATGTCAAATCCAAGTTTGCGACCTCTAAAACAGGGCGGGGGAGTTTTGGTGGGCTAAAAACCACGATTTTTTTGCAATTTTTTTTGGTTTTTTGCTTAAAACATAAAAACGGCTGGTCCTATCGAAAAAATGATTCTATTCAAAATTAAAGGGCACAAAATTTACTTCAAAATGCACTAGTCAAATATGTTTTTATTCCGATTTTTACCGACTCTACAGAACTAAGAATACAAAAAATAAAAAAATAAACTCTTTTTTTATTTGAAGACGCTAATCTCAGGAACTACCAGTCTGTAAAAGAAGCAAAGTAGTAATCAATGAGACCCTATACGAGTTTTTGAAAAATTCAATCCCGAAGAGTGAAAACTGAAGTGTAGGATATTTATTGTAATAACAAAAATCCTACACCCACGTTTTCCCCCCTTTAGGATTGAATTAAAAAAAAATATCGAATAGCCTATAACCTTCCTTAATAAACGGGCTATCTAACAAAAAAAAAATTTTTTCAAATCGGACTGGTAGTTCCTGAAATTAGCGCGTTCAAACAAAAAAAAAATAAACTCTTTTTTTGTTTGAACGCGCTGATCTCAGGAACTACAAGCCCGATTTGTAAAAAAAAATTTTGTTACGATAGCCCGTTTATTGAGGAAGGTTATAGGATATACGAGTTTTTTTTTAAATTTAACCCCAAAGGGGGTAAAACGTGGGTGTAAGATTTTTTGTAATAACAAAAAATCTTACACCCCCGTTTTACCCCCTTTGGGATTGAATTTAAAAAAACTCAAATAGCCTAAAACCTTCCTTAATAAACGGGCTATCTAACAACATTTTTTTTTTTTAATCGGACTTGTAGTTCCTGGGATCAGCGCGTTCAAAAAAAAAGAGTTTATTTTTTTTTTGTTTGAACGCGCTAATTTCAGGAACTACCCATCCGATTTGAATTTTTTTTTGTTAGATAGCCCGTTTATTAAGGAAGCTTATAGGCTATTCGAGTTTTTCAATAGTTAAAAGCATGAAAAAATGCTTTTTTTTCATTTTGGTAAATTTTGGCGATTTTCTAAGTTCTGTAGAGTCGGTAAAAATGGGAACATAAACATATTTGACTAGTGCATTTTGAAGTAAATTTTGTGTCCTTTAATTTTGAATAGGACCATTTTTTCGATAGGACCGGCCGTTTCCATGTTATAAGCAATAAACCGGAAAAAGTGCAAAAAAATCGTGGTTTTTAGCCAAAACTTCCCCGCTCTGTTTTAGAGGTCGCAAACTTGGATTTGACATCTCCTAAACATGCTTGAGGACACAAAAAAATAAAATCATTTGCTGCACAAAACGCAAGGTGGCCTTCCTCTCGTGACTGGACTAATTGGTCTTATTGTATAATTTTTGTTTGACCTAGTTACTTATGTCATAATATCTATCCTAACTACAGCATTTTTGAAAATTATATTAAAAAAAAATTATTATTAGATTAAAAACTCGCAAGAAAGTTCTTAAAATATTATTGTTAAAATATTTGATTTATTAAATGTACAACGTTTCGTCAAATATTTTGTCCACTATCCTGCGATTTTTCTTAATTTTATTATAATCACGATGGACACGATTTCTAATATAAATTATTGTTATTTTTGTTAATGTTAAATAATTTATAAACTGCATTGCAAATTAATAAAACAAATAGAACTATTAATTATTTATATAATTGCAATCAGACTCAAGTATTCAATTATCGTTTAAAATGGGTAAATCTGTATCGTGGGTGCAGACAGATAATGTAATACTTTTAAATACAAATAATTGTAATCGTTGTCATAAAATTGTAATTATATTTTTTTTTATATTTTAAATTGTTATCCAATACCTATATGTATTCATTATAAAAAACAAGAGGACAGTATGGCTCAGTTGGTAGCATCGCGGCCTCTGAATCAGACTGTCGTGGGTTCGAATCCCACCTCTGCTCATGGATGTTTTGTGATGTTATTTAGTTTTTAAGTGATATATTATATTTGTTGTATTTAAGACGCTAATGACCTAAGTTGTCGACGCGTCTATAATCCACAATAAATAAATAAATAAATATAAAAAACAAAAATATTAAAAGCCTTCGGGGAATCGAACCTGGGTTTGGCGTACATACTGTTTTGTTTCACATGTCAACCACTTCCGATTATTTCTGTTACATCTAATATTTCTAAAATGCTACCCCAGTATGAGATATTATATGTTATTCACGTCAAAACATCAAATCGATGGGGTAGTATTAAAGTCCCCCCAGGGGGGACATTGGAATGTGGTTGCTATCGCAAATTGTATTCTAATGTTCTTTGGGAATTAGCGCTCCCAGGGACCCGAGCTCGTACCAGTCGGTTTGTGTATGCCGGCTAACGGATTTTAATACACAAATATATTATATGTTGTGTTGAAGACGCTAATGACCTGAGTTATCGACGCGTCTATAATCTACAATTAATTAGTGTATTTGCCATATGGCACATACACTATTGGCGTCGGTCGGATGGTGGGACCTAGGGGTCGGACCAAAATTTCTCGACGTTTCATAGCCTCCTGAACAGTTTGCCACCATTTTTAAAAATGTTTATGTATATATGTATGTATATATATATATATTTATATATATATTTATATATATATTTATATATATATTTATATATATATGTGTGTACTCTATAACTCTCGACAGACTTAATCGATTTAAACGAAATTTGGTACACACATTGGAACCCCTTACCGCACGAAGCCTATTTAAAATGGGCCCGATCGAACCATTTTAAGGGTTGTATTTAGGGGTTGAAAAAAGTTTTTGGGCCCAAAATTACCGAAAAAATTCTCAGAATCGTTTCAAAATTGAAATTTAACCCTTTAGTAAAGATTAAAATGTGCTGTTAAAATTTTAATAAAATCGGCCCGACAGGACCGGACTTACAAAAATTTTATGAAAACACTGGTTTGCGGATAGTGATTTACTTACCGAAGGGTGTATTTAATTTGGTACAAAGGTTGCATTGATAATATTATTGAAATTAAGAAAAAAATATTATTTTAAGGGATGTATTAAGGGGTTAAATTTTTTATTTTGTCCAAAAACAGACTTATGTTTACATAATAAAGCCACAAGGCCTGCATTAGCAAATACACTATATTGTCGGCAGGGTTTGGCACTGCGACCCGAGTTTTTTAATTAATTAGTATTAGAAACAAAATAAAATATAGTTACTTCTTACCACAACAGTTTTATTGATGGATGTACATTTCGAAAGCTTAGCTTTCGAAATGTACATCCATCAATACATCAATAAAACTGTTGTGGTAAGAAGTAACTATATTTTATTTTGTTTTTATTCCAACCACAGTGCTCATATATATTTTTAATTAGTATTAGATTGAATAGTGACAATATTAGGTATTGGAGGACAGAATCGTCCCACAGATAACCAGTCAACTTCTGCTCCATTGATGTTGTGAGTCTATAATATACTTAGTATATGGTTTAAATATTTATTTATATTTTGTATACCGCATGTGTCCAGACTTCCACTCAGCTCGTTTCAGTCAAACAATAAACATCTGAAAGTACATTATAGGGCACATCACACGGGGGTGGCGCGACTACGCCTGAACAAAACAAAAGACTCTGTATCTCTGTTCCCCTTTTTGCTCCCGGCGTCCATCGTGGAGCGACGCTTTTAAAACCTACAGTATGATTCCTTCCAATTTTCGAGGTTATAATCACGCCGAATAATAGCGATTATATAATCCATACATAATTGTTTTTAATAAATTCCAGGGGTACCATAGAGCAGGTACCTAGCCTTCTTTTAAATCAAAAGGACACAGGGTATCTCTAACCTCTAACCTTTATTTTATTTCTTTCAGAGACATTCTTAGTCTTTTTATAAAGTTCTATTTTTGAAGTGAAAACTTCTTTAGGCACACTTTGTGTTCTTTTTGAATAGTGAACAAAAGTGAACCGTTACGCTCGGCTCGGTGACGCTGAATCGGGTTTACTCGGCTCCACTCGACATCAAGCGCGCTCGGGTCGGTGACCACGTTTACTATTTCAAGAATTACGTTTTTATTATTACGTATTATAATAATGAAATAATAGTGTAATTTTGTATGTTTTGCATATAATCAAGTTTTCACTTCTGTCGTGTGATTATAAGAACACACCCACTTTTTTTAATAGCGTTTTCAGCTAGTATGCACTTTTTGACACTAGTTGCGCGTAGTTTTACACTGTTCAAATAAAATTCATTTGATCGTCAGTTTTATTATGAGACGGGTACATTTTGTTAGCAGTGGTAGATGCTGTTCTGAGTAAAAAAAGAGACGTAATAAGCACCATAAACTGTATAAATGCAGTCCGCTACTGACAAAAAACCACCGACTTGAATCGGAACTCGAATACACTTGCGATTCGAACCGAAGACCGACGAACTGGCGGTCCAAATATCAAGGCTCGACAGACATTTTAAGCGACGATGCGGACCGTCGGTACATTGGCAGTTTAGAACCGCGAGTTGAATCGCGGCGAGTCGAACGGATGAAAAAGAACGAAATGTATGGGGCGCTCTAAACGGAGACGTATGGCACGCCGTTTTACTATTTAATCGTAAAATATTTTTACAAAATATATGAAAATATTTAACACTTTCAATTTCAGAAAAAATTTTTTAGTGAATATTTTTTATGTATCTACTGACATAATAAAAATACAATTTTATTATGTCCTGACATAAAATTAAATGCTTAAATAATATTATGTACATAATATTATTTCTTGAATTTTTATTGTTGAATTAAAATTATGTACCTACATAATTTTAATTCTGCATCTCTTTCTACAGCATAGTGTAACATACTGTAGAAAGAGATGGAGAATTAAAATTATGTATATAATTTTAAATCGAGAATAAAAATTCAAGAAAAAAAATTATGTACATAATAATAATTCGGAAAAAACGACGAATTATAATTATGTTGCGACATAATTATAATTATTTAGGATTCTTCTCTTGGAAAAATAAAAATATTTTTATTATCTTGTGACATAAAAATAATTGAAAATAATTTTATTATGTATAGAAATAATAAATATTTTTTTAACTAAAAATATCCTAGCGAAAAAAAATAAAATTATGCCCCTACATAATAATAAATCAGTTAATTTACTATAAACCAATACAAAAAATGAATAATTTCCAGAATTAATATTATGTACATAATTTTATTTCTTGAACTTTTATTGTTGAATTAAAATTATGTACCTACATAATTTTAATTCTTCATAAAAACAAAATAAAATATAGTTACTTCTTACCACAACAGTTTTATTGATGGATGTACATTTCGAAAGCTAAGCTTTCATCTTCAGCGAACACTACATGAATGAAATAATACAAAAAGGGTATTTATATACTAATATAACAGGTAATAAAATAATTAACAATTTGTTAATTATTTATATACTTATAATTATTTATATACTAATATAACAGGTAATAAAATAATTAACAATTTGTTAATTATTTTATTACCTGTTATATTAGTATATAAATACCCTTTTTGTATTATTTCATTCATGTAGTGTTCGCTGAAGATGAAAGCTTAGCTTTCGAAATGTACATCCATCAATAAAACTGTTGTGGTAAGAAGTAACTATATTTTATTTTGTTTTTATTCCAACCACAGTGCTCATATATTTTTTTTTAATTCTTCATCTCTTTCTACAGTATAGTGTAACATACTGTAGAAAGAGATGGAGAATTAAAATTATGTACATAATATTAATTCGGAAATTTTGTTTTATTGTAATTAAAATATTTCCAAAAAAAATTTATTTCTGTTTTGACTTTTTAAATTTCAGATAATTTTGCTTCTACTATTAAATAGTAAAACGGCGTGCCATAGAGACGTATAATAAGATTTCTACTGTAGAACAAAAGAAGGGCGAGAATGCCGCAGAAAGCGTACAAAATTCAATAAAGCCGAGCGCGAAGTGCTGTTGTAATTTAAACGCAATGAATTCCATCAGCTGGAAAAATCGCATCATATAATTTCAAAGTATATACCTAATGTGTTTTTGTCTATTTAGCGAAATGGTCAACGGGGATATTCTTAGCTCTCATAGAATGCCACGTACAATTCAATATAATAAGGTTCTACCGTTCTACAGTGTGTCCAATTTTCATATCAATATGATGATTTCGAAAAAGTCCCTTAAATATGGAAAAAAATCAGTACGTCTTGTAACATAACGTTATAGGCCGAGAGCTAGTGAAAATTTTTAAGTGTTATTTATTCAAGGCCTTATTTTTGTGAAGATGTTGAGGGAGGCATATTAAAGTGCCCTGGGTACCTATTGTGTAACTCGTTTTTAGTGATTTCATTCATGTGAGATTGCTCACGCGATTGTGTATTTTCCACACAAATGAAAAGTGAACTATTTCACGTGAAATTATTCACCATCGAATTTGTCAGTGAAACGTGAAATAAGAGTGAGACAGAGAGTAAATTGAAAAAGGACACATATAAAAATACCTTAATATGACAGCTTTGTTCTTATAGATAGATAATAAAAGAAATGCAATAAACGATAATACACAAATTTGAAATATCTTTAATTTTTTAAACATAATTATAGGCAAAAACACATTATGAATTTATATATTTTTTTATAATACATAAATTTGAAAATAAATTTCTCTTTTATTTTTTAAACATAATTATACGCAAAAACACATTATGAATATATAATATAAGATCGATAAATTAAATTACAAAGTTCACTTTATTTATATATCTACTTCATCAATTTTTGATTCTCCTTACGTTCATTGTTATTTATCTGTCAAACACCGCATAATATAACCTCATATCCGCATTAATTTGTATTTTTAAAGTGAAAATATCCAACAAAAAAGAAAATCCCTACTTTGTGGCCTAGTGATTTCACGAGTGAATATGTTACACAATTGAGTGAAAATTTTCACGTGACATGAAAATGAACAAATTCACAAAAGTTACACAATAGCTCCCCTGACTAAGGGATTTTGCTAGATAGCAGTATGGGAGGGATGCAGACCGCCTCCAACATGTAACACAAAAAATGGTCACAATTATTATTGCCTCAAGGCTGAAATTGCTTGTATAGCTTGTCGAATTGAATTGTGAATTATAGACGCTCGACAACAGAGGTCAATAGCGTATATAGCTTGTCGGTGAACCCAATAATGGCATTATAATTTTTGCAGATCGATTGGTCAGTATTAAAAGGGTGGCAGATCATGCAGATGACTCTAAACGTGTTGTGTACTCGACGAAATTTTTATTATTAGTTCAAGGTTCAAATTTTAATATGATGTTACGGCTACTGTTTTAAGTATATGTTTCAATTTACAGAACAATATAAACACCTAGGCGAGTAAGTTTCCCTCTAAGAGAGGGGGTTAATACCGACATTTTGTTCTGCAAATTGAAATGTATGCTTAAAACAGTCGCCGTAACAACATACTAAAATTTGAACTTTGAACTAATAATATAAATGTCGTCGGGTACATGGCACGTTTAGGGTGATCTGCCACCCCTTTAATACTGACCAATCGATCTGTAAATATTATAATTGCATTATTGGGTCACCGACAAGCTATACAAACAATTTCAGCCTTGAAGCAATAATAATTTTTTTGGTAACATGTTGGGGGCGGTTTGCATCCCTCCTATACCGCTATCTAGCAAAATCCCTTACTCAGGGAGTGTTAATATGTCTCCCTCAACATGTTCACAAAAATAAGGCCCTGAATAAATAACACCAAAAAATTGTCACTAGCTCTTGTCTATTAGTAGCGTTACTATTGCGGGTAGACAGATGAATTAATACCGTTAAACACAATATATGTATTCGTTGTCATGGAAAAGAATACATCGACTTTTATTTATCTCTGAGAGCCTAAAAATTAGAGCCAGAGGGTGAGCCGGGTGGTCCATGGCCCACCTTAAACTGTCTTGGACCACCCCTTGGCCCACCCTGGCATAATCCCCAATTTTAGGTTATCTTTTAAATAGGTACGTTTTTATCTCTCGAAATTCCAACAATTTTTCTTTTAAAATCTAAAGCAAGTAACCTGGGTTAAAATTTTATCGAACACTGCAAAATTTTGGGAATAAGTATTATTGATAAACCTTCAGATCACCATGCCTAACACTGACCTACCCTAGAAAAAAACCCTATAGCGCCGCTATTGAATTAGAGCCTAAAAACTGGCGGTTTATTATAAAACGAACTATGGAAATGCCATTAATTGAACAACGATGTCCCTAAAATTCTCAGTTATTCACAATCTGTTTAATAATAAATCAAAAAATAAATCGGTGGAAAATGTCTTTTTTTAATTGCATGATACTTATGCCGTAGTCTTTGATGTTATATTTCTTGTTTTAAATCTCAATTTTGCGTGAATCAAGGAACATATACGATTATACGTTCCCCCTCTTGTGAAGATAATGCAGTGCCCTAACTGACACTGCTTTATCAGCTGTTTTAAGGTAATAATTTCCACTTCGATGTACGCACAAGTAAATGATCAAAATCAAATTATCCAATCAGTGTTTGTGAAAAGAGATTTGAACTTAATATTCCTGTTTTATTTCCTTACAGTCCCATAAAATTAAATATCTATATCTTCTTAAAAACTCCGGTTGCAGCGCCGACAAAATAGGATATTTAGTCGTTCCACGAGGACAGTGTGGTCCAGTGGTTAGCGTCGCAGCCTCTGAATCAGACTGTCGTGGGTTCGAATCCCGCCTCCGCTCATGGATGTTTTGTGATGTTATTTAGTTTTAAGTGAGTTGTTATTTGATGTAAACAAGACGCTAATGACCTATGTTGTCGAGGCGTCTATAATTTACAATAAAAAAATAAATAGTCGTTCCACCACAATATAATATGAGGGCTTGTAAATTAGTCGAACGTGTTGCAATGCCGTTGTTCGTATATAAGGTGTTTTTGTGGCTTCTCTATTACAAGCCCCCAGTTCCTAGGTTCGATTCCGAAACTGGTAAAAGTAACAACTGGATTTTCAATTTATTATAAAATAATTTATTATTGTATATCTATTTGCGTAATGAGGCATATTACTGACGAGTAGTGACAGCATGTTAAAACGAGTGAAAACGAGTTTTAACAGTCTCACGAGTCATAATATTATTACGCATGACATATAATATACGGTATTTTTTGCCATACCAATTATAAATTAGCTGCTTTTCAAACATTTTTTATAGTTCATTTGTGTCGCAAATTTCACTCCTATAGTAGGCCGAGGCCCGCACAGGAATATGTAATAGCGGGCGGATCAGGCGAACAAACATAAATCATATGGAAATGGCTTGCTTTCTCAGAGTAGTGTGGAAAAGATACGTTCCCGTACACCGGCCTGTTAAAAGTCACCCTAGATGCATACATACATGCGTGTAAAGCAGCTATATTATAGTGGGTATGGCAAAAAAATAATATCTTCTATTACGTAAACTATATTGTCCTGTACAAAATGAAACATTTAACACCTTAATTTTTGAAGGACGGCTTTGAATCCAGAATTGAAATGGTTTTTGAGATTATATTTTTGATAATTTTTTTCAAACTTTGTTGAAATAAAAATGCAGGAAAACGTAAATCCAATAGTATATTGCAATACAAGGTAAGAAACTTGGCATTTGCAACCAGTGTGAAGTTTGCTGCCCGAGGTACGAGGGCATGCAAGTTGCAACCACACGTTGTTGCAAACGCCAAGTTTCATACCGAGTAATTGCATATTATTTTTCACAATAACTCTATTGACAATTTGATTTGAGGTACCTACAATTTGGGCGCGCAAAAAAGTCGCAAAAATATTAGATCTGTCTTTATGTGGGCTTATGTCTGTCATTTTCACGTTTATGAATATTACCTATATGCGGATTTAATATAGCTCTATCGCCTTCTTAATTTGACGTTTTATATGCGGATCCAATCGCTCTGTCTCCCTCTTAGCAACATTAAAAAACAGAGAGAACCGATCTGAAAATTTTCGTCCCTAGGGATGAAAATGCTAAGTTTCAACCCGCTAACAGGTACCGAAAATCGAATTTTCAATAGCGGCGTTGTGAAAAATTACGTTTCACCCTAATTTAAAATTGACGATATTGCTGACTGAAAATACAACTGATGTAAGATAGTCATGGCAACGACATGTACATTGTACAACTTATTACTAGACGTGGGTCGTTACGTTATTTTCAAGAAACGTAACGAAACCAGTGACTTGGTCGGCGTCACCTGTTTCAAAACTAGTGATTTTTGTAACTAGTTATTTTTATTCAGCTACTGTGATTGCTTGCATAAATATCTCCACCAGTTACCAACTATACAGTTACACACGAAACGAGACGAAACTAAAATACATTAAATCACTATCTTAAGTGTTTGTAGCTATACACTGTGCGTGTTCGGGTTACTTCGGATTCATTCGTGTCACTGTCACCCGCTCTCGCTTAGTAACGCATTTGCAAAAATCACTACTTGTAATGTAACTCGAAACTAGTGATTCGGTTACATACCGCGTAGCTAGTTATTGTAACTAGTGACGTGAAATAACGACCACGTCTACTTATTACATATTTCAGCAGATGTGATTTTTAATAATTCATGCAGTGGCTAAAACTCCACCGAGCGGAAATTATCTAGGGTTGGGTCAACCGTTTCTTGGTGCAAGAAAAGAATTTACGGCCTATAGGTACCTAAGTATTTTTTTGGGATTTTTAATCAAGATATCTCTTTATAGGACCACAAGCAACTGAATCGACTCGGATCGGTCGACTCGGAACGGTACGATTGACACGTCAGCGTATACTGAATCGGTAAATTCCGTGTTTTCAGCAGCTCAGTAGTACAGTTATACTAGCAGCCATTTAGTAATATCGTTAAACAATTTTAAATATATAATTAAAAAAAATGAGTTCGAGTTCATCAGAATCTGAAGCGCACTTTACACGATCA
This sequence comes from Mongoloraphidia duomilia, assembly GCA_039654895.1. Taxonomy (NCBI): domain Eukaryota; kingdom Metazoa; phylum Arthropoda; class Insecta; order Raphidioptera; family Raphidiidae; genus Mongoloraphidia; species Mongoloraphidia duomilia. The sequence goes on from CM077523.1 coordinate 12,962,816, forward strand.
GTATCTAATATCTATTACTGTCAACAGTTGTGCTTCAGTAATATTGTCAGTTCTTTATTATTTCAAATCAATTCTTGTTTAATAATTAATTCAACAATGAATTTAATCCACAAGGCATCCACCAGGTAGTGAATAGTATTTCTTAACATATCAGTCAGCATATTATGCCATCATGATTGTTAAACGTCAAACGATTGTTATAAGATAATATATTAGGAAAAAATCAGAAGCCACTGTCGGGACTTGAACCCGAAATTCCCAGTTTCCGGCTGGTTCAAGTCCCGACAGTGGCTTCTGATTTTTTCCTTATATATCTTAAAACAATCGTTTGACGTTTAACAATCATGATGACATAACATGCCGACTGATATGTTAAGAAATACTATTCACTACCTAGTGGATGCCTTGTGGATTAAATTCATTGTTGAATTAATTAATAATTATTATATTGTTGTCCACAATTACCTAACTCATATACTGTTATTCAATTCTTGTTTTATCAGAGGGCACCTTGACGAGGATGTTATGATTGTCTTAGTATGCGAAGAAATATAAAAACATAAACAAATATTCTGGATCCATAATATTAATCCCTATGAAGAGTTTTACCACTTATTTTCGGATAAAATTTCAACAGATATAGGTATGATTATTCTGCTTTTTTGAGCTTACTATACTTGATATATAGTTAAAAACCGTAGGAACATTCGACAATTTTTGCCCCTTCTATCATTCTCTGCCTCTTGAGTGTAATCAATATTGTAACAGAACTGTATGGTAATTTCGGTAAAAATCTTTATTTCATTTAAATGCAGGACAACGGTACATTAACTAACTAACACAACTATGCACAATTATTATTTGTCAATTTGTCATTATTTATAACTGTTATAAATAACTGTTATTTGTCACTTTTATATATCACTGTTCGTCCGAACCACTTCTGTCTACGTTCCAAAGACAACTCACTATGTTCACTATTTATTTATTTATCACTGTTATTTATTTATCTCTGTTATTTATTTATCATTATATATATATATATATATATATATATATATATATATATATATATATATATATCATTGTTCGCCGATCCACTCTCTCCAACGGTTCAGAGACAACTGATTCCAATAATCATATCACCTATACTTATAAACTTCTAAACGCACCCCTAAGATCAAGGATGGCATATAGATAGATAGATAATTTTATTGTCAATAAGAGATACATAGATCTTTATGACACGTCAAAATAAAATTTGTTAAACACGATATTAATTATTTAAGAAATCTAAAAATTCATTCACACTATAAAATGCATTTTCCAGTAAGAGTATTTTTATATTTTTTTTGAAGGCATTTATTTCGTCAACTTTTAAACTTGCCGGTAGTTTGTTGTACAGAGTTGCTGCGAAAATCGATGGGCAAAACTTATAAGCGTCAATGCTTGCCAAAGTTAGCTTTATATATATATATATATTATGATCGTGACCATCCTCTGTCAAAGAATAATCAGATTCGTTGTAATGGGCATAAACTAATACATGACATATGAAGATACAAGGTATTGTCATAATTTTTTCACTAACAAAAATTGGTTTGCATGAGTCGTATTTATTTATTTTAAACATTGTGCGTATAATAGCTTTCTGTTTAATAAAAACCCGAGTAGAAGAGGTGTTATATCCCCACACAACAATACCATACTTTAACAGAGGATGGACATGACCATAATAAATCGACTTTAAAATATCTTTATTAGAAAATGAATGCAAAGCTTTTCTCATGACATACACATACCGAGATAACTTTTTACATATGACTGTGATATGACAATCCCATTTTAAGGAGTTCTGAATGCTAATTCCGAGAAATTTAGTGTCTTCAATGGTTTTTATTAGTTGACCGCTTATACCGATTCTGACACCAGAGTCATTTCTATATTGTGAAGTTTTAAAATGCATGATTTTAGTTTTACTTTCGTTTAGGATTAATTTATTATTGTCACACCACATTTTTATGTCTGCTAAGACCAAAGATCCATTTTCATAAAGTTTCTCAGCTGTATCCGCTGTAAATAAGACAGTCGTATCATCAGCATAGATTATTACTTCAGTAGTTGATTTAATACAATTTGGAATGTCGTTTATATAAAGAAGAAATAAGACTGGTCCTAATACCGATCCTTGAGGCACACCCAACCTTACTTGACTGGGATCGGAGTATTGGTTACCCACATATACTCTTTGTGATCTGTTACTCAAATATGACGCAATCCATGAATGACTCTCACCTCTGAATCCATACTTTTCCAGTTTATCTAACAATATTTCATGGTCCACTAGATCGAATCCTTTTGAAAAGTCACAAAATATTGCTGCACAGTGACGTTTTTTGTTTAACTGTTCTGAGACTTTATTTATAAATCGATATATCGCTGTTTCGGTGGATCTAGATGTACAAAAACCATGCTGTGAATCAGTGATAATTTTATTACTGTATAGAAAAGACATAGCACGTTTCAGATAGACATATTCAAGATTTTTTGAAAAAACAGACGGTATCGATATAGGCCTATAGTTGGCCATACTGGTTTTGTCACCACCTTTATGAATCGGTATAACTTTTGATTCCTTTAAATCATTGGGAAAAACACCACTACTAAATGATAAATTTATTAAGTATGTAAGAGGTAATAAAATGAATTGGTATGCTCTTTTTAAGATAATTCAGTTAATTTCATCTGTTCCACATGAAACTGAACTATTCATATCAGAAATAATTCCTTCAATTTCTTTTTCATGTACTGGAGACAAAAAAACGCTGTTTGGAAAATTGTTATATATAACATTTTTGTAATTATTGTTTCTATTGATAGTGGAAAATATACTTTTAATTGAATTGGAAAAATTTTATTGAATTCATTACTAACCATGACTGGATCGTTTATTTCGAAATCATCTACCTTTATCGTTAGCTTATTAAAATGTGTAGCTTTGAAATTGAATTCAGAATTGATTGCCATCCATAATGCCTTACCTTTATTTTTACTGGAATTTATTTCATTTTCAAATGTATTTTGTTTGGAATTTCGCAGCAACTTCTCATAGAATTTTTTATATGTTATATATTGATTTCTAAACCTTTTATCGTTCTTTGACAATTGAAATAAATCCATCAATTTTTCCTTATGGTATGTAATTGCTGAAGATATCCATATTGGTCTTTTTTTTTCTTTATAATTTTTCTTTTACTGGGAAATGCGGAAACGAAATAAAATTTAAAAGTATTCAAGAAATTGTTTAAACTCATATTAACATCATCGGACATAAATACTTCAGACCAAGATTCATTTTGCAATAAATGGCAAAAATAGTTAATATTAGATTCAGAAAAAGATCTTTCAGATACTGGAGAAATGACATGATTAATTGATAAATCCTCAAAAAGTATTTGAGTACCGTAATGATCAGATATATTGCACTGCAATACACAGGCTCCATAATGTTGACAATATAGAAACGGAATCCTGAATCTTTCTTCTTTGTTGAAACATTAGTTAACTGCATTTTCTTTGTTTTGACGATTTTGTAATTTGTATTACTAATTTACAAATAAACTATTCTATTCTATTCTATTAATCCACGAGTGCGCAAATGACCTTTCCGGAATTCTTGGTGTTTTCAAACGGCTCGCTTCGATCCGTTACAATATTAATAATTTGGTTGAAAATTTGTCCAGCCCTTGTGAATAAATTGAGAGTGGGGCTGGTGAAAGGTTCTTAATGAACGAGAGAAGCCACTTGGGGAAGAGCTATAGAACTCACACTCTTATTATAGGTGTACCGCAGGTGTCTTTAAGTAATTCCAAAGTTTCGTCATTAGTAGCTATTAAAAATTCACATAGTATGGTGTTTGTACAAGTGGCTTATAATATATACTGTACCTACGTAGGGTTTTGCATCTCTCTTCAAGCTCTTCGTCTCTCTTAATCATAAAATGACACACTGTAAAGTGGAAAGCGACTATCAAATTTCTCTGCTTTGCTTAAAATTAAATCTATTTTCCTTCAACATCAATAAAATCATAATTCCACAGTTTCGTCCAGTTACACCACGGTGCACATCAATGTTTAGTTTTTAGGGTTCCGTTCATCCGATGAAAAAACGGAACCCTTATAGAATCACTCTCGTATCTGTCTGTCTGTGTCTGTCTGTCCGTCCGTCCGTCAGTCACAGCTTATTTTCTCTGAATCTACTAGACGAAGAAAGTTGAAATTTGGTATATATATAGAGTTAGGTGACCCAATCACGGACGTATAGCGTAAAGAAACGAATTCTGATTTTGGGGGGCAAATTAGAAAATTGAGAAAAAAATTTCAAGTGCATCGAGTGACATATCAAATGAAAGGCTCGTTACGAGAAATACAAATATATTTTTTTTATAATTTTAAAATGCATAGTTTAAAAGATATAATTAATGAAAATATACGAAAATCGAGCATCCTCCCTTATCTACGAAACTACTGAGCCTAAAATGTTGAAAAACAGGGAATATAGGGCCCCACTCACACTGCGATTTTTAACATAGACACAGTTTAGGTACACTAATTAAATTGTTCTAACGGTACGGAACCCTCGTAGCACTTGACCGGTTTTTCTATTCAGTTCTGTGCAGGGCTGATACTGGATGCCCAACGACGATTTGTACTGATTTTATAAAAAAACTGTGATGAAAATTTCTTGATAAGAAATCATTGCTTAATTTACATATTTTGAAGTCTTATGATTCAAGACGATGTTGGTTAAGAATGAAGCTGTGTGATTAATGTTTGCGTATAAAAAAGTGAAGGTTATAGATATCAATTGAGGCTGATTGGAATTGATGGGCCTCAATCAATCTGTGTTGTATATAGTATTCAGAATTACGTCATCTACTATGTACTTGTACACTTGGTTGATCACGTTTAACCCTGCACTGGGCAAGTTGTCCATTAAACATCCATGTTTTGTAAAGCCCCGTCTATAATTGATGCAAAACGCAAGACGAAAACGCAAGACTCAACGCAACACGCAAATTAATGTTACGTCAGCTGTCTTTAATAGTGATGAGTGATTACGAGATATTTTTACAATTGTAATCGTTCATAATAACAACCAAGTCCACAATCGACTCGGCGTTTGATTTTAAAATCGAATAATGTACGATTGTTCCAGTCGATTATTTGCCACATAGGTTAATTTAGCAATAGCAGCGAATGAGAATACATAATATAATCGCGAATCAAGGTTATATGCTAGTCGACTGACGTTCACGCGACTCGTTGATTGTTCACTATTCACACTGTTCAGTCGGTACTCACTACTCTGTGATCTCTTCACTATTGAATTGGTATTACGCGATTACTGCACAATCGACCATCGATTCGACCACGCAGTTGTTGAGTGATGAACGATTGTATATTATGTGGTTCTCGACAGTGTACGATTCAGTACTATGCGACTCGGTCTCGGTGAACTATGAAACAACAACAATCGAGTTCAAGTGACAACCATCGAGAATCATCGAGATGTTTGAACAATCGAGACAATCGACTAAAACATCTCGTAAATCGCGCATCACTATAGTCTTTAATAAACGTGCGTTTTGCTTGCGTTGTCCAATCAGAGCAGTTGTTTATTTCGTCTGCCATAACTTCGTTTGTTGAAGCTATATCTGATTGGCTGACGTAACACACGCGATGTGAACGCAACGCAAAAGTTGGACTTGAACCAACTTTGTCGCGATTTGCGTTTTACGTGAGGAGCTTGAGGCGTAAATACTAGCTTATCGCAAAAATACTGTCCTTTACAAAATGCTTGCAATTTTTGACCACGAGGTCTTGGACTATAAAGGGAGGTTTTACTTAAGTTATTTTTTTTAAGAATTAGGTATTAGAAATTTTCGTAGATCGTCTAATACAAACTCCCAGTTCTATTTTGAGAAATGGTGGCAGTATTAGATTTTCAATTTATTATCAAAAATATTAAACCGAAATACGAATCTTTTTTAAACATTTTGCATGATACCAAGTCATAATTGATCGATCATTTTCAGACTTTTTATATCTAGCTGTCTGTCTGTTTCGCCTTAAACTCGCGTTAAATATGCTTTCTTCGTTCGGTCAATAATATGTCTAGTCGTTACTCGTTACAGAACATATTTTAAGCAATTTTTACTGGGCGGCACTAGAGTTCGAAAGTTAAGTCTACTAAAAAATTGTGGCGAAGCGTCAAGGATAATTAAAAAATATGCAATTTTAAAGCATAATACATTTTATTATAGGCATTTAATGAATAAAAAACTAAAAACTATAGTGTGGTGTCTTTTGAATCTTATAACCTGCAAAACAGTAAAAAAGCAAGACACTACAAAAAGGATATGAATGAATGCAATAAGTAATGCAACTCTATAAACGCGTCTTCCCCTCATACTGTAGTGTGCAGACTGCAGATACAATATATGCTGAAAAATTAAATTTCTAACTCTTGTGCCGCCGGCACAACCGACTTTCACTAGGCGGTACAAACGCGGCACTAGTGCCACCTACTTTATATGTTATTGTTACGGATCACTCTGTATATAACCGGCAGGCAAGAGTTCTGAGAAACGGGGGTCCGCTTACTGTAACAACTAGTACCTGCACGAAAGTTCTAGAGAAAGCGAGAACACACTAGGCTTATGCTACGCAGCCTATATAAACAGCAGTCAACGGCGAGTCAAGCAGTCAATGGAGAATACTGAGCGACAAATAGAGCGTCTGATATAAATACAGTGAATATAAATACTTGAAACATAAATAACTAGAAATAAATAGTCCTGGTATATAGTTAATTATTACGAATTATTGTATATAGTTGTTTGTTTTGCTTTGTAATTACTGTTTAGTTATTGTTTACTTGTGTTGATTGTTAGAATTGACTTTTCGTTGTTGCCTTCATTATTGTTGTGTTTTTAATTATTGTAAATAAATATTTATTCCGCTAACTCAGAAAACAGTTTTGTAACATTATTTTATGCTCTGACTCGTTAACCATTTTATCGCAATGCATCGACTAAAAATTGTGCATTTATTATGGCTTCATTTATTATATCTGTTTTAATTTCAAGAACAACTCGGCAATGATTTCACGATAAGCGAAAAAGCATTAAAACACGCTACAAATATAGTGAAACAATCTAATTCGACAATTATGTCAATAATTAATAAAGCTGACTTTTCATTTTCAAGCTCGGAATTGTATTTTTACACGCCATGATTTTGCGGTTGATACAAAAATAGGACATGTTATACGTAGATATACACGCATTCTGTTATCACATTTAAAGGTTAAAAAACTCATTCCTTTTCAAATATTAATTGTTTATGTTTCATCGCGTACTCACCTATATTTTTATAAATTCATGACAAGTAGAAAACAAATCTGTATTATGTCCTGAACTTCGTGTTGAAAATCTGTGGTCAATAGTAAAAATTGCTTATGTTGAATTATTCATATTTTTTTAGGGTTCCGTACTCCGGGCCCGGGGCCGTACTCCTGTCACAAGGCTCTATATCTCACAAACGGAAGTTTAGAATGCCAGCGTTTCGCTCATTCTAAATAGTGATCTTTATGTCACAGAAATATTATGAAACCTTTCTGCAAAGTGTTTCGAAAATTTCTGTTAGAATTTGTGAAAAAAGTAATAACGTTCCAAAATATATCAGTTCAGCGGAAATACGAAAGTGACACCAAATGATATTTTATTCCTTTGAATATTTATACTATATTCAAAACACTGTTATTTATTATCTGACCCGCCCACTAGATAGTTTTGTTTAGTTAACTTTTCTTGAAAAATAAAAATATACAGGGTGTCCAAGAGTTGCGTTGTCGCCCGATATATTGATTTTGGGTGAAGATAGAAAAAAAGTTTAAATACAAAAGTCAAAAGCTGTATAAATTTTAATGGTGTATAACCTAAAAATATTTTTAATTATACAGCCTGTCCCATTTAAGCGTGGCAGATCAAAGTTATGTTTTTTTTAACCTAGCACCCTGTTTTTATTAAATATTATTAATTATTATTAAATAATGTAGGTACTTCTTTTACGTAACTTAAATCACGTGTAACTTTTGATTGTTAAATACAACGAGGTTATTTTTTTTGCTGGAATTGTATTCTTTAGGATATTTACTAACACTTTTGACAGACTCTAATGACCCTTGTTGTCGAGCGTCTATAATTCACAATTCATTCATTCTAACACTTTTATAAAAGGTTCTCCATAGCAAAACCTAATATTTTAATACAAAAATATTAAATACGCTTAATAAAATTGTTAGTAAATATCCTAAAGAATACAATTCCAGCAAAAAAATAATTTCGTTGTATTTAACAACGTGATTGAAGTTAGGTAAAAGAAGTACATTATTTGGAACACCCTGTATAATAAATTCATTTTTTAGGACAGACATTGATTTGTCCGTCAATTATCTAGTGATTCTCGAAATTTCAGTTTGATAAAGGTTTCTGTTTTGGCTATGTCGAATTTTAGGTAAAGGTCTGCACTTGTCAAAAATTTATAAAATACTTGAATAACTCAAAAATTACTGAATTTTCGAGCATGACTTCCCTTACAATTTCTATTCACATTTAAGTGCAGAATTGAAAAAACAAATAAAAACAGAGTGCTAGGTTAAAAAAAACATAACTTTGATCTGCCACGCTTAAATGGGACAGGCTGTATAATTGAAAATATTTTTAGGTTATACACCATTAAAATTTATACAACTTTTATATTTAAACTTCTTTTCTATCTTCACCCAAAATCAATATATCGGCCGACAACGCAAGTCTTGGACACCCTGTATACCTAAGTAAAAAAATAAAAAATACGTTTATATCAACGCACTAGAAAGTAAAAATAATAATTTCTTTCTCTTCTATAACGTTTAAAAGCGTTTGAGCAATGGCACACGATGAATTTAATGAAAAATAGGTACAGTGAGTGTCTTACGCTTTTAAACAGTATAGAAGAAAAAGAAATTTGTTTTCTATTTTTTGGTGCGTTGAAAAACGCGATTTTTATTTTTTTAAATATAGGTATATATTTTTATTTTCAAATTATTGTCATATAGATTATTATATTTTAAACTCTAAAGTCTAAACGACTGGAGACACGTTTTCCCACCATCAATACCGTCACTTCCACCACATGTTTTTATTTTCATTTTTAAAACGTCTATGTAAAAATATTAATAATAAAAAAATTTTCATTCAGTTTTAGTTGTAAATTTTACTATTTTTTATAAATTCATATTCAGATCTTAAAAAGGACCACCGCATTGGCCGAAATGTCGACTACTTAAATATATTATAGGTAAGTTTGTCATCAATTTAATGAGTACGCCAATAAATTTGGAATAAACAAAAGAGAAACGTATTTCGCTTAATACCTATGTGTAAGCAACTTGCTATAGAATCTTTGGTTAAAGCTATAGGCATGTTTATAACAGTATTATATTACTCGTCTAACTGTCAATTAGAAGAGAAAACGTCTTAATATTATATTTAGTTACTAAAATATTTACAATGTTCCAAACTCAGAACAGAGATAGCTATTCGCAATTAAAAGCAAAAGTAGATGTCAGCACTTCAGACGTCTATGTGGGGTTTAATCGGTCGTATCACAAAGCGACTGCAGATGTCAGCTCTTCGGACGTAATGAAGATTTGAATGGTTTTGTAAGTAAAGTTTAAGTTAATGAGGTTAGATTTTCATGTCAACAATGTTTGATCGAGTATTTACATACCTTGATATTTATAAATATGTTGGTTTGAATCAAAATGACATTACGGGAGCTGACATTTTTTTTCATAGACCCCACATACGACGGTTTCGGATTTGAACACCAGATGTCAGCGACAGTGGTTTTAATTGCGAATAGAAAGAGCATATCACGTCGCTTGTGAAGTCACAACTACGCACTAAAGTACGTCCTGTCAGGTGCATTATTATTATTATTATTATTATTTAAAGAATCAACAGGCAAAAACCCATTATTATACATTTTACAAATGGTGATAGAAAGCAATTTATTCATAATACATTGTAATTGTAATATTCATGAGGGCAGTATAGCCTAGTGGTTAGCATGCTTGGTGCCGCAACCTCTACACTGGGCTACCGTGGGTTCGAATCCCACCTGTGCTCATGGATGTTTAGTGATTTTATTTAGTTTTAAGTTAGTTGTTATTTAGTGTAGTTGAAAGACGCTAATGACCTTAGATGTCGACGCGTCTATAATCTACAATAAATAAAATAAATGTAATATTCATTAAATAAAAATTTCTAATATAGTGCTGTCATGTTCTGATGTTTTTATATAACTTAATCTAAGAAAAGTTCTGAAGGTACACATTTTTAGCATATCTTTTAAATATGGCAACTGATGTAAAAATATTCGGATCAAGGTTATTCCCTAAAATTGACATTCTTGTTACCGGAGAATTTTGTCCATTTGACGTATCATGATGAGGTACTTGAAACAAGCTTCATGGCGTAGTTGGTAATTTCTTTCTTGGTATTTAAATTTCTCTTTTAATTCAGGACAATTCATTCTATCTTTAATTATCCCATATAAAACACACACGTCCATGTATTGCCTGTTGATTTCAATGAACTGATTTTATATAAGGTCGCTATTTCTTCATAATTATGATTCAGAGTTGGATTTTGTATACCAAGTTTGTATGCCACAAAATTATTCGTTGCTTGTATTCCGTAGTGTTAATTACTCTTTATTTGATAAATCTGTGTTTTATTGGGGAAAAAATGGTGTCGTGCTGTGTGTCTGGACTCTGGATGTTACAATAAAGGCTCCAAAGCGCTTATAAAAAATCAAGGTATTTAAAATGGAGTTGAAATCATGTGACCTCAATGTGACTTATTGTTCCCCGCACATCTCGACTGGCTTCAGTTGTACATAATATCTACATGCTATGATATGCTCCTTCTATAGCTATCTCTGTTCTGAGGTTCTAAACATAAAATTATCACAAGTTATGGTTGATGGTACTGAACCTTCGGCGTGCGAGTTTAACTCGTACTTGTTCGGTTTTTTAACACGCTTATATTAGTTCCACTTGTATGTATGTTTGTTTGTATCTAACGGATTCTTTGAACGCGATTTTCACCCACTTTAAAACTTCAGATTGAACTGAAACTTTGCACACTTATCAAGGACCGATGACAATACAATAATTCATTAAGTTTGTCCCATTATCCTGACCAGGATCTCCAGGACTAAAAAGCAAAAATAAATTATAATTTAAAAAAAACTAAAAAACACGCTGGTAAACTGAACTAAAAAGTAAAAAATAATTTTTGTTGTAAAAAAGCGTAGGGTGTTTTGTACCATATTTTCATACTACCCCACGCTTTTTTACAATAAAAATTATTTTTTACTTTTTAGTTCAGTTTACCATTAAAACGTGTTTTTTATTTTTTTTTAAATTATAATTTATTAATTTTGCTAACAAAAATTCTAGTTTATTTTGCAAATTATATCGAATACTTACCACATGTACTTATTTTCAAATGTACCTACATAAATACAGAAATGTCAACATTTCTGTTGACATACAAATGTGAATAAGTCACTCGTAAAGTGTTTTGTGTATTTAACAAGACAAGTGTACTTAATTTTTAAGACATTTACCCCAAATATTGTACCGCAACGGCTAGACAGATGCGCTGTACCATTGAACGGTTTCTAACTCTCTCGGCACTAAACTGCATCGACTGTTTACAAGCTTTTTTGGGTTCTGTATCTCCGAACCAAACCCTATTTCTGAGCCTACGATGTCTGTCCATCCGTCTGTTACGCACGGCGAGCATCACGTCACGTCCTATCGATGCAAGTTAGACTAGTACTCATCGAAAAGAAGCGATGTTATGTTTATTTATTGTAAATTATGTTATGTTCATAAAACTATATTGTACGTCTACAAATAACTATCGTACGTATATATTCAGTCGAGCAGCACATCAAATACCCACTGACCACCAACGTAGAATCAGGATTGTTATGTTCGTCTCCATACTGATCAGGGGGTTCAAATTACATTACCAAAACCACGTAAACAAAATTATATACCGTAGGTGACAAAAAGCGTTTAGGGTTATGGCCATAAACCGTAGTTTCATAAAACCTCGTAGTGATGCGCGATACGAGATGTTTTAGTCGATAATTTGTCTCCATTTGTTCAAACATCTCGATGACTCTCGATGGTTGTCACTTGGACTCGATTGTTGTTGTTTCATAGTTCACCGAGACTGAATCGTACAGTACTGCATAATTACTGCATACCCGATAGGAATTGAAGAGTGAAGAGATCACAGAGTACCGACTGAACAGTGAACAATCAGCGGGTCGCGTGAACGCCAGTCGACTAGCATATAACCTTGAATCGCGATTATATGTATTCTCATTCGCTGCTATTAGCTATAACCTATGTGGCAAATAATCGACTTGAACAATCGAACATTTCGAGTGTAAAATCAAACTCCGAGTCGATTGTGGACTCGATTGTTATTATGAACAATTGTAATTGTTTCGATTGTAAAAACATCTCGCATTCACCCATCACTAAAACCGAGCCCTAGTTTTTTTATAAGGATCTAATTTCTATTCGAATTAAATTGTGTTTTAAATACCACCAACAGCTAAGGTTATTTGGGCCTAGCACCATTTCATATTTTCAATTCATTATTTTTTTTTTAATAATAAATTGAAAATCCAATTGACACTTTTACCAGCTCTCGAGCTAGAACCCGGGAACTGGGGACTTGTAATAGAGGAACCATAGCAACGCCATGTAAACAACAGCATTGGCTACACTCTCAATTTCTATTCGAAATTTCCAAATTTCACTTTATATGTTCCGCTTATCTACAGCCATGTTTGCCACTCGACGTCCATGCAGTTCGATCGTTACAAACTTGAGTTCTAGAAATACGAGTTTAGAACAAATGCAATCTAATTTGATCTTGGCTTATTTTTTAGCGAGCCGCCGCGACGTTCATATGTTTCACATACTTGTATTTACATATTATCTATCCATAAATCAGTCGGCGTCAAGCAGCACATCTATCACGGGCACCGGACAGGATGGACGCCTTTATGTGGCCGGACTTGAATCACCGCGTACTTCGGGTACATCACACTCCATGGTCTACACGCAATAAATCTGTCTACTAAACATACTATGTATCTGTGGGCACGAGGCAAAAACGCTTATGTTAAATTTTAGACGTGAATAACGTCTAATGTCACTTTTTAGAAATATTAGATGAAACGGAAATAGTCGGAAGTGGTAATCTCAAGGAGTATAAGATAAATTAATAGATTTATACGGCTGAATTGCAATTGAAAAGCAGTCAATTATATAATTGATTCCAAACATATCGGAAAAAATCATTTTGCCAACCATAGTCACAGTCAAGATTCTAACCTGAACCTTTCCATTTTCGCGGCGGAATGAGCTTACAATTAGTCAACCGTAACATGATTTACTAATCTAACATTCTCCTTATATGTTTCGGAATCAATTGATTTTCACTACATGCGAGTGTTAATTCATTATAACTTGGTTGCAGATGTGAATCTTCGTACTAGCGAGAGCTCATCATGAAAGTGAAAATTATTTCAAAACACCCTAATGGGTGTTTTGAAATATGCCTTCTCAAGGAATATGTTTGAAAATGCTTCCTCTAACTTCAAGGAACATGATGATCTATAGCCTCAATGAACATGATTGTTATAAAAAACTTTTTAACAAAAAAAAAAAACCTCCTTCAAAAAGGCACTAAAAAGAGGAAAATAATGAATTTTGAGGTCTGTGCCAATTAATATATGAAGTTGGTTAAAAAGAAGATAATAATCACTATACTATACTTTTTAACCGACTTCATATTTTAATTGGCACAGACCTCAAAATTTCATTATTTTCCTCTTTTTAGTGCCTTTTTGAAGGAGGTTTTTTTTTTTGTTAAAAAGTTTTTTATTTTTTACTTTTTAGTGTCAAAAAGTAACATTTACCTTAAAAAATCACACGCCGTTACTTACTTTTATTAAAATCAGCCGAACTACTGAACCGATTTTGATGAAATTTCTATGAGACAAATCTGAAAGCATATTCTTTCAAATAAATTTTTTTTCAAAATCGGTTCATAAACGACGAAGTTATCCGCGAACACACATAAAACATAAAAAATATATACGGTCGAATTGAGAAACCTCCTTTTTTTGAAGTCGGTTAAAAATTAATTACTTAGTTAGATATTTTTGGTGATTAGGTATAAAAATAATAGTACTATTTAATGAAGTCGTTTGATCGAATTTATTTTAAGCAATGTTTTTTATATTACTTAACATAGTGTTGAATGAAATTTTGTCAAGACACCTGAAGAAAATACAATACTGGTAACGAAACGTCGTGAAATTGAGAATAAATTTTGATATTTAAAAAATTTGGTCTTTTTATAACCTTACCCTTAGATTAGATCTAATCTAATCTAACCTTACCCTTCATCAATTAGTATAGAAATATGGACCTCAACCAAAATCAACTAAAGGAATTTGTTTGAAAATGCTTTCTCTAGCCTCAATGAATATGATTGGAAATGCTTCCTTTAGCCTCAAGGAATATGTTTGGGAATGATTTCTCTATAGCCTCAATGAACATGGTTGGAAATTGTTTATTTAATCTCAAGGAATATGTTTGGAAATGCTTTCTCTAACTTCAATGAATATGTTTGAAGATGCTTTCTTTAGCCTCAAGGAATATGTTTGGAAGTGATTTATCTATAGCCTCAATAAACATGGTTGGAAATTGTTTATTTAATCTCAAGGAATATGTTTGGAAATGCTTTCTCTAACATCAAGGAATATGGTTGAAAATGCTTTCTTTAGCCTCAAGGAATATGTTTAGAAATGATTTCTCTATAGCCTCAATGAACATGGTTGGAAATTGTTTATTTAATCTCAAGGAATATGTTTGGAAATGCTTTCTCTAACCTCAAAGAGTATGTTTGAAAATGCTTTCTTTAGCCTCAAGGAATATGTTTGGAAATGTTTTCTCGAACCTCAAGGAATATGTTTGAAAATGCTTTCTTTAGCCTCAAGGAATATGTTTGGAAATGCTTTCTCTAGCCTCAAGGAATATGTTTGAAAATGCTTTCTTTAGTCTCAAGGAATATGTTTAGAAATGATTTCTCTATAGCCTCAATGAACATGGTTGGAAATTTTTTATTTAATCTCAAGGAATATGTTTGGAAAGGTTTTCTCTAACCTGAAGGAATATGTTTGAAAATGTTTTCTCTAACCTCAAGGAATACGATTGGAAACGCTTTCTCCTTTATTGAAGAGGTAGATCAACGATCTGAAGTGGATGATATTAAAAGATCTGGCATAAGACGTGTGTGAAGTTAGCCCTCCAACTAAGCAATATTGCTTCCAAACAATTTGAAACCTTATTATTTTAATTTGTAACTATTTGTAACCAACTTTTTAGAATTTGTAACCAAACCGTTCCCGAGATATAACCGGTTTCTCAATGAGGGGCCAGCCCCCCCATGTCAACAAATTCATCGGAAACTATTTGTAACCTTAATATTTTAATTTGTAACTATTTGTAACCAACTTTTTAAAATTTGTAACCAAACCGTTTCCGAGATATAACCTTTTTCTCGATGGGACCAATCATACTCAGTTTGTATCTATTTGTAACCAATTTTCAAAAATTTTTAACCAAACCGTTCCAGAGATATGACTTTTATCTTGATGGTGGCCCCCCATGCCCCAAGTCAATTTGTAACCAACTTTTTAGAATTTGTAACCAAACCATTCCCGAGATATAATCTTTTTCTCGATGGGACCTATCATACTCAATTTATATCTATTTGTAAGCAGTTTTCTAAAATTTTTAACCAAACCGTTCCCAAAATAAGATCTTTAAATGGATGGGGGCCATCCCCATGCCCCAAGTCAATTTGTAACCACCTTTTTAGAATTTGTAAACAAACCGTTCCCGAGATAAAACCTTTTTCTCAATTGAACTTATCATACTCAGTTTGTATCTATTTGTAACCAATTTTCTAAAAATTTTAACCAAATCGTTCCCGAGATATGACGTTTATTTCGATATGGACCCCCCATGCCCCAAGTCAATTTGTAACCAACTTTTTAGAATTTGTAACCAAACCGTTCCCGAGATATAACCTTTTTCTCGATGGGACCTATCATACTCAATTTATATCTATTTGTAAAAAGTTTTCTAAAATTTTTAACCAAACCGTTCCCAAAATAAGATCTTTAAATGGATGGGAGCCATCCCCATGCCCCAAGTCAATATGTAACCAACTTTTTAGAATTTGTAACCAAACCGTTCCCGAGATATAACCTTTATCTCGATGGAACCTATAATATGCAGTTTTTATCTATTTGTAACCAATATTCTAAAAATTTTGACTAAATAGTTCGCGAGATATGACGTTTGTCTCGATATGGGCCCCCCATGCCCCAAGTCAATTTGTAACCAACTTTTTAGAATTTGTAACCAAACCGTTCCCGAGATATAACCTTTTTCTCGATGGGACCTATCATACTCAATTTGTATCTATTTGTAAGCAATTCTCTAAAATTTTTAACCAAACCGTTCCCAAAATAAGATCTTTAAATGGATGGGGACCATCCTCATGACGCAAGTCAATTTGTAACCATCCAAATAGATAAAGGGATTTTAAAATGCTGGTAAGTTGAGTTTTTTAGGCGCGATCTTAGCGAAGCTAGAAGCGCCTATATACACTCGCTTTGTCTGTACGTCTGTGAATCTGTGACGGATTTTTTGTATCAGTCGTACAGCCCAAACGGGTTAACCGATTTTAAAAAACTTTTTTTTGTTCGATTCCTCTCGGGGTCTATTTGATCCTAACGTCGCCCGATTTTTGAATTTTGGCCCCAGAGGGGAGCAAATTAGAAAAAACGGTGTTTTTTGCTTATAGTTTGCTCAATTTAAGTCAGATCGATTCGAAACCTGTCTTAAACGAAAGAGCAGAAAATTTTAGATAGATTTCATGTATAATATTGTGTCAAAACAGTTTTTTTATACAGATTTATATGATTATTAAACTAAATAAATGCGACTTTATCTAATAAATCGCGAACTTGTTTCGGTTGTCCTTGTCTGTTGCACAGTGTGATATGGATATTGGAAGATAGCGTATGCTCTTTCTTATATTGCATTATTTCAATATAGTTATTCAATTTTTTGACTCCTGATGTTTGAATTTAAGTTTAAAAACCCTGGCCTACTGAGTTAAAATGACGTGTAACTAATTATTGACGTCGATCGGATCGGACCAAAATTTCTCGACGTTCATCATAGACCAAGAGGCGGGCGTTAATATATGAAGCTCATTTGTGACAGGATGAAATTTTCAGGGAAGGTAGTATGAATTATGACAAAGAAAAAGCGCTAGGGTTGCCTAGTCAAATTCTGGTGCGACGGCCGGGATAAGCCACTTCCGGTGCAAAATGTCAATTTTTATATGTATATGTATATATGTATAAATTCAAACAGCTCAAAATTACAAAGTGGCCCTTTGTCCAGCATGGTAACCATAGTTTTTAAGAAAATGACATTTCGAAAATTATAAATTGTTAATAACTGCTCAAAATTGGATAAAATATAATAGTTAAATCCTGTATCACGGAAAAGAAAAGTTATACATTTTGTAAAGTAGTATCAGTATATGCAAAAATTTAAATTTTTGATGTGAAACATCTTTAGGTACGGGTGTAAAGTCGTTTAAATGGAACGTCGCCAAATGTCATTTGTTATTGCATTTTGAAACTACGTGGTCAATAATTATAGTTTTTTTACTAACATTATCAGCGGTAATGTGTCATGCATTGGTTTTTTTTTTTTTTTTTTTATTAAAAAAACAGATAGATTATTATGTATTGTTTTTTTTCTTATTGAAAAATTATTAATGTGATATTTTTTAGCACCTTACCTATATTAAAAATGTTAAAAATTCAATTTTCAACAAAAAATATCTCGCATTATTTTCTAATTTAACTAGCATAAAGAGATACCTTTATTAAAAAAAATATATATAATTTTTATTTCATGATTTTCTTGACTTTTTTTCAAAGCAACTACCTTAAACTACGTTTTGTTTAAAAATGTTTACATAATATTATTGTAAAAAAAAAAAAAATAAATATTTTAATAGCACGTTAATATAAGTATGCTTAGAATAAGTAATTTAATAATAATTCATAAAATGTTATTGCCTTTGTTCGGAACATTTTTGAATAGGTTAATGTATAGTAAACTATATTGAAACTCATGTCGATCACTCACGTATGTAATATAATAAAATTAAAAAACCGGTTGATTTGTGAATCAGAATTGTCAATCATTGGCAATGTTTGCCTTCTTCAGGCCTAAAATTACATAATTCTAATAATGTAATTTTTAACTATTTTGTTGCCTTCTTCAAGTCTAAAATTACATAATTATAATAATGTAATTTTAGGCTTGAAGAAGGCAACAAAATAGTTGCTAAAAAGTTGCCATAATAAAGATTGACAATTCTGACTCACAAATCAATCGGTTTTTTCTTTTATTATAGTAAATTATTATTATTTCCCATTCTTTCATTATAGTTATTTCGGTTTTATATTCGCTTAGTTAACTTTATACCTGCGTCTGATTAAGTTGAATTTCAAGAAAAAATATTAATCGAGGTTCAGTAAAGTCAAATGCTTCAATTAGTTTTTAGTGTCAAACCAAATTTAAAATTACAAACAAAAATCAACCTTTTTTCTCTTTTCGAAACAAACTCCAAACCACCTTTTTTAAAACTTTTATTACAGGTTACTACGACCTTCAAGTAAGTAATTTATACTAATTTATATAAGAGGTGCACGTTGAATTACGTTGAAAAATAAAAATAAGAAATTGCTACCCTAAAATACATAAATTCTTGGGAAAATTGTCAATACCAGATTCAGGCAATTCCTGCGTAATTATACGGATATGAGTTAGAAACCAAATGCGTTGAAAACATAAACTTATAAATAACTAGACATACGTATGAATGTTTGCCAAACACAAGGCCGATAACTCATTTCAGAACGGTTACAATATATAAGTATACATATATACATAATGTTATTTGACAGCTTTAAAAATGTCAAAAAAACAAATATAATTTATAAGTTTTCAATGTGTTACCCAAAATTTCCTTAGGCAACCCTATGTATTTCAATACAGCTCTTCGAGATCTACAATATGGCGTCAATTGTATGCTGTCATATAATGACGAAAGATAATTATGAGCTAATGAAATATGTGTATTTTGCACCGGAAGTGAGCTCCTCCCGGCCTTCGCACCAGGATTTGACGAGGCAACCCTAGCACTTATTCTTTGTCATACTAGATTCTACCTTCCCTGAAAATTTCATCCTGTCACAAATGAGCTATATAAATTTACGCCTACCTCTCGACCTATCATACCTTCCCGAACAATTTGACTTTCTCTGTCTCTATGTCCCTTTGTACGCTTATAACTCGAGAACCACTGATCCGATTTACATGATTTTTTTTTCAAGTAAATACCTTCTTATGCGACTGCGAGTTTTAAAATATCACGCAAAAATAAGTAGGTAGTAGTTGCTTTGCTTTTTAAACGGTGGTTTTATTTAGCTTGATTCCGTATATTTGTTACAAATCTCGCGATCGATGGAGTTGAAATTTTGCACACATGTGTAGCTCTGGTGACAATACAATATTATGGTAACTAGCTGACCGGCCCGGCTTTCGTCCGGGTGTAAATCGTACTTCTGAATTTTCACCCACTTCCCGTGATCCGATTGAGTTGAAATTTTGCACACATGTGTAGCTCCGGTGACAATACAATATTATGGTAACTAGCTGACCGGCCCGGCTTTCGTCCGGGTGTAAATCGTACTTTTGAATTTTCACCCACTTCCTATGATCCGATTGAGTTGAAATTTTGCACCATGTGTAGCTCCGGTGACAATACAATATTATGGTATCTAGCTGACCGGCCCGGCTTTCGTCCGGGTGTAAATCGTACTTTTGAATTTTTACCCACTTCCCATGATCCGATTGAGTTGAAATTTTGCACACATGTGTAGCTCCGGTGACAATAGAATATTATGGTAACCAGCTGACCGGCCCGAGTTTCGTCCGGGTGCAAATCGTACTTTTGAATTTTCACAGGCAAAAGGTCTTTCTCCGGTAACGTTTCGGATAAATGTAATAAAATCAGACTAAGGAAATAAAGCACACTAAAAATTATTAGATCCTTTTGAAAATTAATATTTGAGAGTTTTATAGGACACAAAAAAATAAAATGGCGTCAGATTTCAAAATGGCGGCCATATGTACTTTTTTGTTAACATTATCCGATTCTTTTGAAAATTAATATTTGAGAGTTTTATAGCACACAAAAAAATTAAATGGTGTCAGATTTAAAAATGGCGGCCATATGTACTTTTTTGTAAGAATTATCAGATCCTTTTGAAAATTGATATTTGAGAGTTTCATAGAACACAAAAAAATAAAATGACGTCAGATTTCAAAATGGCGGCCATATATACTTTTTTGTAAAAATTATCCGATCCTTTTCAAAATTGATATTTGCGAGTTTTATAGGACACAAAAAAATAAAATGACGTCAGATTTCAAAATGGCGGAAATATGTAGAACTCCTTTCTAAAAATTATACGATCCTTTTGAAAATTGATATTTGAGAGCTTCATAGGACACAAAAAAATAAAATGACGTCAGATTTCAAAATGGCGGCCGTATATACTTTTTTGTAAAAATTATCCGATCATTTTGAAAATTGATATTTGAGAGTTTCATAGGTCACAAAAAAATAAAATGACGTCAGATTTCAAAATGGCGGCCATATATACTTTTTTGTAAAAATTATCCGATCCTTTTGAAAATCGGTATTTGAAAGTTTCATAGGACACAAAAAAATAAAATGGCTTCAGATTTCAAAATGGCGGCCATAATATGTACTTTTTTGTAAAAATTATCCGATCTCTTTGAAAATTGATATATGCGAGTTTTATAGGACACAAAAAAATAAAATGACGTCATATTTCAAAATGGCGGAAATATGTAGTACTCCTTTGTAAAAATTATCCGATCCTCTTGAAAATTGATATTTGAGAGTTTCATAAAACACAAAAAAAAAAATGACGTCAGATTTAAAAATGGCGGCCGTATGGACATTTTTGTAAAAATTATCCGATCCTTTTGAAAATTGATATTTGAGAGTTTCATAGGTCACAAAAAAATAAAATGATGTCAGATTTCAAAATGGCGGCCATATATACTTTTTTGTAAAAATTATCCGATCCTTTTGAAAATCGGTATTTGAAAGTTTCATAGGATACAAAAAAATAAAATGATGTCAGATTTCAAAATGGCGGCCGTATGTACTTTTTTGTAAAAATTAACCGATCCTTTTGAAAATTGATATTTGGAAGTTTCATAGGTCACAAAAAAATAAAATGACGTCAGATTTCAAAATGGCGGCCATATATACTTTTTTGTAAAAATTGTCCGATCCTTTTGAAAATCGGTATTTGAAAGTTTCATAGGACACAAAAAAATAAAATGATGTCAGATTTAAAAATGGCGGCCGTATGTATTTTTTTGTAAAAATTATCCGATCTTTTTGAAAATTGATATTTGAGAGTTTCATAGAAAACAAAAAAATAAAATGACGTCAGATTTCAAAATGGCGGCCATATGTACTTTTTTGCAAAAATGATTAGATCTTTTTGAAAATGAATAATTGCGAGTTTTATAGGACACAAAAAAATAAAATGATGTCATATTTCAAAATGGCGGTCATAGATATATATTTCTTTGTAAAAATTATCCGATCCTTTTGAAAATTGATATTTGAGAATTTAATAAGACACAAAAAAATAAAATGGCGTCAGATTTCAAAATAGCGATCAAATAATAACTTTTTAATTGTATTATTTATATCTTTGATAAATTCGGTTTTATATACAATGCGTAAAAAGCATAGCTTCTGTCGGGTGTCTTACGACACATCATGACTTTTTTATTTAGCCGATTCCGAGTAAGGCTTAATAGTCAACCGTTGCTATGGAAAATTGTTTGAAAAATTCACTGTACTATTTTTTCTGTGTAATCTAATACATATTTATATTAGGTCTTATGGCTCATAGCCTACTACAAAATTATAAATCTTCTCAGTGTTATTTTCCCTATGTTCAATAAAACCGTTCACACACAGTACCTACATGAATATCGCGCCTTGTAATTCTTGAATTACTTGTATGCTCCAAAATTTTTGTTATTCTAATACTTCTTTTGAGTTGGTGTAATGTGTGGCTTATAAAAATTAATAAAATTACGGGAGTTAAACAAAAAAATGTATTATTGTAAGTTTAATAATACAAATATTATAGTAGGTCTAGGATTCAAAAAAACCTACATAAATAAATTTAAAACAATTTTAATTACACACATTTTTCAACAATATAATTGAAATGTTTTGATAAATAAATTTAAATAAAATCAGAGACATCACCTACTTACTTCTTTTAACTTATTTTAATTTTTTTATTTGAAATAAAGTAAATAAAACCTTTTGTTTAATTATAATAAAATAAATAAAAAGATAGTTTTTTGTCGTACAGTAAAAAGTTACAGAGTTTTGTAAACGATTCCTGGTCTTTATGGTCTATAACAATTGCACTCGGGAACGGTTTGGTTACAAATTCTAAAAAGTTGGTTACAAATTGACTTGGGGCATGGGGATGGCCCCCATCCATTTAAAGATCTTATTTTGGGAACGGTTTGGTTAAAAATTTTAGAAAACTGCTTACAAATAGTTATAAATTTAGTATGATAGGTCCCATCGAGAAAAAGGTTATATCTCGGGAACGGTTTGTTTACAAATTCTAAAAAGTTGGTTACAAATTGCCTTGGGGCATGGGGATGGCCCCCATCCATTTAAAGATCTTATTTTGGGAACGGTTTGGTTAAAAATTTTAGAAAACTGCTTACAAATAGATATAAATTGAGTATGATAGGTCCCATCGAGAAAAAGGTTATATCTCGAGAACGGTTTGGTTACAAATTCTAAAAAGTTGGTTACAAATTGACTTGGGACATGGGGGTGGCCCCCATCAAGATAAGTCATATCTCGGGAACGGTTTGGTTAAAAATTTTTGAAAATTGGTTACAAATAGATACAAACAGTATGATTGGTCCCATCGAGAAAAAGATTATATATATCTCGGGAACGGTTTGGTTACAAATTTTAAAAAGTTGGTTACAAATAGTTACAAATTAAAATATTAAGGTTACAAATAGTTTCCGATGAATTTGTTGACATGGGGGGGCTGGCCCCTTATTGAGAAACCGGTTATATCTCGGGAACGGTTTGGTTACAAATTCTAAAAAGTTGGTTACAAATAGTTACAAATTAAAATAATAAGGTTACAAATTGTTTCGGATGAATTTGTTGACTTGGGGGGGCTACCGTGAAGTTAGCCCCTCATTGAGAAACCGGTTATATCTCGGGACCGGTTTGGTTACAAATTCTAAAAAGTTGGTTACAAATAGTTACAAATTAAAATATTAAGGTTACAAATTGTTTGGAAGCAATATTGCTTAGTTGGGGGGCTAACTTCACACACGTTGGCATAAGCCATCCTTCAGATAGTTCCACGCACAATCGATGTGCATATCTTGAACACATTTTTATAATTAGATGCCATTTGTTGAATCGCGGAGATCGCCATTAGTGTTTTTAGAAAAGCGCTTTCTTGGTGTCGCCGTCGCTAGCTTCGGTAACATATTAATCTATTTTAACTAAGAGATAACGTATACTCCAGTGAAACGGACCTTGATGAATTATTTTCATCGAGCAAATTGAATACACGCTAATGACCGCAGTTGTCAAGCGTCTATAATCTACTATTTCCTTATCTGGGAATTGCCAAGGTATGCAAGAATATAAATGGCCATATCGTCGCTCATCTCATGTAAAGACGTAACTGACAAAAATTGAAAAAGTGAGATACGCCACTGAACAACCGCTTTTAAGCTTAACTTTTTTCTAACGATGTGGCGTAACTGTCGTGGTGTAGGTAAATGGCACATACGTCTTTGCGTGAGATGAGAGACGATATAAGTTAATCAAGTTGAACCCAAGATATAAGCCAACATGAGTAGAGAACGCTCGAAAAGTACATGATTCGATTCCTAGTGGTGGCAGATGTGGTAACAGAGCTTTTTCTACTGTCTCTCGTTGAGAAACCGTAATTCCTGTAGAGATTTTTCATGGTTTCCTTCAATAATTAATGTCGGCACGGTTTCTTATACAAAGTCGAACTCTTATGTTCACAAAGTTTGCATACCTTACAGCCCCGGATCTTCAATTTTTTTTAGGCGGGGCAAAAACTGAAAAATGCCGCCCCCGCCCACTAATATATTTATTTTTACCTTTAATAACTTCCCATTGGAAGTTATTGTAATGGGTCCGAATATCGAAATCAAAATGTATAACAAATTTTTTATGTTTCAAGGTCACCACACTATTTTTAGAAAGATGTCTGTGTGTGTACGTATGTGTCCATTTCTTTCTAAGACGAAATCTCGAGAATGAAAAATGATATCGACTACGTTAGGGTGCCAATCGACGCGTATTAACGTAAATATGATCTCAAAGAAATTTTTTCAAAATCAGTTAAGCCGTTCTTTTTTCTTAACCAAATAACCTCCAAAAAAGTAGATTTTACACAAAACAAGAGTGAAATTTCTGTACTTGTACTAAGTATTATTTATTCTGTGGTCAAAGTTAAGTAGGTAAATGATGAGTTGTCCATTCGTCTGTAAAGTGTGAATTTGAATTTGGCCGCCTTCTGAACTTGGCGCCCGGGGCATAGACCCCGGCTTGCCCCCCCCCCTAGATCCGGGGCTGATACCTTATCCTAATCTATGTATTTAAAACACAGGGAGTTCTTTTTTGTTCGAGAACTTTTAGCGGCTAACACTTGAGCGATTTTGATGTATTTTTTATAGATATTAATCGTATAGCTCTGTAAAATTGCCAGCTCTACTTTGTTTTGGCATTTTTAAATATGAATTCATCTACTTATTCGCAATTAAAAGCGAATATAGATGTCAGCACTTCGGGCGAAATGAAGATTTGAATGGTTTTGTAAATAGAGTAAATTTTTAAGTTAATGAGGATAGATTCTTATGTCAACAATGTCAGATGGAGCAGCAAGCGACTAGACCCTGCAGTCAGGGTCCATTCTGATTAATCGAATACCCCATCTTGATGTCATTTGACAAACACAAACATACCTAAACGAAAGTAACAACTAACTAGTAAACTCTGCATACTAATATGGATAGTTGATAGCGATTAAAAAATGGGTTTTGGATGTGGAGAATGTTCAAACATATATTCTTCAAGGCAGGCATTAATGTTCACAAAATTAGAATGAAAACTTCAGATATGGCTTGTAATCTAATTCTTTCTATACAAGCCGATCAATTTTTTAACATTTCAGAATAAAATCTAATTTAATATTATTATTTGAGATATTATAGGATGTCCAAAATTTATACAGTAACAGTGTTCTTGAGAATTTGGAATGGAAAAATAAATTTTAATTAAGTTTTATTTTGAAATGTCAGAAAATTGATCGACTTTTATAGAAAGAATTAGATTACAAGCCAGCTTATCTGAAGTTTTCATTCTAATTTTGTAAACATTAATGCCTGTCTTGAAGAATATATGTGTTTAAACATTCTACATATACAAAACCCATTTTTTAATCGCTATCAACTATACATATTAGTATACAGAGTTCGCTACTTAGTTGTTACGTTCGTTTAGGTGTGTTTGTGTGTGTCAAACGACATCAAGATGGGGTATTCGACCAATCAGTGTCTAGTCGCTTGTGATTGAGCATTAACATACGATATTTATAAATACGTTGATTTGTGTCAAATGAGACATAATGACATTACGGAAGCTGCCATTTTTTTCCTCATAGACCCCACATACGACTTCGAATTGTCAGCCACATTGCTTTTAATTGTGAATAGACAATATACATAGAAATCTAGGGACGTAGTACAAGCGAGTGGGGCGGTTGCTGTTAAGAGGGGGAGGTGAGGAAGCAAGTGTGCCCACATTCGATTGGTCGCTTCAGTTGCGCAAGCGCTGTACGAACAATTGAGCCTGCGTAAAGACGCGGACGACCGCATCTGGCGCAATTGAGCATGCGCAAATACGCGGTCAACAGAACATGGGTACATGCATAGCATGGACATGTCCATAAGACAGGCATGCGCCCTCCCCTAAATGGCCTCTCCCCTCGTCTAAAGTGGCATTTTATACTACATCCCCAGATTTCTATATCTATGGAATAGACGCTGTCCTGTCGTCGACTAGGCACTGGGCACATCTTATAGTTTCCCATAATTCCTCCACTTCAGGGGCGGATCTTCACAGGGGCTAATAGGGCTTAAGCCCTGGGCCCCCAAGTGTTAAGGGCCCACAAGTGTCAAGGGCTCATAAATGTCAAGGGCCCACAAACATTGAATAATTATCATACATTTTTAATACTTTTTCATTAACAATGAGCACTTATCGTGTAGTAAAAAATGGGGCCCCCTTGGATTGAAATAAGCCCTAGGCCCCGAAAAACCTAGATCCGCTCCTGCTCCACTTGCAAATTGCTATTAAGTTGAAGTTTAAAATTACTGTAAAATCAGTTTTTAAGGCTATCAACTGTCAGCGTTATCTGGGGCCTGATACCAATTCATATTTTCAATTTATTATTGTTTTTAATAACGCATTGAAAATCTAACTTATACTTTTGCTAGTTCTCGAATTAGAACTTGGGAACTGACGGGGAATGGATTATAGGTATTTTAAGGTTATAAATTAAAACAAAAGAAGATTCAGACGAATATATAGATTTATTTACATTTTTTTCAGAATTTTACTATCAATTCTTTAATGATAATCACTATAATATAATAACATACACATTTGTATCATTTTTTTATGCATGAAGTACAAAAGAAAAACTGAAACGTTTAAAAATGGCGTCGGTGGTCTTCCGAGTCAAGATTGTAATATAGTAAAAAATTTATCTTATTTTTACAATAGTTGCCTTAAATAATCTATCAACAATCAATCATTCGTCCACATATTTTAACATACATTTATATTAATTTTATTATTTATATTTTATTTATATTTACATTTCTACATGGAGTTTCTTTCGTTTATTATTGTGTATAAAATTGGACATTTCGAATACATCAGATCCTTAGTATTTCAATTTAAAATAACAGCCTAGATTTTGTTTTTTGTTTGTTGACAGTAAGTATAAAGTGATGAAACATAACAGTGATTCATTTGTTTATTATTTGATACCATGGAAACATAACTACAGTACCCTATTCAAGCCTCAAGGAAACAAACAATAATTTTTATAAAATTTGAACGATTTTTTTGATTTTTTAATAAGTTATGTGTTGTTTTATCAATAACTGACAACAAAGTTAGGTATTTGAAATATTTTTTTTGAATTAAAATTTTTAATCGATCTGAAATATTCAAATTAAATTTTCTGCCCACATTTTTTAAAACACATGTGAATATGTAATTATTTTGGCGAAATATTTTTTTTTTATTTTGATAATTTAAAAGTAATAAGTATTAACAAATTTAAAACAAAAATATTGTATCCTGAGATAAAATATTGGTTTAAAACCTATAATTTAATTTTATACAATATAAAGAATTATCAATTTTTGCTATGAGCATTTTGACTCGATTTTGAGCCTTTTTAGTACATTGATCCTATTATAGGATATATTTTTGTATTACTATAATAAACTAAAAAGATGGCTTTTATAATATCATTCATTCAAGACCAAAAATGGGCAAATCAATTTTTTTCAAAAAAAAAAAAATTGTACCTATTTTCAAACTGGTCCAAAATGTAGATAAATTTTGACGAAAAATAAATGATCTTATATTTTTTCACCATCTGTTTATATTAGTGACGCACGTCGAGTAGACAATATTGAAAAACTTATAAATTAATGGTCGAGGGTGGATCTTAAGAGATCCTTTAATCAAAGACTGGACACGATCAATATCCGCCATGTTTCTTTAAAATTTTAGAAAAGAAATATTTACTTCCTGATGCAGCTCGGACCAATCACAATCGTGTCCAATCTCTTATTAAAAAGTCTCCAGAATTTTATAATTACAAAGTAAAAAATATTTCAAATCTTGTATTTATATTTCAATCACGTTATAGAGACGCCAAATTTTAGCTTGCTCGGGTCGTCAATAACCCTAGAGCCAACCTTAATGTTTATAATTATTTTTTTTTGCAAAATAATTACATGAAAACATATTAATGTAGAACAAAAAAGAAAAAGAATCGAAAATATCTGATACTGCAAAACGTCACTCTGCAATACCGCTTTAAAGTCACTCTGCAATTCCGCGTAACTGCTTATTAATTGTCAACGACCTCATTTTGGCGCATAATCACGTTCATAACGAAGCTCGTTTGAATTGGCCAATCAGAGGAGCTTTAACATCGTACGTTTCATAGAAAAACGCGCGAGAACCGAGTTTTTCCTTCTGATATCATGCAACCACTTCTTTTATTTTCTGGATCCCTTAGAAATACAAAACTTCTATGATTTGAACATTGGTAAACTTAGCACATCGGTATTGTCAATGATTTATTATTTTAAATAAACTTATTCTGTACACACTACTATGAACTGTCCACAGACCGAGGTGGTTATATAGGTGGCGCCTCTAGCGGTGAAGTTTGGCACTGTTGGAAATTTTGTTTTTAACATTTACGCGGTGTTGCAACGTAACACGGTATTGCAGAGTGTCGTTCAGCTGTTTTATGATAATAATAATTCGTAGATATATTTTCTATGAAATTATATAACAAAGTTGGAAATAACAATGCAATGGAAGCGTACGTCACTAATAATTAATTTTAACTACTAACAATTAGATTTGTTGATAAATCAGTATTGCGTTAAATACACTTTGCAACAATATGGCACTAATGTGACGTTTTTTGTTTATATTATAATAATAATTAAATAATATTGAATTTATTCCAGTATTTCTTATTGGATGGTTTATGCTGGGTTGCACAAAGCATTGTTAAAAAATTGAGTTGACAATGGCCTTAGATTGTGATCATATAATTACAGTTTTAATGCATCCCCCAGGGGGAACATTGGAATGTAGTTGTTCTCGCAATTGTATTCCAATGTTCTTTGGGAATTGGCGTTCCTAGAAGCCCGAGCTCGTACCAGTCGGTTTGTGTATGCCGGCTGGCAGATTCTACACAAATGGATTATTAATTGTTGTGTTGAAGACGCTAATGACCTGAGTTGTCAACGCGTCTATAATCTACAATAATAATAATAGTTTTTATGTAATAGGAACAGTCTAATGTCTTTGTTAAACATTAGATTGTACTCACACAAAAACAAATGATTGATCTACATAGAAAAAGATCGTTTTTCAAGCTAAATTTTGATCAAAATGCGTAGAAAAATGTTGTTTCGAAGTGGAAATCGTACAAAAGACTATATATGTTAAATACATGTATACACAGTTTAGAAAAAATATCGTTTCAATCGATCGATTATTTTTCGATCAGGATCGATTTAAAAATTCTTTTCTTATGGCGAAATATGTGTAATCACAATCTATGGTCACTATCAACGATTTTCTGACAATGTTTTCTGCAGCCTAGCATTAGAGTTTTCAGTATGTTGCTACAAGCATTTTCTTAAAAATCGTACGCTAATGATCTCAGCGCAGAGGCGGATCTAGAGGTTTTTTGGGGCCTAGGGCTTATGGAAGTCCAAGAGGGCCCTATTTTTAATAAATAATATTAAATATATATATAATAATTCCATTTTTGTGGGCTCTTGAAACTTGGGGGCCCAGGGCCTAAGCCCTATTAGTCCCTATGTAGATCCGCCTCTGTCTCAGCGTTTCATTAATTATTATGTCGGTAATTTTTGACTCGAGATCATTCCAATTCACAACCCTCGGTCAAGAGTATAACTTCAAGTATAAGTATGTGGTTGAATCTATTTTAAGTTACGATATTCTATATAAAATTTGACGCTGTTAAAACAGAAAAAATTATCTGTCATAATAGAAAAATTGCAGTTTTTCAGAGAAATTAGTTTTTTGACGACAAAAATATGATTTTATTGTTTGTAGCAACATAATTTGTGGATTTTTACACAGTGAATATTTTTTTCGTTAGATATAAAATATTGTTCAGTTTCAATAGTTCAGTTCCCATTACTTTTAATTTTAGAGTTTTTTGTTTCAAAATATGGCAGATGTTTTAAATTGTACAGCCCTGTTTTTTAATTTAAAAACATAAGAAAGTGAAGAGGTAATTATACAATTATAATTTATAACGGGTCATCTACAATTGCCAACCTCATCCACCTTTTTTAAAACATATTATAAAGACGAATTTTAGCCTATTTTCTGTTAATTTGTCAATGAGCCATTTTCCTGAGACTAGTTCTTTTAATTATCCACGAGAGGCAGGACTTGTGGTAGGTACAAACATTATTTATTCCCCATTAGTGTCGTGTCATTTTAGTGGTATAACTTAATTATTTAATTAATTTAAGGATAAAAATAATTTAATAATAATTAAGTTATAGTACTAAAATGATACGACACTATGGGGAATAAATAATGTTTGTACTTACCACAAGTGCTGCCTTTCGTGGATAATTGAAAGAACTACTCTCAGGAAAATGGGTGCTTGGCGTTTTAGATCACCCAGTCAATTCTTTAAGTTGAAAATAGACTACCCGGTCATCCACATGCCCACTTGAGGGTTTCGCCACCTTTTTTTAAGTACTTACTGCAACATTTGTAGTCACAAGGAAAAGTTGCTCATGTCAGATTTGTTTTGTAAAAATCCTCTAGTAAGGACGTGGACAGTCAGTCAGTTACTCATTTTTTTACCACCATGTCTTGAAGTACAAACGTCATATGGCCGGTTTATCATACATTTTAATCACGATGTTTTTTTAATGACACTGTTAAATGACGAGTTGTTATGGTAACGAAACTCAGCAACCAATGAACAACGTAGATGTCAAAATTTAATTTTAATTGTCCATAATATTTTTTGAAGAAAATACGGCTAAAATTCATTTCTTTTTACCTCACAACAACAATACAAAACGATTCAATCTACGATGTATACCATATTTATTTATTACGCTAGCTAATGATCTGTACATTATCTACATAATTATTGAGTCTTTTTTTAATTACAATACCATGATACCAGTCGATGAAGCAGCTGCAGCTGTTGGGGTCGCCGCATCGTTACGATATTGCATCAGCTGATTATAGCAATCGTAGTTGCTATAATAATAATCGTAAGCTGCACTATTAGCACTATAATATTGGTGCATACTGACGTCATTTTCTGACGCTGCTGTGTTCGCCGCAGCGACCCGGATGGCCGTCAGATCGGCGATCCTTCTTCACGTGGAAGCAAGTTGCCTCCAAACGCTATGTCACATGGAACTCATGTATGGCCAGTTGAAAGAACTTCCCGATAATAACATGTCTCTAATTAACGTTTCGATAGGCGTTTTACCGACTAATCTAACGAAGAACAGTTGTTCAATCACTTGTGAAGACACAGTTCTTAAAGACGGTAATCTTAATAAAAGTTTACCGAATCTAGCTGGTTGGTTTGGATATTGGGTTTTGCAGTAGTCTTCCAAAGCACACTGCGATTTTTCCTGAAGAGATTCTATGTGAGCTACATCTGACAGTCCGCAGGCATCTGAAATTAAAAAGAAATACTGAATTATTATTACTGTTCAGGAATCTGTTTATGAATGAAAAGTATGGCATTTTTGGTAAATATTATTTTGTGATTTGTAGACATTAAAATAATAATAATAAAGATCTTTATTTAGGAACAGATAAAAGCCTTTAGCAGGCTAACGTCTGCCCTTTTCAATTTAAAATACGTACATACGGTATAACAAAGTAACAAAAATGTAACAATGAAACAAAACAACAAAACAAAACAAATACAAATTAAAAATATAGCATTCAACTAATTCAACAAATAATCCATTAATTTTTTTTTAGAGTTTTCATATTACACAGTCTCAGGTCAGATGGTAAACTATTCCAAAATAGGAATATATAGGTACAAGTTTAACACGAGGCGTCGTGACTAAATACACAATTACATGAATGCATCAGTATATATGAAACACCTATTTTGACAATGAAGTAACATAATGCTTGTAGTCAGGAAAAATTCATTATTTCAAACCTGTGTCACCGTAGGGATTCTAACCCTAAACTTTCCACTATCGCGGCGGACTGAGTTGACAATTACTCACAGTGACACAAAATGGATCTTTAATCTTTGATTCACCTGTTTGTGTTCTCTCGCATGTGAGATGTTTCGGTAATCTAGCATCTGTGTTAAAATATCGACTCTCGCATGTGGTGGTTTTTCAGTGACAGAATGCTTTAAAGGGAAAGAGTTGGTCGTTTGAAAATGTATCACTGTGTGAGTAATTGTCAACTCAGTCCGCCGCGATAGTGGAAAGTTTAGGGTTAGAATCCCTACGGTGACACAGGTTTGAAATAATGAATTTTTCCTGACTACAGCATTCTGCATTATGTTACGTCAAATGGGTGTTTCATATATTATAGTTTGCACTGAATTTTCACTCGGCACTTGGTAGAACATGATTAATAACAAATATTTAGATCACTTGAAAATTCTACAGAAACAATTTCTGTAGAATTTTCAAGTGATCTAAATATTTGTTATTGTTTCATATATTATATTGATGCAGTCATTATGCATTCATTTAATTAAAATTGAGGTTGTCTTAAATCAGTTCAACGTTTTTGACGAATAAAAAATGGTAGCTCTCATTAAGTTGTTAAACCGGGAAATACACGTCATTTACATACGTTACGTTGCGTTATAGTTACGTACAAAATGTGTGTCAATAACCAACGAGATAATGACAGGGACAAGTGTGCAACAAGCACAACGACAGGTAATTTGTATTATCGATGTTGGCGTCTTGTTACCGCGGAACGGCGAGCGCATGCATTTGTTACCTCGATGCACCATCTCACACCTCCCCTGTACCATCCGTAGTGAATGGTGAGGACTGAGGACCCCATGCTGCGAAATGGACGCGTGGGAATCGAGCGACTAGTGTGCAAATTTATAACAAAACTAATTTATTAGATTACTGTGGCTATTGCCTATTAATAAACGGACAAGTTATGAGAATAAAGATAGGTCTGAACAACGTATGGCCGAACTTTTCATAGTTACAAACTTGTGTTATAAATAAAAACTACTATGTTAGCATCATCAGGAGATGGAATCATCCAGGATTTGAAAATATGATATTTATATAAATATCAAAATATCGAATACCTATAATATATCGATATACAGGGTGTCCTCAAAGACACTAAACACACGCCTACCACATGTTCCTGAGACCAAAATAAGCCGATTTAAGCAAACTTACCTTCTTACAAAATTTCTTAGTTTGGGCGCTATACAGTGTGTCCACAGACTCATCCTCAACATGGGGATCTCCGTTGTTATGGGAGATAGAGATTTGGTTAAATGAGACAAAATGTGCAGAATCTCCAGTACTACTACCCTGCGTAGTCAAACTTTCCATATTTTGCTTGGTTCGCGACCGACAGTTGAAAAACGAGATTTACCCATTTTCGTTTTTTGTTTATAACTCGCTTATTAAGTAAGTTAGAAAAAAAATATTTTCACTTTCTTAAGGCCCTTTTTTATGAAGATTTTAAATCTCTTTTCATATTTTTATTTACTTTTATAGCTTTTGAGATACTTGTATTAACTTTGTTTTTTTAAATACACGTCAAAGATGGCCATGACACCATTCGAAAGAGGTTTTTTTCCTCTTTTATTTGATATCAGGGTTGATGAATTTATTTTCAAAAATAACAGAGTTATACGTAAAACACTGATTTTTAATAGTAGGCTATGCTAAATTAATTGATAAAACAACAGAAGGCTTAGCAAACAGTTGAAATTCGCGTTGACTTAGTAAACGCCTGTTTTGTTTTAGCTGTAAAAGTGTAGTTTGTTGCTAATTTGTCAGTTTACTAAGTGCTTTATTAGTGTATTTGCCATATGGCACATACACTATTGGCGTCGGTCGGATGGTGGGACCTAGGGGTCGGACCAAAATTTCTCGACGTTTCATAGCCTCCTGAACACTTTGGCACCATTTTTAAAAATGTTTATATATATATGTATGTATATATATATATATATGTATATATTTATATATATATTTATATATATATGTGTGTACACGATAACTCTCGACAGACTTAATCGATTGAAACGAAATTTGGTACACACATTGGAACCCATCACCGCAAGAAGCCTATTTAAAATGGGCCCGATCGGACCATTTTCAGGGTTGTATTTAGGGGTTCCAAAAAGTTTTTGGGCCCAAAAATACCGAAAAATTTGTCAGAATCGTTTCAAAATTGAAATTTAACTCTTTAGTAAAGATTAAAATGTGCTGCTAAAATTTTAATAAAATCGGCCCGACAGGACCGGACTTTCAAATTTTATGAAAACACTAGTTTGTTGATACGGATTTACTTAGATATGGAAGGGTGTATTTAATTGGGTGTATTGATGAAATCCATGTCTAATATTGAAATTTAGAAAAATTTAATTATTTTAAGGGCTGTATTAAGGGGTTAAATTTTTTATTTTGTCAAAAAACAAACTTAAGTTTACATAATAATGCCACAATGCCTGTATTAGCAAATACACTATATTGTCGGCAGGGTTTTGGCACTGCGACCCGAGTTTTTAAATTTACTTTTGTTATCATGGAACCATTTTATAACAATGAAAAATAAGCGATTTTCAACAATTGATCGTAAAACAGTAGTTTTGTCTTCTTCACTTATTCACGTTGACTTAGTAAACGGCTTTTTAAATGATCCATAGTTTATTAAATTTACTCGTAAGTTTCTGTAAATAGACGAATGAGGTTGTCTTCGTTCTGGATACTGATCGAAGTACATTTCTGCAGCTCTGGACGAATTTTTGTGACATAGAATGTAACAAGATAACATATCAAATTTTTTATTGTTACAAAATGGGTTCCATGATAACAAAAGTAAATTTAATAAATCACTTAGTAAACTGACAAATAAGCAACAAACTACACTTTGACAGCTAAAACAAAACAGGACTAAGCCAACACGAATTTCAACTGTTTGCTAAGCCTTCTGTTGTTTTCTCAATTAATTTAGCATAGCCTACTATTAAAAATCAGTGTTTTACGTATAACTCTGTTATTTTTGAAAATAAATCCATCAACCCTGATATCAAATTAAAGAGGAAAAAAACCTCTTTCGAATGGTGTCATGGCCATCTTTGACGTGTATTTAAAAAAACAAAGTTAATACAAGTATCTCTAAAACTATAAAAGTAAATAAAAATATGAAAAGAGATTTGAAATCTTCATAAAAAAGGGCCTTAAGAAAGTGAAAATATTTTTTTTCTAACTTACTTAATAAGCGAGTTATAAACAAAAAACGAAAATGGGTAAATCTCGTTTTTCAACAGTCGGTCGCGAACCAAGCAAAATATGGAAAGTTTGACTACGCAGGGTAGTAGTACTGGAGATTCTGCACATTTTGTCTCATTTAACCACATCTCTATCTCCCATAACAACCGAGATCCCCATGTTGAGGTTAAGTCTGTGGACACACTGTATACGGCCCTGAAGTTACAATTTTGAAATCGTTATTTTGTTATAAATTTAAAACGGCTTGTGCGATTTTGCTAAAATTTGGCACGTTGACATAGTTTAATGGAACAAAAAAACCTATATCAAAATTATGATTAATATTAATCCATAGGCGTAGAACTCGAGTTTTTTAATATTTGAACGTTTCAAATTTCTACGCCAATGGAAGGAAAGGGGTTTAAGTATAAAATTTAGATTCAGTAACTTATTTGCTACAAAAAAGCTACTCTTTATAAGACTCGATTACTCTCATGGTTTTTGAGAAATTTGTATTTTATTAATAAGGTAATCAATAATAATACGTTGATAATAATAAGTTGATCAATAAACAAATAAGATGGCCATGCTTTTTTCTAAGAATACAACTGGAGATAATGAAGAAGTTATGCACAGAGTAAATTAATTTTCTTCTTCGTATAAATCTTTGTATGCGTAAAAATGGTGGACACTTTGACCACTTTTTATGACATATTAATTTATTTCTATTCATGTTTTAGAAGCTTTACTTCAGTTTATAAAAATTACTGCGAATTATTAAAATACAAATTTCTCAAAAACCATGAGAGCAATCGAGTCTTATTAAGAGTAGCTTTTTTGTAGCAAAGAAGTTACTGAATCTAAATTTTATACTTAAATCCCTTTTCTTCCATTGGCGTAGAAATTTGAAACGTTCAAATATTAAAAAACCCGATTTCTACGCCTATGGATTAATATTAATCATAATTTTGATATGAGTTTTTTTGTTCCATAAAACTATGTCAACGTGCCAAATTTTAGCAAAATCGCACAAGCCGTTTTAAATTTATAACAAAATAACGATTTCAAAATTGTAACTTCAGGGCCGTATAGCGCCCAAACTAAGAAATTTTGTAAGAAGGTAAGTTTGCTTAAATCGGCTTATTTTGGTCTCAGGAACATGTGGTAGGCGTGTGTTTAGTGTCTTTGAGGACACCCTGTATATCCAAACTTGGATATTTATTCACCTATAATTATAATAAAAAAAGAGATAATGTTGTGGTATTATGATATATTTTTATAATTAAAATAATAGCCAACGAAAAAATATAAATTATGAACAAAAGTTTCCACACTTGGGACAATTTTCAAGTTTAGAACTAAAAACAAACAATAAAAATGAAAATCAGATGATAATAATAAATATGTTACACACTGGCCTCTGCCAACACTTTGTATTATTTTCTATAGATTCGTTACAATCTTGCTTGGGACACTGAAAAATCTAGGGGATTTTTTTAATAAAATATATCCATGATATATATCGACACATAAATATCGTGATATATCATGATATTTATTTGTGTTAAATATCCTTCGAAGCCTGGAAACATCTCCTGACGATCTAACATGTTTAGCGAAACGTACGCCGAGAAAAAGGAGTGTTAGTGATTATTTTTAACCGATTTCAAAAAAAAGGAGGGTGGTTCTCAATTTGGTTGTATCTTTTTTAATTGGATAGGGTATATCTCGAAGTTGGTCCCATATAAATTTTACTTAAATTGGTTCAGTAGTTCGGTTGATTTTTAATAAAAGTGAGTAACGGGGTGTGATTTTTTAAGGTAAATGTCACTATTTGACACATCACACAGCATAAGATGATAAGAAAGTCGGTTTAATAAAAGTGAGTAACGGCGTGTGATTCCTTTAAGGTAAATGTCACTTTTTGACACATCACACAGTGAAAGAAGTCAGTTAAGTAAGTGAATCTATTGGCAAGCGACTAAACTACGTATTGTAAAGCCACTAAAAAGTAAAAAATAAAAAACTTTTTAACAACAAAAAAAAACCTCCTTCAAAAAGTCAACAAAAAGAGGAAAATAATGAAATTTTGAGGTCTGTGCCAATTTAATAAAATATGAAGTAGGTTAAAAAGTATAGTATAGTGATTACTGATTTTTAACCGACTTCATATTTTATTAAATTGGCACAGACCTCAAAATTTCATTATTTTCGTTTTTTTGGTGTTCGTTTTTAATTTTTAGTGATTAATAATCAAAATCATTCATTAGACAAAAGCCGGCATGAATCAGTTTTTATTAATTAATGACTTTATATTCAAGTGATGCACTCGGCGTTGTATTCATTAACAAGTTAACTGTACAACGATTAAATAAATTAAAAACATTACAAATATATTTAACCCTATGGAAGCCTATAACCTTATTGTATGTGGCTACAACAAAGATTTAATAGTTGCTACATAATCAAACGTATACATATGATGGTATATATAAATATATAAAGAGAATCATTTATGTCCAGAAAGATAATATATA
Source organism: Mongoloraphidia duomilia (assembly GCA_039654895.1). Taxonomy (NCBI): domain Eukaryota; kingdom Metazoa; phylum Arthropoda; class Insecta; order Raphidioptera; family Raphidiidae; genus Mongoloraphidia; species Mongoloraphidia duomilia. The sequence goes on from CM077523.1 coordinate 13,001,194, forward strand.
TAATAGGTATCATCTTGATAATTAATGACTCTCATCATCTATATCATTATATTGTTCATTTAATTAAAACTACTTCAATACATGTGTACGTTTAGTTAAGAGCGAAACTACACGGGCGAATTTCCCGCGTTGTTTTTAACGCGGCGGATTGCACATCCAAATAGAAACAGTGCCTACAAACGATTAAAGCTAGACGAGCTCGGAATATATGCCTTGTTTTTTTAAATTCCGTCGGCGTGAGCGAGTTGAAAGCTTCTGATTGCGTTGATATCGTTACCGCCACAACACGCTAGAAACGAAAAACATTGTCTAGTGCGAGGCAAACTAGACGAGGCGACGGATCACCGATGGGATGTACAGTTTGCAGGGTAAAAAAAATTGTGTGGAAATATCCTGTCTCTTCATATTGGATGAACCCACCAACGTCGTTTTTCCTTCTGTTCTTTAAAAATAAATTTGCACGTTCAACAACAGCGCAACCTAACACAATAGGGGTTCCATTTTGTAACTAGCCAAAAGTTGTATTGTTTTGCGTGAATGTACTCGACGGAAAAAACGCTTTCCGTTTCGATACGTAAAATTCAGCGGAAATATCGTCGCGAGAAACACGCCGCAGAAAATCCGCCTGTGTAGTTTCGTTCTTAGGCTCAGCTATACCACCAACCGCATTCCGCAGTCTGAGCATAGTACCAATCCGTAACGAATCATCCTACCACATAATTGACGAGTTTGCTACTTTGGCGGTCCTCAGACATAAAACTTTTGCTGCCCATAATCTGGGAACCAATGATCTGGAAGGAGGTGTGACTCTGAAAGGATTGATTGCCTTCTACGAAGGCTCAGGACTTTTAGACATAACTAATAACGAGGTACCGCGAAAGCTCCGCAGACACTAAATTGGGAACCTAAGCAATTTGGTACTAAGAGCATCAGGTTCGTCAGGAATTGACTATGAGTGTCTTCACACGAGGGCCTTTGATTGTTCAGCATTTGGTTAATTACAATTGGCCCTTGTAAACTTAAATGCAGCGAAAACTTTTCTTACTCCCAAGTTTATCTATCTATATTTACCAATTCGTATCTTTGGTTTATCATTATTAAACATTGGATATTTCAGTTCAAAGATTTTTGGTTGACTAAAAATTTATATTTTTCTGATACAAGAAGAAATTTGAAAACGGCTGAATTAAAATAAAACTGATTTTGGTGGACTTGAAATTAATAAATACTTTTGTTGAGTGGTGTGTTGTACATCCACTTTATTGCTAGCTGTCAAGGGAACCCTGGATTTTTTCAGTTCTGCCACCCTGTAGTTACTCTACAGAAATTGCCCTACAATGGAAATAGCTTTGATTCGGGTATGAATAGGTTAAATTAACTGGGAAAAAAATAAAATAATAAAGAAAACAGTAATGTAATAACGAATTGACATGAAACACGACAAAGACAGAAAACATTAAGGCTTGCTCATCACCTTATTCTGCTCCGCTAATGACTGTAAAAACATTAAAATGATTGATCCATTTGTGTTAACTGAACTTCATAATATATAATAGATAGAGTAAAACTCTCTGTAATTATCATTGATTCATTTAAAAGCTTAACAATTTTTTTATAATCATTTCACTGTTTTTTCTACTGCAATACAGGCTTTTTCTTTAACACATTAAAAGGAGTAGACATATTTTATTTACAAAATATGTTTTACTACCTATATGTATAGGGTAAATGCGAGAGAGATGCCGCGGTAGGAGAGACGCCGCATGGCTATTAACTTACCGATTTACCATTAATGGATGGTGCTACAAGTACGTATGTTCGTTCATCTTATCTTGACAAGAAAAGATGAACGAACATACGTACTTGTAGCACCATCCATTAATGGTAAATAGGTAAGTTAATAGACATGCGGCGTCTCTCCTACCGCGGCATCTCTCCTGCATTTGCCCTACATTTTTTTCTCTATAGTGTTCATTTTTCCAAAGCTTTCATTAAAATTACTAGGAAATTATTGAAGATGGACTACTATTACTGAATAAGAAGGAAAAACCCGAAAAATGAGTCGGTAGTTTTCTGTCACACAATGCATTCTTGACCTTTTTAATTTGAACTTTCTGCATCTTCCACCTTTTTCCAAATTAATTAATAATCCAATTTACTTAAAACTTCACACATGTACGTTTCGATGAAAAAACAATATTTTTATAAGGATTTAATTTGCATAACGAGTTCTTTCGTCCTAGAAATTTCCGTAAGTGTCCCGTCTTTTCCACAATAAATGTTCCGTTTCTCTCGCCATGCGAAATACATTTTCATGTCTCCGAAAAAAATGTTGTTTAAAAAAATGTTTTTTAACCAAAAACTTATTAATTTCAACAATATAGGGTGTATGCGGGTCTATTTTAGCTGTGATCACACAAAAGATAATTTCCTCGCTTGGCTTTAGGTAAAGAAAGTTCAATGCACAATAAAGCGAGACGCTCAAAGAGTGGTTATTTATGAAGAGACGACTGTATTTCGTTGAAATTATAAAATTACATTTCGATATCAATAAACAAACTTAAATATAAAAGAACTATAAAATTAATTGTTTATTTATTTTTTATGTCAAATATTAATTGTGAATTAACGTATCTACTAATTTTAGCAAGTGTGATGCTTCAAAATTTCTGGTCTAATTAACAAAAAAAAAACTGGTTGTACTAACGACTTTACTATAATCATTAATCAAATTCTACACTGCTTAAAAATTTGTTTGAAAACATTTATAATAGTCAACCCACTTCTATTATAAAACGCGATTATATAAAGAAAGCAAAAAAAAAAGTTATTTTATTCTTGAACGACAAGCACATTGTAAATGAGTTAATTTACCCAACACTATGGGGGTCGCGCATAATGAAATACACGCATAAGAGTGAGATGTCAACATAATATCTGTCTAAAGTGCAACAAGGATGCAGATAAGTTGTACTGTACGTAAAAATCTGACGTACAGAATGGATTGTTGTGGCATTCTAAAAATGAGCTAACATTATATTTAAATTAAAAAATTAAAAAATAAGAATAAAAATGCTTGTACACAATAATATATCACCGACAACAACAAAGAAGCGTTCCTCATCATCATCATCATCTACCAAAGATTGGTGGTCATCAGATGTGATATTAAAATGATGGACCTTACTTCATTAGAATTCATATATGAATGATCAAAGAACATATTGTACTTGTTGCCCAGTCTGGATTCGCCCGGGTAGAGCTATAACTTACTCTAACTTAAATCGCGGGATGGACTAGCATTGGTGGTCATCAGATGTGATATTAAAATGATGGACCTTACTTCATTAGAAATTAGAATTCATATACGAATGATCAAAGGAACATATTGTACTTGCTGCCCAGCCCGGATTCGCCCGGGTAGAGCTATAACTTACTCTAACTTAAATCGGGGTGGACTAAGATTGGTGGTCATCAGATGTGATATTAAAATGATGGACCTTACTTCATTACAATTCATATGCGAATGATTAAAGGAACATATTGTACTTGCTGCCCGGCCTGGGTTCGTCCGGGTAGAGCTATAACTTACTCAAACTTAAATCGATATTAGTTATGTATTTATAACTTAGGTCATTAGTGCGTCTTAAATACATTAAATAACAATTCTCTTAAAACTAAACGACATCTCAGAACATCCATGAGCGGAAGTGGGATTCGAAACCCACGACAGTGTGATCCAAAGGCCGCTACGCTAACCATTACACCACACTGTCCTCTATTAGTTATGTAGAGATACAATATAGTGATGAATCCATCGCTGTTTTTCGATGAATATTGGTTTGATCGACTACCATCACACTTGTATGCAGTCGTATAATATAGGTTATGAACATAACGTCGCTGCTTTTCGATGAGTATTGGTCTGGTCGACTACCATCACACTTGCTTCGATTGGACGTGACGTGACGCTCGACATGCATAAATGAACGAAAAAAACGAGGTTAATAAAGTTTTCCTTTGAAAAAACAGTTTTGGCCAATGTAGTAATGTTTGGCTTGTACAATATTAAAGCTATCACCATATTCTTCTGCATTCTTTAATGTATTTTTTCCAGCATGCCTTGAAGCCAAGGCGTCTAATTAACCATGATGTAATCACATAATAGCTCTTCGGTGGAAATAGAAAGAGATGAAAAAGAAAGAGACGCGGGTTTTGTATTTATAAATTGTTATTGTCATACTTATACACACACATCTGGTGTTTGGTGTTTTTTGTCGTGTTCACAATTAAAGTTGGCAATAACACTAATTGCACTTTAGTGTACATATACACTGTGTATAAAAGCACATAAACAAAAAAAAATCCCTGGTTCTCCGGAAATAATCAATACTAAATAATATTGATCATATAGTATTTGCAGTTGCAGTACCCCTGTCTAAGTTTGTTTTCCTATGATTTTTTTTCGAATGTGTTTATTTCTTTCTAAGACGAAGTCTCGAGAATGAAAAATGATATCGACTACGTTAGGGTGCCAATCGACGCGTATTAACGTAAATATGATCTGAAAGAAATTTTTTCAAAATCGGTCCAGCCGTTCTTTTTTCTTAACCAAATAGACCCCAAAAAAGTAGATTTTACACAATATCTCGCGAATAAAAAATTATATCGACTTCGTAAGGGTGTCAATCGAGGCGTGTTAACGTCATTTTGATCCGACATAAATTTTATAAAAATCGGTTCAGCCGTTTTTTTTCTTTTTAATTATTGTTAAAAATAAATAATAATTATGTTTTAATGATTAAAATGATTACTTTTCTGTGTAATATCTAATTTAATTATTATTATTAAATATTTATCAAACTGGGAAGTACGTCGTGTGGAACTGAAGGGTCGCACTTTAGTCCTAATAAACGACCCATCTCACGGCTTGTTTTATTCTGTGTTCCTGAAACCGCTGCTATTTTGGCTTTAAATATGAATTTTCATAATTAAGGTATGTATTTCTTTAGATATGAAAAGAAATTCTTTTTTGGTGCACCCAGTAGGTTACGTAAATGCTTTTAATTGGTGCCAACATTTAAAAGACGTACATTAGTTCTGTTAGTACGCTGAACTAAATTATAAGTTTGTCACATCACTCATTGTTGTGTAGATATTAATATATCATTATTATTCTTTTCTGCAGTTATTGTAATAAAACGATGACGCATGTACTAAAAATAAAACCTATTTTTTTAACTTTTAACAGTGTGATTATGCAAGAATTTAATCGAAATTCCTTCGTTATTTTCACTAAAAATAGTATTTATAAATATGAAACATACTTTAGGTACAGCATAGGTAGTCATCTATTAGTTTTAAATTTGCCATACCCACTATAAAATAGCTGAAGGCCGGTGTACGGAAACGTATCTTTCCCACACTATTTCCATAATTATTTACGTTTATTCGCCCTAATCTGCCCGCTATTACCTACTGACAGCTACTCTCGACCTACTATAGAAGTGACACAAAATGAACTGTCAACATTTTTGAACATACTGAAATTGAATTTTATAGCGGGTATGGCAAAAAATACTACATATATGTCGTGCGTAATGATATTATGACTCGTGTGACTTAAAACTCGTCTTCGCTAGTGTCTGTAATTTACCTCATTACACCACTAGATATACAATTATCGCACAAATGCAATAAACGCACGCTTGGGGAAAAAATCAAAACGAAAATTAAATTCTTTATTTTTAATATTTTGATAATTGATAAAAATATAATTTTTTTGGAAGAATGCCCCTTAAAATCAGATTGCGCTTGAAAGCCTCCAAGGCAGGGTTACCTTTTCGAAATTTGAAAAGTCCTGACAAAAAGCCGCACATTTCAAAACAAGACGGACGCATATTCGTAAATACTCAACGCTTTAGATGCCCGAAGTTGCTTCGTAAATAACAGACGTGTTAGACTAACGCGTCAGTTATTTTCATGCAGTCCGGACATTTTAGACTGACATAATACTTATGTTTTATTTGTAAGTAATTTAATGCGAAAATTAAACAATCATTCAAATTTTTCCATCTAAGTCAAAAATCCGGACAAAGTCCGGACGGAAGGCCGAAAGTTCGGACAAATCCGGACGGATGTTAATCCTACTCCAAGGGATCATTGTGGTAAACTAGTTTGAAACTCGTACAGAAACATAACCTATTAAATTTTGACAATATGGCCATAATTTTATTGTTGATATAATTTTTATGGCTTTTCACAATACCAAGCTTATATGTGGGTGAAATGGAACACCAATAATATTAAGAACCCATAAACAAGTTTTAATTTATTACCTAGTTAAGACCGAGTCTAGACGTGACTATGTCATGCTGTTGAAAATTTGACCGGGGTTAGTGTTTCAAGTAGGCTTGCCAACTGTAAAAAATAATTTTTCGGGATTTCTCGGATGCAGAAGCGGGACTCAACGTCTTTTTGCGGGACGTATGTAAAACTATTTATAGTTATGACATTTTAATACACATCTATACAACAATTTAATTAATGATGCCAAGTGGCCAAGGTATACGTGCAGTACGCAGCTGGGATTCTGGATGGTGGCATGGTGGCTGAAATTATAAGAGCTTATATAGGTTTTCACAACGAAGCTTTGATACTAGCATTGATATAAGCTTAAGTCGAGTTTGAAATGTCAGATAGCGAAGACGAATATTTGTGTTCTTCTGCTACAAAGTGGTATATTTTAAATACAAAATTGGGCAGGATTTATCATGTCCACCCTATTAATAGAAAACGATCTAAACATGGAGAATTTTATCATTTATTCCAAGAATTAAAATTTTACCCAAACCGGTTTTTTGAATACTTATTTACGTATGGAACCTAACACTTTTAAATACGTCTTAGAAAAAACTCAAAACAAATTAAATAAAAACTGAAAAAATTTCACATATTAAAATAGTCACATCCATTGCGAAACTTGTAACGGCCATTTGACATTTGTCACACGTTGATTGTAGTAGTCGGCGCGCTGAAAGAATGATGAGATACATTCTTGTATCTAGCAGCTCTTGTAACAGCGCTTATACCTGCTACACTCACTGCTTCGCTGTGTACGCTCGCATATATAACAATGCATTAATTTAAGCAAGCCCTGCTATGATCTACGCTACCATCTAGAATCCCAGCTCCATACTGCACGTACCTTTACATGGTTTCAGGTTTCATACCCAAACGGACACTGAATTTTTCATTCGATTCCTAAACGGCGGAAATATTTTAATGAATATACGAAGTATACTATGATATTGTTTAGTATAAAACTAAAACCAATTGACCGTTTATTATGAATAAGTATTTTAATTAGTTGTTATTATCTTTAGAGAACTTTTTAAGAGTACCTATTCGATAGCGGAAGTTACCCCTTGCACCCTTCATCTCAAATCCTTTCCCCTCGCTTATAAAACGGTTCCCGCTCTCCCGACGCTATTTTTATAGCTAAACGTCAAATCCGAGAATCACACTACGCAGATTCTACAGGCGAATTTTTTGAAAAAAAAAAGTTTTGGATACTTACGTGTGAAAGATTACGAATTTTTTTAAAAAGTTGTAAGTTTTTTCAGGATTTTTTTTTCAATTTTTCGCCTGTAGGATCTGTAGTGTTCTTCATTTGGCGTTTACCCGAACCCTTTAGCTTTAAAAATAGCTTCGGGAGAGCGGGAACCTTTCATAGGCGAGGTGAAAGGATTTGATATGAAGAGCGCAGGAGGTAACTTCCGCTATCGAATACTCTTATAAATTATACCTACCTATAAAGTCAAATTTGGGACCGATACAGGATCCATGTTTGGACACGTAGTGGGGACCCGGCTTTAACATGTCAATTGTCAACAAGCACGTATGGAGTTTTATTACGACAAAAACAAATGCACATTATTTTTATATAATGATGATTAATTAATAGCTTCCCCGAAATTTATTTAATAATCAAAACACTGGAAATTTTCATCTGAAGTATGTGGGTTTGAAAAGATTAAGCAACCTTGGTACAAAAATATTCTTGACGTGTTTTCAAAACATCCAAGTTCTTATCAGTTGCAGCCGCTGCAATATCATTTTGCTTTTGCGCAGTAAATATTATTCAGTCAGGGCTGTAACTATCATATGCTGCTAGCCTGCTTCCCCTATGCGGAGGATAAATTCGCATCCCTATATAGCTGAATTTTCTTTTGTATATCTTATAGCGGTCTTTTAAAAAGAACTCGCACCACGAGGGTTCCGTACCGTTACAAGAATTTAATTAGTGTAAACTGTGTTTATGTTAAAAATGCATAGTGTAAGCTCGAACCTCACGGTTGACAGTAACAATCATCGCATACGGATCGCCACTTTGACAGAGTGTTATATTATAACTATGTTCCAACCTGCTATAAATGGATCGTTTTGAAACGGTATAAAATTTTTAGAAATACATGAATATAAAATATATAATTTAATTTTATTAACTAAGAATTCAAATACAAATATTAAAATTAATAATTTTGCAAAAACAAAACAAATTACAAATGAGTAAACAACTGTCTCAAGTTGGTATTGAACAGAGACAAACGTAACAAAGTGCTTAATGCGCATGTCAGTTTAACAGTTTCATTTTGGTTTCATGTTCAGACTATGTACCGAAATGATCGTTCGGAAACCGTTCACAAACTATCACAAATTCGGTTGGAACGCTTTAAGAATCGTTCACAAACGATCACGAGTTCGGTTGGAACGCATTCTATCCACTGCGCATGAGCGTGACGGTGATATTACGGTATTCACAGTGGTTGGAACAAAGCTATATGGTTGGATTCAATAGAAATAATATAGTTTATAATCATCGCGCAAGATGACGCCACTCTACTTGTCAGTATAAAAAAACATTAATTTATTAAAATTAATTGATTATTTAATTCTAATTATTATTTGCCTGCAGGATACATGCAACAACAACACAATCTGTTCAAAATTTCAGCTCTAGCTACCACCATTAATGTGAGATAGAGCCCTGTGACAGACGGGCGGACACACGGACGAGCGGACATACATTGTAGGCAGAGTAATAGGGTTCCATACGGACAGGACTTTTTTCGGGGGGAGGGGGTTAAATTTTGTAAGTACCTACTTATTTATGTAGGTGTCCAGGGCCGCAGCAAGGAAATCTTACGCCTGGGGCCAACATTTCAATTTGCGCCCCCCCCCCCCCAATAAAAATCAAAAAATGCATGATACAAGATTTTTATAAGATATTCCAATACAACCAACTGAAAAACATAAAAAATGTTCACTAATCGACTCCAACAACTCGCACTTTTAGTTTCAAAGATATATAAACAGCGTCTGAGAGATTTTTGAGTTTTCTTAAAAATGCCAAAAGTTAGAAGATCCTTTTTGTACAAATTTGCGAAATTTTTGAAAAATAAATTCGACTCGATTCGTTTGATATTAAGTCAATTTATAGAAAAAATAGCGCTGAATCGATTCCAACAACTCGCACTTTTAGTTTCAAAGATATATAAACAGCATTTGAGAGATTTTTGAGTTTTCTTAGAAATGCCAAAAGTAAGAAGACCCCCCTCTTTGTATAAATTTGCGAAATTTTTGAAAAATAAATTCGACCTGATTCGTTTGATATTAAGTCAATTTATAGAAAAAATAGCGCTGAATCGACTCCAACAACTCGCACTTTTAGTTTTATAATATATTTCTATAGAAATTATCGCCAAATTCGTTAGCCGTTTCTGACTCATTGAAGATCGTAAATAATTTTTTATGAGCTTCGGTTTACTGAACTATCTCTCACATGAAGTAGTGGTTACGGGAATTGTTAAAAAAATTCTATATGCTATTCCCATGTTTGAATAGCTTTCCACTAAACCCAAATAATGATTTGTTTGTAGTACTCTAAATGTGACATTTTATTAATATTTTCATTTAATGATTCAAGCATTTGCTTTGCGCTTGCTACTTTTGTAATGTTAAATACGTAATGTGAAATACAAATTAATAAATATAATAAGTGTTATATTTCTTTCTTTAGTCCTATTTGCAAAAGTTTTATTATTTATTTTACATTTGTCGAATTGTAATTAGCCTGGCAATAATCATTGTCGTTTTTCATGTCAAAAAATACAGCGTCTTCGGCGCCCCTTGCTTAATGCGCCCGGGGCCGTCGCCCCCTCCGCCCTACCCTTACTGCGGCCCTGTAGGTGTCTATTTCAAAGATAGTCATAATATTAAGTAATAATATAAAGAAATTTTTCCAATAAAAAAAATCTGCTGAAGCCTTAGAGTATCTAATAATATTTTATGTTTGTCAAAAATATTAAACACAAATGACAAATTTGAAATACAAAAGTAAACTTATTATACTTAATGTAATGTCAAGTTTCCGAGGCTTTTATAAATTTTAATAGTTGATTTTTATGTTACACTTGTAAAATTTCGGAGGATGGAGGTTATGACCCCCAAACCCCTCGAGTACGCCACTGCATACGGATGCACGGAACCCTAAAAAAGTAGGTAATCTTTCACATAAATCCACACACACATAAGTCAGACAAATAAATAAAATACAAAATCGGAATGAGTACTTTTTTAAGTGATGAAATGTATTTGATTAGTTTGAGATTCTCTGGATGAAACAAATGAACATTGATTTAAATTGAAGACGGCTGCGTGGTCTTTTGTATAACACAAAATATACTTTTAATTGCATCCATTAATGTTTAACGAAGAAAACAGAGTGTTTTTGAATTATGAAAGACATAAAACTTTCTGCACAGCTAAATGTGTGCCGCTCATAATTATTATATTTTCATTATTTTAAACTTTATGACAGTAGTACATTTTGTCCCCTGGCTACAATTAACTCTTTCCGCTATATTTATGAATGTCTTTCTGTGTACAGACAGACATAGTTAAAACTTAAAATATATACATAATATTATGTGTTTGCAACGTTCTTTGTAATCAATATTTATGCGATAGTAAATTATACCTTCGTCCAGGGTTGCAAGATTTATAAAATACAAAATAGTAGATGTATGACAAAAAATTTAGTAGATTTGAAAAAAAATATAGTAGTTTAGTAAAAAAAATAATAATGCCTTTAATTTTTAATAATGATATATATTTTTAGACAGACAGTGTTTAAAATTAAATTATTTAATATGTTACAGACAATATATTACAAGAAATAAAACTGAAATTGTATGACCAATAAAATTAAGCAAAATCGCAGGATAGTGGACAAAATAATTTGATTTATTAAATTAAATGTACGACGTTTCGTCTATAGATTTAGACTTTTTCAAGTACAATCATAAAAATTTTTATGATTGTACTTGAAAAAGTCTAAATCTATAGACGAAACGTCGTACATTTAATTTAATAAATCAAATTATTTTGTCCACTATCCTGCGATTTTGCTTAATTTTATTTTTATCACGATGGACACGATTTCTAATATAAATGTATGACCAATTATAATGATAATCGAATTGTCTCTCTTAAAAGTTTTGTATCATGTTCTATTAAAATAAAAAAATCACCAAGCCAGTTCCAAGGTGTATAGTTCGACTTAAAATAGAGGTACAAATCACTATGTTAGGCCATCGGGAAGCAGCATAATTCCGTTATGCAAAATCGAGCGGGAGGAAGGCGCAGGTACTTAAATAAGTAAAACTATGAATCGCAGACAAAAAATGTTTAATCAAAAGTTGTAGAGAATTTTTTTCTCTACAAGATTGCTAATAATCATTTTTTACTAAAAATGGAACGGAACCGAGAAATTCGCAAAAAAACGTTTTTCGTGAACTTGAACCTCGATGGCTACAATCACCAAAAATACACAAAAATATAAGAATATAGTAGATTTTGCTATACTAATTTACACTTTTCAATAGGAGATGGTATAAATGGAGGTTCAATATAGTAGACTATTTAAAATATAGTAGATCTGTCAACCTCGCCTTCGCCGCTATTTAAAATTGTTATTTAATTCAATTTTTGTCTTCGCATTTATTCTTTTAATGTTTAAACTTTACTATAGTGATGGGCGATTACGAGATATTTTTACAATCGAAACAATTGCAATCGTTCATAATAACAATCGAGTCCACAATCGACTCGGAGTTGATTTTACAATCGAAATGTTCGATTGTTCAAGTCGATTATTTGCCACATAGGTTATACTCATAGCAATAGCAGCGAATGAGAATACAAACAATCGCGATTCAAGGTTATATGCTAGTCGACTGACGTTCGACGCGACTTATTGATTGTTCACTGTTCACACTGTTCAGTGGTACTCTGTGATCTCTTCACTGTTGAATTCGTATTTACGCGATTACTGCACAATCGACCATCATCTCGACCACAGTTGTTGATGAACGATTGTATATATTATCTGGCTCTCGACAGTGTACGATTCAGTACTATGCGACTCGGTCTCGGTGAACTATGAAACAACAACAATCGAGTTCAAGTGACAACCATCGAGAATCATCGAGATGTTTGAACAACCGAGACAATCGACTAAAACGTCTCGTATCACGCATCTCTACTTTAGTATTAAACAACTACTATAAAACAAAACGTAACTCTGAAATTCGTTTGCATTTTAGCGTATTGGCGGAATTCTACTAATATATTATAAACACCACCAGCCAGACTTCGCTTTCTCGCGGGGTGAGGGTATAATAAATCAGAAATTCTTAGCACTCGGGCGAAGTCGGACGGGACCGCTAGTTATCAAATAAAGCAATTCAATTTAGAAACAGCCTGTATAATATCCCATCACAACAGAATTGTCTTTAATAACAATACGAGACGTTTAATTTCTATATGATTCCGTTAGACCAGACTGTTTGTCAATAAGTTTATAGAAGGCGATGCAGTTGAATATTCGAGGTGGTCCATTGTCATTTAAATATACAAATACGACGGCGGCAATCAAATCGAACGGTCAGATTGTCTCATGGGTCAATTAAGAAGGCTGTGTTTTATAATTGAAATTATTGTTTTAATATTGCTCTATAATAATGGTGTTTGTATGTAATGCTATATCACTAAAATGAAATTATATAGAAGTTCTTGCATGTCGATACCCACGTTGATCAAAATAATTGGTTTAAAAATAAATATTTATATGATTTGTGACCTTCTCTTGACAAAAAAACTTTTAAAATAACTAAAGATCGTGACATAATCAATTTGATTCAAAAACGTCACCACATTATTTTAAAAATATTTGGTATAGATTTCGTGTCCATATTTATATAAGTAATTAAAGTTAAATTCGCAGGTATGTGGACAGTAAATAATAAAACGTCGTACTTTAAAAAAAAAATGGGTGTGCGCTTATGACCACACGACAGAAGTGAAAACTTCAGATTTTTTAATTTTTGGTGTCATCTATTAGCGCATTTATGAACTAAAAATAATTTATTACTAAAATACTAAAATTATGTTTTTAATTAATTCCACCTTGGTTTCAAAAAAAAAATAATTATTGTCAATGAAGGAATATAACAAAAATTAAAAAATATATAAATAAATATGTAGAATTTAGAAAAAAAATACGTCAAAAATTCTACGGTGCTATCAGGTTTCGAACCGAGGTTTTCCTATGCATACAACGCAAAGACGCTGCTTACTTAGCTATCGGTGCAACTGTGTAGCGTGCTGCAGTTTTATGATATAAGTATGTCAGCCGGACAGCCGGGTGGTGTGAAATAATGCGGCCAGTAGATGTCACTTCCATCACGCATCCTGCCAATACCTCGAAATGGGACACCTCGTTATAATCTACTATTTTTATAGTTTATATTTCTTATCGAACACCCAATATACGACAATTCACAATGTGTATTATGTATACGAGGAGGTCATCAATACAAATACAGACAGTATACCATATTGAGTCTTGTTCTGGTTGCATTTACATAAATCTTAATTAATTGAAAAATGCCACCATAATTTATATGCATATGACGTATAATAAAGTATGTATAATTGTTGTTGCATTGCTGAGGTCCATCTGACTGATTAAACTTACTTAAAAATAATCTACCGTCCCATTATTATCACTTGCAGTCACTTGTTATCACAATATTGGATTTAATTCCATGTAAAAATAGAACGCTTCTAATCTAGTAGGCGCCAGGTTCGTTTAAATTCGAAAAAAACGGCCTTTTATCAAAGGACACGGTTAATTAAATGCAATTTTTTAAGTTGTGCTATATTCAATAGAGTAGTGTAACAAAACTGTTTTCTGCGTGGGCGGAATAAATATTTATTTATGATAATTACAAATTCAATAACAATAAACGCAGCAACTATATGTCAATTCTAACAATCAACACAATAATAATAACGAACCAGTAATTCTTAAACAAAGTGAAACTCTTAAATAACACTGAACAAATAACTATATTTATATACCAGTACTGTATTTATATTCGCAGTTCAACACGATACTGACTCACGACTGACTGACTACTGACTCACTCGTACTTCGCTTATATAGGTCGAGCAGCTTGGCCCAGCACGCTCTCGCGCTCTCCAGAACATTCCGACAGGTACTCGTATCTTCGATACCATTCCACGCCTCACCACTGTGACCTTTCCTTCTCGACGCTTCTATTGCAGGCAGTGGCGTAACATCTTGGAGTTTGCTACAGTAGTAAATTCTGAACATTGCCTTCAGTACACTTTCGGCGAGCTCGCTCGCAGGAGATCTCGCCGAGAGATTAGGTAAAGCGAGCGTCTACGAATGTGTGTGTGTACACATTCGGCTTGGCTCGATGTCAATAATGTCATATTTTAAACTACTCAATTCAATATAAACTACGCAGTTAAACACGAGAGTGTATACTGACTGAGCTCGCACTCGTCGCTCGATTCCTTTGACTCGCGGTCAAAAAACCGACTTTATACGTAGCGCTCCCGAGGTGAGACAGGGCGCTACGAGGCCGGCCGAGCGTTGTCGCGTTCGGGTAGTCTCGGTATCCTTTGGCGAGAGTGTACTGTCGGCTAAGAAGCAAATACTTGAAAAATTCTACACATTTATTAATATGAAAGATCGTTTCGGGTTTCTAGTCCATCATCAGGAGAGTTTAGTATTAAAAATAAAATATTTATTCATTTTATAAATAATTATGGTAAGATTATGTTTGTAGTAAGACTTTGGTGGTAAAGAATTTGGTTTAATCTAAAAAATTTATTTTTAATAAATTTTAAAAAAGGAGTAAGAAAATATTATCAACATTTTACATTAAGGGTATAGAAACACAATATGACCCTCTTTGTATTATTTTCTCTACCTAAGTGAATTTAAATACAATCTTGTCGCATAATTTCACGCGACAAAAAATCTCGTTGCGTACGTTATACATCGTATGTTGACAAATCCAACCGACCAACTTATTAGTTGGATATTACGTCAAACCGAAAACGTCTTTTATTTAGATTGGCGACTGTAGGTTTTCTTGATTATTTTCTGTTTCACAAAGCTGCTTGTTTAGCTTAAAAGAGATTAACCTGATAGAACGCTATAGTGATTGTCTCTCTTGGTTATAATAGTATAAGCTTCCGGACTTTGCTTTGCTACTAACTTCATTGTAACGACCATTTTCAAGCCTTTATTTTTGTTCACAGAAAGTATGAATATTAAATTAATGAAAACAAGAAAACACACCGTTCTTCTTTTGTTATATTGACATACATTTGTTTTATGCCAAGTACGATGATACGGCAGTTTCACTAACTGCTAGGGGTTACCTGGGCCTTGTAGCAACTCATATTTTCAATTTTGATTATAACACCTTTCTTCTTGAAGTTTATTTTACTTTATAGGATATAAATTTGCTAAATCCTTGATTGAATGAACACTCTTGTGCCTTCTTCAGGAGATATAAAAGAACTATATGCAGATTTTTAGGTCTTGAAAAAGACGCCATTAGTGTTGAAACGTCGGCAATTAAAGAATTTAGCAAATAAATGCCGTTCTACTGAGGTAAACATTTTTCAAATACCTAATTATGGTTGCTTCCGTCCATGTTATAAATAAATAATTGGGATATTGGGAACTTCCCAATATTCAAATTATTGATATTTTTATTTTATCCCAATTATTTATTTTTCAATTGGTTATTATTTCTAATTAGATATAAATTGAAAATCCAAGATACTTTTACCAGATCTCAGATTAGAACTCGGGAACTGGGGGCTTGCAATACTTTCCCCAGCTTTCACGCCTTTATAAATAACGACATCCCTATGAGTTCGACCTTTCTCAAACTCTGTAAATGGATATTTTATTGGGTTTCTGAACGCATTACAAACGCACAAAAATCAAAATTTTATTTTGTTTTGAATTTTTTTCGAAAACAAAAAATTTCGAAAAATATTTTTAATTCATATTTTTGCAGAAAGTGAGACAAAAAATTGCCTTTCGAAAAGTTTTGAAATCTAAAAAAAAATTATTAGTAAGTACCGAGTAAGTACCTACTACCTATTTTTTTCGAAAATTTTGGAAAATCCTTTTAGAAATGAAAATGACAAACTGAATTTAATTAAATATAAAACTTTTGTTTGAGCGAGTCTTACAGTATATGGAACATCTAACTTCGTATTTTAATATAGCAGAACGAACGGTTAACAGCTGTGTCTTCTTTCTCTTTCTCTATCTCTTTTCAAGCGCTATGAAAATGTGTGCGCTTGCTGACACGCTGTAGCACAAACGCCAACTGTAGGCCGCATCGCAGACTCATATGTTAAATTGAATAGCGCGCGCTTCTCCTTACTTCCTGTTACACATTTCCGTTGAATTCACGAAATTAGTCCCACCAAATGCCGCATATTGAGAGCTAAGATGTTACATCAAAAAAAACCCAACATCAATTGGATGAAGAACGATATGAGAAAGCGACAAACGACATTTTCGTTTAGAGAAAGGGTTTGTTTTGTGGCCAGAGGGTTGGTCTGTATATTACAAGCGAGGGTGGCTTAATCTGTAACCGTTGAATATGTGATGCAACCTCGTTTTCCCCAACCCCTTGACTCCGCACAATCAGTGTCTGTACGAACGCATCCTATTCATTAGACGTTCTGTATTGATAGGCGCTTGCGCCAACAACATTTTTTAATCAAACTTCGTTATTTTTCAATCAAAAATCGATTTGTTTCAAAATTATAATTACAAAAACATAGCGTTAGTTTGTGTTGAGCGATTTTATTTTAAAACAAACATTGCATTATTAGTTTTTAATTAATGTTTGATAGTGAATTTGTGATTAAACTGTTGTTGAACGGTGTGCGATTGCACTGTATATTTTCGAACCCCAAAACGACCGACCGCCGTTGTAATGCAGACTACTGTCGTGACACTTGAGACAGGTCATTGTTGTATGTGTTTTCACGTTCTGCTACATGTGCAGTACCATAGACTGTGCTCGATTCGAATAGAAAATTGGAAAATATACATTTTATTAATCGAACTTCTGCCTACGATGTCTGTCTGTCCGTCTGTCACAGACGGTAAGAGATAGCCTCGCATAACACGCGTTTATTTATTGTAGATTATAGACGCGTCGACATCTAAGGTCATTAGCGTCTTTCAACTACACTAAATAACAACTAACCTAAAACTAGATAACATCACAAAACATCCATGAGCGCAGGTGGGATTCGAACCCACGGCAGTCCAGTCTAGAGGTTGCGGCGCCAAGCATGCTAACCTAGTGGCTAGCATGCTTGGCGCCCCCTCATTTATATTTATATCTCTATAAAATTCTTAAAATATTTTACGCAAATAGTATAGTGAACAGAAACAGAAGGGAAGCAGAAAGAAGGACAAACAATAGAAATAAAAATGTTTTTGTTCCAAAATCAACAATAAGCTTATTTCAGAGGTATTTTGTATTTACAGCTCCCCACATATTTAATCTGTTACCAATCCATATAAAAACCGTAAATACAACTAATAAATTTGTACAATATATATATATATCAATGGCTGCTAAAAAATTCAAATGTTGAAAGTTTAATGAATATTAATTTTTAGAAGTAAACTGTATAGTCATTCTATTAAACATAATTTCCTAACTAAATTATATTATATTATAGCAGAGAATTATATTATTATATCCTTTCTCAACATCATATAATATAGATTTTTATGATGGTTCATCTATAACAGGTCTTTCCTTCAGATGGATCTAGTTCCACAACTTGGTAATTTTTTTCTTATTTTGTTTTTGTTTTGTTATTTGAAAACAGATATATATGTTTGAATATTATTATATTGTATTATTTTTGTGTATTTCATATTTTGTGGAACAATAAATCTAATCTAATCTAAACTTGCACTGTGGTTTCATAGTTTTTCTTTTTCTTAAAAAAATTAAATACAGTGCATTTAATTTCTTATTGATTTATATTTAAATTGGGCAACCATGCTTTTTATCATACAGGTTTATGGTCGTTTTGTGGAATTCTAGAAATAATATGATTTCAATAAATATTTTAGTAGGTATATTTTTTTTGATTAATAAAAAAAAAGTATGTCTAGATTATACAATAGGCAGGTATGCTAATCATAACAATGATATAATGATCCATGTCAGGTTGCCCCGTGCGCAATCTTTCTACTTTACAACGTTTACCGCTTATAAAATGTAATTATATGTTACGTGAAACATCATAATCGTCATACTTGTTCCTTGCACTTTGCTATGTAGGTAATAATTACGGTTCTTAACTGACGTATTATATCTCTGTCAGCTGTTGCTTCTTACCGGTAAATCGGTGCTCAATTAGAATATACTGCGCGTGAGAATTCTAAACTTGAAATTACTCAAACTAAACATTCGCTAGTGATCTCAGTTGTCGAACGTCTGTACTCTACTATATCTAATCCTTTATTGAATCGCTCGTGCCTTTATTTATTTTATTTATTGCAGATTATAGACGCGTCGACAACTCAGGTCATTAGCGTCTTTAACACAACAAATATCATATTTGTGTATTAAAATCCGCCAGTCGGCATACATAAACCGACTGGTACGAGCTCGGGTCCCTGGGAGCGCTAATTCCCAAAGAACTCGCTCGTGTCGATTTTGACAAAAACTTGATCGTAACGATAATTTCTATCAGACGACCTTTATACAGTAGATAAGATACTGATTATGATCTTTGTTGTCGAGCGTCTATAATCTACATTCTACAATAATTACTAACTAAAGTATTAAACGTTCCCATAACTATAGCAGTGAACTAAAGAACTTGATTTTCCATTTTATTGTCTTTTGCCCGTGCAGGTAATCTCGGTGTTATGACAGAGACGTTATCTAAATCCGAGCAGTTGCGGCGTCAGAGGGTGAGCCGGGTGGTCCATGGCCCACCTTAAACTGTCTTGGACCACCCCTTGGCCCACCCTGGCATTATTCCCAGTTTTAAGTCATTTTTTTAAAATTCGAAATTTCAGCAATTTTTCTTATAAATTCTATAGCAAGTAACCTGAGTTAAAATTTTATCGAGCACTGACATTTTGGGAATAAGTGTTATTGGCCCACCTTGAGATCACTATGCCCAACATTGGCCCACCATAGAAAAAAACCCTAGGGCCACTACTGAATCCGAGCCGAATATAAAGTATACCAAACCTAATTCAAATTTGGATACCGATTTGTACCAAGTCCACCCCCGTTTTCAAGTGATGTTGATACTAGACAGACGAAAATTTTGGAAACGCATTTTTCAGTTCAAGTGTCATACAAAAGTATTCAGAAATCCCGAAAAACCTGCAACGAAAATACAGACGGATATTAAGGCGCTCAAATCTGATTAAATATTTCGTTATTAAATAACTACTAGCTCTAAATCGAACAAATTTTTTTTAAAACACATTACCTGACGTTATTTAAAACTACTCAGTGAAATTAATGTTTTCTTCGTTTTTCCTTTGTACTCCAATTATTTACTGTTTAATTTGATAATCTAAACTCTTAAAGTATTTAACTGTCATTTGACATAACGCAAGCTGTTCTTCCAAAGCATGCTTATAATATTATTATCTATTTTGTTACGTTAAAAATTGATTTTTCGAAAATCGATTTTTAACCCTTAAAAACCACTTCGCGCTATTTGACCTTATTGCCCATCTGTACTTCGGGCCTTTTCAAATGACTACTCGGACTTGAGAATAGACGAGCGTGTAGCAATGCTGTTATTTATATATGGTGTTGCTATGGTTCCTCTATTACAAGTCCCCAGTTCCCGGGTTCTAGACTTCTAGCCCGAGAGCTGGTAAAAGTGTCAATTGGATTTTCAATTTATTATTAAAAAAAATTTATATTAGAAATCGTGTCCATCGTGATTATAATAAAATTAAGAAAAATCGCAGGTAGTGGAAAAAATATTTGATTTATTAAATGTACAACGTTTCGTCTATAATAGATTTAGACTTTTTCAAGGACTTGAAAAAGTCTAAATCTATAGACGAAACGTTGTACATTTAATAAATCAAATATTTTGTCCAGTATCCTGCGATTTTTCTTAATTTTATTAAAAAAAATAATGAATTGAAAATATGAATTGGTGCTAGGCCCAAATAACCTTAGCTGTTGGTGGTTTTTAAAAACACAATCAAATGACTACTCGATCCTCAAAATTGGCCCAGTAGTTTATAGGAGGAGATAGCCGCACAAAAAAACGCCTGGCATCAGAAACAATATTTTTAATTGCGACATTCTGGATTTTACTGGTTAATTAATAAACTTCGTAACCGACTATTTCAGAATGACAATTTGCGATACTTAAAATGATTCATAAAATTAAAACAAAGATGAATCAGATCTTAAGACGACGACACTTTTAACTGTTTTAAATTTGTCGTCGAAGCAATGTCAGCTTGTAAAATGACTTAATATACAGGGTGTCCTTGTTTTTTCGGCTAAATTTTCTTTGGATATGAAATGCCATTCTGATTCAAAAATGTTATATCAATTTATACTTTTTAAGGTTCGGTACTTGTCTGTCTGTTACAGGCTTCTGACTTAACTAAACGAAATTCACACATATAATATGTATGTATTGAGGACAGTATGGTCCAGTGGTTAGCGTCGCGGCCTCTGGATCAGACTGTCGTGGATTCGAATCCCGCCTCCGCTCATGGATGTTTTGTGATGTCATTTAGTTTTAAGTGAGTTGTTATTTAATGTAATCAAGACGCTAATCACCTAAGTTGTCGACGCATCTATAATTTACAATAAATAAAATAAAATATAATATGTATTACCGCGGCCCAAAGACGGAGAGAATAACAATTAATCTCTTGTTATTCTCTCCGTCCTTGGGCCGCGGTAATACATATTATATTTTATTTTATTTATTGTAAATTATAGATGCGTCGAGAACTTAGGTTTATTTAAGCAAGGCGCCCATACATGCAAACGGGGGTTAAAATTTTTTTTTGTACCTATTCTTGTGGGATATCGTTGAAAAGGGCCTTTTGAGTAGATTATGAATGTGTATTTAGTTTTATTTATTTTATCAAAATTGTAGGGTTTAGAGACCGTCAAATTTGCAATTTTTAGATCTATTTTGTTACTAGCTCTATCTTAATAACAACGCCATTACCTGTATAAAGCTGTAATTCACGTCAAGTATCACTCATATCCTCTAGTTAATCAACAAAATACTAAAAACAGAAAAAGAAAGCACATGCGAACGGGGGTCAAAATTTTTTTTTTTTATACCTACTATTGTGGGGTATCGTTGAAAAGGGCCTTTTGAGTAGATTATGAATGTGTTTTTATTTTATTTATTTTATCAAAATTGTAGGTTTAGCAAAACTTACATATATAATAGTATACGGAACCCTATCTACTCTTAGCATGGCTCGACACGCACTTGTCCGTTTTTTTAACTCCTTAAGAAACCGTAAATATTGTCTATAGACCATTGTTAAAAATGGAAAGCAGTGAACCATAATATGGTTCACTGCTTTCCATTTGCGTTCTAAAAACTGTGAACTCTTAATACATATACCTATACTACTTATGTCAGTGATAGTGTTATACTGACGATGGCAACCCGTTGCCGAAACGCATCATAAAATAAATACAAAAAAAAGAAGCTACACCGCGACAGGACTAAGGTCCAATTATTTACTAATTATTTTGCATAACGTTAAGACCAAACACACACAAAATGTATCATTATTTTAATGTTAAAAAGTAGAAAAAAAACATACTTAAAATACGTATAAATTTTTTTGATTAGAAGGCAACATTTTTTGCGCGACATCTGTATACAGAAACTAAATAAGTTTTACATAGACAGATCGTATAAAAATAAAATGTACCTTCAGCATTGCAAGAACGCGAGGAATTCTCATTTCACATAATGGTATGCTGTTGTTGTTATACTGGGCGCTAAATTAGTTGGCTTTTCTATTTATTTTTTATCCACACACAACTGCATATATAAAAGTACATAATATTTTAAATAGCGATCTGTCACACGCTACAGTTTATTGCAATGAACCTATTGTCACAAGATAAAATCGCGTAAGTTCGGTAACTTTTTTCTACATTTTCACATAGATTTTTGAAGCGATATACTATACTGAATCGAAATGACCTTGACACAAAAATCAAACATGAAAGTGGCAAGAAGCAACAGGGGCGGCAAATTTCTTCAAAATGCGCCGCCCTATGGGCAGTTGCCCATGTTGCCCCTGCGTTAATCCAGCACTGAATCTAATGAGCCATTTTCCTGAGAGTAGTTCTTTCAATTATTCACGAGAGGCAGCACTTGTGGTACTTAGGTCCAAACATTATTTTTCCCCATTAGTGTCGTGTCATTTTAGTGATATAACTTAATTATTTAATTAATTCAATAATAATTTATTAATAAAGTTATATCACTAAAATGGCACCACTATAATGTTTGTACCTATCACAAGGGCTGCCTCTCGTGGATAATTGAAAGAACTACTCTCAGGAAAATGGTTCATTCTCATATGGCGAAATGACGCGAGGCGATTCGACAGTTTTATTCGATTCTCACATAGAAAGTTCTCCGAAGCGTTGAATTTTGTCGCGTCGCTCTTGTGAGAACTGCTACATTTGAAAACAGTAAGCTTTTGGAAGAAGCATTATGTCGCGTTGCGTTTTCTCGCCATGTGAGAATTGGACTTAAATTTAAATTGAACTAATCCTCTATTTTTCGCTGCAGCATCGATGCATGTGATCGACCGTGATGTTTTTTTTCATTGCCTTGTCATAAATCTTACATTACCGAAAATATGACATAAGCGATTTTGATTTGTGGCCACAGAAATATATGTCGCCATTCTTAGAAATTATTAAGGTATGTTATATTGTTTATTGTAATAACGAGACCACGAAAACAAAAATATCAGGCCACAATTTCAAATATTGTCAGGGTCAATATAACTGCCATTTTGAATGTTCCTGAAATTGGACATTTTGGTTTCAACAAAATTAGGTTCCCAATAATTTCTATTTGTGTCTCAGATGCAGGAATTTTTTTTTACGTAGAACTACGTCTTTCGCGGCGGTATATAGGGGGTAAAATGATGCGTTACAAAAAATGTGTGACGCGAACTAAAATAGTTACACCAAAGTTTGTTTGTGTTTTGCATGTCATGATAATATTTTTAAGTGAAAACTTCCTTAGGCGCGCTTTGCTTGGGCTGTTAACAACAGTGATGTGAAACGCACTCGACGGTAACAATCGGGACTACTCGGCTCAAATGCGAACATGTATTTGCAATATGCTGGTAATAGTTTGTAGTTCATAAGCGTGCTAACAGATGACACTAAACACTTATTACGAGTAAAAAGTCATTTGTAGTTCACAAGTGCGCTAACAGATGGCACTAAAACATATATGTATTTTGTAGTTCACAAGTGCGCTAACAGATGACACTAAAACTTAATATTATCGTTAAGGTATTATATTCATTAAATTTAATTGTATAGGCCGATTTTAATATATTTATGATTAAACTGTGTGATTAAAAAATTATATATATATTTTAAAATTAGAAAATCGGAAGTTTTCACTTCTGTCGTGTGGTCATAAGCACACATCCATTTTTTTTTATAGTAGCTCTACGTCTTCAGTTGCGGCAAAATCGTAATTACTATGTGCTCCTCAGGGCCGGATTTACCCTAAGTGCCGCCCTGGGGCACTGTGAAAAATTCCGCCCCACACTGAAGCTTTTTTCACAATTTTGTAAATAAAACTGCAGTGTTCATAATTTTACACACATTCTTAATAATGAGAAAAAGTATTTTATTTATTTTAATTTATTATAATGTTTTCACGTTCCAAATTTTGCCGCCCCTGAAAATTTGCACTAGCCCCTAGTGTAAATCCAGCGCTGGTGCTCATTGTCATTTTTTTTCGATCGACGCGTAATTTAATAGATTTCTCTTTAAGTTCCGGGTATCGATTTGTTTTTCGAAAGTATCGACACATTCATTAGAGATCAGTGTGATTCAGCAAAATTAAATCGCTTGAGAGACTTCGTTTTATAAAACACATTTGACAGATGTATGCAGATGATACAACAGTATGGTTGACGAACATCCGAGAGGAATCTGCGGGGTGGAGCACTCCATCACGATATCAGAGAGACTGCACACTGCAGACAGGCGAGCCCCACGGCGTTCCGGCAGCGTGGCTCAGCATGGCATTCATATACCGTGTGAGAAGGTACCGTGATAGTCAGATAAGGTCAGACCCTGGCACTGTATGTACTGTACTAAAGGCGTTCATAAATTAAAATTACTTTAATGCTGAGATCTTTTCTATAGAATCGTATTTCGGAAGGTACTGGATTCGAATCCCGGCGGGGGTAGATGTGAAAAGGATTTTTGAAGTGAAATAACTTCCTTAGGCACGTTAGGCACTCTTTGCCTGGGTAGTGAAATAAAATGAACCGTTCGAGAAATTTTTTTCCGACCCCTAGGTCCCACCATCCGACTGACGCCAATAGTGTACGTGCCATATGGCACATACACTAAAAAGTACCATAGTAATGGTGCGAGAGGTCAGTGAAGATGTTTACACGTAAAAATCGGTATATTATTAATATCCCGGGCTTACAATATGCGCGCGGCATTGTTTCTAATACAAAACGGAACATTCCAGAGACAAAATACACTTCACTAATCAATATTCAATAATTCATATAACCATCATCGTACGGAGAACACAATGAGTGCTTGACCTCGCGCCATGACTTTTTTACACCATTTGTACATACAATATGCATATGCGCTACGCATGTACGGACGTCATACTTAGCGTAGCGGACGCTACGTTACATTATTTTACCGGTAAAAAGCTGTTAAGGCTGTCGACCATTCAATGAATACCTTAAGAGCGAAACTACACAGGCTGATTTTCCGCGGCGGATTGCACGCTCAAATCGAAACCGTACAAACGAGTGAAACTAGACGAACGTAATATACGTCGCGTTTTTTTAAATTTCGTCGGCGTGAGCGAGTTGAACGCTTCTGATTGCGTTGATATCGTCAAAACTTCAAAACAAAACAATGTTGTGATCGACAATAAAGGGTAAATTGATGTTGTCTCAAAAATACCCAACAATAAAAAGTGTTCCAAGTCTTCATGGTTTCCGGGCTTGTATAGGCCGTGGTCCGGGGGTATATTTCTACCTGACGTTTCGTCTACAACTGCGGTAGACATTCTCAAAGGCGATGTGGCAGCGGTCGAAGTGGCGGCTCACAGGTCAGTGTGTCAGTGACTGGTGTTCTCCCTTCTTTTATGCCTAGTACCAGTGTGTTCTCTGCTCGGTCGTAGTCCGTCTCTCTGTAATTGGCCAACTACGCAGTGTGTAACGAAACGTCAGGTAGAAATACCACCGGACCACGGCCTACAAGCCCGGAAACCATGAAGACTTGGAACAATGCCGGCCGTGAAAGCTTGCACACCTGGATAATAAAAAGTGTAATTATATGATCACAATCCAAAGTCATTGTCAAATCAAATTTTTTGACAATGCTTTCTGCAACCCAGCATTATCTTTTTAGTAGATCGGTGTTAATGAGGGTGTTGTGCCTGGTGACCGACGCCCTGAATACAGGTAAAATGGCCGCGGGCATCCATCAAACACCAATCAAAGAAGATGGATTACAATTTATACACTCTATGTAACGTACTGTACATAGATGAGATAGATTGGTTTGCGGTGTCAAACATAACGCTGTTACGAGTCAATGGGTTCTCGGTTTGACAAATGACATGCGTTGTAATCTATGCTTGTATCTTAACAGACGAATATGATGAATCTTTCAAATTAACATTCAAAAACATTCTTTTAATTGAGTTATTTTTTCAGTTCCGATTTACAGAATGAAAACTGCCTGCTAAATATTTTCGCACTTGCCTTAACCCGCAGATTCGCTCGTGATAATGTTGATTTTTCGGCTATTGCTCATCCCCCCTTTACAGTAGAAGCGCGATGACTTTAGTTTATTTCAAACAGTATAGTGAAATACCGATAGAAATCGGTTTGGTTGA
The DNA here is from genome assembly GCA_039654895.1 of Mongoloraphidia duomilia. NCBI lineage: Eukaryota > Metazoa > Arthropoda > Insecta > Raphidioptera > Raphidiidae > Mongoloraphidia > Mongoloraphidia duomilia. The sequence continues at coordinate 13,027,822 of CM077523.1, forward strand.
TTTTTTAGTTAACACGGAACGAATAGATAGACAGCCAGAAATTCTAAAAATTGTTAGCTCGTCTAGGTAATAATAATAATAATAATAATAATAATAATAATAATAATAATAAAACTCCCGTCCTGCCTTATGTTCCTGGCGATATTGAGTCCGTTGTCAAGAATGAATCGTGTAAGATTTTCTGGAATTATTCATTCAGTACTACCAGGCAACTTTCAGCTACAAAGCCTGATATAGTTCTCCTTGATAAAACTACGCGATTTATGTATGTCATCGAGTTCTCAGCTCCTGCTGAAACGAACATAGTCGCAAAGGAGACCGAGAAGCGGACAAAATATCAAGATCTTCTCTTTGAGCTCAGGAAGCAGTACCCAGACTACTAGCTGTTAAATTAATTATCCTTATATAATTGGTGTTCTTGGTGGAGCCAAGCCGTCACTGTTGGCAAATATAAAAGCTATCCCGGCATGTCAGCGTAATGCTGAGTCACTAGTCTGCCGCATGCAAAAGGCTGTGCTTATTGGGTCGCTCCGTGTACTCCGTGCGCACGACCCAAACTCACTGTAATCGCCCATTTCATGGTTTGAGACGCGGTTGTAGTTTCACCTTGCTCCGCAAGTATCCCTTGTGTGACGGTGACGAACCTGAAGTTTAGGGTGCTTGTGGATGCAAAATTCTTAAGGAATTCTTCCTTCTCAATAATAATAATAATAATAATAATAATAATAATAATAATAATAATAATAATAATAATAATAATAAATTTATTTACTCCGTTGAACACCATAGTAGATGAGAGTTTGTCAAACTACATTAATTTACAAAATCGAGTAACAAAATAAAAATAAATTATTAATAATATAAATATTATGTAATATAAAATTTAAAAAGTCATGTTAAAATATTCTAATTTGGTTGTCTGTTTGTTCCGTTAAAACTCAAAACATTCCGAACCGATTTAAGCTAAAACGTTTTCGCATAATTTTAAATAAAGCTGCGTAAACGCGTTTCTACAGCTATGCCGAATTATTATGTATCTATAGGTAATACCTAATTTATATCAGAGACAGTTCAGTTCTGTAATTTTTTTCTAGTCAGAAGACTCAAAGGGAGACGACTGTATAATCCGAAAAATAGTGTTAATAATCAAATAAATAATTGAGTCACAGTTCTCTGGATTGTTGTTGTTATTAATTAATGGTTATTTTTAATTTTCATACAACGTTACGTCGGTTTCCTAATTTTATCAAGTACTGTAAACAAGCGACTAGGCCCTGCAGTCAGGGTCCATTCTGACTGGTAAGGCTGTAATCTAATTCTTTCTATAAAAGTCGGTCAATTTTTTGACATTTCAAAATAAAACCTAATTTAATATTATTATTTGAGATATTAGGAAATCCAAAATTTATACAATTGGAATAGAAAAATAATTTTTATTTAAGTTTTATTTTGAAATGTCAGAAAATTGATCGACTTTTATAGAAAGAATTAGATTACAAGCCTTACCTGAAGTTTTCATTCTAATTTTGTGAACATTAACGCCTGTCTTGAAGAATATGCATTTGAACATTGTCATACAAAACTCATTTTTTAATCGCTATCAAGTATCCATATTAGTATACATAATTCACTAGTTAGTTGCTACGTTTATTTAGGTGTATGTGTGTGTGTCAAACGACATCAAAATGGGGTATTTGACCAATTAGAATGGATCTTGACTGCAAGGCCTAGTCGCTTGTGTACTGTAAAGATAAGAATATAATTAATATAATGTGTTACAGCTGTTACATTTTCAATTAAAATACAATACTTAAAGTTGGGAAACCGACGAAAAGTTGTATGAAAATTAAAAATAAACATTAAATAACAACAATTATACATCCAGTGAACTGTGATTCAATTATTTATTTGTTTATTAATCATGGATATGAGACAAAGTAAGTGTTAATATTATTATTGCATTTGCAAGTGGAAATTAAAAAAAAGAACACAAGAATAATAATTTAATATTGAAATTGATTTAAAAATCCTTTTAACACCTTCATTGACGTGTTTTAATTATTTATTCATAGATAATATTGTTGAGTGTACACAAACATAATTTGTTGTTTATGACAAGGCCCAGGTATTTTGACACACGTTCAAATCTACATAACTTATGCATGAATTGTGTTTTTATTTCCGAAACATTGGTTTGATTGATAAAACGGACCCGACCGAGCGTGATTGATTCTAATTTATAACGTTTCTATTATTAATTTATTAGCTTTACTTGCCGGCTTCGTCCGGGTAGATATTGGTTTGGCAGAAATATAGCAACAAAAATTTCTCATAGGTATATCATTTTACCGTATTTCTTATAGTCCAGCCAAATAGGGATTTAACCTCGGAATGAACGTTAATAAGCTATAAACTATGTATATTAATCTTTGTTTAGACATTTTATAACTTAGCTCAAAAGTCTCATAGAATATTGTGTACGCGAGTCTAATTAATATTCAAGGTCAAAGATCGCAAAAACCGTTTTTTTTTTGTAAATATCTTGTTTCCTTTGCTCTAAATGACATTTGGAGTTATTAGAAAAGTTGTAGAGCATAAAATTCTTTACAAATTTGGTCTTAGGCAATATTTTATACGATTAACCGTTCTTGAGATAGAGCGCGAAGAGAGTGGGAAGCGCTTAGCCGTATATGTATAATAACGCTGGGTGGACTGTGGAATACAATAAGTACGGTTTATAATGTTAATTATTTACTAAACATATTATAATTATGAAGAAACCTTAGTTATTTCTACTTAATAAATTATATTTATAGATATTATTCATAAATAAGACATTCGTCTAACGTCGTTGCTTTTCGATGAGTATATACTATATCTACTGGTCTGGTCGATCGTTTCGATTGGATGTGACATGACGCTCGACATGCGTACCCGAACGAAAAAAACGAAACTATAATAAATCTTGGCTCAAATAACCTTGACAGAAGGTCTATTCCTGTATGGGAAAGTATCTATATTTTTTTTATTGACACACATTCTTATATATTAATATGGTGTACTTATACGCTGCAATAGTGTATATTTGTACTGTAAGATGAAGGTATGCCGTCGTACTGACTATGAGGAAGAAGTTCACAACAAGAGCAATGAAAGAACCGCGAGAGGCCACGAGGTCGAGTTCATACAGTGGCGTACGCACTGGATTAGATTCGAAAATTAATTCCAATGTCGGATCACTTCACATGATCTTCCCATAGATGTCTTCCGGATAAATGGTTCGTATCCCACTGCTGCCACCAATCTCTCAGGGGAAACATTGGAATGCAGTTTGCATTCCAATGTTTTGTGGGAATTAGCGCTCCCAGGGACCCGAGCTCGTACCAGTCGGTTTGTACACAAATGGATTATTTGTTGTGTTGAAGACACTAATGACCTGAGTTGGCGACGCGTCTATAATTTACAGTAAATAAAATCCGGATAAAGATAACTTTCAATTCGCTTTCTTCATTGGCATATTCAAAGGATAACTATATTCGTCCGATACTTTGCCGGCTCTAGAGGGAGGGCAGCCCGGGCGGTCACCCCGGGCGTCAGGGCTAAAGGGCCCGCAAATCAGTAAGTCAAGAAAAGCAAAATGCTAGTTAATAATAAGAAATAAGGAGCGCTGAAAAATATCTCGCCCAGGGCGCCTGGTTGGCTAAGAGCGGCGCTGGTCCGATATTTAGGGCTTCTATATGCTGCGTAGTTTTAAAGTGGCAATTATTTTTCGAGCAAGATCGATTTAAAATCTTACCATGCTTTTCTTATGTGTGCAGGTCACAATCTACGGTCATTGTCAAACTAGATGTTCTGACAATGCTTTTTGCAGCCCAGTAATTTTTGTATGTTCAACACGTGATAGCTCGAAAAGTACCGGGTTAATTGAAAAATCGTAAAGGACTTTTTTGTTCTATTTTTGTCGTATAACACCATCCGATCATCGATCGTCAAGCCCCTAAATATTATTGTCCCCCATGTGTGATACGCCACTGACACAATAAGCAGGTTTTACTGTACGTGTGCGGTTGCCGCATCGGCGCGGCACAGCCTGACGATAAAAGATGCGATAGTAATGTGTATTTTTAGACATTCGGTTTGAGTTTAATACCTATAAACTTAAATAGTAAATACTTATGGATTGAACATAAAGATAATAAAAAAACTATTATTATATTTTCTTAATAACGGCAGATTAGATCTACATTTCCAACTTGCTTATTAGTGTATTTACCTAAACATAATAAATTTGCAAAAAAAAAGTCGTTGGTCGGATGGAGGGGCCCAGAACTAAGACCATAAAATTAGAGTCCAACCGAAGGAAAATATAGGTAGATACTTATTAGTGTAAGCTGCAGTAAATTCTACATGAAATCTTAACAATTTTCACATCATTCTGAATAACTTGACACTGTTTTTGGAAATTCATATTTATTGGAAGCATATTTAAATTGGGCGTCATCGAACAATTTTAAGACTTGCATTTTAGGGGTTGAAAAAAATAAGCCCAAAACACAAAACAAATTATTGTTTTAAAAATCGAAATTTAATAGGTATTTTAGTAAAGATTAAAATATGTCCCTAAATTATTTGAACAAAAAATCGACCAGACAAGGCTGATCAACGTCTGCAAGAGCCGACAGTCTGTTGATGTTTCTAGTTAAGTAGTTTATAGTTATTGTAGATTATAAATGCTCGACAGTTAAGATCTTTAGAGTCTAAATTGATGTTGCTATGCAGTTATATGCTGTGACACAGTTCTATAATGTCTTGGCATTTATTCTTTTTGAAAGAACGATTATTTGTTCTTATACAGGATGTCCTATGACTCGAGATCCATAGCTTAAGGGCGTGTTATTGAAGCCATTTAGAGTTAAAATTGGAAAGTTGAAGTGCTAACATGTAAAAAAACATTAGTCATTATTAGTATAGTTCGCGAATTTGAAGTTGCTATAATTAAATAGAGCAATGTGATCCTTGAAAACAGTGTAGAAATTGTCGGAAGTGAGCACTTCCTTTGCACATATAGGATCAATAAAAGCAACATATTTCAATTTTTGTTAATTTTAACTTTATTTCCACAAAATAATTGTTTTTCACCATATAAATATTCTCACCCACGTTTACATACAACCATTGTATCAACATTATAATTTTTCTTGTAGACTCTGAAGATGGTATGAAGAATACCGAAACGTTAGTTATTAAATGCAAATTTTGAATTAATCAGTATTGCTTTTATTGATCCTATGTGCCAAGGAAGTGCTCACTTCCGACAATTTCTACATTATTAGTATACTTACTTATACTATTATAATTAAGGACAGTGTGGTCCAGTTGTTAGCGTCGCGGCCTCTGGTTCAGACTGTCGTGGGTTCGAATCCCGCCTCCGCTCATGGATGTTTTGTTATGTAATTTAGTTTTAAGGGAGTTATGTTATTTAATGTAATCAAGACTCTAATGACCTAACTTATCGACGCGTCTATAATTTACAATAAATAAAAATTAAACTAATAAAATTAATGACTAATGTTTTTTACATGTTAGCACTTCAACTTTCAACGGTTGAAGTTCTACTAGGAAGCATTTTCGGACATATGTTTATTAAGGAATTTTAACTTCAATAACACGCCCTTAAGCTATGGACCTCGAGTCATGGGACACCCTGTATCTAAACTATTTCAAAACCACTAAAATAATGTTATACTACAAAAACACGCAAAATCGAAAATATTTTATTTGATAGCATTAAAAAAACATCTAAAATTAATGAATGGAATCGATAAATGATAAAATTGAAAGGTGTTAAAAATATTAATGAGATTCATTAAAATCAAACGTGTTTATTAATGATTTCTAAACTTGTATTTTTGTGTTCATCTGCCTACAACTATGCGTTATTCAAACTTCAAAGTATACGAGTTCTTCGGGAAAATTTAACATGTTCTGTCGAACATACTTTTTGCTATACCCACTATAAAAATAGCTGCTAGAAATGACTTTTGACAAGCCGATGTACAGTAACGTATCTTTCTCACACTAGTGTGGGAAAACAAACCATTTCAATAGTGATTTAAATGTTTATTAGTAGGTAATAGTGGGCGGATCAGGGAGAATAAACATAAAATAGCTGCTTTTCACTTCGTTTTAAATAAAAATTAGTAAAAAAAAACTTTTTAGAGACATGCTTTTATTGAAATATAGATACTATAAAAAGGAAAAAATAATATTTAATAATTTTGGTTGATAATTATTATAAAAGCGGGGGTTGTAATCTCTATGATAGTTTATTAGTCGCAACCTCCGCTTTTATAATAATTATGAACCAAAATTATTAAATATTATTTTTTCCTTTTTAGTACATTTCAATAAAAGCGTGTCTCTAAAAAGTTTTTTTTTACTAATATTTTAATTTGTTCATTTTAGTCTTTCAAAATTTTACCCCCCTTTGACACCCGTAGGGGTTGAATTTCGAGAAATCCTTTCTTAGTGGATGCTTACGTCAGAAAAGGAACCAACTGTCCAAATTTCTATAGCTTCAGCGATTTGGCCTGGGCGTTGATTAGTCAAAGAAACCCTACACCCTCGTTTTCAATCCCTTAGGGTATATGATAAAATCAATCGATTTAAAACCCCTTATATCCACACCATATTATTCACATAACAATTAGAGGTGAAAATAATAAATATCTCAGACAGCTAAGCTGCCATGATTTTTGAGCTATATCTAAGAAAAAATCAAATGACCACTGTCGGGACTTGAACCCGAAACCCCCAGTTTCCGGCTAGGTGAGTTACCGATTTCTCCACAGTGCCCGAGAGTGGAAACCGATCTCTTCTTATATATAGCAATTTCACGTTGAAAACACACTACATGCGAGAGTCGACTATTTAAATAAACTGCAAAGCATAGTACAGCTATTAAACAGTCGAATCATTATACATGCGAGAGTTAACATTTTATAAGTTTTAAAAACTTAATAAACTCGTTAGGCCGGGAAGCCTTAGGTTTTACCTATAGATAAGCAACCCTTAGAGGTTGAATTTAATTCTATCTATTTAAATTTATCTATCTATCCAAAAACACGTTTGGAATTAGTTATTGTAGCGAACTTAAAGAAGAGTTTTCAATAAAAATCCGGTTATAAAGTCATTTCTCGGGTTGACATTTTTTGTTATTAACTGTTTTAGTTTTTCTTGTTCTGTGCGCTTCATTACACGGATTAACAAACTAAAGGTCAGTGGCCTTTGATCTGTGACAAAAGGTCAAGCATTGCTTACTGCTGCGGTACAACACAATCTTATAACGATGCGCTTCTTTGCTATAAGTCGTAACAGAAGGACGGTCACGAGGCAAAGTGGCCACAGTAATTTCTTTTGCCTCGGTTTCTTTCCGTTCGGTTTCGCATGTCGAGGTCTAGTCACGTCTAATCGAAAAATCGCGTTAATTGTAGCGCCGCTAAGGCGTCAATGGTTTTGTTTTCATTACTCTATTAATTTTATAGAATCACATTTTTTTTGGCTACTATAAGATAGATGGCATAAGCTACCTAAATGCGTAATAATGCAATATTATGTAGTCATAATATCAGTCAATATAGATCATAGTATGAGTCAGAAGTAGTCCGTATCTTCTAACCTAAAACGAAAACTGATACCGGTAAAACCATAGAGGTATAGAATAGGATGGAGGGAGGGTATGTCTCATAACGTGAAGCCACGCGGGGAATAGACGGCCATCTTTGTACGAACCTTAATAGTAGTAGAGTTTAGTTAAGCTCGATTTATATTATCCGGTCAGACACGGCACGGGAACGTAGCGTTTCCAGCAAGACAAACATTTTTACATGCATTTCAAATACGAGTATTAATACGGGTCTGAACGGACGGAATCCGCAAAGTATAAATATTCGTAATTGAAATGCATGTAAAATTGTTTGTCTTGTCGAAACGCTACGTTCCCGCGCCGTGTCTGACCGGATAATATAAATCGAGCTTTAGGATTAAATATTTCGTTTATCAACAAGGAGTACCTACTTCTGATATGCATGTTATTGCCAGATAGTTTGTAGATGCACACCGTGTGATTTTTATTTAAAGTTGGTACGTGTGAGATAGACAGTCGGTGTCAAAGACCACTCAAGGTAATTGATTAAAGCAGAAGAAGAAGAGTTGTGTTGTCGACACGACTCCCTACCGTCATTATAAATTTCACGCCTCGATTATGAAAAAAATCATTAGCAGAAAGATTATAATCACACGATTATACCTTATAACACATTAAACTCTAATTGACACAAATTTGTTCGTTTAAATACCGACTATTATAAACAAAAATGTTTAACCTTTAATTATTATTAAGAAAATGAAAACAATTTGAAAGCGTTTTGATAAGTGTTTGAGCAACATCGTCATCATTTACCCAGATGAAACAAAGTGTTACATAATTATGTGTGTTAACTTAGCCCCGCCATTTTTTTTTAAGTTGTGCTGTAATGTATGATATTATGTGCCGCAAAGAAACAATTCCTTTAAAAATTTAATTTTTATAAGCAACAATTTCTGATGTGAAATTAGCCCCGCCTTTTTTTATCTTTGAAAAAAAAGAAGTTGTGCTGTAATGTGCTCAGGGTGTGCTATTATGTGCCGTAAAGAAAAAAAATCCTTAAAAATTTAATTTTTATAACACAGTTTTTGATGCGAAATTAGCCCCGCCTTTTTTTATCTTTGAAAAAAAAGAAGTTGTGCTGTAATGTGCTCAGGGTGTGCTATTATGTGCCGTAAAGAAAAAAAATCCTTAAAAATTTAATTTTTATAACACAGTTTTTGATGCGAAATTAGTCCCGCCTTTTTTTATTTTTGAAAAAAAGAAGTTGTGCTGTAATGTGCTCAGGGTGTGCTATTATGTGCCGTAAAGAAAAAAATTCCTTTAAAATTTTGATTTTTATAAAACAGTTTTTGATGCGACATTAGTCCCGCCTTTTTTATTTTTGAAAAAAAGAAGTTGTGCTGTAATGTGCTCAGGATGTGCTATTATGTGCCGTAAAGAAAAAAATTCCTTTAAAAATTTAATTTTTATAACACAGTTTTTGATGCGAAATTAGTCCCGCCTTTTTTTATTTTTGAAAAAAAGAAGTTGTGCTGTAATGTGCTCAGGGTGTGCTATTATGTGCCGTAAAGAAAAAAATTCCTTTAAAAATTTAATTTTTATAACAGTTTTTGATGTGAAATTAGCCCCGCCTTTTGTTTTTTTGAAAAAAAAGGATGTGCTGTAATGTGCTTTTACGTGCCGTAAAGGAAAAAAAATCTCAAAAATTGCGATTTTTCGAAAAGTCGAATTGAGAACCCCCTCCTTTTTTGAAGTCGAATTGAAAGGAATAGAGGACAGTGTGGTCCAGTGGTTAGCGTCGCAGTTAGATTGTCGTGGGTTCGAATCCCACTTCCGCTCATGGATGTTTTGTGATGCCATTTAGTTTTAAGTGAGTTATGTTATTTAATGTAATCAAGGCGCTAATGACCTAAGTTGTCGACGCGTCTATAATTTACAATAAAAAATAAATTGAAAGGAATATGAGATTGGTTCTACAGACAAAACATACGTTGGCAGTTTTATACAGACACCCTGTATAGATTATATAAGATTATACGGATTTAAAATTTTTTGGTAATTTTGTTTATATTTTTAATCTTATTATTTCAGTTCGTGTAACTAAATATACGATCTTGATAAATATTTAGTTTTACATAAAATATTATCAAAATTGTAAAAATGGAGAAATAATTTAACTTGAACACGTACGTAATATGAAACTTTACAGATAAAAAATGCGTATAGCGGAAACCATAAAATTTAAAGTTCTTTTTCAAGATTTTTAAATCGATTCACAAGCAAATGACGCATTTTAATTGCAAAATTAGATAATTTTTGCACATTTTACGAAACTGTTTAACTTCCCGTTTGATAAAATAACTACCTGTCAGGCCTGGCTTCGCCCGAGTAAATTTTGGCAATGAAATAATCGAGACAGTCACACGAGTCATAATATTATTATGCACATGAAATATATGTTATGGTATTTTACCTACTTTTCGTTTCATTTTCAGTATTTTTACAAAATTTGACACTTCATATGCGTTGCCATCTTTACATTTACAGCAGGCCGTGAGTATGTATTAGCAGGCGGATAGAGCGAATAAACATAATACTATGGCAACAGTTTACTTTCCGCACTAGTTATGTATTGAACACATTTTCGGCACGCCTGCCTGTTAAGTAGCTATTTTGTAGTGGATATGGCAAAAAATAATAAAATGCATATGCGCTTGAAGCTCAAACGAGAAAAAAAGTAAAACGCCCCATTTTAAAAGCCGGTTACGCCACTGGGCACTAAAAAATGACCGGTTATGAATAATCAAGTAGCATCATTAATAGTACATTAGAGTTTTTAGTGACAGCGTTTGATAAGCGGTTAAAAGGTGTTGAAGTTACGAGATTTATCAGATGATGGTGGTCAGTGGTCACCATTCACCAGGCCCGGACTGGTAACTATTTTATATATGCAAAAATCAATACTATAGAAACACTTAACTTTACTGAATTTAAAATTAACAATAATTTTCATTCACATAACACTAGATCCAACATGGACATACATATAGATTTTCATCGTATCCAAAAAATATATAACCCACTATATGGGCCAAAATTATTCATTGTTCTACCACAGTCTGTAAGAGATTTGCCAGTTAAACAGTTTAAGGAACAGATAAATAACTACCTTACAAAAAATAGTTTTTATTCCATTGAGGAATTTTTGGATAAAAAATTTATATAAATATATATATAAATCATAGATTTTCACTACATGCGAGCTCGCATGTAGTGAAAATCTATTGATTCTGAAGCATATATGGAGAATATTAGTTTAGCAATCTTGTCACGATTGAGTATTGTAAGCTCATTCCGCCGCGAAAGTGGAAAGGTTCAGGTTAGAATCCTGATTGTGACCACTGGTTGGTAAAATGATTTTTTCCTATATGTTTCGAAACAATTATATAATTGGCTGCTCTCCAACGAAAAAATACTAAAATATGTACCATTCTTCTTGAAACACCCCGTATTAAATTATCAACTACTTAAAAGGTCGTCATCGTCACGATAAAATAAGGTTTCTATCAAAACTCGACATGATCGTGAGCAAAGTCGCGGGTAAAAACTAGTAGAGAATATAATATATAAGAGAGCTTCTTAAATAAGGATTCGGTTTTTTGCCCCCTAAACACCCCACACGATGCGAACGTGTGAAGTTGAACTTTGCTTGCGGCCTTCCTTCCTATACTCTAATCGATGTCTCCGCCAGCTGACTTCTTGATTCACGAATAATAGTAATATATCTTACATTGATTCTAGCGTGCAATGGCGCTATATTTTCATCTGATACAACCAACACTAAAAAAATGTACCCTATAATATGAAACTGCATTAAAGCTATTGTGATTGCATTTTTAAATATTTGTGACGTTATAAACAAAAGAAAAATCAAAAGGAACGTCGCGAAGATCAACAAAAAAACGGTTACTGTTTAAATAAAAGAAATATAATTAAACCAAATAAAATCGAATTACAAAAATGAAACACAAAATTACACAAAATATATTTAAAAAAATGAAGTAATAACGAGGATTCGAAAATAATAAAGGATTGAAAAAACAGAAAGGAAATGAAAGAATGTCGCTAGGAAGGGACTGAATTTCGTTTTAGCTGATTCAACATTATTTTCTAACTAACTGTTTTTTGTCTTTAGAATATTTAGCAAGAAACAAAAATTACTTCAGTTAAGTACTTATATAATGGTCAGTCGAAATGAGTTACTCAACTTGCTTTTAGTAAAAACATAACTGGTGCGTTTGTTTGCAATTTATTAAACAAAGTTAGTGTCCAACGATAAAAAACGGCACATATTTTTATTTAATAAACAATCGAATCCGATTTTATATAAAAACATCGCAGATTGTACTTTAATGAACGAAGTGGAACAATTTTAACGACATTTGGCACGAACTTTCATTAAATTTACGCCGAACAACGTATATTTAAACGATTTTGCGAGGGAGAGATATTATAGATTATAGACGCTCGGCAAGTGAGATCATCAGCATCTAACAAACCATTGAAGTAAGTATGTTGGGTTGGCTTCAAAATCTATAGATTTAAAACTGAAAATCGTATCAGCAACCGAGTATTCGAAACCGGAAATCCTTTCGCCTCTCCTAAAAACAATTATGGCTCTTCCGACGCTATTTTTAAAGCTAAAGGGTTTGGGTAAACGCCAAATGAAGGACCAAAAATCACACTACAGATCCCTCAGGCGAATTTTTTGAAAAAAAAAATTTTGCAAGCTATGTGTGAAAGGATACGTAATTTTTAAAAAGTTGTAAATTTTTTAATAAAAAATTTTTTTATCAATAAATTTTTTTTTCATTACATTTTTTTTTCAATAAATTTTTTTTTTAAATTTTTTTTTCAAAATTTTTTTTTTTCAACTTTTCGCCTGAGGGGTCTGCAGTGTGATTCTTCGTCCTTCATTTGGCGTTTACCGGAACCCCTTAGCTTTAAAAATAGCGTCGTGAGAGCCAGAACCGTTTTTAAACGAGAGACAAGAATAGAGATATACGATAGATATTGTAAATTATAGACGTTCGACAACAGAGGTCATAAACGTCTGAAGAGCAGAAAGGAAAGAGTGCAGGGGGTAACTTTCGGAATCGAGTACTCTTAATGTATTTGTAAACTTAACACAAAAAGCTAAACTTTGTTCAAAATAGTGAAAAGATGAAATGGAGCTAAATTTTTTTTGTCAGTTGTGAGTACTGACCCTCTGGCAAGTGTAAGGTGGGTGCGAAAAACTGTCTTTACAAGCGATATAAATCACAATGAAGTCAGTGGAAAAAAAGGCACAGAGTGTTGTGTGGTACCACTGCTGCATCCTTAGCGATACCCCCGAGCCGCCTGCGGGGTGAATATTAAAGTAGCCTTTTATTTTTACTTACTTTTTTCCGCCGTACCTTTAAATCATTCTGTCGGAATCGTAAGTGGCTTTATTTTATGAATCAAGAGGGATGCTAAATTAAATTCACATAAATCATTTTATTTTCTTTCCCGGCCACCGTCTAGAAAATGCTAATTTTGATTAAGAGTTTATATCTATTTAAATTATTTTTTTATTACTTAAGCGCTATTTAATTTATTTTTTCTCCCAAAGTGTCATTTAATTAGTTTGTCATTTTTTAAACTTTACTTTTTTAGGTTATGATGCCTTTAATACACTTGATTTAGATGAATGCGAATTTGGATACAGATAAAAGTATCAATAATTGGATTTTCAATTTATTATTGAAAAATAATAATAGATTGAAAATATGAAATTGTTGCTGGGCCCAAATAATCTTAAAAAAATTGTTTTTTTGGAATCGTATGTCTGTCACAATCAAGAACCGAAATTCTAATAAAGGTATCAAAATAGTTAAAAAGGTTACTAGCTCTCATATTAGCCTTGGCGAATTAGACACAAAAATGGCATTTAGAGGAAAAACGTATTAAAAAGGGGGATTTTGCGGAAAATTGTCGAGAGTGGTCTCTTTACTAACCTATTAATAATCCCACCCTTCACTCCTTATGCTTAATTTTTTATTTCTTAATAACTCAAAAATTTCTCAATCTATTGAGATCGGGCAAAAAGCACCGTTTAGAGCTTTTTATTTCTACTAATTCATATTTAAAATCAGTTCACTGTACGCCTGTGTCTGTGTGTGTGAATTATCCATGGTATGTACCGGTGCTTGTAAGATGATCGGTAAATCACCGACTTCCACATTTAAGACAATGGCTTTAACGGGGGCTTCACATACGCCGCCAACTAGGTGTTTAAATCTCCCCGGCGCACCTCCCACTGCATGTTCGCTTTGCACAGATGCAAGCGAACACATCGCGACGCGACGGCATCGGCGTCGTTCGTCAGTTTCCGGGAACGGCGTCGGAGCCGATCTTAACACGGCTTTAACAACACGACGAAATGGTCAAGTTGAACGGTGATTTGTTGTCGGTCTGATTTATGCCAGGTCGGCCTCTTTTACATAACATACTGGTTTTACATTTTACGCGTTTCGACTTAAAATATTTTGTTTAGATAAAGCAGTGATATCATATAATTGTTTCGAGGAATACCTAGCGAATAAACGTCCTTACAATCGACAATGAATTTCACTTAAGGCGCAACATAGGCAAGTTTTGTTTACCTCGTAAACAATATTTTAATAATAATTTAATAATAAATATTAGTACGAAAACTTTTTAGAGATAAGCTTTTATTTAAATGCACTAAATAGTGGGGCCGTTAAGCGTTTCAACCTTGCATTTTGTGATAGAGAGATGCCACTTGGTAAGAATGTTGGTCGGACCCATATCTTCATTTTAAGAGGTGAAGGCATTTTGGGCCCCGCGACCGGGCCCCTAGACAGGGTGGTTGCGTAACTTTCAGGGGCAAAACGCCTGTAACTCAGCAACCGCTCCTCGCACAGCCCTGGGGGTAGTCTCATTGGATTCAGCGCACTCAACTTCATACGAGACGGCCCTCAGACTAACTCCTAAATCTCCACCAGCCCGCGTATAGGGGTGAAATACAAGTAGTTCATTAAAATTTTAAATTTTTTTAGGCTACGTTTGCATTTTGGGTAGGACAAGGTTTTCTTTTTCGTTGCGTGGGGGGGAGCGGTGTAAGTTTAAAAATGAGTTTTCGGGGTCGGCGGCCACCCCATTTGACCGCCACCTTGAAAAGGGGGTGAAGTGGGGCCGTTAAGTGTTTAAACCATGCACGACGTGATAGAGAGATGCCACTCGGTACGAATGTTGGTCAGACCCATATCTTCACTTTAAGATGTGGAGCCATTTTGGGCCCCGCGACCGGGTCCCTAGACAGGTGATGGTAGGGGCCGTAAAGCGCCTATCTTATACAACGTGATAGAGTGATGCCACTCGGTACGAATGTTGGTCAGACCCATATCTTCACTTTAAGATGTGGAGCCATTTTGGGCCCCGCGACCGGGCCCCTAGACAGGTGATGGTAGTGGCCGTAAAGCGCCTAATCTTGCACGACGTGATAGAGAGATGCCACTCGCTACGAATGTTGGTCAGACCCATATCTTCACTTTAAGATGTGGAGCCATTTTGGGCCTCGCGACCGGGTCCCTAGACAGGTGATGGTAGGGGCCGTAAAGCGCCTATCTTATACAACGTGATAGAGTGATGCCACTCGGTACGAATGTTGGTCAGACCCATATCTTCACTTTAAGATGTAGAGCCATTTTGGGCCCCGCGACCGGGCCCCTAGACAGGTGATGGTAGGGGCCGTAAAGCGCCTAATCTTGCACGACGTAATAGAGAGATGCCACTCGCTACGAATGTTGGTCAGACCCATATCTTCACTTTAAGATGTGGAGCCATTTTGGGCCCCGCGACCGGGCCCCTAGACAGGTGACGGTTGGGGCCGTAAAGCGCCTAATCTTGCACGACATGATAGAGAGATGCCACTCGGTACGAATGTTGGTCGGACACATGTCTTCATTTTAAAAGGTGAAGGCATTTTAAGCCCCGCGACCGGGCCCCTAGACAGGGTGGTTGCGTAACTTTCAGGGACAAAACGCCTGTAACTCAGCAACCGTTCCTCGCACAGCCCTGAGGGTAGTCTCATTGGATTCAGCGCACTCAACTTCATACGAGACGGCCCTCAGACTAACTCCTAAATCTCCACCAGCCCGCGTATAGGGGTGAAATACAAGTAGTCCATTGAAATGTTAAATTCTTTTAGGCTACGTTTGCATTTTGGATAGGATAAGGTTTTTCTTTTTCGTTGCGTGGGGGGGAGCGGTGTAAGTTTAAAAATGAGTTTTCGGGGTCGGCGGCCACCCCATTTGGCCGCCACCTTGAAAAGGGGTGAAGTGGGGCCGTTATTTAGAGTTTTTAAAATATGAGTATTCAGATATTGAATACTTGAATATTCGATTAGTCGAATATTCGAATATTTGAAAAAATCTTTTCTGACAGTATTCTAATATTTAATAAATATGTTTTGAAAGTATTTGATAATTCCAATATTCCATTATTTCAATAAATTACGAGCCTTAGCCTGCTACGCGTGGTAGCAGGCTATGAAAATAGAGCGTAAAAGAGAGTGAGCTGAATACAATGAGACCACCCCCAGGGCTGTGCGAGAAACGGTTCCTGAGTTACAGGCGTTTTGCCCCTGAAAGTTACGCAACCACCCGGTCGCGGGGCCCAAAATGCTTCCACATCTTAAAGTGACGATATGGGTCCGACCAACATTCGTACAGAGTGGCATCTCTCTATCACGTCGTGCAAGATTAGGCGCTTTACGGCCCCAACCATCACCTGTCTAGGGGCCCGATCGCGGGGCCCAAAATAGCTCCACATCTTAAAGTGAAGATATGGGTCTGACCAACATTCGTACCGAGTGGCATCTCTCTATCATGTCGTGCAAGATTAGGCGCTTTACGGCCCCAACCGTCACCTGTCTAGGGGCCCGGTCGCGGGGCCCAAAATGGCTCCACATCTTAAAGTGAAGATATGGGTCTGACCAACATTCGTAGCGAGTGGCATCTCTCTATCACGTCGTGCAAGATTAGGCGCTTTACGGCCCCTACCATCACCTGTCTAGGGGCCCGGTCGCGGGGCCCAAAATGGCTCCACATCTTAAAGTAAAGATATGGGTCTGACCAACATTCGTACCGAGTGGCACACTCTATCACGTTGTATAAGATAGGCGCTTTACGGCCCCTACCATCACCTGTCTAGGGACCCGGTCGCGGGGCCCAAAATGGCTCTACGTCTTAAAGTGAAGATATGGGTCTGACCAACATTCGTACCGAGTGGCATCTCTCTATCACGTCGTGCATGGTTTAAACACTTAACGGCCCCACTTCACCCCCTTTTCAAGGTGGCGGTCAAATGGGGTGGCCGCCGACCCCGAAAACTCATTTTTAAACTTACACCGCTCCCCCCCACGCAACGAAAAAGAAAACCTTGTCCTACCCAAAATGCAAACGTAGCCTAAAAAAATTTAAAATTTTAATGAACTACTTGTATTTCACCCCTATACTCGGGCTGGTGGAGATTTAGGAGTTAGTCTGAGGGCCGTCTCGTATGAAGTTGAGTGCGCTGAATCCAATGAGACTACCCCCAGGGCTGTGCGAGGAGCGGTTGCTGAGTTACAGGCGTTTTGCCCCTGAAAGTTACGCAACCACCCTGTCTAGGGGCCCGGTCGCGGGGCCCAAAATGCCTTCACCTCTTAAAATGAAGATATGGGTCCGACCAACATTCGTACCAAGTGGCATCTCTCTATCACAAAATGCAAGGTTGAAGTTGGATTCGTCGCTTGGCGGCCCCACTAGAAAAAATAATTTTTAATAATATTTAGGTTCATGATTATAAAAGCGTGGGTCGTGAACTCTATGATAGTTTATTAGTCACGACTCACGCTTTTATAATTATGAACCTAAATTATTAAAAATTATTTTTTCCTTTTTGGTGTCTCTAAAAAGTTTTTTTTACTATTTATTTTGTTCATTTTAGTCTGTCAAAATTTTACCCCCCTTTGACACCCGTAGGGGTTGAATTTCGAAAAATCCTTTCTTAGTGGATGCTTACGTCAGAAAAGGAACCAACTGTCCAAATTTCAAGTTTCTAGCTTCAGCGATTTGGCCTGGGCGTTGATTAGTCAATACATCCCCGTTTGAACCCCTTAGGGGTTGAATTTATTTCTAAAAACAATTTATTCATGTATTGTCATCGGGAATACATATGTGTACAAAATTTCAAATCGATTGGATACGTGAAAGTCGTTCAAAATTGACTTACAAGATTTGACTTACACACAAACAAACAAACAACATACATTGCAAGTTAAATAAAAGTTTGTAATAATTCACTTTAAGCGAGGGGAAAGGATTTGAGGTGAGTGCAGGGGGAAATTTCCGGTATCGAATACTCTTAACAAATTGAAATTCGACAGGGTTTAAATGAAACAACAAAATATAATTTTCAAAAACTGCATCTGTGATGGAAAAGTCATTTTTTTAAATCAAAATTCGTTATATAAGTAATACAAAAACGACATCGCGAAATGTTACTAAAATAAGTACAAAAGTCCTCTATTTACTGCAGTTCAACAAAGCCATAGATCTGTCGCCTTAGCTTCAATGTTTTAATGTGATTGTGACTTTTACATTACACATAACTAATCTTTGTCCCAATTGGAATTAAGAACAAACATATTTTTATCAATAGATTTTACAGATTGTTAGCATTAAGAGTAAGATGTGACATGATATTAAACTAAATTCTCTGTAAAAAAGCTTAGTGCCTTTTTCGTACGATGGTTTATAGTATACAAAATAACGGATTTCCTTAGTTGTTTACTGGAAAAAACACGTCCAGAGATCCGTTTTTTGCACATAACTTCTTTCTCGTTAGTGTTACAATAAAAATGCTTCTTACCAATATTAATCAAAATTAATTTCTCTATAAAAAAGCTTATAAACACTTTTCCCGTACGATGATTGGTTTTAAAGCTACAGCCACTAGAAAACACCTTTGAAAATGTACGAAATAACGAATTTCTGTATCTCAACGTTTAATTTTAAACATTTGTGTCAGAATTATTTCAATTCTAGTTCTTATTTTAATTTATTGAGAAAGAGATTGTGGATTATAGACGCTGTATACAGGTCGTCAGCGTTTTAATTTAGACAAAGTCCAGTTTCCAGCTAGTGGCCCGCAAATGCATGTGTAGTGTGTATCTAATTTGCATATCAGCATCCGCACAACCCTTGCACATCTTGTGGCGCGACCCTCGCCCTCTGAAGCCAACCCTTCTCCCACACTAGATGAAAGTACAGTATAAGGTGCATATTATACAAAGCATATCACCACAACGGACGCCGCACGCTCTTCCATGGTGAATGGTGAATATCGTCTCAGAGCTTATATTGATTTTATTTTAACCTCAAGCTTAATGAACGGTGACCGCAACTAATATGATTACACCCTTTGCTTTCGTAATCCGCACACCTACCCCTTAACCCTGACGACCCGTTCGTTTACACCCTCTTCTTGCCAAAATTTATGCCCTTCATACAATATAACTAACTATAATACATACGTTGTATAACTGTATATCTATGCCCACAGTGCAAAACTTCTTATGGCATTCATATGTCGGGTTACAGAAAGCATTGCCAGACAATATGGCGGGCTTGAAAATAGCCGAGCGCGTACCAATGTCGTTACCCAGGTTCTAACAAAAATTTGCGCAATTGTTTGAAAATCGAAATTTAGCCCTTTAGTAAAGATTAAAATGTGTTCCTAGCATTTTATAAAAATCGGTCAAACAGGGCCGTATAGTGTATTTTATCAAAACACTATATATAGTTTGCAGATATAGCGATTTATTTACTGAAGGGTTTACTTAATTTAATTGGTGCAGATAATTAAATTAGGAAAAAAAATATTTAAGGGCTGTATTAAGGGATTAAATTTTCTATTTTTGTCCTAAAACAAATTTAAGTTGACATAATAAAGCTACGTAACAATGCCTGTTTAGCAAATACACTATTTTGTCGGCAGGGTTTGGCACTGCGACCCGAGTTTTTTTCTCTCTTAAAGCCATCAACAGCTTCGTTTACTAGAGTCTGGATTATTATTTTTTAATAAATTGAAAATCTAATTGAAACTCGAATTAGAAACTGGGTAGCGTGTAATGGGCATAACACGCGTCAGGCAAATGACCTTCACATATAAAAAAATCGGTTATCAATGTATAACAAGGGTCCACTAAGTTCAAGTATCAAACTTTTTAATAAACTGCCTGCATCTATTAAAAATATTGATAACTTTAAAAATTTTAAGAGCAATCTTCGTGATTTTTTATTGAAGAATTGTTTTTACCACGTTAATGATTACCTTAGTTTTTAAACTGTTTTATGATTATATGACGCATTGTTATCGATTATAACTAACAATTAATAAACATCTATCTATCTATCTATAGAAACAATGGCATCACTACACGCTCGGCTATTCTCAAATATCTAAAGGTATAAAAAAGTTATCAAAAGTTCCGTCATAAGCCAGTTTGCCTCGTGACCGTAGATATAACCCGAACCTTTGCTATTGCTGTGCTAACTCCGCCGTTCAAATTATTTTATCATTAACCATATTTTATAACGTATCTTTCTCACTTCTATGAGACCTTTAATTAATTAAATTTTGCGGTTCAAAACTTTCCTTACAAATGTTCAGATTATATCTATTAATGGTGGTATATGAAGGGAAAGAAACGCTTGCGCTGATAACAGATTTATATTAACGTTATTTATATTCGAAGATATAACGCGTGAGTAGCCTAACGGTCAGAGCACAAGACTCACATTCAGAAGGTACTGGGTTCGAATCCTGACGGAGGGAAATGTGGTTAGAACTTTTTTCTTACTGCCTCAGCTGAGAAACGGCAATTCCTGCACGGTAACTTGAACATATTATGAATTAGTGCTATAGGCCCTAATAACTATTATTATTATTATTGTAGATTATAGACGCGTCGACAACTCAGGTCATTAGCGTCTTCAACACAACCATTAATAATCCATATGATGTGTAATAGAAACTGCCAACCGGCATATACAAACCGACTGGTACGAGCTCGGGCTCCTGGAAACGCCAATTCCCAAAGAACATTGGAATGCAATTGCGAGAACAACTACATTCCAATGTTCCCCCTGGGGGAGCCCTCATAACTGTGACTGTAGTGGTAGCCTTAAAAAAAGGAAAAGGAAAAAATCCTGTAATTAGGGCCAGAGACTTGTTGAGAATTTTCATGGTTTCCTTCAACAATTCCAGATTAAATATCACGATGGTGACTTATACATGCTGTTTCTCTCTTTGATCTCTGTCTGTTTAACTGATTTAAGGTTTTCATCTTTTAATGGTTCTTTTTGTCAAAACTTACTTATCTTTATGGTAGCATATATACTCTTTAATCTTATATGGCATGTGTATTTCTGTACAGCACTGTATTAGTGTAATATTAGAATAGAATAGAAAACGTCTTTTTATAAGGGGGGGAGGTTCATATTGACCACATATAATAATTGATAATAACAATATAACAGCAGAAAAACTAGCAATTAATAAATATAAAAATAAAATTAACAAATGTAACAACTTTACGTAACTGCAGTTTTAACAGAAAAAAATATTAGTAAAAAAAACTTTGTAAAGACACGCTTTTATTTAAATGTACTAAAAAGGAAAATTTTATTTTAGTTTCATAATTATAAAAGCGTGGGTTGTAAACTCTACGATATTTTATTAGTCATGACCCAAGCTTTATAATTATGAAACTAAATTATTAAAACTTATTTTTTCCCCTTTTATTACATTTAAATAAAAGCGTGTCGTTAAAAAGTTTTTTTTTACTAATATATTATTTTGTTCCTTTTAGTCGTTCAAAAGTTTATCCCCTTTTGACTCCTTTATATAGGGATTGAATTTCGAAAAATTCCTTCTTATAGTAGGTGCTTACGTCACAAAAGAAACCTACTGTCTCAATTCCAAGTTTCTAGCTTTAGCGGTTTGGCCTAGGCGTTGAATAGTCAAAAAACCCTATTCCCTCGTTTGACCCCCTTAGGGATTGAATTTAATTTTAAAAACGATTGATTCACTTATTGTTATCGGGAGTGCATATGTGTACCAAATTTGAAACAAATTTTTATGTTTCAAGGTCACTACACTATTTTTACACTATTTTTAGGAAGATGTATGTGTGCATGTGTATGTGTGTGTGTGTGTGTGTACGTATGTGTCCATTTCTTTCTAAGACGAAATCTCGAGAATGAAAAATGATATCGACTACGTCAGGGTGCTATTCGACGCGTATTAACGTAAATATGATCTGAAAGAAATTTTTTCAAAATCGGTTCAGCCGTTCTTTTTTCTTAACCAAATAGACTCCAAAAAAGTAGATTTTACACAATATCTCGCGAATAAAAAATTATATCGACTTCGTAAGGGTGTCAATCAAGGCGTGTTAACGTCATTTTGATCAGACATAAATTTTATAAAAATCGGTTCAGCCGTTTTTTTTAAATTATTGTTAAAAATAAATAACAATTATGTTTTAATGATTAAAATGATTACTTTTCTGTGTAATATCTAATTTAATTATTATTATTAATTATTTATCAAACTGGAAAGTTCGTCGTGTGGACCTCAAGGGTCGCACTTTTGTCCTAATCAACGACCCACCTCACGGCTTGTTCCATTTAAAAACGAAAAAGTGAAATATTATAATTTATCAAAAACTATTGATTTGACCACAACACAAATCTAAAAAACACGCGTTGCTGTCATGGTCTTGTGTAATATGAGTAAGTCATAGATAAACCGAGAGCAGAGGGGTGAGTTTTGCCAACAGGGGATGAGGGCCATCTCTCTGTATTGGCCTCAGGACATGCTCGTACAATGTGTGCATTGATTTTTATAACAATAATATATAAAATACAGAATCCAACTGTCGAAGAGTGTGAAAACTAGCACTAATAAAAAGCTTAGGGGATGCAAAAATATAATAAAGATTCGATATTAGAATGTGAACCGAACTACCTATATATATATGATCGTTAAAGCATTCTATCTTTGTCTGCTAGATTTACGTATCTCATAACTTATCTTTGTTTTTATTACTGACTGTATTAAAAGATACGAAACAAAACAGGGTTTCAGATATCATAACACTATAGTATAATAAAATAGAGCACATCCGCTAGTATAGTGTAGCGGTATATGCAAGTGTAATTTTGTAAGTTTTTAACAAAATTTTGATTTACGACAGACTGAACTAACCATTTTCTTAATTTTTGTCTGTCTATCGGTTTATTCCGGGTTTGAACTCAAAAACGACTGACCTGATTTCGATCGGACGGTGACATCTTGAGGGTGATTACAAATTTTTGAAGTGAAATCTTCCTTAGGCGCGCTTTGCCTGGGCAGTTAACAACAGCCATGTGAAACGCACCCGACGGTGACAATCGGGGTTACTCAACACTAACACGTATTTGCAATATGCTGGGTGTGTAGTTCATAAAAGTGCTAACAAATGACACTAACAACTTAGTACGAGTAAAAAGTCATTTGTAGTTCACAAGTGCGCTAACAGATGACACTAAAACTTAATATTTTCCTTTAGGTATTATATTCATTAAATTTTTTAGTTGAATAGGCCGATTTTAATATATTTATGATTAAACTGTGTGATAAAAAAATTAAATATAAGTATATATATTTTAAAATTAGAAAACCTGAAGTTTTCACTTCTGTCGTGTGGTCATAAGCACACATCCATTTTTTTTATACAGCATTGTGACGTAATGACAACAATGTGTGTTTATAACAAATATTAAGTTACTACAATGAATTCTTATTGGGGTACCTGTATAAGGGCGTTATCATTACGTAGTTTAACTGCTATAGTGTGTGAGATAGATCAGGGAATATAATATAATATTTTTAATTTGTTATCAATTTAAAGCACAAGCGGCCGCCATGTTCTGCCTGTTTCATAAAACGCGTTACATGAGTATTGAGTAAGTCGAATTAAGAACTTAGACATAGTCTTACGTTAAAATAGTAAACTGAAAATATGGATTTATATTAGGTTAGAGTATAACCTTAATGTATAACCTTAAAAAAAACAAAAACATTTTCGAAGCGTTCTTCGATTTAAGCGGTTTTACGCGAACCCTGGACGAACGCAGACGAATCTATGGGGTGCATTTGTACGTTCCACCAACCCCCAACATCACTTCATGAAATTACTTTATTCAAATGTACAAACACACTCGCGTACATACACATATATTCATCCTGACAACGGATCGCATACTCTGTGCAAACGGATTTCACTTGTCGAGTGGTTTCTAAACACAAACATAGAAATCGAAAAGCTTAGAAAACAACACAATTAACCAGTGTTAGACTTTCACAAGTGGAACTTCTATAACAGAGTTTACATTGTCTTCGATTTAATAGAATTAGTAAGAAGGAGCGATTAATATATTGACTTTAAAATCAAATTATTTAATTTTTTTGATCAGATGAATGTCAGAAAATTAATGAGGAAATGAGTTAGAACTTAAAATTCTTCTTAAAAATATAAGATAATTTCCTACTAAAATAAACAAGCCGTGAGGTGGGTCGTTTATTAGGACTAAAGTGCGACCCTTGAGGTCCACACGACGAACTTCCCAGTTTGATAAATATTTAATAACAATAATTAAATTAGATATTACACAGAAAAGTAATCATTTTAATCATTAAAACATAATTATTATTTATTTTTAACAATAATTAAAAAAAAAACGGCTGAACCGATTTTGAAAAAATTTCTTTCAGATCATATTTACGTTAATACGCGTCGATTAGCACCCTAACGTAGTCGATATCATATTTTATTCTCGAGATTTCGTCTTAGAAAGACATGGACACATACGTGCGTACGTACATACGTACACACACACAGACATCTTTCTAAAAATATAGTGTAAAAATAGTGTAGTGACCTTGAAACATAAAAATTTGTTATACATTTTGATTTCGATTTTCGGACCCATTACAATAACTTCCAATGGGAAGTTAAAAAATGGAACCTAAGTAATCTAGCGGCGTAGCCCGCATTGCTTTTCCATTTGATATTTTTACCAATTCTCGGATCAGACCCTGGGAACTGGGTGCTTATAATAGAGGTGTCATGGAAATGTCATATAAATAAAGAAGCCGCTAAATGCTCGGCTAATCTTAAGTCCGAAATCATTATTGGTTATGATTTCTTTTTGAAAAGCAGTCATTATAATTTCGGTTGGTCCATACAAAATTTTTATGAATCGAATTTCACTAATCACATTATCCAAAATAATTGATTTGTTATTGGTGTGTTGAAATAGAGCCTCTAGGTACGTATTTATAGTAGATATATAGCGTGTATGGGTTATTGTATGCGAACCCGTTCCCTCAATATGTATATATTGTACGATGTGTTTGGCTGTGTGGCAATGTAAACAGCTAACAGGGTACATTTTAAATTAAATTGAGGTGATTGTAGTACGAGATGAGAGAGAATCCATCCCGCGTAAACAGTGGCTACAGCGGAGTCTGGGTCTACCCGACCAGGGATGAGATTATGTTCCACATTCAAAATACACGGTTACTTGCAAATTGCGATAAATCGAAGTCTGACCCAAAAGTGTAGATGAGTTATCAATCCAAATTGTTATGTGAAAACTCATTGGTCGTTCTCTTTGACATCAACAGAGATTTGATGGGTGGGGAAAAATACATTGTTAATTGCGATAATTTGAAGTTTCGACCCAAAACTGTAGATGAGTTATCAAATAATCCAAATTGCTATGCGGAAAACTCATTGGTCGTTCCATTGGACATCAACAGAGATTTGATGGGTGGGGCAAAATACATCGTAAATTGCGATAATTCGAAGTTTCGACCCAAAACTGTAGATGAGTTATCAAAAGATCCTAATTGCTATGCGGAAAACTCATTGGTCGTTCCATTTGACATCAACAGAGATTTGATGGGTGGGGCAAAATACATCGTAAATTGCGATAATTCGAAGTTTCGACCCAAAACTGTAGATGAGTTATCAAAAGATCCTAATTGCTATGCGGAAAACTCATTGGTCGTTCCATTTGACATCAACAGAGATTTGATGGGTGGGGCAAAATACATCGTAAATTGCGATAATTCGAAGTTTCGACCCAAAACTGTAGATGAGTTATCAAATGATCCTAATTCCTATCGGAAAACTTATTGGTCGCTCCATTTGACATCGACACAGAATCGCTGGGCGTGGGTAAAATATGTGGTTAATTGCGGTAATTCAATGTCTCGATCCAGAATGTAGATGAGTTATCAAATGATCCTAATTGCTAACCAAAAACTCATTGCTCATTCCATTTGACATCGACACAGAATCGCTGGGTGGAGGCAAAATATGTGATTAATTGCGATAATTCAAGGTCTCGATCTCCAAAAATGTAGATGAGTTATCAAATAATTCGAATTGCTACTCAAAACCTCATAGGGTCGTTCCATTCGGCATCGACATGGGTGAATACAAGTCCACTCCAGAGTCGGGTAGATGGAAAGCACCCAAAATAGATGTTGATTTGATTCACATCTATTTTGGATGCTTTCCATTTATTCGACTCCCAACGACTCTTGAGTAGACATGTGTCCATTCACGTCGATGCCGAATGGAACGACTCTATGAATTATCAATGAGTTTTTGGACAGCAATTCGGATAATTCGATAGTTCATCCACATTTTTGGGTCGAGACTTTAAATCGTCGTAATTAACCACGTATTTTGTTCCCACCCAGCTATCCCACCCAGCTAATCTTTTCGATGTCAAATGGAACGACCAATCAGTTTTCGCATAGCAATTCGGATTATTTGATAACTCATGGTACATTTTCGGGTCTAGACCTTGTATTATCGCAATTCGCAACTAACCGTGTATTTTGTCCCCACTCTTTACGATTACACAGCTCAACTCTTCTCATCAACAAAGTTTCCGTGAGCTGACTTGTATCGCTGATTCTATGGAACGGATATCCCGTTACCATTTAATTAGTAATATAATAATGAATTTAATGTCCGTTTGTCAATATTGTCATAAATATTTTTCAAAGTAAATGGCAATGGGGAACTGCGGAGGAATTATAGGAAATTAGGATAAGGTAGCCAATTTTTTGAGTATAGGATTTTGGCGGATACTCGACCTTAATCTTTCATTTATTTCGCAAGTAGGGTCGCGCAGTTGTTGATTTTACGAATGTGGGAACATTATTTCAGAGTTGTTTCAACCCTGTCGGTAGGTGCGTTATGTAATTCGCCACGAGTTAACACTTAACAGTTAGCGCTTTATACACATTATATTACATAACATATAGCCTGTCGTGTTACGGATAATGTGTACATATAATCGTCACTCATGAAATGTTCGCGGCTACGATTTAACTTTAAAAAGGTTTGTTGCCTAACTACATAATATTATATAACTGCTCTCTGAGTGGAACGAAAGGGAAAATTGCTTATGTTGAATTTTTTTGTGATTTTTTTCTATATCTTCAGTTAGACTTTTTACATTCCATCTCTATTCTGTACTATGTGTAAAATCTTTAAATTACTGCAAGTTATTTAAATAAATCAAAATTCCTTTATTCATATTCAAACGATATTAATCATGACCTTACTTAATATTAATATTGACCAGGAATGTGTATCTATGATAGAATGTAGAGTTAAAAAAATGTCTGGAAAATAGAAATCAGATAGCTTTGTGACAGACGGGCATCGTAGGCTCAGTAATAGGATTCCGTTCGGAGGTACGGAACCCTAAACATTATGAAAAATGCGACATAAGCAGTTTTGCAATTCGGTCACATAAATTGAGTGAATAAAATGTGTATATTTACGGTCTATGTTTATTTTCAGTGGTAAATTGTTATCTCTCTTTTTGTTAGCTAAATTGATAATAAACGCATTCTGCGTCCACATATTGATCTCACGATAATACAGCACGAACAAACAAACAAACTCACTTTCGCATTTATAAAATAAGTAAACTTTAAAAACTTTGAATAACAAGTTGAAAATGAGAAATAGAATTAGAAAATTGTCACATATTATTTGTTTCACAATCTCACTACCTTCAAAATCTTTCCATTGTCTAGTATTGAGTTCCGGGGTCCATATATTTTATGTCCATGATAAAAACTGACATAATTGTAGAAAACAGAAATAACTCGCAATTTTAACGTCTTCCAGAACACTATTTTGACCTATACAAGTCTAACGAAGCATACATTTATTGAATTAGATGCATACAACTGTTGCATAATAGAATTATTGAAAGGCGTCAGGGCGATAATAAGATTTTGTATATTTTTTTGGAAAACGCCCTCTCAAGGTGTTGTTTGTTCATACTTTTAATACCTTTTGTCCACAGATTTGTGTCGGTCGCTTAAAGCTATTTAGTGTTTGTGAATTGTGTCTATTGATGTCACAGCGCCTGTAAATGCCTTAGGTAAACATCTGCCCGCGCGTCATGTCGATGATTTGTTGCTTTGCTACTTTTAACAGTACACTGTGCTCATGAATGTTCGACATTGTGCAACAATAACCAGGTATGTTATGGAGCTCTGAGTCTTGCCACCCTGTAGTTACGCCATTAGTATTCTGTGTATATAGACTAAGGAGCTAGTGACAATTTTTTGGTGTTATTTATTCAAAGCCTTATTTTTGTGAAGATGTTGAGCTAGAGGCATATTAAAGTGCCCTGAGTAAGGGATTTTGCTAGATAGCGGTATGGGAGGGATGCAGACCGCACCCAAAATGTAACAAAAAAAAATGGTCACAATTATTATTGCTTCAAGGCTGAAATTGTTTGTATTATAGCTTGTCGGTGACCCAATAATACCATTATATTTTCAGATCGATTGGTCAGTATTAAAGGAGTGGCAGATTACCCAAATCGTGTCATGTGCCCGACGAAATTTATATTATTAAGTTCAAGGTTCAAATTTTAATATGTTGTTACGGCGACTGTTTTAAGCACATATTTCAATTTGCAGAACAAAATGTCGGTATTAAATCCCTCTCTTAGAGGGAAACTTGCTCGCCTAGGTGTTTATATCGTTCTGCAAGGGGGTTAATACCGACATTTTGTTCTGCAAATTGAAATATATGCTTGAAACAGTCGCCGTAACAACATATTAAAATTTGAACCTTGAACTAATAATATAAATTTCGTCGGGTACATGACACGTTTAGGGTGATCTGCCACCTCTTTAATACTGACCAATCGATTTGCAAATATTATAATGGCACTATTGGGTTACCGATAAGCTATACAAACAATTTCAGCCTTGAAGCAATAATTGTGACCATTTTTTTTGTTACATGTTGGGGGTGGTCTGCATCCCTCCCATACCGCTATCTAGCAAAATCCCTTACTCAGGGCACTTTAATATGTCTCCCTCAACATCTTCACAAAAATAAGGCCTTGAATAAATAACACCAAAAAATTGTCACTAGCTCTCGGATACCTCATATCCAAAATTATTTAAGTATTTTGTTTGTAAAATTAATTATTGAAAATACATATTATGTTGAAAATGATCAATAACAATATTATGTAAATGAAAAAATCACCAGTCAAAGGTCATTTTCTTATCTGTATAGAAGATACAAGTAAATATCTGTAACAAATAACTATTCTAATAATAATAATATATGGGATAACGCCATTTGTATTTACATATGTTCATATATGCATAGATGTATGAAACAATTGCAAAAACAACAGCCAATGAAAACACAGCTAAAGGTCATCGATAAGAATGAAAATTCAAAACACGCTTTTGAAATTTATGTGCTGCAGAGATTCTAAAACAATGATACAAGCGTACACATAACGAATAATCTGTGGCCAAGAGGCAAAACCGTGTATGTCGACGTTTTCGAAAATTTTATACGACTTCAAAAAAAAAGAGTATCTATAATACTTTCTTTCTTGTACCCCTATAACTCCGGGTCTATGCAACGTAGAACAATAAAATATGTGTTCCCAAGGAGTGTGTTAGATATGCTTTTCTGGATCCGCTTTTCCGAGACATTTTTTTAAGTCTATTCAATTTTTTCTCTAAATTATATTTATTAAATAAAACAGTAATTTATTTATCTGAAGATACAGAAAAAATTTCACAAAATTCTACATACACAGTTATGCCTTTTGGCCCCATACATGTACTATATGAATGCCTTGTTTCAGATAATATAAAGAAACTTTTGTTTTTAATCTAACATCTCGGGTAACGTCTCAAGACATTGTTGTATCGATGCTCAGATATTTAAACAAATGATTGTTGCAAATGGATATCGTGATTTGTGATCAAAAGATTTGATAAACAAATTTAATATTAATGCACATATTACAGTAACGTTTTTAACCTTTCGGGTGCAATCATTATCCGTGCATTTTTTCTACTTCCCAAATGCATTATATTATTTAATTTTTGGGCATAAAACTTCAACTTTTTAGTTCTCTTATGCTTGGGTCCCACGGCCTGTCTTAGCACAGGCCAGGCCACACCGCACTACGCTTGGTGCGGATCGTCGCGCCCCGCGCCGAGCAATTCTCTCGGCCCGAATCGGCCTACACGTTACCGCCATTCCAATATGTCAAGTGACACGGAAAGCATGGAAAATACTGACAGTTGCTCTGGAATTCCTCCTACGTTCAAAAGAAAACATTCTTATGCTTTAACATTCGACACACCGTGTAGCAGAAACATTTGGCACACCAACTGTCGAACTAAGATGACTCAAACGTTTGGACCAACGTTAGGTCAAACGTTTTGGTCAACGTTCGTAGCATAGTGTAGTCAATAGCGCCCGCATAACTGCCCACAAAGCGAATGTCTTCCAATGCTAACGTTGGTGACTGTTTGTTAAATATTGGCCATGTGAAAACCATCTACACGGCATGGCAATTGTCCGAATGTCAACATTGGTAAACATTTGCCATGTTGTCATGAAGCTACGTCAGCCTTGGACAAAAAAAAGCGAATTTTTAGTACATTGTTACGAAATGTGTTTAAAACTAAATACAAAAAACTAATTATTTTAAAGAATTTTCAAACATTTTATTTCCTGAAACACAACACTTTTAAAGTACCAGTGTTCTTTTGTAGCGAAAATTATGAACTGGGCTACTTGATGATGGAGCTTGATTATAACAATCGAATCGCGTTTAGAGGGCACCAGCTCGTAGCTCCACTCCACTTGATGAGGTACATCGGAGGTACACGTGACACGAACGAGATTAGCAATCGTGTCAAAGTGCAAAGATCGCACAAAAAGCCTACTGCGATGGGCTATAATATGGTCGGTGGTTGATGATGAGATGGTGTTGTACTCTGAACAGGGTTCCATCGCCTCAGTTGATAAGTGCTTTTGTCTATTGTGACACAGGCTTTCTCGCCTCGTTTGACACGCGTGCATTGATTAATAGAGCACTACAATTATACCGAAGTTTAGTGTAAACATTGAAAACAAATTTTATATAAAAAAAAACCTTCAAAAAAAGCCAATGAAAAGACGAAACCAACATAATTTTGAGGTCGGCGCCAATTTAATTAGATACTAAAACTTTTTAATTTTTTATTAAATTGACGCAGACGTCAAAATTGTATTATTTTGATCTTTTCAGTGGTTTTATTTTTGAAGGAAGTTGAAATTGATTTTTAAAATTATCTATTAAAAACGAATTTTTCCTGGGACCCTAACTCCGAGTCGATTGTGGACTCGATTGTTATTATGAACGATTACAATTGTTTCGATTGTAAAAACATCTCGTATAACACATCACTAATTAACGATACTTGTGCTTTGAATTACAGAAACGGGCCGATTCGATCCTACAATTCCACCCAGGGCCGGCACGTGCGCCTGGTCGGACAGGCGATCGCCTTACGGCGCCATATTTTTAGGGCGGCATATTTTTGTAGCAGCGAATTTTTCGTGTGGTATTCTACTTTTTAAAAATGATTATATTGTTCGAGTTTTCACCGATTCTTAGTTCTACCTTCTACTACTAGATAAACACTGTTTCAAAAAGTTTCGTCATAAGCAATTGTCTTTAAGGCGACATAAAAGGCAGAACTGTAGGGGTTTGGCGAATGAAAAATAATCACACTTTGGAAAACAAGGCTCTCATCGAGGTGATACTATTATAATTTATTATACTGTTCACCCTTCGTTACGAAAATGGCCTCAGTTGTCAAGCGTCTATAATTTCGATTGTAAAATCAAATTCTGAGTCGATTGTGGACTCGATTGTTATTATGAACGATTGTAAAAACATCTCGCATTCGCCCATCACTATCAAAAATTCTTCTATATCGACTGCGCGATGGTTCGAGGGACTCTGGTTACAGCGCGGTTTGTCGTATCATTGGCGGCGTCACGTACATTATCATCGATGCTCACACTCCATGCACTCCTCATCACTAATGACAGAGCTCTTTCATTAAGTCTCTTTTTGTGTGTGTTGAATCTTTTCTCTGCTCGCCACTTTGCACCCGCGCGCTCTCATCGCCTCCGCTCGTGTTATAAAATAATACACTCGATGCCGATGCTCACTTTATGAAGAGAGAGGTCTGACGTACCGTTTTGATGTCGGCACTGGATTTTAAAATATTGTTCAACGAATAGCGAAGGTCAAAACAATGTTAGTCTTTTTACCCGACTACGACAAAGCCAGAAGGAGGGTAATGTTTTTTTATAAACTAATAATTCACAGTTCACTATTTTAGTTTACTTTTGACGTAAATAACGTCTCATACTGAGGTAGCATTTTAGAAATATTGGATGTAACGTGGTTGAAAAAAAAGCACGTATATACTAGTTAAGGGTCTCAGACACAGTAAACCATTGTGGTTTTGCGGTAAAGTATGAGTTTATCGACAGGTACAAACATTAAACCCGAAGGCTTCTAATACTTATTATTATTTTTTAATAATGAAAATGTATCAGGTAAGTATACTGGATAACAATTTAAAATATAAAAAAATAAAATTACATCTTCTATAAGTATATAATAAAAATCAATTGCTGTTCGTTATAGCCTCGCTAAAACTCAAAAACGGCTTGAGCGATTTGAATATTTTTTTTGTTTTGTTCGCTCTAATACAGGGGTGGTATAAAAAAAAAATAGGGAAAACCCAAAAGAACAGCTGAAAAATCGAAAAATTCAAAATTAGTAATTTTGTATGGGAATCGCCACTTCGGATTTTTGTATGAACTCAAGACTATAACTCATAACTCAAGAACTCATAAACTCATAACTTTTTTCAAGTGAGTAATGTATTCCGGCGAACGAGCGATGCGAGTGAGTAGTATATAAATAAAATTCAAGTGAACGAGCGTAGCGAGTGAGAAATGTATTAATAATATTCGAGCGACCGAGCGAAGCGAGTGAGTAGGTAATGTATTACTAACTCATAAATTTATAGTACCCGGGCGAAGCCGGACCGGGCCGCTAGTATTCTTATATTTTACAAACATTTGATTTTATGAGATAAATAATATAGCTATTTTATAGTGGGTATGGAAAAAAAGTGGGTGTGTGCTTATGACCACACGACTGCAGAAGTGAAAACTTGATTATATGCAAAACATACATAATATTATAATATTTTTACTTCCCACCTCTACTATGGTAGGGAAGTAATGGATTTAGTCCGAAAAAAACATTTCGAGATTTTAACAGATTTTCACGTTTTGAGACCCTAGCAATCGTTTAAGATCATTTTCTGACTGATGTCTGTATGTGTGTGTGTGTGTGTGTGTGTGTGTGTGGTCAATTTTTCGCCTTCGATATCTTAAGAACGGAACAACATACGGGCATGCCGATTGTTCTATTGTGTTTATCAGCCTTTAACTTAGATCTGATTAGATTTTGAGTCAAATCGGTTCAGTGGATCCTGAGATATTCAAAAAAACGTCCTCAATGTCACGTATTAACATAGGTAAAAAAAAATATAAATGAATTCTAGATGTTATAATATGAAAAAAATGTAAATATTTTTTTTCTCTAAAATGTATAGCTTTCGAGAAAAAAAATATTTTACTAAAAAAAATAAAAATTGTACGTAAATCAAGGTAACCATGATTTTTGCTATATTATGTTAGCCATCAGTAGATCACCAAACAAAGAAGAGGGCCATGCTTTTTTCAAAGAATAAAAATTAAATTGTGTTTTAAAGACCACCAACAGCTAAGGTTATTTGGGCCTAATCAAAGAATAAAAAAAAAAAGTGTTTATTTTTTGCAAATATTTACTAGGTGGGAAGTATAGGACTGGTCATCAGTCGAATTTTTTTTATTATAATACGTAATAATAAAAACGTAATTCTTGAAACGATGCACGCCTTATTATAGACAGTAAACGTGGTCACCGACCCGAGCGCGCTTGATATCGAGTGGAGTCGAGTAAACCCGATTCAGCGTCACCGACCCGAGCGTGACGGTTCACTTTCGTTCACTATTCAGAAAGAATGCAAAGTGCGCCTAAAGAAGTTTTCACTTCAATAATATTAAGCAGGCCCGGACTTAAAGACCCAAGGCCCTTAGGCACTTGACAATTGGGCCCCCCGAGCCCAAAAAAAAAGAGGAAAAAATGAAATTGGATGGAAATTTAGCAAAAAAAGGTCGCCAATTGGGTTATCTTACAAAATTTTTGGGTTTTTTTTTTCTTTAATTTCCATCTCCGCCCTGACCGGGGCTCCCTCGACGGCTGGGCCCCTAGGCCGGTGCTTTGTTGGCCTATAGGCAGAAATCCGGACCTGATATTAAGTGATCCATAGCTGATGTAAATTTCAAATGGAGTAATTATTATAAAACCCGGGTTTGGTTGTGGTATATGAGATATTGTAAGCTGGCTTCCAACCGAAGAGCCATATCCAATGTTGTACAATGCAAGTGCACTTTCTAAAGAACTTTACTTACTATCTGTTGTTATAATGTTGTTGAGCTCACTCGCGCAATGTTGTGGATATTTTAATGGAAAACCGGTCCGAGAGATGCGATCACCATCGCATGATCTCCACGAAGCGGCATCATCAGTTACAATGCAAAAGCTATTCGCATTGTAATGATACCGCTCTAATCAAATGGTGGCACGTGTCGTGATGTAAAAAGTCGGCATTCCGTGATGTGCGGGTGTTGAATTGTGTTTTAAAATCTCTTTTCTACTAAAACAATGCGCGCGCAAATTACAGTCAAACTTCCATAACTCGAACCATGACTTGCCACAAAAAAAATCGAATAATCAAATAACATTAATTTTCACTCTTGACGCTACTGCCAACCAATTTTGTTCGAGTTATGAAGAATTCGAGTTATCGTAGTTCAAGTTATTGAAATTCGACTGTAGGTATCTACCCAAAACTTGTTCTGTTGTCAACTTTTTCGAATCGCTCTTATTTTTATTTTTTATAAATTCAAGATTCAAAACCATATTGATCAGAATATCAAGGGTCATAAACGCACCAACCCAAAATAAAAAATTCGACTGATGACCAGTCCTATACTTCCCACCTAGTAAATATTTGCAAAAAATAAACACTCTTTTTTTTATTCTTTGACTAGGCCCAAATAACCTTAGCTGTTGGTGGTCTTTAAAACACAATTTAATTTTTATTCTTTGAAAAAAGCATGGCCCTCTTTTTTGTTTGGTGATCTATTGATGGCTAGCTTAATATAGCAAAAATCATGGTTACCTTGATTTACGTACAATTTTTATTTTTTTTAGTAAAATATTTTTTTTCTCGAAAACTATACATTTTAGAGAAAAAAAATATTTACATTTTTTTCATATTATAACATCTAGAATTCATTTATATTTTTTTTTACCTATGTTAATACGTGACATTGAGGACGTTTTTTTGAATATCTCAGGATCCACTGAACCGATTTGACTCAAAATCTAATCAGATCTAAGTTAAAGGCTGATAAACACAATAGAACAATCGGCATGCCCGTATGTTGTTCCGTTCTTAAGATATCGAAGGCGAAAAATTGACCACATACACACACACATACACACATACACACATACACACATACACACACACATACAGACATCAGTCAGAAAATGATCTTAAACGATTGCTAGGGTCTCAAAACGTGAAAATCTTTTAAAATCTCGAAATATTGTTTTCGGACTGAATCCATTACTTCCCTACCATAGTAGAGGTGGGAAGTAAAAAAGGGTATGTGCCTCACACACATAAGCGCACGGCCGAAGTTATACTTTTTACATTTACATTTTTGATTTTCTTCTCAGCATTATTATAAAATTCATGGATTTCATAACATCAATACGTAAGCAGGTATATCCAAAGCCTGCTTACAATATAGTAAACTATTTTGAAACGTCAAAAAATTGATTTTTAAAATTATAAAATTTATAGGAAAACGAATTTTCTTGGGATGAGACCTAGCTAGATCGATTTTTTGCCCCCAAAACCCCTTTTTAGTAAATTCCATCCAAATCGTTAGAGCCGTTTTATCTCTGTCAACGTTTCATTAATTTTTGAGTCGGTAATATTATTATTATATTAATGTTAAATTGATGTAAATTCGAACGCGCATTAGAGCCTTCTGAGCGCAAAACTTACTCTAAGAGCGAAACTACACGAGCGGATTTTCGCGGCGTGTTTCCCGCGACGATATTTCCGCTGAATTTTACGTATCGAAACAGAAAGCGTTTTTTACGTCGAGTGCATTCACGCAAAACAATACAACTTTTTGCTAGTTGTAAAATGTGCAAATTTATTTTTAAAGAACAGAAGGAAAAAACGACGTTGGTGGGTTCATCCAATATTAAGAGACATACTATCATATTTCCACACATATTTTTTACCCAGATTGTACATCCGTCGTTGATCCGTCGCCTCGTGTAGTTTGCCCCGCACTAAAATATGTTTTTCGTTTCTAACGTGCTGTGGCGGTAATGATATCAACGCAATCATGAGAAGCGTTCAACTCGCTCACGCCGACAGAATTTAAAAAAAAAACGCGACGTATATTCTGTTCGTCTTGTTTCACTTGTTTGCACGGTTTCGATTTAGACGTGCAATATGTCGCGGAAAATCCGCCCGTGTAGTTTCGTTTTAAAAAAGCGGCGGCGT
This sequence comes from Mongoloraphidia duomilia, assembly GCA_039654895.1. Classification (NCBI taxonomy): domain Eukaryota; kingdom Metazoa; phylum Arthropoda; class Insecta; order Raphidioptera; family Raphidiidae; genus Mongoloraphidia; species Mongoloraphidia duomilia. The sequence goes on from CM077523.1 coordinate 13,064,762, forward strand.
GCCCGTTTTTTCTTAGAGTCCGTTAATATACGACGATTGGTCACATTAGATAGACACGGTGTGTTACTTCCCTATAACGAGAAGTGCATCTCTTCTCCTAGTTGCATAGCGCGATACACTAACCACATTACCTTTTTTGTGAATACCGTATCTCTCTCTACCTACATACAGTCCACACATAGAGAATTCTGTATAGAGTTATTCTAGATAATTCTGTTTTGCTACTTTTTAAGTAGAAAAAATATTAATAAAAGAACTTTTTGAAAAAGATTGAAATGGACTAAAAAGGAAAAAATGATTTTTAATAATTTATAACAAAAAAACTATAGTCGGGCCGCTTACCAGATGGAGCAATGAAAACGCATGATCATTGCGTGATCACCGTGTACAAAGTACCTGATTGGTTGCTTGAACGTTCGGGATTTAATTTATTATAAATTATAGACGCGTCGACAACTTAGGTCATTAGCGTCCTTGAACGTTCGGGAACGAAACTATATTTTACAGTATAGTCGGGCCGCTTAACAGATGGAGTGATCACGTGAAAAGCATATGAATAGCTTGCGCCGCAGGCGTGGCCTTCGCATACTGAACGTTCGGGAACGAAACTATATGCGAAGGCCACGCCTGCGGCGCAAGCTATTCATATGCTTTTCACGTGATCACTCCATCTGTACTGTAAAATGTTAACCTGTATTTTAAATGGTTTCTCTACGGTAGACTGGTTTCTAATCTCTAAGGGGACCCAATGGGAAGTTAGCAGTGTGGTTTCACCCACACACCAAGCCTTTTTTTAAATTTAATTTTAAGATTTAGGACTAGAAAGACGCGATTTCATTTTGGAACTATGTTTAAAATGCCTGTAAGGAAATGTGTCGGATCAAAATAAAAAAAAAACGCTTACCGTCTAAACATTCAAAGAAGTCAACAAATGTTATAGATTTTGGAAGCTTACCTGAAACAAAAAGAAACAACGTGTTAATCAAATAATATTAGTAACATTTATTAAACCCGACGCTGCCCGTACCCCCCTAATTTGAGCTCGGTTTCTGTTACGATCCTTCAGCCTTAAATCTAGATTTAAGAATGTCCTCCATATTGTCGGGTATGGTCTTTGCATCTCGATAATTATCTGGAATTGCTGAGGGAAACCATTGAAAACCTCAACAAGATAGCCGGTACAGGAACGTTCCTATAAGGCATCAAGCGATTAGTGATGAGCAAAATTGGTATACTTACAATAGCAAGATCAAGGTCAAGACCAAAACCAAGACCAAATATGCAAGACCAAGACCAAATGCGCAAGACTAAACTAAAAATTATGACTTCAATTTATCTCTATAATGAATACATTTCGAAAAATAATTACTCTTGATTTTGATTACCATTGATTGGTTTTAAATAAGCAAGACCAAGTCTTAAGGAGCAAAACCAAGATCGATGCCAAGACTACCACAGTCTTGTTCTTGCTTTGCTCATCACTACAAGCAATAGGAGAAATCCTAGCCACATCTGCCTCCGCCAGGATTCGAACCACCTTCCGAATGTGAGTCTACTTACTCGATATCTTATCTATTAATTTATTTTATTGCAACTGCATAGCATACATATATCAGGTACATGAGGTGTATATAAAATGATTTTTTTTATTTTAAAAAAGTTTCACGGTCACAAAACAAACACGGACATTCATTTGCGTTTATCTTAACTGTGTTGAGCAGACATAACAACCATTAGTGGACCTCACACATGAGACAATCGCCCACGCGAACACTTGCACGTCAACACTAGATTGTTGCACTGACAGCATACCATTGGACGGTTGTTTTATTTAGTGTTATTTTAATTCGATTCAATTTGGACACACGCTTTCGATTGTCGAGTTATAAAATTTACGTATTATTATATCCGTTATAATATGATCGTAACTTAGCCAAAAGTGTTGAATATCCCAATAAAGTCTTTTAGATACAACAGATACCCCTAACTATACAGGGTGGTTTTTTACGAGTGTGAAAATTTTCAGAGTAATTGGGGAGGTTATTTTGAACAAAACAGTTTATATGAATGTATGCCCTAGCTGTTTTACTTATAGAGCTGCAAGGAGCTTAAAATTAAACTTGATTAATATTCCAATTTTTTCGATACGATAGATATTCCTAATTACGCAGGGTGATTTATAATGGGTGTGAAAATTCGTCAGATCAATGGGGATGTGTTTTGAACAAAAAAAGTTTTAATGAATGTATGCTCTAGTATTTTTACTTATAGAGCTACAAGAGTTTTAAGTTCAATTTGCTTAGTATCTCATTAAGATCGTTTCGATAGAATAGATACCCCTAATTATACAGAGGAATTAATAACGAGTTAGAAAAGCCGTCAAGGGATTGAAGACGTTATTTTGAAAAAGTGGTATTTATGTTTTTTGATTATATATTATATTATTATTTCCATAAATATCGAAATAGATATATGGAGGTATAGATTTTACTGATTGCACCATAATTATAAAATCTAACGACTCCATAAATTAAATAGGTAGGGCTTCTTTGTCAACTTGTATAAATATGTTGCGTAATATTTAAATCTTTTCTGAGAACACTAATTTAAGGATATTTTGAATACAACCTTTGGTATTTTCCTGTTTGGAAATTAACAACATAATATTTGCATTCGTAAAAAAATATATTTGTAGTTATTAGAGTTTCTAGTATTAACTGTATTTTAAATAAAGTTATTTAAACACTGTTTATGTAATAGATGATCGATTTTTGTTTTCCAGTGTGTTCTTTTTCTTTTTGTTCTTTCGAGCGCATCAGACCTGTTTTAAAGATCAATATTAAAATGCCATTAGGTACTAAAAGTGCGGTAAAGGTCACACAGCTACTACATAATAAAGGGTTAGTGTCCCTGAAGGCGGCATCGCCATTGGCACCGGCACAATAAATCTTTCACGATTAACCCCTGGTGACCTTTAGTGTTGAAGGTGGAAAAGTTCACCGTAGATTAAAGTTATTGTTGCAGTTATACACAAAAAGGTTATGACTTTGTATTGTGCTAACAGCAGCAGAACACAATGGAGAAACAGTAAGCTAGGCTCTTCCACTATATTATGCAAAATATGTAGTAGTACTGGATTTTCATGAACGGAATGACATATTATTAAAATCTTACGTATTTTAATTTTCCAGTTGGGCATTCACCTATTTTGACCAGCTTTTTGACGTTTAATTAGAGCCGAAAAATAAGTCAAATAGGTAGATATAATGAAGCAGCTATAGTATCCAGAAATTGGGGGCAAAAGAATCCGAAATTATTTTTTAACGGTTTTATTTAGCTTGATCCTGTATATTTGTTTGTTACTATCTTTGTTTCAAATCTTGCGACAGCTTTTTCAACTAGTTCTACTTAACCGATTCTTATGAAACTTTGCACACACATTGAGTTCCCATGACAATACAATATTATGATAATTTCAACTTGGTAACGAGGGTCTGATGATGGCATCAGGAGGTGAACAGTTGAAAGGATGAGGAGTTTGCATAATGATACAGGCCAGAAATCAAACTAGAAACTAGAAAATAACAATAGGTAAAAAAACTTTTAAGTTAAACGGTTTTATTTTAAATCATCGCAGCTGTACCAAAAACTAGAAAATAATTAGGACACAAACCAAGAGACACTTTGTGTCGCTGCGTCAGCGGAATAAGTAATAATCTGGAACTTTTAACAGACTAAAATAAAAACGTGAGGGGCATTTGAAATATTTCTGTTGCTGGGCTTGGAAACACATTTTTCTAGACAAGTCGTTCTTATTTAATAATTATACAGTCGTTATACAGATTTTTATGCACCCCACGTTTTTATTTTAGTCTGTTAAAAGTCCCAGATTATTACTTATTCCGCTGACGCAGCGACACAAAGTGCCCCTTGATTTGTATCCTAATTATTTTCTAGTTTCTGGTACAGCTGGATGATTTAAAATAAAACCGTCTAACTTAAAAGTTTTTTACCTATTTCTATTTTCTAGTTTTTAGTTTGCAATTTCTGGTAACGGTTGAAGAATTCCACTGTCCACCTCCTGATTCCATCATCAGACCCTCCCTCGTTACCAAGTTGAAATTATCATAATATTGTATTGTCACGGGAACTCAATGTGTGTGCAAAGTTTCATAAGAATCGGTTAAGTAGAAGTAGTTGAAAAATCTGTCGCAAGATTTGAAACAAAGATAGTAACAAACAAATATACGGGGTCAAGCTAAATAAAACCGTTAAAAAACCGTGGCCAATATTCACCGAATATTCGGTTATTCGACTTGTTAACCTTGCCGAATATTCGGTATTCGATTTGGTGCCGAAATATATCTCTAAAATTTTGTGATTATGTATACAGATTATATAAGCAGTACATATTATTATGGTAAAATAAGTTCACATTTTGAGTGACGGCGCGGCGATCGCGGATGGTGCGGATAACCGAGAGGACTATTGTGTTTGGAGTTAGCAGGGCTTCTTCCCTTTGTGCTCTTCAACAGATAAATCTGATTGAATCATATTATGGATGACTAAATAATCAAAAATATTCTGTATCTGCAACTGTTAACGCATAAAACAGTTTCATAAATAACAATACTGTTTAAGTTTTCGATCGTCTGTCTGTCACAAGGCTCTATCTCACTCGGTAGCTAGTTGAAATTTTCACAGATTGTGTGTTGTTGTGGCATGAATCCTGGCAAATAATAAAAAAAATAAAAAACATTTAATTTTGATAAATTAAATGTTTTGTATTTCACTACAACACTGACTCCAGCCGTACTTCTATACTGACTGTACTATAGAGCGTATAACGTCATCGTTCGTTAGTAGAGCGTGAAGATCTAAAGATTCCCTTATTATTAATTGAAAATTTTTTTGGAAGAGCAGCCAATTACATAATTGATTCCTGCAAATATCGGAAAAAATCATTTTAACAACCATAGTCACAGTAAGGAATCTAACGTGAACTTTTCCACTATCCCGGCGGAATGAGCTTACAATACTCAACCGTGACATGACTACCATGAATCTAACATTCTCCATATATCTTATTATTAATAAAATCCATAGTTATCATAACATCTATCTATATATAACCGACATAAGTATCCAAAGCCTGCTTCCAATATTACACTATTTTGAAACGTCAAAAAACTGATTTTTAAAATTATAAAATCAATAAGAAAATGCATTTTCCTGCGATGAGACCTAGCTAGATCGATTTTTTGCTCCCCAAAACACCCCTTTTCATCCAAATCGTTTAAGCCGCTTTATCCCTGTCAGCGTTTCATTAGTTTTTGAGTCGAGGTCATTCCAATTCACTATACCCTCACTAAAGAAGTATAACTTCAATAATTGATTAATTTTGGAAATGCGAATCAAATCAAACGAAATCGTGAATTTGAATAGCGGTTATAATAACAATGTCTACATTTATCTGTCTTTTATTATTAGTTATGCCCATTTGATCTGGTTTTTTGATGCATTGGGGGCGAACAGCCGAATCGAGTGAGTCAGTCATGTTATTAGTTGTTACATTGTATAGAGTGATATCTTTTGTTTGATGAGCCTATACATGCATAATACTGTGTTGTAGGTCTGTCGATTTATTTGTGCTTGTACAGTGCAAGCAACAATTATTATTTTATCCTAGAATTACAAATTTTGTACTCCAATTTTGACTAACTTCCACTTATCCGATTTACTTCAGACTTTGCAGTCGTATGTAGTTCCTATGACAATACAATATCTTTATGTCCCCGATGATGCAGAAACGTTACAATTTGCGACCGTGACAGGACGCCTCTTGTTGGTGAACAGTAGATCTACAGATCGACTTGAAACTTTGCACACATACGTAGTTCCATTGATAATACAATCTTTTGTTTTGCCATGTCTCCGACCTGATGATGGAGAAACGTTACAATTGGCGACCGTGACAAGACACCTCTCGTTGGTGTGTCAAAAAGTGACATTTACCTTAAAGGAATCACACGTTGCTACTAACTTTTATTAAAATCAGCCGAACTACTGAACAGATTTAAGTAAAATTTATATGGGACCAACTTCGAGGTATATCTACCCTATCCAATAAAAAAGAATTTTCCAAATCAGTTTTAAATGAAGGAGTTCTGAGGTAACAAACATAAAAGAAAAAAAATACAACCGAATTGAGAATCACCTACTTTTTTTGAAGTCGGTTAAAAACTATATACACTAGTCAATGAGTGAAGTTCAGTGAGTCCTGGATGTGCAGTTATACAATCAAAATGCGAATGTATGTAATCTGTGTGTGACTTTTGATTTCCACCCCTCAGTTAATAACATTATGAACCGCAGTGTACGAACAAATGAATGTAGTGATTTTTTTTGTGCGGTTCAACGGTATCACGTGCTAGTTATTATTTTCATTATTTGCGGAATGAATAGATATGATGAACTTTGTCAGGGTAAGAATATTGGGTTTCTGTAGACATTAAACTAACAAATTTATTAAGACTATAGTAGCCCGGTTTGGCTTCGTCCGGGTGCTATTAATAATATTTATGATTTAATACATTACAACCAGTTATTATAGCCTATATGTCCTAAAACAAAGTATCAGCCAGCCAGTTTCAATTATAGATCTAAACCTTCCTCGTGAATCATTCTATCTAATCTTGAAAATCGGAACAAAATCCGTTCAGTATAGCTACGGAGAAAATTGGGCACAGACAGACACGGTGGGGGACATTGTTTTATAATAATGTATAGTGATGATTTGTTACCTTATAACTAGAGAGCCCCTGAATCGATTTGAATGAGTTTGTTTTTATATTACGCAATGTTGACTGCTTATACTATGTTTATTTTTTCGAAAAAATATATAGGTAAGAATATTTTTGCCATACCCACTACAAAATAGCTACTTTCGATGTATGTATAGCGGCCATTAATGACCCATTTAACAGACCTGGGTGTACGGAAAATGGTTTACTTTCTGCACTAGCGCAGAAAATAACGGTTGCCATGGCAACTTCTGTTAATTCGCTCTATACGCCTGCGTACGCTTGCGTGCGCCTGTCATTACTTACTTGCACGAACTTCGCGGCACACTAGAAGAAAAGATGGCGACGCAACTGAACTGTCAGAATTTTTTGAAAATGACGTAAAAAGTAAGTATTTTGTAGTGGGTATGGCAAAAAATACCATATATGTCCCGTACGTAATGGTATTACGGCTCGCGTGACTGTAAAAACTCGCTATCGCTCGTTTTTATATACTATCAACACTCGCCGTAATATGCCCCATTACGTATCTAGACATACAATCGATTATTCGTTGGCTATGTATGTAACATAATAATTATACATAAGTTTTGTGACTGTGTATGTATGTGTGTTCGCCTATAACAAGAAAACTACTGAACCGATTTCGATGAGGATTCTTTGTTAATATGTAGTATTTTTTCGGGAATGTTTTAAGTGGTGCATCATCGAGCTAAATGGAAATCCGATAAAGCTACTCTCGAGTGAAAATCAATATGTTCGTAAACCTTACAACAATTTAACGTTACGCAGCCGGTACCTAAACCGTTAATTTACGTTAAGTTAAAATTCGAAGAATACGCAATGAGTTCCTAAAAAAAAGACAGTGCATGGACGTGTGTGAAACAAGTGAACAACGACGAGTTACCACTGATCGCTGTTATTACATGAGACACATTATGACAGTATCATATTACTGCAAAAAACCATCAATATAATATTTTGACAGAGTACAATGTGACACACGGTGCACAATCTGTCACTTTTCGAGCCGTTGTTATATTATTAGACTGTATGACATAAACGCCCGTGTTAGCTTTAATAATAATATTATACAAATTGCACCTTATGTGCTTGGTATTCCCCGCGTACAGGGTTTATAAGAAAAAAATTAAATCGAAAAATAAAATTTCAAGATTCGAGCTGAATGATTTTTTTGAGATCGGGGCACTACTTAACAAGGGTTTAGGGTGTTGATGCGTCAATAATTACTGTCTATCTTTTGAGCACCGCTCTCTATAGATAGAATAGATTGTAGATTATAGACGCTCAACAGCTGAAGTCATCAGCGTGTATTCCGTTCTCTATACTTAGGTACTAGCACGATATATATAGGGCTTGAGAATAGCCGAGAGTGTAGCAATGCTGTTGTTTACATGGCGTTGCTATGATTTCTCTATTACAAGTCCCCAGTTCCCGGGTTCTAGCCCGAGAGCTGGTAAAAGTGTCAATTAGATTTTCAATTTATTATAAAAAAAAATAATAATGAATTGAAAATATGAATTGGTGCTAGGCCCAAATAACCTTAGCTGTTGGTCTTTAAAACACACACACAAACACGATATATAACTGATGCATATGAAATAGTAGATTGTATGTCTAGATACGTAATGTGGCATATTACGGCGACTGATGACAGTATGTAAAAACGAGCGATAGCGAGTTTTTATAGTCACACGAGCCGTAATACCATTAAGTACGAGACATATATGGAATTTTTGGCCATACCCACTACAAAATACCTACATTTCAAAAAATTCTGACAGTTCATTTGCGTCGCCATCTTTCCTTTCACAGTGTGCCGCGAAGTTCGTGCAAGGGCGCACGAAAGCGTATAGAGCGAATAAACAGAAGTTACTATGGCAACCGTTATTTTCTACGCTAGTGCAGAAAGTAAACCATTTTCCGCACACCTGCCTATTAAATGGGTCATTAATGGCCGCTATGCATACATCGAAAGTAGCTATTTTGTAGTGGGTGTGGTAAAAAAAAATTAAAAACATGGAACCAATTGATGCGTGGTAGCCAGCGCCACACAATATCGGGCCATGAACTAAATTGAATATTTAAGCACTGATATTGGTCCGATATTGTGTTTCTTTTTTTATTTATTGTATATTAGAGACGCGTCGACATCTCAGGTCATTAGCGTCTTTCAACTACACTAAATTACAACTATCTTAAAACCAAACAACATTACAAAACATCCATGAGCGCCGGTGGGACTCGAACCCACGGCAGTCCAGTCCAGAGGCCGCGGCACCAAGCACGCCAACCACTAGGCTATACTGCCCTCGATATATTGTGTTTCACTGATTACACGTTCAAATAGGGATAATGGCGGATTACAGGAATAGAGATGAGTGCTTTTGAGTAATTTTTAAAAAAATTTGCTATTCGTTCGAAATGGTCTGCTTTATATAATCCTAAGCACTGCGAGTATAGTAGGTATATAGGATGTTTTCCAGTCATAACTATTATAATACATAAGTGCAGGGGGTGTGCTCTAAGTAATAAGGCAACTAGGAAGCAATAAAATTATGCGGCGCGACATTTAAAATGCAGCAACAGCTGTGCGTTATGGCGCTTGTTTAACTTTTACACGTTGGTTGCCTGCCTTATACCACAATATGAATATCATACTGGCAACGCACAATTTTACGGCTTTAGTTTAATGGTATGCTAATCTGTATAATGTCGATTAAATAAATACAGAGACATAGCTTCTTGTTCGATCATACATTCAGCGGCATGTCTCCAATATTGACTCTATACCTTGTCTAAAGAAGTTTCACTTAAAAAAATCAACAGTTTTTAAACGGTTTTATTTAGCTTGACCCCGTATATTTGTTGATTGTTACTATCTTTGTTTCAAATCTTGCGACAGCTTTTTCAACTACTTCTACTTAACCAATTTTTATGAAACTTTGCACACACATTGAGTTCCCGTGACAATACAATATTATGATAATTTCAACTTGGTAACGAGGTTCTGATAATGGAATCAGGAGGTGGACAGTTGAAAGGGGAGTTTGCATAATGATACGGGCCAGAAATCCAACTAAAAACTAGAAAATAAAAATAGGTAAAAAACTTTTAAGTTAAACGGTTTTATAGTTAAATCATCAGCTGTACCAAAAACTAGAAAATAATTAGGATACAAACCAAGGGGCACTTTGTGTCGCTGCGTCAGTGGAATAAGTAATAAAAACGTGGGGCGCATAAAAATCTGTATAACGACTGTATAATTATTAAATAAGAACGCTTGTCTAGAAAAATGTTTTTCCAAGCCCACCAACAGAAATATTTCAAATGCGCCCCACGTTTTTAATATTTATTCTGCTGACGCAGCGACACAAAGTGCCCCTTGGTTTGTGTCCTAATTATTTTCTAGTTTTTGGTACAGTTGATGATTTAAAATAAAACCATTTGACTTAAAAGTTTTTTTACCTATTTTTTTTAATTAAATAATTAAATCATAACGATTTTTGTTCCCGTATGTCCGCGTCATGAAATTGCTATATTTAAGAAAAGAACAGATTCTATTTTCGGACACTGTAGAGTAATTTGTAACTCATCCAGCCGGAAACAGTGACATTGGACTTTTTCTTATAAAAAAAATTGTGTTTTAAAGACCACCGACAGCTAAGGTTATTTGGGCCTAGCACCAATTTATATTTTCAATTCATTATTTTTTTTTTAATATTAAATTGAAAATCCAATTGACACTTTTACCAGCTCTCGGGCTAGAACTCGGGAACTGGGAACTTGTAATAGAGGAACTATAGCAACGCCATGTAAACAACAGCATTGCTAAACGCTCGGCCATTCTCAAGCCCCTTTTTCTTATAGATATAGCCAACCAATCAGGACAGCCGCAGCGCTTCACTATTTAATTGTTTTGAATATGGTGTGAACATAAGGGAACAAAAATCGTTATTAATTAATTATTTACGTTCACCGTGACTCAAAAAAAATCTTGAGATTTTTAATTGTCTGTAAATGGTTTTTTAATCGTCAACACACACTTCAAAATATGTAAAGGACCTTGCCGACTGCGATGAACGATGAGGCGGGCGGCAGCTAGCCTATAATGTGGATCAGTGTTGCATGTGACGCGAAAGTGGACTGTTTACATACGAGGATGCGATTCGCGTTAACTAACCGTAAAACCACTTGTGTGTGTGTGGTGTGTGCCGTACTTTGTGTACACAACCGCTCGTTAGTCACTCCGTCTATGGATCGCTGTTTCTATACAGGGTCGCTAGCGAAATGCTAACGATTTTGGCTAACGAAATAACAATAAATAATAGTTATTTAATAACTGTTGTTCGGTTGTTATTATAGCGGGTATAACGCAGGCTCGAAGGACCAATGAACGATTTCGTTGTCTCCAAATTAATCGGAATATGATTTCAATAAGTGGATTGTATACCTATTTTTAACTTCCCATTGGAAGTTGTTGTAATGCATTGGTTCGATTTTGCGGATGAAAAATTTGGACATATCTGCACGTTTTGAGGTCCCTAGAGTGCGAATCTACTGTTTTTAGAGATGTCTGTCTGTGTGTGTACACGTACGTTTGTTCGTTCGTTCGTTCGTTCGTACGTTGGTGAATTTTTTTTCGGTTCGCATATCTCAAGAACAAATAATTAAATCGACTCCGGACCAATTTTATTCGACATATAATATTACATAATGAACACCTGATTAGGTGTGCAGGAAATTTCAATTAGAGGTTTTTTGTTTATAACAAAAAACTAGTGTAAAATTTGTGTAAAATGTTTCTCGTCTTGCATATCTCGACAACAAAGAATAATATCGATTCCGGACCACTTTTATTCGACGCATAATTGCATAATGAGCATCTGATAAGGTTTGCAAAACATTTGAATTGGCGGTTTTTTTATAAAAAGCATGTTAACATGCATATTGCAAATGGTTTCTCTACGGTAGAATGGTATCTAACCTCTAAGAACACCCAATGGGAAGTTAGCAGTGTGGATTTACCCACACAACAAGCTTCTTTTTTAGATTTGAAATGTATTTTAATGGATGAATTTCGTTCGTCGCGTCTTTTGAGAGCGATTCTCTTATGTGGAAAATATGCAAAAGTCACATTCTACGTATAATTCGTATATGATTTTTTTATCAGACACCCTGTAAGCGGGAAGGTGTACATCGGCTTTTATAATTAGACGTATGTGTGCGTATGTTCTCTTTGCCAGCAGTGTTTGCATAACATATGCATACATAAACCGCGTCGAACTGTCATGCAATATTTGTAAACATAACGATGGACCGGGCTAATTATGTAACTCAATCCCTGATTTTGTATCATTTTGGAATCGGCGGAGTCTTGTGAAAACACTTTTTTGATCCAATTTGCAAGAAATCGTATTTTAAAGTATTAGGACAGCACGGGAGATTATGTATGAGCTACTGATATACAGTTGTTGGGAGATCAACGTGCATCCTGATACCGTTTATTGATAAACATTTATCAGGGCATTAATATCCTAATACACCACGAATTTCTTGAAGAAGGGATAGAACCCTTGGTGTGAAAACACTGAATATTAAAAAAATAACTATAAAACACCGAGATGTTTTCTCGACGCAATGTTTCGCTAGACATCAGGGGAGATGATTAAAACTCATAGTACAGTTTGATTATATAAAATGAATGGTTAGGGGATTATGCATGACCCTAATAACATTTAAAATTAAGTTATTAGGAGATCATCCTACTTATATATTTACATAATTATTTTGCATACATCAACTCGTTAGTTTATGTGCATATTTTCCTGATTATCAGGAGAGCAGAAATGCATAGAAGGTATTGTTAAACAAACAATGTTACAAGTCATATATTATCTATTCGCTAAATTATCATTCTTAATAAAACCTGCATCTAGTATTAATGCTTGGTTTCTAATATGACAAAGTACATTCTAGCACTAAATTACCATGGAAACTTTATTTAAGGCCAACGACAGCTATAGGGTTATTTGGGCCTAACACCATTTCATATTTTCAATTTATTATTTTTTTTATTATAATACATTTGATACAATTGACACTTACCAGTTCTCGGATTATAACCTGGAAACGGGGCAATTATAATAGAGGAAGGAACGCCGGGCTTGAGAATAGCCGAGAGTGTAGCGACGCTGTTGTTTACATGGCGTTGCTATGGTTCTTCTATTACAAGTCCCCAGTTCCCGGGTTCTAGCCCGAGAGCTGGTAAAAGTGTCAATTGGATTTTCAATTTATTATTAAAAAAAAAATGAATTGAAAATATGAATTGGTGCTAGGCCCAAATAACCTTAGCTGTTGGTGGTCTTTAAAAACACAAAGGAAGGAACGCCATATAAACAATGGAATCGCTACACGCTCGGCTATTCTCAAGCCCAAACTTCAGTGCTGAAAGTACGTGCCAGAAAGAATAATTACTGCTATGGAAATTGAAGGAAAAACCTTCGTGGCTCAGGATTAATAATAATATTTGCTATTATTGATCTTTTTTCTACTCTGAAAACCTTTAGTCAATTTTACCAATAATTACTGCGCTAAGAATTTAAATATATTTTGTATTACTAAAATGTTTGGGATTGACAAAATTCCAGAGTTTATTTAACTTCACCTGTTAGTTAGTATGTTAGTAGATACCTATCTATGTTTAGGTCAAATCTTGCAACTCAATTTTGAACGACTTCCACATATCCGATCGATTTCAAATTTTGTACACATATGTATTCCCGACGACAAAACATGAATAAATTGTTTTAAAATTAAATTCGACCCCTAAGGGTTCAAACGGGGGTGTAGGGTTTTTTTGATTAATCATCGCCCAGGTCAAATCGCTGAAGCTGAAATTTGGACAGTAGGTTCCTTTTTTGACGCAAGCATTCACTAAAAAGGGATTTTTCAAAATTCAACACCTACAGGGGCCAAAAGAGGGTAAAATTGTGAAAGATTAAAATGAACAAAATAAAATATTAGTAAAAAAACTTTTTAGAGACAAGCTTTCATTGAAATGTACCTACTAAAAACGAAAAAATATTTAATAATTTAGGTTCAAAATTATTATTATAAAAGCGGGGGTTGCGATTTTTTTAAATCGGCTTTTACCTTGCAAACGATAATTCACTTTGCATACCTAATACGTAAATTGTTCATTCAAGTCAAAATAAAATCATTTGATTTGAAAAGACTTGCTGAATTAGTTTCTTATAATGCCTGAGCATTTAATTATAGTCATTTAAAATGACCTTTACACATCATTTTCAATTATCTTTATAATAATTACTATTTGTTTGAAGGTCATTTCGTTTTTTCTACATGGGTTAAATATGTAGTGCGTCTAACAATATTAGTATTTGTGAAAAACGTTTTCTTTGTTTATGTTATTCCGGATCAAACAAAAAAATAAATGTTTTTATTGTTTGGATGAACATCTTTAATTGATTTTATTTTTTTATCGACAGCTTTTGTGATTTATGATTATTAGTGTATTTGCCATATGGCACATACACTATTGGCGTCGGTCGGATGGCGGAACCTATAATTTCTCGACGTTTCATAGCCTCCTGAACAATTTGGCACCATTTTTGGAAATGTTTATGTATATACAGTGTGTCCCACCTTATTTGAGACATAGGAATTTAACATAGGATTTTGATATTTTGTTAATATTTGCTTCCTATTAAATGTTTTTGTTATTTTTATTTTACGAACTGGTTCTAAAAACCCTCAGGAATGATTCTGTAATTTATTTTTTTCTTAATTCTCGTTAAAAATTCAAAAAAATCACATTTTTGAGAAATAAAATACGAAGCTTAGTTTGTATACCAGTTTTATGAGCGCCGCCATCGTTTCGTTCATAGCCAAGTTAACAGCGCGCAAGGGCAATAATTATACATTCCACCAAGCGTGAGTTCGAATCCCGGGTCCTCAAATATTTTTTTTCTTTTTTTTATGAAAATACATTGGAAAATTATTTTAGATAAAAAAAATTTAATTGAAAAGTTATTTAAAAATAAATAAATTTAATGTTGAGCGTCTATAATTTACAATTTTAATTTTTTTCGACTATTCATCTTCTAAACTTTTAGTTTAGTATGTGCTGAAGATGAGAGCTTAGCTCTTGAAATGTACATTCACGAATAAAATTATTGTGGTAAGAAGTGTCTAAACTATTGTTTTATTTTTATAATGACTAATAGTCGAAAAAAATTAAAATTGTAATAATAATAGACGCTCAACATTAAATTTATTTATTTTTAAATAACTTTTCAATTAAATTTTTTTTATCTAAAATAATTTTCCAATGTATTTTCATAAAAAAAAGAGAAAAATTATTTGAGGACCCGGGATTCGAACTCAAGCTTGGTGGAATGTATAATTATTGCCCTTGCGCGCTGTCAACTTGGCTATGAACGAAACGATGGCGGCGCTCATAAAACTGGTATACAAACTAAGCTTCGTATTTTATTTCTCAAAAATGTGATTTTTTTGAATTTTTAACGAGAATTAAGAAAAAAATAAATTACAGAATCATTCCTGAGGGTATTTAGAACCAGTTCGTAAAATAAAAATAACAAAAACATTTAATGGGGAGCAAATATTAACAAAATATCAAAATCCTATGTTAAATTCCTATGTCTCAAATTCGGTGGGACACACTGTATGTATAACTCTCGACAGACTTAATCGATTTAAACGAAATTTGGTACACACATTGGAACCCATCACCGTACGAAGCTTATTTAAAATGGGCCCGATCGGACCATTTTAAGGGTAGTTTTTAGAAGCTGAAAAAAGTTTTTGGGCCCAAAAATACCGAAAAAAATCTCAGAATTGTTTCAAAATTGAAATTTAAACTTTTAGTAAAGATCAAAATGTGCTGCTAAAATTTTAATGAAATCGGCCCAACAGGACCGAACTTACAAATTTTATGAAAACATGACTAGTTTGTGGATAGTGATTTATTTACTGAAGGGTATATTTATTTTGGTATAGAGGTTGCACTGATATTTATGATTAATAACATTGAAATTAAGAAAAAAATATTATTTTAAGGCATGTATTAGGGGTTAAATTTTTTATTTTGTCCAAAAATAAACTTAAGTTTACATAGTAAAGCCACAAGGCCTGTATTAGCAAATACACTATATTGTCGGCAGGGTTTGGTACTGCGACCCGAGTTTTTTCAATATGCCATAGATTTAGTCCATTATTAGGTATTGAGAGAATAAAAAAAAAATGGACCGTGTGCCTCACCTACATAAGCGCACGGTTGAAGTTACACTTCACACATTTTTCATTACAACACGTTCCGTTGAAGTTTTCGGCACTTATCCTGTGATAAGTTGGCTTTACCGTTTCTTTTGCACAACACTGTATTATTGTGTGTTAACCCAGAGGTTCCCTAACTATGCGTTGCGACGCCCTAGGGCGTCACGGCGCTATCCTAGGTGAGTCGCGAAACGATACGCACAAGTCAAATCGAAATCAAATTGTAGTACAGGTCACAAATAATTTTTTAAAAAGAAATGATGGCGACGCAAATGAACTGTCAGAATTTTTTGAAAATGACGTAAAAAGTAGGTATTTTGTAGTGGGTATGGTAAAAAATACCATATATGTCTTGTACGTAATGGTATGCCCCATTACGTATCTAGACATACAATCGATTATTCGTTGGCTATGTATGTAACATAATAATTATACATACCTAAGTTTTGTGACTGTGTATGTATGTGTGTAAAAAGAAATGAGAGTAGAAATTTCAAAACTTCAGCCCCGATTTGAGAAGTTATGCTCAGAAAAGCAAGCTCATCCTTCTCATTAACTGTATTGTTTGTAGTTTTTTATGATTTCTAATTATTAGAATTAGAATTTAATAAGTACCTAATAATTAAGATTCTATATTCTTTGGAATTTTCGTTGAATAATAAAGTAATTTTAGTGTCTGCTAAAGCTAGATATCTTCTTTTTGAAGGTCGTCACAAAAAAATTGCAACCTGTAAAAGGAGTCGTAGTAAAGAAAAGATTTAGACGCTAGTGACAGTTTTTTGGTGTTATTTAATCAAGGCCTTATTTTTGTGAAGATGTTGAGGGAGGCATACTAAAATGCCCTGAGTAAGGGATTTTGCTAGATAGCGGTATGGAAGGGATGCAGAACAAAAAAAAATGGTCACAATTACTATTGCTTCAAGGCTGAAATTGTTTGTATAGCTTGTCGGTGACCCAATAATGTCATTATAATATTTGCAGATCGATTGAAATATATGCTTAAAACCGTCGCCGTAACAACATACTAAAATTTGAACCTTGCACTAATAATATAAATTTTGTCGGGTACATGACACGTTTAGGGTGATCTGCCACCCCTTTAATAATGACCAATCGATCTTCAAATATTATAATGGCATTATTGGGTCACCGACAAGCTATACAAACAATTTCAGTTTTGAAGCAATAATAATTGTGACCATTTTTTTTTTGTTACATGTTGGGGGCTGTCTGCATCGCTTCCATACCGCCATCTAGCAAAATCCCTTACATATAGGCCACTTTAATATGCCTCCCTCAACATCTTCACAAAAATAAGGCCTTGAATAAATAACACCAAAAAAATGTCACTAGCTCTCGGTCTAATTGGGAACCCCTGGGCCGTTAACCCATTCAGTATAGGATTTTAAATACGTATATGAAAAGTTCACAGTTTGTTTAATTTCGTGTACACAGTTAACAGGCCGATCTCGATTATGGTCGCCGGTGGACGGTGAACGGTGGAAAGGGGGTGGTCAAATGTTTTGTTCTCTCGTCTGCAGACCAGCTAGTATACATCCGCGTATAATATAGGTACTTGTTACTGTGTGTACGCATATATATGTGAGGGGGTTGGTTAGTCGGTACGAGACGGAGGGTGTTTGGAGGTGAATGTTGGTGGTCAAAGTTGCGGTCAGCGCGACCTGGCCCTACTGTTGGAGAGGTCAGAGGTCGTGCACAGAGATAAGGTTTCAATTTAAATTATACATGCTCGTTTATTCAGCGTTCGCGATACTTGTACGTCGGCACATTATCACCATCGAGCGGCAAACAATGGCTCCGTACACATAATATGCTATTTATAACTACCATAAATTTATTTTCACTGGATGAAATAAAAGTAAAAGTTTTTTTATCCCCACATATAAATATAAAGAGGAACAGTTATGCGTGTCGGTTTTTTTGTGGCGGGTAATCCCAAGAACTACTGAACCGATTTAAAAAAAAAGTGGGTGTGTACTTATGACCACACGACAGAAGTGAAAACTTGATTATATGCAAAACATACATAATAATAATATAATAAAATATAATAAAAAAAAGTTGAACGTAGATGTGAAAAGGTTCGCATCCCTCTTAAGGTATATTTTATTATATTATTATTATTGTAGATTATTGACGCGTCGACAATTCAAGTCATTAACGTCTTCAACATAACAATTAATAATCCATTTGTGTAATAGAATTTGCAGCCAGCCGGCATACACAAACCGACTGGTACGAGCTCGGACTCCTGGGAACGCCAATTCACAGAGAACATTTGAATGCAATTGCGAGGACAACTACACTACAATGTTCCCCTTGGGGGAATTTTATTATAGATGAGTCATTTTAAATCGGTATTTTTCGTGTAGTGTTAATCGAAATGCTACATTTGATTTTGGTCATCATGTACTTAATTGTCCTAACAACAATAATTTAGTTGTCCAAACTAAAGCTTTTCAATTTATTTAGTAGTCGTTATGAAATAATTTTTGTTGTCCCAACAAAGATTTTTTTATCATATAAGAATATTTCCAACTAAATTTCATTTTAACTAAATGCATTTAATATGGTTGATAATTAAATCCTCACAAGATACTTGTTATGTAAAATATAATTTATTTATAGCGACATGAACATTGAACATGTTTCGACAATATTGATAATTAAATCCTCACAAAATACTTGTTTTCAACACATTTGAAGTACCTATTCATTATAAATTCATTTTTTCTCCTACCTAGGCCGAAAGTTTGTACTTTCGTCCCTGCCAAGCGGGAACAAAGTCGCTCTTTATTCCCGTGGTACGGACAAGTGCGCGTGCGCAATAGTAGGTACTTATGCCGGCTCTCACGCACCTACTTCTGTCTCCTACACATTAAAATTATTTCCTTTAAAACTATTTTTTAATAATTTTAATAATAAAATAAAATAAAAATAATAATAATTATTATTATAATCACGATGGACACGATTTCTAATATAAAAATAATAATTTTAATAATTTTTTTTTTAATTTTGCGAACTTTCGGCTTGTCAGGAGAAAAAATAGTATGTGTAACACGGGAGGAAATTACTACATCTCCTCCCGCGTATTTGCCACCCTTGCCTTCGGCTCGGGTGGCAATTTTATACGCGGGAGAAAATGTAGCACTTTCCTCCCTTGCGGCACAATGTACTATAGTTGGCAGGACCAAATTTTTTCTCAGTGTGTCTTAATTAAGAGCCGCTCACAATCAATGGTATATCGGTAAACTCGTGCCTTGCCAAATCTCTAACATTGCCCTATCTATGTTCACAGTTTCACCCCGTTATATGATATTGCACATAGAACATTAAAGCAAGCGGTTATGTTATACCTCTCTGACGTTGTAGTTAGTTTGTGTGAGTGCTTAAGCTAACATTTAAAGTTCGTGTATATATATGAGTATGCAGAGAACGACGGCAACGACGACGATGACGACAACGATGATGATGGTGCCCGTGCCCTCTTTGGAAACCGCCATTAACCTGCCGCCGCCATTCTGTTTATGAATGTGTGTTATGTCTGATGCATCCACCAAAGCACCTACCCGTTACGCACTACACCAAGTGGCAATAGGTAATACAACCCTTTATTTTACAGGGACGGTGTAGTCACGCCGTCCTAAGATATTTAACGCCCGTGAGCTACTAACAATAATGCGCCCCTCTTCGCAAAAAAATATAGACGCGTCGACAACTTAGGTCATTAGCTTGTCCGTCCCTCTTCGTAAGAAAACACATGGTATTGGAAGCGGAAGCGGGGTGCTTGGAGGTAATTATTTGTCCTTTAGAAAGTTTGTAGTACAAATTCGTGATAGCAAATCTTCAACACGGCAAATATCTGCAGGAGTACCGCAAGGATCCATTCTCGGACCAGTACTATTTAATATTTATGCTAACGACATTCCGCGTACCAATAATGTCACAATGTCACTATTTGCTGACGATACAGCACTTTTAACAACTTCCTGGCGTCCTGAAACGGTCGTTAATAGACTACAGAAAGCAGTCTTAAAAATTGAACATTACTTCAGCAAATGGAAGATAAAACTAAATTCAGACAAAACTGAATCAATTTTGTTCAGCAAAAGAAGACCAGTGATAAACAAAAATGTACGCGTTGGTAACTCCTGCATTGATTGGTCAACAGTTGTTAAATATCTGGGAGTTTTCCTTGACAGGAAACTTACGTTCACCAAACATACGAAATACTCACGCGATAGAGCTTATGCAGCAATTCGTCAACTTTCTCCAATGTTTAATAACAAAAATAAACTTTCAGTTGACAATAAACTTATTATTTATAAAATGATTATACGACCAATTATTACTTATGCGGCGCCTGTATGGAGCTCTATGTGTAAATCCAATTTTGCTACAATTCAAGTGGTGCAAAATAAATCACTAAGGATAGTTACAGGCTATCCAAGGTACACCCCTATTCCTTGGCTTCACAACGCGGTAAATATAATATACATTAAAGACATAGTTCGGCAATTAACATCAAGTTTCTTTAACAAGTGCAAAAACAGTGAATTTAAAATTATCCAAGACATCGGAAACTATGATATACTTAACCTACCTTATGTATATAAACATAAAAGAGAGAAACACATATTAGATTAATTCACTAAGTGAAAGCTAGGATTTACTGCGAGTTGGTTTTTTTTGATTTTTTTCCCTTTAATTAAACTTTGTTACAATACATATTATGAAAAATTTAATTTAAGCCAAAATAATGCAGTGGTATCAGGAACACTGATTACAACAATATTGTAAAATTTTGTATATTTTCTTATACTATGACAATAAAATTTTATTATTATTATTATTATATTATTTGTCCTTTACAGTCTACAATTTTCCAAATTAATATTTAAATCAGATAGTAACTTTAAAATGCAATATTCAATTTCTGCGTTCTTTTGGCCATTATTATCCAAAAATTTTAAAAACCTTTCCATCGGGGCTAGACTCCAGTCGTCAAGCCTTTGACGAGGGAAACGTTAATATCAAACGTATCGAAGAAACCATTAGTGCCAAAAATCATCAACGTATTAAAAAAATTATGTAGCTTCAAAAGAAAAGATATACCTACTTTTTGAAGTTTTACGAGTTTTCGATCCTATAACCAATTAATCAATTAGTTGTAGATTATAGACGCGTCGACAACTCAAGTCATTAGCGTCTTCAACACAACAAATAATCCATTTGTGTATTAGAATCCGCCAGCTGGCATACACAAACCGACTGGTACGAGGTCGGGTCGTTGGTAGCGCAAATTCCCAAAGAACAATGGAATGCAATTTGCGATAGCAACCACATTCCAATGTCCCTCAAATACTACCTAACCAAATACTACCATTTCCTTACGGGACGTGAAAGTACCCAAAGTAAACATGGGTGGAGATCGAGAGATCTTATCATAAATAACAGCTTTTCAATGCACCAAAATTATGTATCCTAGAGGAATAGAAATATTGCTTCATCAAAATTGACGTTAATAAGTAAGTAAAACTATTAAATTAATTATAGCGCAGTTTGTGGTTTATTACTATTGTTGAAATATGAAAATCAAACCCCGGGATTTTTATCCATATCAGACAACGTTAGAAACACACTGAAATAGAATTTACTTGTGGTCTTTGGACCAAATCACGTAGTAAAATGGACGGTGTTCTTTAAGTTGTACGATGTCAGTTTTTTGGGCAGATTTTCCGCAGAAAATCAACCAGATTCAAAAAACAAAGAAATTCAAGGACTTTGAGTACAAAATACAATATTAAACCAATGTAATAGTTCTTACGGATAGTGTTGCCGTCTAGACAAAACAAGACAAGACTTTCGAAGTCTTGTCTTGTCCTGAAATATCAAGACTTCATTAAGTTTAAATCTAGATTAAAAAACTCTTGTCTTGTCTAATATCAAGGCTCTTTATTTTCAAGAGTCTAGATTAACCGAGTGGTTTACTTTACCTACTACTACTTAGTTTATCTAGACTCTTGAAAATTGTCTAGAGTTTTGTCAAGAGTTTTGATCTAGATAAAGCAAGTCTTGTCTTGTCTTGAAAATCTAGACAAGACAAGAGTCTAGAAAGTCTAGATCTAGACGGCAATACTACTTACGGAACCACCTATGTTTAAATTGTAAACATATGTACCTACATTAATTTGTAACTTCATGACAATGCATTTCATAATTATTCTTGAAGTTGCGAATGCAACCCTGCAACGTTTCGCAATAATATATAGGTATGGCACCACGTCAGGTTGCATAGCGATATGACATCGAGTCTGTAGAACAAACTGCGCTCGGGTCACGAATTCCACCATGAAAGCGACCGTTACACGAGATCTGCTATTTTAAGCTCTTTGTCAAGTGATTAGATTTAACTGATTATGTAATGTAATGTGTCTGCTGTCTACGATCTACCTCTAACATTTGTAGGCTCTTTCTCTCCCTCTCTGTCTCTCTCTTTCTGACTGTGTAACTTTTAATCTCAACTGTTTTTACTGAACAAAATATTTCTATAGATATTGTTCGATAAATACTAAATAGCAGTTTCATTTAGTAGCTGCTAGCGGCCCGTCCGTAGGAAATTAGGTTTAGAATAAGTAAGCAGGAAAACAGACAGCCATTTTGTATAAAATATTTACAAACTATATACACAAACCTTCCTCGTTTATCGCTCTTTATATAAGTGAAAACCGTTTCAAAATCCGTTGCGTGGTTTAGCAGAAGTAAGCGGAGAACCAGAGGCAGACAGCGACTTTGTTTTATACTATTTAGAGATATACAGTGTGTTAACGGGAAAATAACATTGAGAACATTTATAATTTTGTAGTCGACTATGGACCATAAGACCTAATGTATTTAATATGTAGTGGATTACATAGAAAAAATCAATCAATCAATCAGTCAGTCAGTCAGGACATTTCTTTTTAATTATTTGGATAATCAACGAGACCTAAACGATATTAATCCGGTCTCGCGTAAAGGCTAAGCCCTAAGAAGCGTTTAACAGTGGATTTATTTATCGATATGATGTCGTCAATGCAGTCGTGAATCACACGGTTACTATGTCTTTCTTATGTGTCGCTCGATTATCCATCCGGGGACCGGTTGGTTAGCAAATGGCAAGAGCGTGGTTTGATTCAGTCAGAGGCCAGAGCAGTGGCTCGTGCGACATCATCCACACACCGGCTCCGTCGACCTGATGATGGCAAGCGCGTGTCAACCTCACATGTTTGTGCCCACGAGACAAAGTGGTCCATTTAAAAAAAAATCCTGCAACTAGCTCACCCGGAAATATTCCTGCAACTAGCCCACCTAGAAAAATTCCTGCAAATAGTTCACCCGGAAAAATTCTTGCAAATAGTTCATCCAGAAAAATTCCAGCAAATAGCCCATCCAGAAAAATTCCTGTAAATAGCCCATCCGAAAAAATTCTTGCATTTGCCCACCCGGAAAAATTCCTGCATTTGCTGACCCGGAAAAATTCCTGTAACTAGCCCACCTGGAAAAAAATCCTGCAAATAGTACACCCGGAAAAATTCCAGCAAATAGCCCACCCGGAAAAATCCTGCAAATAGCCCACCCGGAAAAATTCCAGCAAATAGCTCACCCGGAAAAATCCTGCAAATAGCCCACCCGGAAAAATTCCTGTAACGAGCCCCCTGGAAAAATGCCTGCATATAGTTTACCCGGAAAAATTTCAGCAAATAACCCACCCGGAAAAATACCTGCAAATAGCCCACCCGGAAAAAATTCTAAAACTAGCCCACCTGGAAAAATTCCTGCAAATATTCAACGCGGAAAAATTCCAGAAAGTAGCCTACTTGGAAAAATTCCTGCAAATAGCCCAACTGGAAAAATTTCCTGCAATTAGCCCAGCCGGAATTAATCCTAGAACTAGCCCACCTGGAAAATTTCCTGCAAATAATCCACGCGGAAAAATTCCAGCAAATATCCCACCCGGAAAAATTCCTGCAAATAGCGCACCCGGAAAAATATCCTGCAAATAGCCCTGCCGAAAAAAAATCCTACAATCATTAGAAACGAAAAGAATATGTTACATTATTTATATTTATTTTTATACAGTTGAAATGGTCACGTCGCTCAATTGGCTAGAATTTTTATATTAAATAGAGAAATAAAGAAGGCTGTTGATACCTACTCTATGGTACCACTTGAATCTGTCAAAATTTATGATTTATTATTATTCTACATCGCTTTACACTATTTCAGGATGAACTATAGTACTACATCCAGATATCACCTGGAAAAAAATCTATATCGGAATATATAATATTATTGAAATCTGACGTTAGCCACTTGGTATTGTGATCGCTGATATGTAGGTATGTGTGATTTTGATCCACTTACAGCAGCCCGCGACACTTGTCGCCTGTCTGAGAGAGTATCACCGCACCAGATAGTCGGTGTGCATTGATCAGCTGTTGCGACTTGCGTGGGATAAAACACCGTAATATGCCTTACGCACGGTTCGTGTGTATTGTGTTACCGACTATCTTCATTCACTACTCATTATTCCTTTTACAGTTTTATGCAATTGTTTATGCCTACGTCATAACTAGGGCCACATGTTACCGGATAGCTAGGGCTTCAATCCGGTAGTATCAATATTTTAGTTCCGATGCTTTCTTAAGTTCGCTTTTTACGCAGTGGGTTTTTTTGTTTTTGAAGCTATGCTTCTATAGGCGCGTTAGACGATTTCTGGGAGGGGAAAAACTTACGGGTTTGCGTCACGTCACCGACATGCTCATGTTAAAAGTATATCTACTGTCCGATCCTTTTGAAAATTAATATCTGAGAGTTTTATAGGACACAAAAAAATAAAATTGCATCAGATTTTAAAATGGCGGTCAAATAATAACTTTTCAATTGTATTGTCTATACTCTATAGCTTTGATAAATTCGGTTTTATATACAATGCGTAAAAAACATAGCTTCTGTCGGGTGTCCCATGACACCTTTTGACTTTTTTTTTACATAATTTAGTTATTTTTATTTTCTGCCTTTTGGTTGAATCTACTCATCAAGCCTTTTCATCTGATATCCCACACAAATGGTTTTACTGATTTTTTGCGTATTGAAAAAATGTCCGACATATTGAGACACCTCATTTTCCAAAATCCGTCAAGCCGTTTAGGCTACAGAGCGTGCCAAAGAAATAAACATACAAACATACATACTACATACATACATACATATATACGCATAGATATACATCCGAAAAACATTATCCTCCTTCGACAATCGGGTAATAACTTGAGCAGCAGTTCGAAACGCACGTAAGCGAATCCGCGGGTACAGCTAGTTTTAAGTAATAAAACAGTATGGGAAAATGTTAACCGCGAGACTGCGAGAGTGCTTTGATTGCTAGGACGGGGGCCGGGGCACTCGGAGAGTGTGCAGACACCGGCATACCGGCGGCTGGAGGCCTCGGGCCATGTAAAACACAAACAAAGATACAGTATAGAATAAGTACACAGGTAGAAACGGTGTTGTAGGTGTATTGGTTATATTCTATACGCGAGGTCGTGACTTGTTCGCCATGAGACCTGCGGTCACGCTGCTCCTCCCAGCCGCCCGGCTACACACCCGCTGCTTCATGCCGATCTCTGTCCGCTGCAGGGATGTGCACAAAATATACCGAAGCTATCGTGGTGGGGTACGATATCCCCGGAAACGTGTCCGCGTAACTATCGAAGTTTCTTTGGCACATTTGCCTTTAAGGAAAGAAAGGATAGAAATCTTTCGTAGAGGGCTTCCTTAATAAATTTACAAAGATTGTGGAATTGACATAGAACGGTTTCATTTATTGTGCGGAACTAGTTCTTGGAAACTTGTCCGCGGAACTAGTTATCCTTTACGTTGAAGGAAAAAAAGGATAGAAATCTTTCCTAGAGGACTTCCGTAAAACATTTCCAAAGATTGTGGAATTGACATAGAACGGTTTCATTTATTGTGCGGAACTAGTTCTTGGAAACTTGTCCGCGGAACTAGTTATCCTTTACGTTGAAGGAAAGAAAGGATAGAAATCTTTCCTAGAGGACTTCCGTAAAACATTTCCAAAGATTGTGGAATGAACACAAAACCGTTTAATTTATTGTGCGGAACTAGTTCATGGAAACTTGTCCGCGGAACTAGTCATCCTTTACGTTAAAGGAAAGAAAGGACAGAAATCTTTCCTAGAGGGCTTCTTTAAAACATTTCCAAAGATTGTGGAGTTGACATAGAATGGTTTCATTTATTGTGCGGAACTAGTTCTTGGAAACTTGTCCGCAGAACTAGTTATCCTTTACGTTGAAGGAAAGAAAGGACAGAAATCTTTCCTAGAGGGCTTCCGTAAAACATTTCCAAAGATTGTGGAATGAACACAGAAGCGTTTAATTTATTGTACGGAACTAGTTCATGGAAACTTGTCCGCGGAACTAGATATCCTTTACGTTGAAGGAAAGAAAGGACAGAAATTTTTCCTTGAGGGCTTCCGTAAAACATTTCTAAAGATTGTGGATTGTACACAGAACCGTTTCATTTATTGTGCGGAACTAGTTCTTCGAAACTTGTCCGCGGAACTATTTATCCTTTGCGTTGAAGGAAAGAAAGGATTGAGATAGTTCATTAGTTTTAACCACTCGCGATTGGCAAAAATACATGCTCAATGGAAATGGGCACTGCCAAACTTGACCGCTAGATGCGCCAGCTATATAACTACCGTGGTCTGTGGGTAGTTCATAGCAGTGTGTACAGAATAAGTTTATTTTAAATAATAAATCGCTGACAATGCCGATGCTCAAATCATAGAGGTTTTGTATTTCCAAAGGATCCGGAACTGAAAAGAATTGGTTGCATTCTATCAGAATGGAAAAAATTTGATTTCTAGCGCGTTTTTCTATGAAAACCAATGATAACTTAGGTGGCTATATACCTGCTGCCATCTATATTACGTTTCTCATGTGCTCGTCTCCATTCCAGGCTTCTTGAGGGTTTTTTGATGATTTTCACATCCATATTACTTGAGTTTACGTCTCTAAAACACAAGACAGGCTGGATATGCCAGCAATGTACGCTACATACTTAACTACACATAATAGGTAATAAGTATGTTTATCTGTTCTTGTACATAATTTTGATTCTGCAATATTTAAGTTCACAAGTCAACAAAAACCGACAATGTTTGAGGTAAAATTTTAGTAATTATGTAATTTTCTGCTATAATTTAATCTAATAATATATTTTTATGTATACGTACATTCAGTTCAAAAATCTGCGAGAAAACGTGTGACTATTTATAGATAGTATATTTAGTCTAATTTGTTCAAATGAAAGGTTTGCGGAACATTTAACATTTTTGATCGTTCAGAAACTTGTTCTTTAATAGTGCAATATGAAGATGAGAATAAAAAAACAAACAAAAATATTGCGATCCGAAACTCGGGATCGAACCGGCTAACTTTTAATCTTTAGTCTTCTATCAATAAACTAGGCGGACGACGTTTGACACCGTCGTTCAATCGACGGACTTGGTACAGCTCTATATCTATAATATAGTACTGTACAGAAGTACAGTACATGTAGGTTTGTACAGTATAGAAATACGATAAAATAAAAACATTAATTTATTAAAATCAATTGATTATTTAATCCTAATTATTATTTTCCAGGATTCGTGCCACAACAACACACAGTCTATGAAAATTTCAACTAGCTACCTTTTACCGTTTGTGAGATCGAGCCCTGTGATAGACGGACGGACGGACAGACGGACGTCGTAGGTAGGATAATAGGGTGCCATACGGAGGTACGGAACCCTAAAAATAGATCCCAATTACCGACTAGATTCATTGTTAATAGATTCGACCGTTCTTTGATATCTATTTAAATAATTTATTAACTTTGGAATACAGGAAATTAATATCAATATTTTTCTAGTTTTTTTATTTCGACATTAAATCATTCTATATTTTTAGTGTATTTGCCATATGGCACATACACTATTGGCGTCGGTCGGATGGTGGGACCTAGGGGTCGGACCAAAATTTCTCGACGTTTCATAGCCTCCTGAACACTTTGGCACCATTTTTAAAAATGTTTATATATATATGTATGTATATATATATATATATTTATATATTTATATATATATTTATATATATATGTGTGTACACGATAACTCTCGACAGACTTAATCGATTGAAACGAAATTTGGTACACACATTGGAACCCATCACCGCAAGAAGCCTATTTAAAATGGGCCCGATCGGACCATTTTCAGGGTTGTATTTAGGGGTTCCAAAAAGTTTTTGGGCCCAAAAATACCGAAAAATTTGTCAGAATCGTTTCAAAATTGAAATTTAACTCTTTAGTAAAGATTAAAATGTGCTGCTAAAATTTTAATAAAATCGGCCCGACAGGACCGGACTTTCAAATTTTATGAAAACACTAGTTTGTTGATACGGATTTACTTAGATATGGAAGGGTGTATTTAATTGGGTGTATTGATGAAATCCATGTCTAATATTGAAATTTAGAAAAATTTAATTATTTTAAGGGCTGTATTAAGGGGTTAAATTTTTTATTTTGTCAAAAAACAAACTTAAGTTTACATAATAATGCCACAATGCCTGTATTAGCAAATACACTATATTGTCGGCAGGGTTTTGGCACTGCGACCCGAGTTTTTTTTTAAATGTTATTAACTCACCGATATATGAATAATTTTTGGTCATTTTTAAATTTACATAATCGCTATCAATAACATTTTTGCTGTTTCGATGTCATTACTTTTTAATTTTTTAGCTTATTTATCTTTAACAGCAAAACGTTCATGGATAGCATCATTATTTTCGAAATATTTCGACATACCAAACCATAAAATATTGTCAATCATTAAAAGTACAAAATAAAGCCTCGTTTAACACGGTAATCTCACAGTATATTTACTTTGGATTAAAAATAAATAAAGAGAAGAAGCCCCCGTTAAGGCAGCGTTCTTAGGGTTCCGTACCTCCGTATGGAACCCTATTACCCTGCCTACGATGTATGTTCATATGTCTGTCTGTTTGTTTGTCCGTCCTGCCGTCCGTCTGTCACAAACGGTAAGAGGTAGCTAACTGAAATTTTTACAGATTGTGTGTTGTTGTGCCTGACAAATAATAATTAGAATTAAATAATGAATTAATTTTAATAAACTAATGTTTTTTATACTGACAAGCGGAGTAGAGTCATCTTGCGCAATGATTATAAACTATATTATTTATATTGGAATCAAACCGTATGATTTGTAATGACAATTCACAAAAAATTCTCAAAAAAAATTCACAGATTTCGCAATCCTTGCAACCATCGAGGACATTGGAAATGATAACAGCATATATGAAACATAATTAAGTGTTTATTATACACACAATATTTATCAATGCACTGTTTAGTTTTGTCAGGAATAACCCTATTATTCTTCTGTTATATACGCGTTCACTTTTGCTTGATTACTTAACTTTTAAATGGATTTTTCTACAGTATTTATTAACATTTGCTCAAAAGTAACACCGCAGATCGTCGCAAATACCTCTCAATTAACTAGACATGATATAAAACACATTTCGAAAAAATTGCACTTGTTCAATTTTGCATGATTGCTCCTCACTTGATCGCGACACCGTTGTCTTTTGGCCTTGAACGAAAACTCGTAACTCTGCCCCCATATACGAACATAAACATTTCCAATGTTAAAAGTTATCTATTTGTAATGCACATTCCAATTAAAAAAAAAACAAGCCGTGAGGTGGGTCGTTTATTAGGACTAAAGTGCGACCCTTGAGGTCCACACGACGAACTTCCCA
This sequence comes from Mongoloraphidia duomilia, assembly GCA_039654895.1. Taxonomy (NCBI): domain Eukaryota; kingdom Metazoa; phylum Arthropoda; class Insecta; order Raphidioptera; family Raphidiidae; genus Mongoloraphidia; species Mongoloraphidia duomilia. Next base: position 13,094,820 of record CM077523.1, read on the forward strand.
GTTTGATAAATATTTAATAATAATAATTAAATTAGATATTACACAGAAAAGTAATCATTTCAATCATTAAAACATCAATAATTTAAAAAAAAAAAAAAACGGCTGAACCGATTTTTATAAAATTTATGTCGGATCAAAATGACGTTAACACGCCTCGATTGACACCCTTACGAAGTCGATATAATTTTTTATTCGCGAGATATTGTGTAAAATCTACTTTTTTGGAGGTTATTTGGTTAAGAAAAAAGAACGGCTGAACCGATTTTGAAAAAATTTCTTTCAGATCATATTTACGTTAATACGCGTCGATTGGCACCCTAACGTAGTCGATATCATTTTTCGTTCTCGAGATTTCGTCTTTGAAAGAAATGTACACATACGTACGTACACACACACACACACACACACACACACACACACACAGACATCTTTCTAAAAGTAGTGTAAAAATAGTGTAGTGACCTTGAAACATAAAATTTTTTTTTCCTTTTTGATTTCGATTTTCGGACCCATTACAATAACTTCCAGTGGGAAGTTAAAAATGCGGGATGACCCCATTAGGCCCTTGATACACAATCTACTTAGCGATCGACCGTGCTATACGGGTGTTACCTGTATTTCGTATATCAATTAATTGTATATTTAGTGTTAGACTGTCAGTTAATAAATTATAATTTTGAGTCGTATTTTTTTTTTAATTGACAGTGTACTATGCGAATTATTTGTTTATTTTAGTATGCGAGAAAATTAACAAATGAATGTTTGCGAGACCCTTTCTCTTGTCTTTTTTAAACTTCCACAGACAACTTTGATGAATGTCCAATTAAACGTCTTATTATTATAATCTGACTGCACAATGTAAACTTTCCATAAGTTTGTAATTACTGCCGTCAATAATTATCATTTAAAGTGCACACCTTTTCATAATATAATGTAGATAATTATTAGTGATGTCTATCTGAGGTCAAAAGACAAAACTGCTTACTACAACTACTTATAATTAATATTTTTTCTTTCTTTGACTTGTCCCATACATGTTGAAGGTATTGGAAGAGCGGAAAATCCCAAATTTCATTGCAGCAAGAAATGAACCGTATGGTATGTTTAGTTATTAATCTTTTTTTCGACATAGCGGTTTTGCTTTGAGCTCGCAGATATGCGCATTTGCATATTATAATATTATCAAATATAATGAGCCTTTGATAATTCATAATATTAGTTTTACAGTTTTAGAATGATATTTGTGTCTATAATCTCAAGGTTTATAATGATGCCATTAAAATTATTTTTATATTTTTTTGCACGTTAATTACCAGATTTCAATGATTAAAGGCATGGACTCGATCCGTATCAACTTTGGTCCGATACATCGAGGACAGTGTGGTCCAGTGGTTAGAGCGTCGCGGCCTCTGGATCAGACTGTCGTGGGTTCGAATCCCGCCTCCGCTCAAGGATGTTTTGTAATGTCATTTATAGTTTTAAGTGAATTGTTATTAATTAATGTAATCAAGACGCTAATGACCTAAGTTGTCGACACGTCTATAATTTACAATAAATAAATTTGGCCCGATACGGTATTTTTATAATATTTCACAATAAACGAAAGTCCGCGCACCCCATTGGATCGGTTCAGTACACGTAGACTGGTCTATTGTTCTGTGACATACCGAGTCTATTCAGTAGATACAAAATGTAAGGAGATTTTTGTCTACCTTAGAATATCTGGAAATCACATTTCATAAAAAAATGGGTTAAAAATTCATATAAAAATACAGTCACGATTGCGTCGTGTCAACAACAGCGTTGCAACAATCTCGGCTATCTTCTAGCAAAAATAATGCTTTTTTTTAATTTTTAGACCACCAACTGTAAGGGTTATTTGGACCTAGACCAATTCATATTTATAATTTTCAAAAATAAATTGAACGTAGAATTGATAATTTTACTAGCTCTAAGCAGGGGCTTGACTTAGATTTTTGCCGCCCTTGGACTAAACCAGTATTTCTCTACGCTTTTATAATAATTATGAACCAAAATTATTAAATATTATTTTTTCCTTTTTAGTACATTTCAATATAAGCTTGTCGCTAAAAAGTTTTTTTTTACTAATATTTTATTTTGTTAATTTTAGTCTTTCAAAATTTTACCCCCTTTTGGTCCTCCTCGGGGCTGAATTTCGAGAAATCTCTTCTTAGTGGATACTAACATCAGAAAAGGAATCTACTGTCCAAATTTCAAGTTTCTAGCTTCAGCGATTTGGCCTGGGCGTTGATAAGTCAACAAAACCCTACGTATCCTCATTTGAACCCTTTAGGGGTTGAATTTAATTCTAAAAACAATTTATTCATGTATTGTCATCGGAAGTACATATGTGTACAAAATTTCAAATCGATCAAAAACGTGGAAGTCGTTCAAAATTGACTTGCAAGATTTGACCTAAACAAACAAACACACAAACAAACTAGCTAACATATATTGCAAGTTAAATAAAAGCTTGTAAAAAGATCGAAATTGTTACAAAAAATCTCGGCAATAACCAACTGCGCAGGAGAGGTCGTTAGTGAAAGCCTTAAAAGTAAGGAAATATATAAATTGATGTTTACAACTTGATGGCTGTACATTTCTCACATTAACGTTAATATATTGAGCAATATATCAAGTAATAGTACATAGAAAACGGTAAGCAACAAATCAAGTACTTGAGTCGCGACTTAAAGAGCAACCAAAATCATGTACAACAATGATCCGGTGGCATATGAGATTGTACAGTACCTATATAAATACACGGTGTGCACGACTGCACTGTGATCGGAGAAAGCTTATATGCATATTATAACGTCTCGGAACTTTATCGTTTAAGGTGGAGTTGCAGTTAAATATAACAGTCTTTTATAACGCGTGTTTGTATTCCGCGATTTTGTTCATACGCGACTGATAAGTAGAAAAAATTGTTAAATTGTGTTTTAAAGACCACCAACATCTAAGGTTATTTGAGCCTAGCACCAATTCATAGTTACATTTCATTATTTTTTTTTTTAATAATAAATTGAAAATCCAATTGACACTTTTACCAGCTCTCGGGCTAGAACCCAGGAACTGGGGACTTGCAATAGAGGAACCATAGCAACGCCATGTAAACAACAGCATTGCTACACTCTCGGCTATTCTCAAGCACTCTGATAAGTAGAGCAATAAAATAAACAAAAATCAAACGCATAGCGATTTTTTAAAGTTTTTTTTCGCTATAACGCGTGTTTATATAGCGCGAATTTGTCGATACGCGACTGATAAGTATGGGAAAAACAGTATCAAACTCATATACCTACGTAATTTTGATTTACAATATTTTCTGCTATAACGCGTGTTTATATAACGCGAATTTGTCGATACGCGACTGATAAGTATGGGAATAACGACACCAAAGTCAAAGCTCATATATGATTTTTTATTCACAATGTTTTTTGTTACAACGCGAATTGCTCATACGCGATTAGTAAACAGGAGAGAATAAAATCATCAAACCTTACGAATGTTATAAGCTCATACGTGATTTTTATTTTTTCTTGCTACAACGCGTATTTGTACTGCGCGAATTTGTTCAGATTGATAAATAGGGGAATAAAATCACCAAAATTCAGAATAATGTTAGTTCATACGTTTTTTTTTATTTTCTGCTCTAATGCTTGTTTGTATTGCGCGAATTTGTTCATACGCGATTTATAAATAGGAGAATAAAACCACCAAAAGTCAATATGTGAGCATGATTTTTTACGTAATCTTTTCTGCTATAACGTGTCTTTGTATTGCGCGAATTTGTTCATACACGATTTATAAACAGGAAAATAAAACCACGAAAAGTCAATATGTTAGCATGATTTTTCACGTAGTCTTTTCTGCTATAACGTGTTTTGTATTGCGCGAATTTGTTCATACACGATTGATTAGTCATATCTTACCACACATTTTTTTTATTTTCTGCTCTAATGCTTGTTTGTATTGCGCGAATTTGTTCATACGGGATTTATAAATAGGAAAATAAAACCACCAAAAGTCAATATGTTAGCATGATTTTTCACGTAGTCTTTTCTGCTATAACGTGTCTTTGTATTGCGCGATTTTGTTCATACACGATTGATTAGTCATATCTTACCACAAATTCGACATGACTGGTTTTGCTTTTTGGTCACAGATAATTTATATGCATATATTATATCTTTATGTTGAAACACTATCATAGTACGGTATAAGAGTATGGCAGTTTGATATTCAATTAAAGTAGTATATCTCGTCAGTCTGGCATGGCGTTATTTGATAAATGGCACCTCACAGACAGTTTCACGTCATATCTGCTCCTCCATACTAAAACTATATAATATAGGTAGTAGGTACTATAATATGTAGTATAATACATAACACATATCGTACAAAAGACAGACAGAACTTGAAAACAATAAGAGAGTTACACCACACGGTACAGAGCTGGCAAACAGTACAAAATATGTGTTACGACTTACGATGCCGTTGTTTATATATGGCCTTTCTATTACAAGCCTTCAGTTCCCAGGTTCTAATCCAAGAACTTGGGAAAGTATCGATTGGATTTTCAATTTAATATTAAAAAAAATATTGAAAATATGAATTGGCGTCTAGGCCCAAATAACCTTAGCTGTTGGTGATCCTAGTGCATAATTTTCTCGAGATTGTGAAACTGTTATTTTTTTAACAGGCACAGCATATCTAAAACACATTTAATTTTACTTCACGACTGACAACAGTTAGAACCAAAATTGGAAGCTGTGCCTGTTAAGAACATGGCGGTCGCTTGCGCGAAGTGATAGATATTGTAAATTCTAGTGATATAAATCTTTAAGCTGTGGTGCTACTACCCTACGGTGATGACAAGAATGAAAACCCTGAATTATTTGCAGCAACCCGTTCTCTTTATTTCTACACAATTTAATCAAACATAGTGTGCGATCTAACTTGCCAAAGTCTTATCACGGCATGCAGAAGTGGGATTCGTGACGGTTGAAAATAGTAAGAGAAGAGAATAGAAGAGAAGTGCTAGAAGCAACGATTTATCGACATACTTAAAAATTGTACAAAATATAAAACTGTCGATTTTAATTATACATTTGAGGAGGGACGAAACCTTTATGGTCTGAAGACAAAAAAGTAACCACAAAACATTGTTACTTTTTTCTCGACGTCCGTTTCGTTAACTTTTTATTTATTTATTGTAGATTATAGACGCGTCGACAACTCAGGTCATTAGCGTCTTCAACACAACAAATAATCCATTTGTGTATTAGAATCCGCCAGCCGACATACACAAACCGACTGGTACAAGCTCGGGTCCCACAAAACATTGGAATGCAAACTACATTCCAATGTTTCCCCTGAGGGAGTTTCGCTAACAATGTAGTTTAAATCATCTCCTGATGATGCTCACACGGTTAGCGAAACGTGTATCGAGAAAAAAATGTTGGTTTTGTGGTAGTTTTTTAGTCAAAGTAAAGTTTTGGCCGGCGTTGCAGTAGCATAGTGGTGAAGTGAACGAATATCTCCTCTTCCCATACAGGTCATGTATTCCGTATAATAATATACAATTTATCTGTGTGTGAAGAGAGATGCATAATGTAAGATATCACACCCCGATTCAGGACTTCCCGTAGCGCCCTGTCCAGGACGTGTCACTCATCCGAACCACACTGTCGACTCGACGCGGACCTCTGTCAGAGAAGAACAAATGCCAGCGCCACGACCGTCGCACCGCGAACTTATACGATTCCGATGAAACAAAACCATATACGTGTTCTAGGGGTGAACGATGAAAACTCATAACTCGAATCGTATTCGATTTATATTATGGGAATCAATATCTACATTGAAATAAAATCGTTATACTTTGTCTGTAGAGTACCTATATACCAATTTTTTTGCTCGATTTGTAACTTTTAAGCGCTTGAGAATGGTCGAGCGTGTAGCAATGCTGTTATTTACATGGCGTTGCTATGGTTTCTCTATTACAAGACCCCAGTTCCCAGGTTCTAACTCGAGAGCTGGTAAAAGTGCCAATTGGATTTTCAATTTATTATTAAAAAAAATAACGAATTGCAAATATGAATTGGTGCTAGGCCCAAATAACCTTAGCTATTGGTGGCCTTTAAAAAACACAATTTGTTACTTTTAATCTAAAAAAAAACACGAAATTACAAAACATCCTTTGTGTTACGTAAAATCTGAGCAGCGTTTCCTAAACTATGTTCCGTACCTTGTATGATTTTAAGTTGAAACCTGTTTGTAACGAAAATGTTCAGCTAAAATTTAAGGATTTTTCAGGCATAGGGAAAGTTTGGGAAACGCTTCTTTAAAGGGTTGAACTTTGTTATAGCTCGATTCGACATCGAACCGAATTATCGATTGATTATAAATTATTATTATCATCGAATATCGATACATTCAATATTTTTACGTGCTTTTATTTAACTTCACTTTAGAGAGACAGACAGACAGAAAATTAGACAGGTGGCCATAAACACGAAGTATAATCCGATTTCTCAAAGAATGATACCGCTACGTCATTGACAGAAAACGCCTATTTATCTGGACGCCGCCTACTTGACTCAGTGGCCTAGTGTGAGGGTTACTGAAAAAAATGAAAAAAAAACAAAACAAAGTTATTTTTTTGTTTTTTCCCTTTTTAGGTGGCTTTTTGATGATTGACGCAAATACATTGATGACGTATCGGTACCATTCTAAGAGTAATTGGACTATACTAAGTGTTTTTACATCCTTAATACGTACTTAGAACTTGAATATTTGCTGCAAATATATTACACAATGATATTACATAGGTTGTATTGTTTCGTATGGTCGGACGTTGATGTTAAAATAAGATTGCTCATACAAACTCTTACTATGGCCAGTGGTGTACAAGTTATATTCACAAACGCGCAAAGTCTTTTGATTTTCTCAAAATAATTTTAAATAAAATATTAGTAAAAAAAACTTTTTAGACACAAGCTTTTATTTAAATGCACTAAAAAGGAAAAAATAATTTTTAATAATTTAGGTTCATAGTTAATAATATAAAAGCGTGGGTCGTGAACTCTATGATAGTTTAATAGTCACGATCCACGCTTTTATTAATTATGAACCTAAATTATTAAAAATTATTTTTTCCTTTTTAGTGCATTTAAATAAAAGCTTGTCTCCGTAGGGGTTGAATTTTGAGAAATCCTTTCTTAGTGGATGCTTACGTCAGAAAAGGAACCAACTGTCCAAATTTCAAGTTTCTAACTTCAGCGATTTGGTCTGGGCGTTGATTAGTCAAAAAAAATCATACATCCCCGTTTGAAACCCTTAGGGGTTGAATTTATTTCTAAAAACGATTTATTCATGTATTGTCATCGGGAATGCATATGTATACCAAATTTTAAATCAATCGGATACGTGGAAGTCGTTCAAAATTGACTTGCAAGATTTGACCTAAACAAACAAACTAACATACAAACATTGCAAGTTAAATAAAAGCTTGTAAAAAATGACGCTGTGTGTACACGACACAGCTATAAGGACACTGGTGCACCAAACGATGTACATTTATTTGAAATTTTTGTATAAATAGCGAATTGTTATTTTTTCATTAATAGAAATTATACAGGAACAATTTCCTGTACATACTAGGTTTTTTTATGAGTAGCCGTGATATGTGTTTTTTTCTAATAGACACAGCGGTTTGTCGAGAGTTCGTGTTGCCCGATCGATTTGTGCCAACTTTCACCTGAACACTCGACGACTACATCGAAGGGGCGTGTAATTTAATTAGACATTAATGTTTCTTTTAATTGCTCAGTAATTACAAATTGAACATCCATTAATACAATTATACAGGATGGAATGAAATATATGAACAACGGAATTGGGAAATGGTGACAAAATCTAAACTTCACCAAAACGGTATATATTTAGCTGTTTGAAAGCTTAAAAAGATCAAAGATTCTCGAAATTCGAAGTATTCGGATCTTGATATGTCGCTATATAGTGTCTGGAAAAAAATTATTATAAGCCCTCAGTTTCCAGGTTCTATTCCGAGAATTAGGTATTTAAGTTTAAAAAAAATTATTAATTTTTTAATTTTTTCTAATAATTTAACATAAATAATATTGAAAATCGAAAAGAAAAAATTTTTTAAAGCTATAGATAAATTACTAAAAATTAATTAAAAAGTATAAAAATTTAAAAAATATCACGTGACTTCAAAACGCGCCAGGAATGTTTGTGACGTCGTTATGTTAAAATGTGTCTGCATTTGTTGGTATTTGTGTATATTATGTATTACACATACTATCAAAAATAATAAATTTTTAACTTGGTAACCATGGATACAAAGACCATAGATAACATAACGACGTCACACGCGTTCGGATTCTTTCGGCGCGTTATCGTAACTGAGTTTAAAAATTAATTTTTATTTAAATATAACTTTTTAATTAGTAAGCAAAAAAATTAAATAAAAACAGTTTTGCTATAAAACTTGTATGAGTCCTTCCATTAAGTAAAAAAAAAATTCATTTAAAAACCCAATTGGATTTTCAAACTACATGGACAAAATTATTGATAATTTTTACATGCTGGTGATTTCTTTTTGAGGAAATAAATTCTTTTAAAATTATTTTCAAGTACCTATCTAATATTGACAACAAAAAATATTCAATAATTTTGTCCATGAGTGTATTATTAAAAAATAAATAAATTGAAAATATTAATTGGTACTAGGTCAAATAAGCCTAGCTGTTGGTGGTTTATCAAAAATGCAAGCGTTAAAAATGAGCTGAGAAACTGTTTGGAAACCGCAGGTTTTGATGCTAACCTTGTGTGTACCAATTACGTAAGCTATCGATTTGTTAGGTAATTTGTAGACATTTTGCAAGTAAATTATTTAAAACAAGTTCATTCGAATAAGAATAAATTTTAAAGTAAGATATTTTTTCATTTGTGCGTTTGTTCATCCGGGTGTCGTTAGTGGTTTTGTTTAAATTGACAACTAGTGCAGGTACTATATTTTGACTGAAGTCGTTTGACAGACGTTGCTTTGAAATTTAACTCAAGCCGTCAGTTTTTGTGCGTGATTTATTTTAACTCTAATGCGGATTCCGGAGTACCCTATTACATCGTTTAAAAATAAGGTGAGACTATTTTTTGATTACTTTACGGCCACAAATTGTCCGGGTTACTTGGCCCCTGTAGTAATTCACATGTCTTTCCTATATTATTATTTTTACAAACGACTAGGCTCTGCAGTCAGGGTCCATTCTGATTGATCGAATACCCCATCTTGATGTCGTTTGACACACACACACCTAAACGAACGTAACAACTAACTAGTGAACTCTGTATACTAATATGGATAGTTGATAGCGATTAAAAAATGGGTTTTGTATGGACAATGTTTAAATGCATATTCTTCAAGCAGGCAATAATGTTCACAAAATTAGGATGAACACTTCAGGTAAGGCTTGTAATCTAATTCTTTCTATAAAAGTCGATCAATTTTCTGATATTTCAAAATAAATCTTTTATTTTTTTATTCAAATTTCTCAAGAACAATGTTACTGTACAAATTTTGGACATCCTAATATCTCAAATAATAATATTAAATTAGGTTTTATTTTGAAATTTCAAAAAATTGATCGACTTGTCTAAAAAGAATTATTTTACAAGCCTTACCTGAAGTTTTCATTCTAATTTTGTGAACATTAATGCCTGTCTTGGAGAATATGTGTTCGAACATTCTCCGCATACAAAACCCATTTTTTAATCGCTATCAACTATCCATATTAGTATACAGAGTTCACTAGTTAGTTGTTACGTTCGTTTAGGTGTGTTCGTGTGTGTCAAACGACATTAAGATGGGGTATTCGACCAATCAGAATGGACTCTGACTGCAGAGTCTAGTCGATTGTCTGAGGAACATGTGATTACAAGTACAAAAATATGTATAGGTAGATACCCTTTTAGAGTTAAAAGCTTCTCAAAATTTCGACAAAATACGTTTAATTTCAGTGTATAATCGAATAAAAAATACTATTTACCTGAGCTATTGTTAAAAACTTTTGAAACGAATATATTATAATAGAAAAAACACAACTGAATGACTCTGTGCAAGATAAAAAGTGTCCGACATAACTAAATAATAAAGCCTCCAACACAATAATGTAAAGTTTAGCTGTAACGCATTGTGTGGGTGTCCAGGTCTCAGGGAGACGGCCGTTTGTACAAACAATGGTTCAGTGATACGGTGAGGTTCCTACAGGATACTCGGGACAAAGGTCCACACACGTTCGTATATACATACAGTTGCAAACGTCCCCCATACATGAGGAAGGGAGTAAACGATGATAATAATATATACACACATGTATTATATAATAGCAATGCATATTGTTTTAGGGTTTAATAATAAATGTTTTCGAACTGCTTGCAAAAGCTGCGTACGCCACTGTACTGATAACGGAGCTTTTGTTAAACTCTATAGTCTCTAATTAACAGATAGTTTTATGTCAGAAAGTGATATTTTCCAGATATTTATATTAGTTCAATGAAATGTTACCTACATTCATATAGGTTTGAATTTTGAGTAGGACGCGGTTTTCTTTATCGTTACGTGGGGGGCAGGGGACGATGTAAGTTTAAAATTGAGTTTTCTGCGTTGGCGGCTACCCAATTTGGTCGCCAACTTGAAAAAGGGGTGCTTTATCTCCATAACGGCTGTGTGGTAAAGTAATAGTACAGGTACAAACGCCAAACCCAGGTTCGATTCCCGAAGACTTTTAATATTTGTATTTTTTATTAATAATGAAAATATATAGGTATTGGATAACAATTGAAAATATAAGAAAATAAAATTAACATTATTTTATTTATCTTATGAACATATGATTTTATAAAAAAGTGGAGGTATTTTATTACAATTTATTATTTGTTTAACGGTATTCACATCATCTGTCTGTACCCGCGATACAGACATACCCAATTGTATGTCAAAGTTTGGAAAAAGTTGTCCAGGAATGCATTTTAATTTAAACATTTTATTTGTCAAAATTTTAAAGACTTAATTGATGATGCCTAGATTCCAAGGTGACAATTTGAATTTTTGAATATTTTGTCAACATTTTTAAAAGGCTCTAGGCCTTCTGTCGGGATAGATAAATTCTATCGTATTAATCAATAACGCGAGTCCCTGAAAAAACCAGCACTTTTTCGAAAGTTCGCATAATATGTCAAAGACTTGTGAAGATGTGGAATGTGACAATAAAATATTTTGAAGACATAAATTTTCGTTAATTTAATAACCTCGAAAGCGCGCATATAAATAAATAAAAAGTGAAGGGTTATGTGGATGATTCCATATAAGCAGATACTACGACAGACTATGGGATGCAGAAAAGTGCAACCTAATATTTTAGTATAAATTTCGAATTCTTTTCACTGCCTGTGATATTCAAAGGATGTGACAAAATTGTGAAAGATTTCTTCATACAAAACAAGAAAATCAAAGTGAAATAAACTGATTTTCCCTTGCAATTATTGCTGGCGACCGCAACAGATTTAATTGTCGAGAAAGAGTACGTTTTGGGCCCTACTTACACGGCGTAGAGCGAAATGGCAAGACGTACAATAGGCGACCGTGACAGGACGTACAGCATGTTTTAAGCATATATTTCATTTTGCAGAACAAAATGTCGATATTAACTTCCTTGCAGAACGATATAAACACCTAGGCGAGAAATTTTCCCTCTGAGAGAGGGAGTTAATACCGACATTTTGTTCTGCAAATTGAAATATATGCTCAAAACAGTGATCTGCCACCCCTTTAATACTGACCAATCGACCTGCAAATATTATAATGGCATTATTGGGTCACCGACAAGCTATACAGACAATTTCAGCCTTGAAGCAATAATAATTGTGACCATTTCTTTTGTTATATGTTGGGAGCGGTCTGCATTCCTCCCATACCGCTATCTGGCAAAATCCCTTACTCAGGGCACTTTAATATGCTCCCTCAACATCTTACCAAAAAAAAGGCCTTGAATAAATAACACCAAAAAATTGTCACTAGCCCTCGGTCTATAAGGGAACAAAAATCGTTATGATTTAATTATTTCTTAGCCGTCCACCATAACTAAAAGAAAATCTTGTGTTTATGAAACAAAAACCATATATCATATATGTTGTGCGCAACTACAGGGCGCAATAACCTATCCCTGATCAAGAAACAAATGTTGCGCGTGGTATATTGTATTCGATGCGGAGCTACATGGACACGCCGCGTTTATCACCTCGATGTGAAATATCTTCAGTCGCGCCGCAAGATTAATCGCCCGATGGCTTTTACTTTACATGACTTCAGATTGAATTGATTGTCGCGCGGATGCGTTTTTGCATTCCTCAAAATGTAATAATATTATCTCTCTTCACATAAAGAAATAATATAAGTCATCGCAGCATAATAAATATATTTAATAATAGGTACTAATATTATAAGTAAATTGATTCATTCATGATTCATATAAATTCAATCATAATTCACCTTCCGTTTTCCATGTTTCATTAATAATTACTTAATAATAAACAACGAGCCCTGACTCTTTCGATAACTGCAAACAAATTTCTTTTCATTCATGATTTATATTATTGATTCATTCTTAATTCACCCCCGTTTTCCATGTTTCAATAATAATTACTAATAATAACAAATAATGAGCCTGACTTACGGTAACTACAAAAAAATTTCTAGATGTTTTGAGAACCCGCGAGTTTTGAAACTTCTATATTTTGAAATCTGATTTTTAACCGATTTCGGGAATAATATCTATTCAGAAAGTTTATTTCTAAAAGATTCTAGAATATTCCCATTTTTTTAAAATTTCCCAGTTCAGCTATAAAATGAATGAGAAAGAGATGAAAGACTGGAAGGATGATGCATCTCGTTTTATTGAAGTTCCATAAATTGTAATCATTTTACCAAAGCGTCACATCACAGCAAAATTTCATTAAAATCGGAGTAAAAGTGGCAGAGAGCTCTCGTCGTTTTGTGGGGGTTAGCCGTCGTTATAGTCTGACAAAAATAATGTAAATACCACTGCTAGTTGGATGAGTTTACCTTACTCCACAGTGTCTGTAGTGGTCATTTACTACTACAGACACTGTGGAGTTAGGTAACTCATCCAACGCGAAATTGGGTGTTTCGGATTCAAATTCTGGCAGTGGCATTTACATGTTTCCCTTATATGTAACCTTCTAAATAAAACATCATGACAACAGGTCGTCCGATATAATATATAGTACCTACTGCAACTTTTGAAATTGTTTTTCTTAAAATTAGTGTTGCCGTCTAGACAAGACAAGACTTTCAAAGTCTTGTCTAGACGGCAACACTAATTTTAAGAAAAACAATTTCAAAAGTTGCAGTAGGTACTATATTGAATTTAAAATGTATTAATTATAACAAAGGAAATTAATGATGAATATTATGATTAGACAAGACTTTCAAAGTCTTGTCTTGTCTTGAAATATCAAGACAAGACTCCACTTAAGTCTTGTCTTGAAATATCAAGACTTCACTAAATCTAAGTCTCGATTAAAAAACTCTTGTCTTGTCTAATATCAAGACTCTAGATTAACCGAGTGGTTTACTTTACCTACTCCTACTTAGTTTATCTAGACTCTTGAAAATTTTGGCAAGATTCTTGATCTAGCTAAAGCAAGTCTTGTCTTGGCTTGAAAATTTCTAGACAAGGCAAGTCTTGTCTTGAAAATCTAGACAAGACAAGAGTCTAGAAAGTCTAGATCTAGACGGCAACACTACTTAAAATTGAACTTTGACATTTAAAATTATTTGAAAAACATTTGAGTCGACTTACCTGTAGTAAAAAGGACGATTGCTTTGAGGCATGAGTATTCGGCTGAGTCAACGTGCAGTGCTTTGAGCTTTTCCACTTGCTCCTGAAATATCCTTATGTGATCCATGAAGGCTACGACACGATCTGCCGCCATTGGCGACGCGTGTAGTCCGGCCGCCGCTAATAACGGAGCCACGTGGAGGGGCATCGAACATTGGCTAGCGTTCAAGACGAACAGTTCTGACCAAACTAGCCTTAATAAAGCTACTTGATCTGTAACCTGCAATAATTTCAACGAAAAGTTAGAAAATCGGACCAAATTTTGCGAATGAGAATAAGTAGTCGAATGTTGGGTTGCAAATGAATTGTCAGAAAATCTGATTAGACGTTGACCTTAGACTGTGACTACACATATTTCTCCTGCTCAAAAAATAACTGATCAAATGAAACGATATTTTATGTATTTAATACAAGGCCGTAGCTAGGGGGGGCATTAAGGGGCAATGCCCTACCTTAAAACATCCAGTGCCCTACTTTAAGGAATTATAAATAAGCCGCAAAGACTGTCACGACAGAATGACAGACTTGATCTATCTGACATTTGGAAAAACAAGATTAAATTCGTTGGATCTAAATGAAGTTCTTCGGAAATTTGATAACATGGCAAGTTCTGTATTTTTTTTTTTTTTTTGATTAAATTGTCATTCACCGTTTTTTTGCTTTTGTAATTTGATATCACCAGATGAGGTGGGCAATCCAATTAATAAATTGTAATCTTTTGCTTCAGCCCTACTTTAAACTTTCAGTGCCCTATCTTGAATTCAGTTCTAGCTACGGCCCTGATTTAATATACTTTTTTGTATACAATTTTCCCTTTAGAAACAACATTTTCCCCAGGCGTTTTTATCAAAATTTAACTTAAAAAAAAACGGCATTAAAATCTGTTCATCTGTTTTGGAGCTACGATGCTACAGCCAGACAGACAGACAAAATTAATTGCATCGAGGGTTGAAAACGATAATTTTTTATGTAAATCAGTCATTTGTTTTTCTGTGGTCTAAACTCTTAAAGTTCTATATAAGTTATGAAAGGTTCATACTATTTAATATATAATACTTAGTTTTATACGGCTGAAATGCAATTGAAAAATTTTTTTTTTCGTTGGAGAGCAGCCAATTATATAATTGTTTCGAAACATATTGGAAAAAAATCATTTTACCAACAAGTGGTCATAGTCAGGATTCTAACCACTTTCGCGGCGGAATGAGCTTACAATACTCAATTACTGTGACATGATTGCTAATATGCTAATTCAATTAGCATATATGAATTGACACTCGCATATAGTGAAAATCTATTGATTCTGAAGCATATAAGGAGAATATTAATTTAGCAATCATGTCACAGTTGAGTATTGTAAGCTCATTCCGCCGCGAAAGTGGAAAGGTTCAGGTTAGAATCCTGACTGTGACCACTGGTTGGTAAAATGATTTTTTTCCAATGTTTCGAAACAATTATATAATTGGCTGCTCTCCAACGAAAAAAAAATTATACTATTTAATCTTCCTACCCTAGTACTGGCATTGCCAAGTTGGGTATAGGTAAAGTGACCACATTTTCATTGAGACAAAGCGGGACAAATGGGATGAAATGAGAATTACAATTTAGTTATATATATTTTATTGTATACGTTCATATACTTGTACAAAAATGTATTTATTATTAATTATTATTTATTGGTAACTATAAAAATATTTGTAAAAAATAATAATTTGAACATCATGATTTTTAATCAAATTAAATTTTTTATTTAAAAAAAAATGATTTTCTTTCACGGTCATATTTTTGATCAGAGTGAATACTTTGCAATAGATTCGGATCATTTATTAAAATGTCGTGAAATATTTCACATGAATTGGTCAAATTATATTTTACACTTAATTTTTTATTTCTTTATATTCATCATAATATTTAATAAATAATAGGTAATATATTTTTACAGTACATTTAAAATAAGAAATGCAGATATTTTCTAAAAAGCGGGACATTTTTAAAAATCGGCGGGACGCGGGACAGTCCACCAAAAAACGGGACTGTCCCGCCAAAATCGGGACGTGTGGTCACTTTAGAGTTTAGGTATAGGAGATTTCTACTTTATATAATTTGATTAGTATATTTTTGGGTATAAATTGTGAAGGAATAGTAGATTGTATATCTAGTGGCGTAATGATGCACATTACTAACGAGTAGCGACAGTATGTTAAAATTAGCAACAAAGCGATTTTTAAATCACACGAGTCATAATACATACGCAAGGTACATATGGTATTTTTTGCCATATCCATTATAAAATAACTGCTTTACACTTCATTTTCAGTATTTTCAAAAAAAAATTGACAATTCATTTTGTGTCGTCAACTTCACTTCTATAGTAGGCCGAGGCACGCACAGGAGTATGTAATAGCGGGTGGATCTGAAGACGAATAAATATAAATCATTATGGAAATGGTTTGCTTTCCGATAACAGTGTGTAAAAAATACGTTCTCGCACACCGGTCTGTCAAAAGTCACTTTACATGCATGTAAAGAAGCAATTTTATAATGGATATGGCTAATGATGTAAATGCGTATAATACTCTTAACTCTAGTATAAAACGTTTGTATAAAACGGTATTATACGGTATGTAAAAAAATAATATACCCCAGTTTATACTAGGTATAAGTATTGCCTATTTTACTATTTTATACAGCACGTATAAAACGTTTAACTCCGTTTAAAACGGTTTAATACCGTTTAAAAAGATTTAATACCGTTTAATACGGTTTAATACCGTTTAAAACGGTTTAATACCATTTAAAACGGTTTAATAACGTTTAATACGGTTTAATACTGTTTAAAATGGTTTAATACCGTTTAAAACGGTTTAATACCGTTTAAAACGGTTTAATACCAAAATGAGAACAGGAACTTTTCCTATTATGCAGTTGGCAATACTGAAAAATGCACCGTAACCGTAGTGTGAAGAAATAAAAAACCGTTTTATACTGAAAAAATACGGTATTATACCATGGGTTTAATACACAAAAAAGTTTAATACCGTATTTTTACATCACTAGATATGGCAAAAAATAAAAAAAAAATAAATGCGTTTTGAACTCACCTGTAAGTCGGGGAAGAAAGGTATATTTCTGGCCCATTCGACGGCCGAGAAAAGAAGTCTTGCGGCAAGTTCGCAGATATTGTCGATGCCCATAATGTTGTTGGGTTGCATGCACTGACCGTAGCGCGACGTTGGGTAAGGCTCGGCCCTCAGCAATAACGAAATATACGAAGACAGATACGTATGGCCGTTCAGTCCCGCCGCTGCTACCGAATCGCCGTTGGTCAACGCGAACTGGCCGGGAAGTCCCGGTAGGCCGGGCGGTTGAGACGGCGGTACACGGCCTCTCTGAACCGCTGAAAATAAAATATGACGTTTACAGGCGATTTATTCGTTGTTTTGTACGATATAGAAATTTTTACATACAGAAGATATTTTTTAATGTGCGATTTAAGGTTACCACCAATTCTGTCACGGGTGCCAGTTAAGATTTTATTTTAATTTTTTTAAACTGCTTTTACTTAAATTTTAAGTTCTACTTATAGACCGAGAGCTAGTGACAAAATATCGGTATTAACCCCCTCTCTTAGAGGGAAACTTGCTCGCCTAAGTGTTTATATCGTTCTGCAAGGGGGTTAATACCGACATTTTGTTCTGCAAATTGAAATATATGCTTAAAACAGTCGCCGTAACAACATATTAAAATTTTAACCTTGAACTAATAATAATAATTTCGTTGGGTACATGACACGTTTAGGGTGATCTGCCACCCCTTTATAATACTGACCAATCGATCTGCAAATATTATAATAGCATTATTGGGTCACCGACAAGCTATACAAACAATTTCAGCCTTGAAGCAATAATAATTTAATAATTGTGACCATTTTTTTTGTTACATGTTGGGGGCGGTCTGCACCCCTCCCATACCGTTATCTAGCAAAATCTCTTACTCAGGCCACTTTAATATGCTTCCCTCAACATCTTCACAAAAATACGGCCTTGAATAAATAACACCAAAAAATTGTCGCTATCTCTCGGTCTATTAGTTTTACAATCCGGACATATCTGATTGGTTAATATGAAACTTAAATATATGACAAAATGTAGACGTGATGCAACAGGCCTTAACTGCCATCTGCACGATCTGGGTCTAGTACCAACATTCATATTTTCAAGTTATTTTTTTAAATAATAAATCTAAAATCCAACAGGATGTTTTAACCAGTTCTTGGGTGAGAATGTGTTGGTGTAAAGAAGAAAAAGCATTGTTAACCTAATCTTTCTTGCTGATTCATCGACTTTGTTATTGCAGATTACAATTTTACGACACCTATTGTAATTTTTCTTTTGCAAATCGCGTCAACTTTAATGTTTTCGAGTTGATTTGACATTAATGGCCGATTTCTTAAACTACTTTAACACTTCCAATTTCGTAGTTAGTAAACAAGGTTTGCCGTCAGTAACCAAGCAATGGGAATGATTTATGATAATCCGTACGTTAAAATATCTGAAGCCGCGAATCAAAACGATTTATAGCAAATTTTTCGGTAAAATTTCTTCCTTCTTTTTTTTTAAAGAGAGAAAATGAAGTGATCCGAGTGTGGCTCGTGTCGGCTCGCTGTGTTTCGTCTCGCCACGGTGGCGCTCCGTGTCTTGTCGGTTTTTTGAGCCCGAGTCAAAGGATGCGAGCCGTTACGAGTGCGAGTACAGCCGACCCATCTACACTCTCGCGTTATCTTGTGGCTTTGCATCAGTTGAATTTAAAGCTGCAGCAGCGGTATAATTTAGACGATGTCCATATGTTGGTCTGTTGTAGAACACCCATTGCGTTATTCGAGAGTGTGGATGGTAGCTCTCTGGTTTCCTTGCCTCGCCAAATATCTCGCAGATACATTCGGCAAAGTGTCTTGGGCGAGAGTGCCGACATAACAGGGCGTCGCTTCGAGTCGAATGCTTCTTCTGTTGCGACAAAAGTTTTTTTAATCGGTTTATGCTCTACTTTTGAAAATGATATTGAGTTTCGCGCTTAAAAAATTGAATTTACCAAAAAGTTGACATAGTCTACTGTGCCTTGTGACCACAGATAAACGTGAAACCTTTTTAAGTGCCGATTTTAATGAACGATTACTGACAAATTGTACTAAAATTAAGAAGGAATTGAACGTACTCAAAATTGATTTATTAAATTTACACTTTAAACAACTTTTAGAAGTTAGTTAAATGTACTGTGACGCAGTTAATGTTAATTTTAGGCATTTTTTGCATATTAAGTTGTCAAAAATAATTTCAAAAATTAATTTATTTACATCGAAGCATGTTGTCTTTCCCAGCTATAATTAAATACAATCAATTTCAAAAACCTGTTTATTCAAATTTGCTATTGACATTGAAAATCATACAAATCATCGATTTTTTGTATTTTAACTGAAAAAATACCTACCAATTACATTGTTATAATTTCCCATTGGAAGTTGTACTTGTAATAATGGGTCCGATTTTGCGAATGAAACATGTTGACATATCTGCATGTCTTGAGGTCCCTATAGTCCGAATCTACTGTTTTTAGAGAGATGTGTGTGTGCGCGCGTTCGTACGTCCGTACGTTAGTTCGTTCTCTCTTTTTAGACAACGGCGAAATGAATGCATGCAGATTAGTCTTCTTTCTCTTTATCCTTCGTGCATGCAGCTATAGTTATTAAAATAAATACAAACTATTTTCCACGAAACAAGATAGCTAAAAACATTTGTTAAATATATAGCTATATAGCATTCTTTAATAAAGTTGTTTTGAAAATAGACCCGTATCTCATTGACAAATATTGCATAACAGTGAATGAACACAAAAGCTACGGTATATAGATTTCATGAATTGATAAGTAAACCAATTATTGGAACAACACTTCATTATCGGAGACAAGTTGTTTAAAGAGTTCGCGACGTGGCGGCGTGTCATTAAAGCACTATACAATATTGGTAAATTATTGGACGATTCTGCAGACCAGGAGTATTTTTTTTTGCGGCCCACTTCAAAAAACCAAAGGGGTCTTCTGTCATGTTTTTATGTGATAGCAGGGGGGAGAAAACGACCGTCTTATGAGCAACTTTATTGAATGATTTGTGTAATTTTATGGAACTAAAAACGTAAACAAAATAAAGTACTAAACCTTTGGTATTTATAGATATCCATTCCTGGCACCTAGTGGCAAAAATGGTAACTAATAAAATGATGCGTCAACAAATGCCTTTGTGAGATTTTTTTTCATTTTATTTACTTCAAAATTTTTAAAATAAAATACAGTTGTATATAAGTATTGCTTTTTACCAATTCGGCCAAAAGCAATACTTATATATCACAGATGACCACACTAAATTCAGCAGTACAATTGTACTGACACTGGCAACAGTGGCAACACTGGATCATATAATATTATCTGTCTCTACTACTCATCTGTGCCGTCTAGTGTAGGTACATATCCCGCGACTAAAGCGACATATACATTTTAATAGAATTAAGATAGTTTTAAGTGTGTAGGATCAGAATCACTGTTATGTTTTGAATCAACTATAACTCACACATACTTATTTCAAGCTTTTGAATTCTGCTAACAGATGCGATGATCAAATCTGGCCTTCAAAAGGTGGGTCGCTCGTTAATACAGCCACAACATAAGTATCTGTACACGTGTATGTCATGCTGTGGAATTAGCTTCGTAGTAATCCATGCGGCCTTCTCTATATTACAATTAGCCTCAGTTCTGAGGTTCTTATAACCTTCCTCGTGAATCAATCTATCTAATCGTGAAAACCGGAACAAAATTCGTTCAGTATAGTTCAATCGGGCGAAACCGGGTCGGCCAGTTTCAATTGTACATCTAAGCGTTCCTCGTGAATAAATCTATCTAATCGTGAAAATCGGAACAAAATTCGTCCACTGTCCATTGAAAATTCATTTAATGGAAGCTTCGTATTAGGTAATGAAAAATAATTTCATTATATGAAAAAAGTTATTGGCTAAAAAAGTGTGAACATTTTCATTGCAAACCGTTTAGGTTCAGTGCGTTTTTGTCTGCTTTTAAACACGGATTAAATAATAACCTTAGGTTAAATGTTTCAGATTAAACATTTAAACGATTTCTTGCTGCGGGTATAACGATTTATGTATGTTCATGGAAGATAATGACAAAGACATTTGAAACTTGCTTTCGTTCCAGGAAATGCATCTTTATAGCTGCATGTATGCATTTTTTCCTTCGCGTGCATTATGCGAAAGGGAGTAGCATAATCGCTACAGGATTACAAGGATGGGATATTTTTGAAGTGAAAACTTCCTTAGGCGCGTTAGGCACTCTTTGCCTGGGTACTGAAATAAAGTGAAGCGTTCGCAACCCGACGGTAAGAATTCGCAACCCGACGATAAGAATTCACAATCCGACGGTAGGAATTCACAATCCGACGGTAAGAATTCGCTGAATTGGGGTTACTCGGCTAACACGTATTAGCAGTAAGTATATGCCCATGGAATATCTGACATACTTATATCATAAAAACGGCAAGCTATACAGTTGTATCAATAGCTCAGTTAGCAGCGTCTTTGCGTTGTATGCATAGGGACCTTGGTTCGAAACCTGATGGCATCGTAGAATTTTTGGCGTATTTTTTTTCTAAATTCTACATGATATTTATTTATAAGTATACCTATTTTTTAATTTTTGTTATAAGTATTCTTTCTTTGGCGATACTTAATTATAATTTTTTTGAAACCAAGGTGGAATAAATTAAAAATATAATTTTAGTATTTTAGTAATAAATTATTTTTAGTTCATAAATGCGCTAATAGATGGCACCAAAAAAGTAGGTGTGCATGCTTATGACCACACGACAGAAAGTGAAAACTTCTGATTTTCTAATTTTAAAATATAGATATAGGTACTTATACAACTTTTCACTTCTGTCGTGTGGTCATAAGCACACACCTACTTCTTTTATTTAACAGTTTAGATTGAAGACAGTGTGGTCCTGTGGTTAACATCGCGGCCTCTGAATCAGACTGTCGTGGGTTCGAATCCCGCTTCCGCTCATGGATGTTTTGTAATGTCATTTATTTTTAAGTAAGTTGTTATTTAATGTAATCAAGACGCTAATGAGTAATGACTTAAGTTGTCGACGCGTCTATAATTTACAATAAATAAAATAAACAGTTTAGATTTTAGAGTAAGATTTAGACACTTACAAACAACATTACTAATTATTAATTGTTAACACGTTCGCTGTCACCTATTCTCAGAAACCCACTTTTATTTTACAATATAGATACTAGCAGCTCGGTCCGGCTTCGCCCGGGTGCTATGAATTTATGATTTGTTAATACATTAAAATACGTTAAAAAAGAAATCGAAACCAGTTCAGTAATTTCAATTTTACATCTAAACCTTCCTCGTAAATCAAACTATCTAACCGTGAAAACCGGAACAAAATTACGTAGAAATCGGTGTTCTGAGATTGTCCCCGATTTTCACCCGGGTAAAGCCGGACCAGCCAATTTCAATTTTATTTAGTTCTTTATTTATTTAAAATTTAGTTTTTTCAAATCGTTGATGTAAATATCTAAAAATCTCCAATTTGTAAGATCTCTCACCCTTGCAATCCTTTAGTACACATTATGCAGTAAAATACTTTTAACTATGAGTACAGACATGATAATTTCCATAGCGCACTGCATTATCATTCCATACACGGTTCAGCTATGTGTTTTGCAAGGATGAATTTATTTTCACTTCCTCTGATACGAACAGATAATCTGGAGTGGATGTTTCGGCCTTGTCAGCGATTTACTATAGTTTTCTTATAAAAATATTTTTGTAAGCCGTAGGGATTTTTAACTTTTTTACTCCCAACACCTTTCCTGAAAGTGAACTCAACTTTTACATCTTCCGTCCTTATAGACGCTCGACAACTGAGGTTATAAGTGCCAAAATTTATCATTGAACCATTTAAGACAAACATTGAAATAAAAATTTTATTTCTGGTCAGTACCTACTAAAAATCTTCTAGGCTAAAAAAAGCTCTCGTTTAACAAGATTGATTTATCGTTTGTGTATGAAGAAATTCGCGTTATACAAAGACTCGTTATAGCAGAAGATCGACTGTTTGCAATATGAACCACCTGTACCTATTATTTAATTGTAAATTACCGCCAGTTATTTTTCTAGGCTTAGAAGCGCTGATTTAATGAGATTGATTTATCATTCGCGTATGAAGAAATTCGCGTTATACAAAGACTCGTTGTAGCAGAACTGTACGCAATATGAACCACCTGTATTATTTATTGTAGTTTACCGCGAGTTATTCTTCTAGGTTGAGATGCGCTGATTTAACGAGATTGATTTATCGATCGCGTATGAAGAAATTCGCGTAATAATAAAAACGCGTTATAGCAGAAGAGACTGTATGCCATATGAACCACCTGTATTATTTGTTGTTTAACGATTTATCAATCGCGTATGAAGAAATTCGCGTAATAACAAAAACGCGTTATAGCAGAAGATACTGTTACGCAATATGATTATGAACCACCTGTATCATTTGTAGTTTACCGCGAGTTATTCTTCTACGGGAATTAAAGTTATTTACGACAAAAGCATTAAACTGTTTTATAGCAACAGGTACCTCTACAAATGCTTAAACATTTCGTTTTCGATCAATTTTATGACTACAACAATAAGCTAAATGCCTTCACATTTTTATACTTTAGCTTGAAAGCCCAAGGCAAAAAAAGATCAATAGGAAAATTAAAAGCTTTGGCGCACTCTCTACTCCTTTTTTTCTCATTTCGCGTTTAAATATTTCCGATTTTTTATGTAGCCGCTTTAAAAAATCAATTTGTCAGTCAATTTTATTAACCTTTCAAACACATTTTTAAACGATAAAATTTTATTGCATCATAAATCACTGAAATTAGGAAAAAATAAAATGAGTGCACCCTACACTTGTCCTTGAACAAAATTGCCGCAGCTGTTGACTGTTACAAGTTACAGCACTTGATAAAAAATTCTATGATTGGAAAATATTAATATTACGTCTGTTTTTAACCGACTTCAAAAAAAGAGGTTTCTCAATTCGACCGTATATATTTTTTATGTGGTTATGTGGTTATGTATGTTCGCGGATAACTTCGTCGTTTATGAACCGATTATGAAAAATTTTTTTTTTTATTTGAAAGGATATACTTTCAGATAGGTCCCATAGAAATTTCATCAAAATCGATTCAGTAGTTTGGCTGATTTTAATAAAAAAGTAAGTAACGGCGTGTGATTCTTTAAGGTAAATGTTACTTTTTGACACTAAAAAGTAAAAAATAAAAACTTTTTAACAAAAAAAAACCTCCTTCAAAAAGGCACTAAAAAGAGGAAAATAATGAAATTTTGAGGTCTGTGCCAATTAAAATATGAAGTCGGTTAAAAAGTATAGTACTTATAGTGATTAATATCTTCTTTTTAACCAATTTAATATTTTAATTGGCACAGACCTCAAAATTTCATTATTTTCCTCTTTTTAGTGCCTTTTTGAAGGTTTTTTTTGTTAAAAAGTTTTTTTCATTTTTGAACTCCACTAAATTATGTGATATGTTTTTTTTAAAAATATCACAAAGGCTCTATGTGCAACTGACTGCCTCCAGAAATTTGGATAAAAATATGATAGTTGATTGGTGTGATAATTTTGTCCAGGATTTAGTTTTAGATAATTTATTTAAAAATGTTTGTGATAACATCACTGAAAATCGCTTGAAAATGTTCCACACTATCTACAATTACTTAAAATTTTCCTGATAATTGTCGAAGTACTTTTTATTTGTGGTTTTTCCTGTACGATTCGAAGTAATCTAAAAAAAAATGCAATTGGTTACTTTTTTTAAAAAGTATTTACCCTTTTTATTATGATTTATTACATCACTGGCTGCGTAATGCAAATTCAAAGTATTAATAATTATTATTGATTCATGTGCAGTTACACAGTAGCAAGCAAACAAATGAATTTATTATCGATCGTCAAGTGTTTTACCTTCGAATGTATGATCGAATCTTTTCTATGCCGTAAGACTTTTATAATAACGAGAGTGTGTCATAAATTTCATGCAAAAAGTTGTGCATCTAATTTGAGTTTAATTAAACTCTATGGGCAACCCGATTTTTTCCACCCTCTGACTCTGTATTTTACTTCTGATGGTCAAAATGACCTGGTTTTTGTCAATTCATTTCTAAGATAGTAATTTGAAAAAATACATTCCAACAGTGTAACAGTCACTTACTTCAGCTTACAACAAAATAAATAGGTAAATACGGGCCAGTATATTTGCAATTCTCGACCCGACCGACCAATCACAACTTAAGAAACAAAAAGGACACGCGCTGATCACGTACACAGGTCACTCTTATCTTGAAAATGACTAGACTATAGTTGCATTTTGGATCAAAAAATAACCGAAGATGCAAATTGTGTTTTAAAGACCACCCACAGCTAAGGTTATTTGGGCCTAGCACCAATTCATATTTTCAATTCATTATTTTTTAATAATAAATTGAAAATCCAATTGACACTTTTACCAGCTCTCGGGCTAGAACCCGGGAACTGGGGACTTGTAATAGAGGAACCATAGCAACGCCATGTAAACAACAGCATTGCTACACGCTCGGCTATTCTCAAGTCCAACCGAGCATGCAGGATGCCGTTTGTTTATATGGCGTTCCCTCCCCTATTACAATTGCCCCAGTTTCCAGGTTCTAATTTGAGAACCAGCAAAAGTATCAGTTGGATTTTTTTTTAATTCTCCTTGGTTTCCAGGAATTAATCACATGTGCCAGACATAAAATGATAAGGATTAATACAAACAAGGAATAAAGAATCCAACACCTTTTCTCGCCACAGTCCCGCGCGTCGTTAGGAACCAAAGAATTAGATTTTCAATTTTTTATTGAATTGGTATTAATCTCAACTAACCCTAGCTGTTGATGGCCTTAAAAAAAGTTGCATATTTTTCATAATTTCCTTTATAAAAAGTCGCGTCTTTTCTAACAGTATGATGATTAATGCAGACAGTTTTAACTGTTGAAGGGTTTTTTTTATTAACACAATATGTCATAACTTTTTGTGCATATTCTACATTCATCACATCATCTCTGTACTGGGTACACACTTCCATGTGGATATCTGTGAATATTATCGGCTGTTATTACGTACTTATTACAGTGCTTTGCGCTTTTTTTCTGTACAGAGTTTGGTTTAATTACCTCATAACCAGTTTACCTTCAGTATTTTCATACTTTGTTATATTGTAATAACAATATTATAACTCTTGATGAAGTACTACATCATTAAAAAAACATACACAGATCGTGTGCATTAAAAGCATCGAACAGGGAAAAATTAAACATAGATCTGTCAGGGAAGCGTCCAGTTTCAAGGTTTCTTCAAAAAATTTTAGACATATGCCACGTGCTGGCAAATTTATTGATGCATGTAAAAATTATCATTTAAAAAAACGTTTGAGGCTGGGTTTCGACGTGTTTAGTTCGCAAGTTCTCTCAACAGAGAGAGCCAAAGGGGATCGTTTGCGTCTAGTTTCAAGGTTAAATTTTAGACAATTGGCACGTGCTAGTAAATTTATTGATACATGTACGAGTTATCTTAAAAAAACGTTTAAGGTTAGGGTTTGACGGGTTTAGTTCGCAAGTTCTCTCAACAGAGAGAGCCAAAGTGGCTCGATTTCGTCTAGTTTCAAGGTTAAATTTTAGATATAAGACAATTGGCACGTGCTGTTTTTATTGATGATGCAATTATAAATTACCTTAAAAATGTTTATTAGGGCTAGATTTCGACGATTTTCCCTCAGAGTTCCCTCAAGGGAGAGCTAGTAGATTTTAGGCGCTTGACAATTGAGCGTTTAGTTTCCTCAACAGAGAGTCAAAGGTTCGAGTTTAAATTTTAGCCAATCATATTGCCTATTATGCTACACATTACAGTACAGTGCCAGTGCGATCAAAATCGGCTCAGAAGTTTCTGAGTTAGCCCGGGAGAAACAGACAGATAGACAAACATTTTGAAAATAAACTGTGCGTCTGAGCCGATTGCATTATTCACATTATTTTTTAAGATCACCAACAGCTAGTTTGGACTCTTATACCATTCAATTCATGTTTTCAATTTATTTATTTTATTTATTGTAGATTATATAGACGCGTCGACAGCTTAGGTCATTAGCGTTTTAATTACATCAAATAATATATAAACTTAAAACTAAATGACATCACAAAACATCCATGAACGATGTGGGATTCGAATCCACGACAGCTTGCTGCAAAGGCCAGTACACTGACCATTACACCTGTAAGTTGACCTCTTTGAATTTATTATTATTTTTTTTTTAATAAATTGAAAATCCATTTGTTAAATTTACCAGCTTTCGGATTAGAACTTGGGAGCTGGGGGCTTGTAATAGAGGAGTCATGGAAACGTGAAATAAACAACTACACTGCATCTGAGTCTTACAAAGTTGCAAATTTATTTATTTATATTATAGATGTTTGGATAATTCCGGCGCCTTTTAACGTACCTATATGTTTGATTATGTTAATTCTTTAATATCGGTTGAGTACACATGGCTCGGCTGCGTAATAGTCAATAATAAATTCAATTATTTTATTGTATCTATCCGACCTTCACAAATATGTATTATCACTTGTTTCTTTTATTATTACGTGGCCATGGAAACGCATAACAAAAAAAAGATATTCCAAATAGGGAAAAAAGTGATTTATTATGCCTTCAAATAATAATATAATAAAATTATTTAATTAATGTATAAATATGTTAATGCATCAAACAAAAATAAATAAATAAATAGTAAACATTTGCCGACGGATCGTGAATTGCATTATTTTATTTATAATTTGTAAATAACCTGTACTTATAGGTATTTTTTATTTTACTGTTGTAATCGGTGATCTTCCATACACTAGATAACTAAGACCAATTAATTTTAATACATATTTTTTCAATTACCTAAAACCAACAATATGAAAAAAGTGGACTGTGTGCCTGACCCACATAAGCGCACGGTCGAAGTTATACTTCCTACATTTTTCATTAGAACACGTACACGTTCCGTTGAAGTTTTCAGCATTTTTAATTTTAACTATTTACTTCTTTTTATTTTTGACATATCACGATAATTTATCAAATTTCCCTTAATTAAGCCATGAAAACATAAGTACGTATCCAAAGCCTGCTTACAATATTACACTATTTTTAAACATCAAAAAATTGATTTTTAAAATTATAAAATCTATACGAAAACAAATTTTTCCTCGAATAAGACCAAGCTGTAGATAGATTCTTTGCCCTTCAAAACCTCTTTTCAGTAAATTTCATCCCAATCGTAAAAGTCGTTTTATCCCTGTTAGCGTTTCATTAATTTTTGAGTCGGTTTATGTTTTGATTTTCCGATTCACTGCCCTCGCTAATAAAGTATAACTACAAAAAGGGCAGACCCAGAGAGCTTTTGTTATCCGTGCCTAAATAAAGATAGGTATCTCTAAATAGTATAAAACAAAGTCGCTGTCTGCCGCTTACTTCTTCTAAACCACGCAACGGATTTTAAACGTTTTCACTAATAGAAAGAGCGATCATAAACGAGGAAGGTTTGTGTATATAATTTGTAAATATTTTGTACAAAATAGCTGAAATATGACGGTATTTTGTCAAAAAAAACTGTTTTCGTACGCTTACATGGTACATACCACCCGGGCGTAACCGGGACGAGCCGCTAGTTATTATTATTTTTCAGACAATGCCGAACCGATACCGTCTCATTTTCTCATCGACATTTTCAAAAATCTCATTTCGTGCGAAACCCTGCGCTATTGTTGCACATCAGTAAATAATTAAAAAGGATTTTCCACAGCTTGGCTTAATGTACACACAATATTGTTTACATGGAATATTATTGAGTTTGACGTACCTACACCGTATGTATGTAAGTCTGTATGAATATTATAAAGGCATAGACAGAACAATAAGGTACATGTCACAAGAAATTGAAAAATGTCCGAGACGTCAATCTCGAGTATGGGATGCAATCAATGCTAATTCAACTGTCCGAATCGATATATAAATGATCGTGATGAGCCGTGGCCGCGCTTGGTGATTAATGACACACAATGTTGCGCGATGCACGTTATAGTACCTATATTTATAAGTATACGAGTAAAGTTACAACAACAACCGGTCCTTCAGCTCACAAGCGTCTAGGTGCAGACCCCATCCATTGATTAGAGCTGAGGGCATTTGCACTAAGTTAGAATTAGGTATCCTGCACGCATATACCCCCCGCGTTTTTTAGAAAACTCCCACCCTGCACTACCACCCCTTTTCACCCCGCAAGAAACTATCCCCCTGCGAGAAACTCTGAAAGTGCACATCCCGCTTAGTATAATTGTATGATAAGAAAAATAAAGGCAATAAATAAGTATCAAGTGGAATATGAATTAGTTGTAAAAAAAACAATAACTACAAGGGCGCCGGCGAGATTCGAACCAGCGACCCACTGCGTACAAAGCAAACGCTATCTATACGTCTGAGCTATCGTAGCCGCTCGTTGTTCACATGTTTTCATAGTATACCATGTATCAGTTAGCCCGCAACTTATACAGAAATGACGTAGATAACACTCAGCTCGTGATTGGCTGACAGATCTACTTTTTGTCTGGCTACACTTGGGTTAAGATAATGTGGCTGTCAAAATAAGAGCTAACCGCGGTTAAAAGCTAGAATAAAATATTAATAATGATGCATTTAACGTCAGTTTCTCGGCATTATGTCATAACAGATGCCATTCACACAATTACTATTTTCCATTTTATTCCCGTTGTTTTCTACATTTTTTTAAACTTCAACTTAATTAATAGCAATGTCCGAATGGCGGAATTATAGAAAATTAGGATAAGGTAGACAATTTTGGGAGCATAGGAGTTTGAAAAGGTTATCGACCATGGCCTTGAATAAAGAATCATTTCGATATTCATCTGGAATTTTTGACGGAAACCATGGAAAACCTCAACAATATGGGCGGTACAGGAATTAGCGTACTTTCTCGGCAGGAGGCAGTAGGAAAAAGTCCTAGCTACATCTGCCTCCGCCGGAATTCGAACCCAGTAGAATGCGAATCTAGTGCTTTACCACTAAACTGCATCGCTTGATGCTAGAGTAAAATAAAGAAGTTAAAAAAAACTAAAGTAAGAATTTAATTTCGCTTTTTATACATAATAGCAAATACCTTTTAGTAGTTGGATAATGAAAGTAGGTACTTACTAGTTTAACGACATTGTTCTTACTCATTTAACCCACGAACCATCGTTTTAAATTTTCAATAGATGCTTTATTGTTTCATGTTAGCGCGTTGTATTATGGGTACTTTGTACCATTATATATTTTTTATAAAATGTTTTGTCATAAGAACATAATGAATTATAAAAATGAAAAGGTTAAACATTTTATTATCCGTACCGAGACGTTTTATAGTTTAACAGACAATCTATGAAATTTACCATGACGTTATTTCTTTACCTGAACTATTGTGAGGTGAAATTTGTAATTAACAGTCCATTTAAGATTTAAAAAATGTATTCAAGTTCCATTATTTTCTTACAACACAAATTTCTATCAACAATAATGATTTTGCAAATTGATTTTTGAAGTTATACTTCTTTAACGAGGGTAGTGAATTGGAATGACGCGACATTGAGTCAAAAAATACTGACTCAAAAATTGATGAAACGCTGAAAGGGATAAAATCGCTCTAACGATTTGGATGTATTTTACAGAAAGGGGGTTTCGGATGGCAAAAAATCGACGTACAATGACAGAAAAAATTCGTTTTCTTGTAGATTTTTTAAGTTTAAAAATCAATTTTTTTGATGTTTCAAAATAGTGTAATATTGTAAGCAGGCTTTGGGTTAGGTAGG
This sequence comes from Mongoloraphidia duomilia, assembly GCA_039654895.1. Lineage (NCBI taxonomy): Eukaryota > Metazoa > Arthropoda > Insecta > Raphidioptera > Raphidiidae > Mongoloraphidia > Mongoloraphidia duomilia. The sequence continues at coordinate 13,125,849 of CM077523.1, forward strand.
TACCTACTTATATTACCATGGATTAAAGTAAGCATTGTATAGATTTTTAAATTGATCCACTTCGAAACTGCATTTTTTGAGAATTTTTGTCAAAATTTAGCGTGAAAAATGACCTTTTTGGTGTTGACGTATCATTTGCTTTCTGCGAGTCCTACATGAAAATTTTAAAACAACCTTAAGCAGTACTTACGTAAATTAAAACTATAAAATAGCCACAGTTTAAAATCATTGTCAATTCATATTTTCTGATGACGCGTTGTGAAACCAAGCAATGTTATTATAAAAATTATTTTAATTGAGAAAGCGACGTGTCAATTTTTTTAGCCCGCCTCTGAAACTTATTGGTGTCATAAAGACATAAACTGTAAAGTGTGCTGTGATAAAATCAATAAAATAAAAAAAAATCAACAGCAATTAATCAATAAAGTAAAAGTCGTCGGGTCACAGCGCATACACCTGGAGGATTATCATAATTACGGAATGTTCAAAAATATTTAAGTTATATAATCTTCTTTTTGTTGTGTAAACATATTTACTGGCGTCTCCTCCAAAAAAAATTCTGACAGTAAATATATAACTCATTTTTAGGGTTCCGTAGCTCAGTATGGAACCATATTAGTCTGTATACGCCCTACGATATCCGTCCTTCCGTCTGTCATAAACGGTAAGAGATAGCTAATTGAAATTTCCACAGATTTTGTGTTGTATATGGCATGAATCCTGGCAAATAATAATTACAATTATTAAACAAACAATCAATTAACTTTTATAAAGTAATGTTGTTACAAATTAATGTTGTGACACGCAAAAATGAATGTATAAAAATAATTTAAAAATTCAACATAAGTCACTTCGCCTCGTGACCGTGGAATCTATAATAGACATTAACTAAAGAGTTGGTTTTTAATGTAGTTCACATGGTTTTTACCTAATAAACCATAACCGATCGGAGCAGTTCATACGGTTCAAGTTTTTATGTCCTGTGCAGATAATCGGGCTAAGCTTTACGGTGTTTTATAGATCTGTTTTTTTTTTTTATAATGACAGCGCGAAGTCACGAATTGCGGTAGATGACAAAGGTTTAACTTCAGTTTATACAGGGGCGCAATTGACATTTTAAAGCCCCGTCTATAATTGTCGCAAAACACAAGACTGACGAGGGCATCGCAAGAGATCGCAGCGCCTTACACACTTCATTGAATTTCGATGCCTGATCGATAATTATGATTATCTCTACTACCGCCTATATCAGGGGTCGGCAATCTGCGGCTCTTATGATGTCAAGATGCGGCTCTCCAGTTCCATGCGCAAATATTAATAATTATATTATTTTATTTTCAAAACTCATAAAAAATATTATACTGCAAGAAAAACTTTAAACAGGATAAAAACACTCAACAGAGAACAGTGAGAATAGGTGGAGTAGAGAGTATACGGACAGCTGACATTTTTTAAATATGGCAACACTGTTCTGTTTGTTTAGTTATAATCCTAATCAAATACCATAATATTGAAATAAAAATGTTAGTGGCTCTTTAAAAACTGGGAAATTTTCTAAATTGTAACTTTTGGCTCTTTCGTCTCAAAAGGTTGCCGACCCCTGGCCTATATCGGACTATGCTGAATTATAGTAAACAGACTGTAGACACAAGAAATATTTAAAAAAAACTCGTAAAACTCATAGCTTTTATTTGCCTCCTCACGGGAAACAGAGTTAGATAGATATAAGTTTATTTGCATGGCTAAAATTTGGATACAATAATAAAACATACAATAGAAAGTAAAAAATTCACAATCATTGCAATGTATTCACTATCCAGCTTATATAATATTAATTCAACAAAATATTTTTAAGGCCTTCTTAAAATCATTAAAATTAGTGCCGCTGGCATGTCTAGACACTTTGTTAAAAAATTTTAACCCACTATATGGGGCATCGTTCGTAGAACGTGGACCTGTGATTGATGCTGTAACTATTTTGCCTTATATCATAATGTGACAGTTTATTGGTTTAAAAAAATCCTTGATTGTACATGTAAGTTAATAGTATATAAATATAAATATTCCCCACCTTGTCAGAATGTTGTAATCTTTAAAGTAACTTAGACATTGGTTGTTTTATATTAAATATAAGTCTTATAAAGTCGCTGTAAACAAGTCATTAAAAATCAATGGCGTCGGGCAGGACGTCGTGTAGAGGATGGCGGCGGAAGAGCAAACCAACTGCGGCATCGTAAGCCCCAATTAGCAAGAAAGGTCACTGCCTTGACGTCAGGTTGCAACCGGCCGTAAAACTATAAGCCAAATCACTACTGGCTTATCATCACAACAGTCGCTGTAAACAAGTAAACGGCGTCGGGCAGGGCGTCGTGTAGAGGATGGCGACGGAAGAGCAGCATGCCAACGGCGACATCCTAAGCCCAAGCTAGCAAGATGAGTCACTGCCTTGGCATCAGGTGGCAACCAGCCGTAAAACTATAAGACATGTAAACGGCGTCAGGCAGGGCGTCGTGTAGAGAGTGGCGGCGGAAGAGCAAACCAACGCCGACATCCTAAGCCCTAAATTGTAAAAGGAGTCACTGCCTTGGCGTCAGGTGGCAACCGACCGTAAAACCATAAGTCAAGTCAACTGACTTATCTGCATGAAAAAGAAAAATGACGAGAAGAGCCGATCCCAAATGAAATAGGATAAGGCTAGGAAAAAGAAGAAAGAAGAAGATAAGTCTTATAATTTCTTTTTGTTACGGGTCTGGCAATAATAATAAATTCGAAGTTGCTATATTTAAACGTTTCGGTATGGTATAAAGAATACCGAAACGTTAGTAAAATGCAAATTTAATAAAATCAGTATTGCTTTTTATTGATCCTTTGTGCCACGGAAGTTCTCATTTCCAACAATTCTTAAAATAATAATAAACTATATTGCGCGAATAACTGCAGCTATCTTCGTCTATAGTGTGTGCCTCTGTCTTACAGCGGCTATCCCGAACCTGTCATCCGAAGCCGGTCAATTTATAAAAGAGCGTTCATCTTCACAGCGATGTTAATTTGTATGCTTGATTGTAGCCGGCGTATACCGTGCATGTAAAATCCATCGAACACGAAATTGATGTTAACATAAATTAGAAGCTAATCGTGTTTCATGCGCCTTTCGTCGTCGACAACTTCTCCATCGCGATCGACACCTCGTCTTTCCTCCTTATAGTCCAAGAGCCTGTTGTCAAAAATTGCAAGAATTTTGTACAGGGCGGCGCTAGGATCTTTTATTAGGGTGGGCCAGACTAGTGATAATTAAAGCAAAACCAAGACCAAGACTTGGACAGTCTTGGACTTGGTCTTGCTGACTCAGTCTTGGTCTTGGTCTTGCTGATTCAGTCTTGGTCTTGGTCTTGCTTATTTACTCTTGGTTTTGGTCTTGCGTATCAAGTCTTGGTCTTGCTCATTTTATCTGTCTTTTTTTTAGTTTTTTACTTCTGAAGATCATCATAGTTATAAATTAAAAATAATTCACAATCTATTATTAAAAACAAAATACTTTATTTTATTAAAATGTTAAAAAACATCAAAATTACATCATTTTTAACATGCTTGTTCATTCGGTCTTGGTCTTGGTCTTGCTAGTCTAATGATTAGTCTTGGTCTTGGTCTTGCTTTTTCGCAAGACCAAGACTGCAAGAGGTCTTGGTTTTGGCCTTGCTAGTCTTGGTCTTGATCTTGCTTTTTCGCAAGACCAAGACCAAGACCAAGACTGCAAGACCAAGACCAATTTTGCTCATCACTAGGCCAGACTTGGGCATGGTGTTCTGAAGGTGGGTCAATAACATTTGTTTCCAAAATTTCTGTGCTCGTCAAAATTTTAACCCAGATTACTTGCCATAGAATTTACAAGAAAAATTGTTGAAATTTCGGGATTATTCCAGGGTGGGCCAAGACAGTTTAAGGTGAGCCATGGACCACCCGACCCAACCTCTAACGCCGCTACTGATTTTGAGATTCGCTAATATTTAGGGAGTCAACAAATATACTACTCAGCAAGTCAACGATCGGATCAGATGTAAAAAAAACTAGTGATTGGTAAAAACTGAAATGTGGAACAGTGTTAATTTATTGAATATAAAAATTAATAAACAAACATTTGAAAAATTCTACACATTTATTAATCTCAACGATCGTTTCGGCTTCCCTAACCCATCATCAGGAGTTTACATTAAATGTAAACTCCTGATGATGAGTTAGGGAACCCGAAACGATCGTTGAGATTAATAAATGTGTAGAATTTTTCAACTGTTTGTTTATTAATTTTTATTCAATCATGTTCTACCAGTGCCTAGCGATAATTCTATAGAATTTTTATTGAATATAATTTATGAAAAAAGCAGTCACAGCTCATTTTGATAGAACTGATCTAGTCAGCAGTCGGGTAGAAGTTTGAAACGTCTATCGACTAGGTCGGTCCTATCAAAATAAGGTCTGACTATTTATTTATAAATTATATTCATTAAATTATCCCTATATCAAATTGCAGCTATTTTACAAATCACTAGTTTTTTTACGTGTCCCGATTCCCGACCGCTTACTTGCTAACTATAATATGTTTATTTACACCCTAAATACTAGTTAATTTCAAAATATCAGTCTTCACAAAATATATTGCGATTTTTGACCACGTGCTCTTGGACTATCATCAGTCTCACAAAACACACGAGAAAGTAATTTTATTTCAATTTTTTCTAACGTGCGCAGAACCTTTTAACTCTACACACAGATTCTTAAACTGTATAAGTACTTATGACACTTCCAGTCAACGCGTGGATCGTAATCTATATTAATTATGGCAGCAAGACAAAGCTGTCCATGTTAAATTTGACAGATTTTTTGAAGTCAAAACTTCTTCAGCGACGTATCTATTTGAAATCTTATGTAACGACAAAGGGGAATTGCTTCAATAGAGGGGAAATTTGAATCATCTATAGGTAACCTACCCATTTTGACATTTTAATTTATACTATAAATAGCAAATATTTTTTATAATCCATAATTGCATCACATCCAGTCTAGTTAAATTAAATATGAAATCACAGGTACTTGAACGAATTATTGTCAATAAACAATCAAACTATTATTAAATTAGCGACGTTTCGTCTGTAATTTATTCAGACATAAGTCACTTCTTCTTCTGAATAAATTACAGACGAAACGTCGCTAGTTCAATAATGGTTTGATTGTTTATTGACAATAATTCGTCCAAGTACCTGTGATTTCATATTTAATTTTTTATAATTTTTCTAAAAAATATTTTGAAGTTTTCACTTCCCCCGTGTGCTTATGTGGATGATGTGCGAAATGCGTTATTTCCGCACAAATTTTAAGTAAAATTAAAACTGCATTTTTAAATCTATTTTTTTCTGATATGTAAAAACGGTTTATCCCTACACAAATTCTGTGAAATTTAAATTTAATTTAATATTTTTGATGAACGTGTGGGTCCCTTAGTAGTCTATTTCTCGCTACAATGAAAAGAGACGGTCGTGTACCTCGAGATATAAATAACGAACATACATTGAAAATTTAAAGAAATTCGTAAAAATGCTAAGTCTGACTTTATTTTCTAATATAGGTACTTGTTATACAAAAAATTTGACATGGGCCGCTTTGCCTCGTGACAGCAAATTCTTTCTCCACACTTTTTTACTCGCAACAGATTAAAAAATTTACAGTTTAAAATCACATCATTGTTGTAAATTTTTATATATAAAGTGGCTTTAAAACGATTGTATTTTTTTGAAAATAAATTTAGTTTGCAATAAAAACCACTTCGTTTGTCACGATCTGGTTAACTTTTATTGGCAGATAATAATCTTGTTCTTATTTAATAATTTAATGATGAAATATGTGACTGTTTTTACGATTCTGCGCACTCGTTTAATATAGAATGATAATGTTTAAACAAAAACTAGTATGATGCTTGAAATTGATTATAAACTATATCTAACATAAAAAAACCGGTCAAGTGCGAGTACGATTCGCACGAAGAGGGTTCCGTACAATTAAGAAAGTAATAAATTAAAACACTTAATTAAATTTAATTTATGTTTTTGAAATTATTTTTAAATCGTTCTTAAATTAAATTTCTTATTCTAAAAATTCCAAAATATTTATATTGTAAAAATAAAAATTTCGGGCCGCCCGGGATTTGAACCGGCTATTTACGCTTGCGAGACCACTACACCACCGTAGCTTTAACTGTCAGCGGTGAAATTTGTCATTGGTTTCGTCGTCTTATCCGAAAGTTTTACAGAAAACATATTTTTTCGCAAACTATTGGGATCTCTCAAATAGGCTTATGACATCTGGTGGTAAAAAATTTTACTCGAATAAGGGAAAAATGTACATGTTAATAGTGTAAATGTATCGTGAAATTGTTTATTACAAAAATAAAACAAGTAAAATAAACAAAAAGTTTATCGAAAATGGAATCCGCGACGTTTTCTAATATCGTGGCATTAAACACTATAAAACCATAGCAACTATTAACATTTTCCCTTTAACTCCGCCAAGTTTTTAAAGCGCCTCCCATTTGACAGATCTCAATTAGAAAATTCTGGCAGTTCCTATAATTTATAATTTAATATCTACTAACCCTAATAATGTCAAATTTTAAACTAGATGATCAGAGGGAGAATTATGTTTTTTCACACATTTTAAGCTATACATATATCTTTATAATCAATTCATGCATAACACCGACTATTAAAATACTGCAATTTAATTTACATGGCGCATAAAAATTTGTTTGATAATTTTGATATAATTACGTAGGTATACTGAAAACCAGTTAGATTAGTTCTTTATTTAAAAATATTTCGCACCTTATTAGAAGGCAAAGAAAGATAATTGGCACATAATTTCTGTTATTCCTCAATTATTTATAGGTTGGTACTAAGAATTGATGGGTTATTTCAATAGTGTTAATTTTTGTTCATATAATTTAACGATATTTTATCGTTTGACCAGTTTTGAGTTAACGCGAAATTATGCAAAATTATACATAATCATCTTAATAAATTATTATCGTATATGAAATAAGATAAAAATGTCGACCTGTTGGTTTGGTCCACATTTTCCAATTGCAATCACTCAATTAAACTTTCGCTGTCAAAAATATAAATTTTTAACGATATCTCAAAAGAAGTGTCAAACATTACAAATTATATAATATAAACTAAGAAATAATGATATAACAAAATTGAAAAAAAAGACGCAAAAACCTCTTTTTTAGTCAAGTTTATTATTTAGATTTGATATACATTGGTACTGCTGTAAATTTTTTATTTTTCAAAAACATATTCAAGGCGAAGCGATGCCGGTGTTTATATGGCTTCTCTATTACAAGCCCCCAGTTCCCAGGTTCTAATCCGAAAAGAGGACAGTATGGCTCAGTTGGTAGCGTCGCGGCCTCTGAATCAGACTGTTGTGGGTTCGAGTCCCACCTCTGCTCATGGATGTTTTGTGATGTTATTTAGTTTTAAGTGATATATGTATATTTGTTGTATTTAAGACGCTAATGACCTAAGTTGTCGACGCGTCTATAATCCACAATAAATAAATAAAAATCTAATCCGAAAAACTGGTAAAAGTATCAATTGGATTGTCAGTTATTAAAAATAATAATAAATTGAAAATAATATGAATTAAAATATAACCCTGGCAATTGATGGCAAAACATATAAGGAAGCGTAAAAAATATTACGATAGTCTTCTATTAATTCATTCATAACTGGTTATTTAACTTTCTTCCACGTCCCATTTGATTAATGTTTGTCACTCCTGTAAAATTCGGTTACAATACTGGACCGTTAATTTCTAAGCTTTATAATAACACTAGTAAACTGGTATTGCACATTCTTTATAAATAATATACTACACCTAAATTTAATATTATATATACATCAGAATTATTTAGGGACGCTATGTTGAAAGACAAAAATTATTATTACACTTTTTTTAAAAACAATATTTTAAATAGAACTTTGAAAACCAGATTCAAGGTAGTTACCTTAAAAAAAAATCACCAAAAAAATTTTGAAAAATAAATTATGTATTATAATATTGTTCTTTATAAAGGTACCTTTATGTTAGTTCAATTATCTTGAATGCAAGAAAATTGTGGAAAAAAATGTCATATTATTAAAAAAAGGTAGAGTCCTGTGACATACGGACGGATGTACGGACAGACATCGTAGGCAGGGTAATAGGGTTCCATACGGCTAGAACACGCGTTGAGAAACGGAAAATTATTGACCACGTATAGTTTTAAAAATAGTGACAAAAAAGACAAAAAATAACACTTTTAAAATCATGACCCTTCCATTTTTCATAGTCGGGTGTGACTAAATACGTACCTATTCATTGCACGTGTGTGGTACAGTACCATTTAAAACTTTTAGATCGATCTATAAGCGGTTTGGCTATATAAATTTTGTGGGATGCATGTAGATATCGCACATGTGTTTGAAGTGCATGCAATTATGTGTGCGTTGATTCATGCAGTGAAATGACTGAAATGTTGTTTGATTAATTTGATGTCATTCTGTCGAACACGTGTGTGTTCTAAAGAAGCAAACTATGTGTACCTACCGAGGTATTAAATATTTGTATTTGTAAGCGCACGGAGTGCTCCGGCCAAGTTCTCGCAACAAGCAAAACCGAGTGCGATTGTGCAATATTTCCACGAACCATTTCGAGCCCTTTTCGACCCCCCTCTTTCTCCGAGGTTAGTTGTGTACAGGACTAAATTTTTTCAGGGGGATTAAGGTTACCAAAAAGAAGCAGTATTCCAAATTTCATACGTCTAGGTGGAATGGTTTCAAAGATACGAATTATAAGTAGAAATTTATTACGACTGTATTATTATATAAATATGATTTTGGAAAAGTTCAGTCAAAATTAGAGCCATGTACAAAAAATTTATTGTACATGGCTCTAATTTTGACGGAACTTTTCCAAAATCATATTTAAAGATACGAATGTCCAAAAATCACAATTTTTGGCATTCACTGCAGACTGACTGACTGATAGATCATCAAAAATCTAGGGTACTTCCAATCGAGCTAAAGCTTTAAAATTTGGAACATAGGTAGTGTTTAAAGTGATAATTACGAGAAAAATCGAAAATAAATATATATGTACTAGGCGGACCTAAGACTAGTTCACTAGCCAATTTTCAGTAGTGACGGGCAAAATATCATTATTTCAATAATCGGATTCTTAGGTTATGAATGATTTTAATAATTGGTTGTTTCATTCGAATTATATCAAACGATTCTTTTGAATTATAAGTACCTACTGCATATCATATAGGGTAATAGGTGGACCTAAGACTAGTTCACAACTTCACTAGCCAGTATTTAGTAGCCATTCGCTGTTGCGTCGGTGCCAAACAGTAGAAAGAGTGTAGTGTAGAATTAGATAATACATTTCATTGGAATTTCCAATCATAACAATCTCTTATCTCCATGTTTCCGATTATTATAATTCAAATTGTATACAATTCAGATTATATCATTCAAGTTATATATAATTCGAATTATTTACATAATCGAATGTTATCGATTATTTAAAAAATCGGATTATCGATTATTTTTAATTCGAATTATCCCATCACTAGTCTAGAGGGTATACTGTATAGAGGGTCTACTGTATAATAAATGTATTGCATAATTTGATATGCACGTAGTTTTGGTTAAACATGCATTGCAAAACATCTGAGATCAAATATAATGGCGCCTGTCAAGCTCTGTAACGGTTCATTCAGGACATCTTTGTTTACTGACTGTGTGTAAACCATACGGCACTTTCACAACTCGATATTAACGTGTAATAATAGAATACTTACACGATGCTTGATAGATACGATTAATAAACGTTTGACACATTACAATGACACGGCTATTTTCTAATGAATACATTTTTTTTTACTCGCACAAAAATTCGTTAACAGTTAGATACTTAAACAAGCACGCATCGACTATTTAAACTCTTAACTTTATGTACAATAATAATAAAAAAAGAAACGACACAACAAAAAAAAAAGGTTTAAAATATGCACGCTCGAATGGTCACATAAATATTCTTTGAATCGCAGTCAAAACAAGCTAACATTGTGTACAGGGTTGGCTTTAAAATCTCATTTGATAATGACCTTAGATTGTGATCCAGTGGCGGATTAAGCCTGTCGGAGGCCCGGAGCGGCAGAACTAAATGAGGCCCCCGGTCTGCTTAGAAATTGATATATTTGTAGTGTAAATTTCGTAAAAAATTAATAATATAGATGTAATGGCTGACAAAAAAATCAAATATTTATAATAAACGACCTACCTACGATTATATTTTGTATAACTACGGGGCCTCCAACTTCAAATTGCCTCTTACTTACTAAACATATTTTGGCCTTGTTTGGGATTTGATTAAGGTGAGATTTGGAGGCCCCGGGTGAGCCGCCCCCTTAGTCCGCCACTGTTGTGATCATAATATAACAAACAGTTTTTTGCGATACCCACTACAAAATAGCTACTTTAGATGTATGTATAGCGGCCATTAATGACCCATTTAACAGGCAGTTGTGCGGAAAATGGTTTACTTTCTGCACTGGCACTGAAAATAACGGTTGCCATAGCAACTTCTGTTTATTCGCTCTATACGCCTGCGTATGCTTGCGTGCGCCTGTCATTACTTGCACTAATTTCGCGGCACACTGTGGAAGGAAAAATGGCGACGCAAATGAACTGTCAGAATTTTTTGAAAATGACGTGAAAAGTAGGTATTTTGTAGTGAGTATATGGCAAAAAATACCATACATGCCTCGTACGTAATGGTATTACGGCTCGTGTGACTGTAAAAACTCGCTATCGCTCGTTTTTACATACTGTCATCACTCACCGTAATATGCCCCATTACGTATCTAGACATAAAACAGTTTTATATACAAGCAGAAACAGTCTAATGTCATGTAGAACATTAGATTGTACTCACACAAAAACAATTGATTGATCTACATAGTAAAAGATCGCTTTTCAAGTTAAATTTTGAAAAAAATGCGTAGAAAAATGTTGTTTCGAAGTGGAAATTGTACAAAAAAATATGTTAAACACATGTATACACATTTAAAAAAAATATCGTTTCAATCTATCGATTATTTTTCAAGCAGGATCGATTTAAAATTCTAGACTACTTTTCTTATAGAGAAATACCCCCCAGGGGGGACATTGAGATGTAGTTGTTATCGCAATTTCATTCCAATGTTCTTTGGGAATTAGCACTCCCAGGGACCCGAGCTGGTACCAGTCGGTTTGTGTATGTCGGCTGGCGGATTTTAATACACATATGTTATTTGTTGTGTTGTATAATGCTCTGAGTTGTCGGCGCGTCTATAATCTACAATAAATAAATAAATATAGAGAAATATGTGTGTTGGACACAATCTAATTCATTGTCAAAGTAGATTTTCTGACAATGCTTTCTGCAACCGAGCATATAAGAGATTTCACCTGCCGGCTCTGTGCTTCAGGGAAGAATACAATCGCTTGGAACTATATGAGAGTCGCAGTAAGTATTTAGTATTAAGCGAGTACGTCGCTTTGCTCAAAGAATAAAGCATGATGGTCACGGCCGGCGATCAAAACTTGATACCGCGCGTCGAAGGATGACGTCATTTTAAAGCAGGTCTGTGACGTCATCGGGAGATCTTCACCGAAGATAACATTATGTGAACCAGTGTGATGCTGCACACAAGTTATTCAAATAAAAACATTGTACAATGTGATGCGATGATAGCCTGTGTCAAATAGAAATTATTATCACTGTCAGATTATAGATAGATAGATAGCCTCCAGTTCTTGCAGGTTCTAATCCGGCCTAAATTTAGCCCTTTTGTTAGCGACCTTAAAAAATAGTGATATAATATTTCATACAACATTTTCAATTCAAAAAATATGTATTAAAAAATTATAATAAATTATTCGAGTCCACCAGCGCCATCGACGAATAAGCGAATAGAATCCTAAGATTATTCTCACTCTTTCGCTAACTAGAGGACTGAGTGGTTCAGTGGTTAGAGTCGCGGCCTCTGGATCAGACTGTCGTGGGTTCGAATCCCGCCCCCGCTCATGGATGTTTTGTGATGTCATTTAGTTTTAAGTTAATTGTTATTTAATATAATCAAGACGCTATAATGACCTAAGCTGTTGACGCGTCTATAACTTACAATAAATAAATTACCCTTTCGCCAAAGCACAAGAGTCGTAGATGGTTTATGCGTATGTGAGCCGTACCGCGAAGTTAGCTCAACTCCTTTGTTGACCGTGTCTTGAATAAGTGCAAGAAAGTTCAACGATCAATTAAGCGAGGTGACCATGACTTAAAGATTTAGTTAACAAGAAAAGCACTTTTATCTCTGTGGGAGCCCTACCTTAAGTCGAGCGAAGCCGGTTAAAAAGTAGTCTATCGTTTGAGTTGAGGAGCCCTACATACGTGTACCAAATTTCATTGAAGTCGGAATAGGGGTTTAAGCGTTAAATCTAAATATGCCACTACCATCAATTTACATTTTAGAAGCAGCCTGTTTTGTGCAACAAAACCACACTTATTTTGAAAAAACGTCACTTAATCACAACAACAACAGCGTAAACAAATTTTCTGTGACTAGAAAAAATATGACATCTTCTCTAACAAGAACTTATAATGCCCTTCCACCTAATATAAAAAAAAAATTACGGGCAAACAATAAAAATTCATTTAAAGAAGTTTTCATTGAGAAAACATTTTATTGTATATACTGTGTGCAGGGGGGGGGGCGGAGTTACAATAATATCGACGCGAGCGCTCGTTGGGAGATCAATTGTAAACTCTGAACTCTATAAATTTTCCGTAATTGTCAGTGAGCATTGTTGTTTAAAAAGTCAAGTAAGGAAAACCATAATTTTACTTCTAACTTATTTGGAAATTATTACTATAAATCTGATAAATTTGGCACAATTTTAAACCCGGTCCGCAAGATTACAGGTGCCATGGTTTTAGGTTATGCTGTCGTCTGTCAATATAAACCATAGACATAGATGTAGATACACCTCCATGTCTGATATAAATTAGTTAGTTATTTTTTATTATACGTCAAAATTGAAAAAGAAAAAAACTTAAAATAAATAATTTTCAAGTACCTTTTATGCTATGCTATTTATACTATGAGTATATGCACGCAGCGAAATTAAATGGTCTTCGTTTATTAAAAAATTTCGCGATCTAAAACAACAATAAAAATGAGTTCAATCGTGCACTATTGCCCGCTAGCGGCGCTAGTAGGCTTCATGCATACAACCTATAGTATCTCATGTAATCTTATTGTAAATTTTACTGTAATTTTATTATAAATTTTAAATGACGTTTTTTACGTCTGCTGGCAACAAAAAAATAAAATGCGATTATTATTATTATGAAGGAATAGACAGGCATACGACCTCTCTTTATTATTAGTATATTGATGATTATTATAGATGCCCGATAACTAAGGTCATTAGCGTCAAATGGCCACGCAAAGTGTAGGTAATGGTGTAATTTTTTGTTGCGGTAATGACGTGAACGAGAAATCGATTGACATAGACTAGAGCAGGTACGGTTCGTGGTTTTCTATAATAGCATTAGGTAATAGCTGCATTGTACCTATGTAGGTACCTAGGTATAATATTATGGTATGATTGCCGGAGTTACTTTTTTGCATGATAAGCATTTTATTCCAAACGTATACATTTTCAAAATTTCAATAACTAAGTACATGTTTTATGTATACAGGTAATTGAATTAGATTATATTTTTACTTCCCACCTCTACTATGGTAGGGAAGTAATGGATTCAGTCCGAAAACAATATTTCGAGATTTTAACAGATTTTCACGTTTTGAGACCCTAGCAATCGTTTAAGATCATTTTCTGACTGATGTCTGTATGTGTGTGTGTATGTGTGTATGTGTGTATGTGTGTGTGTATGTGGTCAATTTTTCGCCTTCGATATCTTAAGAACGGAACAACATACGGGCATGCCGATTGTTCTATTGTGTTTATCAGCCTTTAACTTAGATCTGATTAGATTTTGAGTCAAATCGGTTCAGTGGATCCTGAGATATTCAAAAAAACGTCCTCAATGTCACGTATTAACATAGGTAAAAAAAAATATAAATGAATTCTAGATGTTATAATATGAAAAAAATGTAAATATTTTTTTTCTCTAAAATGTATAGTTTTCGAGAAAAAAAATATTTTACTAAAAAAAATAAAAATTGTACGTAAATCAAGGTAACCATGATTTTTGCTATATTAAGCTAGCCATCAATAGATCACCAAACAAAAAAGAGGGCCATGCTTTTTTCAAAGAATAAAAATTAAATTGTGTTTTAAAGACCACCAACAGCTAAGGTTATTTGGGCTTAGTCAAAGAATAAAAAAAAGAGTGTTTATTTTTTGCAAATATTTACTAGGTGGGAAGTATAGGACTGGTCATCAGTCGAATTTTTTTACTAGCATTTACCCGTGGTTTTCTTCGCTCAGCCCCCTTTAGTAGAAGCGCAATTATTCATGGCATATCTTATTCCTTGATGTATAATAGAATAAAATAATTTCTTTATTTAATAGTAGCTTCTAGCTTATATACATTTAGTGGCGTAATGGGTTATACCTATTACTGACGAGTGGTGACAGTATGTTAAAAAGAGCGATAACGAGTTTTAACAGTCACATGAGACATATCACATAATATCAGTACACACGAGATACGTATTAATATACAGACTAGGCCTCGAAATATAATACTGTAAGTAGTGATGTAAAATGACGGTCATTTAAAATCGTGACCGCGTCACGATCATTATGACGGTGATTTTGGTCATTTTCGGTCATTTTAAAATTATTGATCATTACATAACACAGAACACACGCGTGTTTACCAGTTTCAACAAGTATGTGATCGTTAGTTATGAAAATGACAGTTCATTTATAGCGTCATTTTTGCATAATGACCGTCACAACCAATCTGATGCATTTTTGCAAGACCGTCACAACCAATCTAGGATGCATTTTTGCAAGACCATCACAACCAATCTAGGATGCATTTTTGCAAAAATGACCGTCACAACCAATGTGACGTGACGGTTATTTTGGTCATGACCAGGTCATGACTATGGTCAAATTATCCACTTACATCACTAACTGTAAGTAATAAATTTCAAATTTAGAGTTTAAGTAGTTTTTTTTATAAAAGGTGTAACAAAAGCTTTGTTCCAACCTGCTATAAATAGATCGTTCTGAAACGGTAATGAAACTGTTTGTATCGGTTTTGTGCACATGCGTCGATTTAGCACAGTTCTGTGACGATACACATACAAATGTAGACATTGGTTGGAACGCTTTTGTGACCGTTTTGTGCATCAAATCATGGCCTCCATGCATCAAAAAATATATCAATTGTCATTTGTCAAACAATTGCCACCTGTTAGTAGGACTCGCTTCGTTCGTCCTAATTATGCAGATTTAATATGTAAATTATAGTGGATTTGAAGTGGAGAAATGCTTGAAACTCGAATACGACGCAAGTATCTATAATAATATTATATCGTACTACATAGGTACGTGTGATAAACTTGAAACCACCGATATGTGTGTATTATATTATGCACGTGTATAATTACATATTGTATCATTAATTACGTCGCTTATGATATGGTAGCTCTGTTTGGTACACTATCATCCATAGACATAGATAACTGGACGCCGCCTCGAAAAGTGGTCGACAAGAGTGATAAAATATTAGTACAAAAAAAACTTTTTAGAGACAAGCTTTTATTGAAATGTACTAAAAAACCCGACTTCAAAAAAAACAAAGGTTATCAATTCGACGTGTATATTTATATACAGGGTGGACCAAGTTATAGTAGCAATAATACACCATTCGATGGTCCATCGAAAAATAAGTAGACATGCATAATTTTATTTTTTTCCAAAACGCTTCCTAAGGGAGATACAGCCCTTCAAAGTCCAGTTTTAAAAATCAATACTGACAAGTGTCATAAATTATCTCAAAACCAAGTATCGCCTACTTTGTTGGTTATTTTCATAAGTTATTTATTTGTTGTTTTTAATTTAATTAATGAATTATTTATTTAAATTCGTCAAACAGTAAAAAGTTTACAATTGTTGTACAAGATTCCAGACCTATTATTTTCATAGGTGGCTATTTTAGAAGTGTTCTAAACTTTCAACTCTAATTATCTCGTAAACGAAGCCTCAAATCGAAATTTTGCAAGAGTGGCTCTTTTTTTCTAAATTGAACAGGAAATTCGAAAAAAATGTTATTCTTTAAAAATATCCAGTGGCGCAGAAAATAGGGCGGGAAAAGTGAAACAACCCACCTGTATCTACGCCACTTGACAATTTTGACAAAAGTTACTTACGTCAAGTAATGAGTATCTATTGCATAAATACTTGTACCAAATTTGGTCAAAAACGCATTAATGACCTGAGAGTTAGGACAAAAAAAAGAATTTTAAAACTGAACTTTGAAGGGGTGTATCTCCCTTAGGAAGCGTTTTGGAAAAAAATAAAATTATGCATGTCGACTTATTTTTCGATGGACCATCGAACGGTGAATTATTGCTACTATAACCTGGTCCACCCTGTATAGTATATATTTTTATATATGTTTGTTCAGCCATAATTTCGCGAGCGGCTAACCGATTTGAATAATTTCGACGCCGTTGGATTCAGAATGTTTACGGAATGGTCCCATATAATTTTTAATTAAATCGGTTCAGTAGTTTCTTTTTTTTTAGTAATCAAATTATTTTTTTATCTAAGTTACCTCGTATTTCCTGTATTTGTTAACCGATTTTGATGACTCTTTTTTTGATGGCTACTTTCAATACATTGTTAAGATACGAATTGCGCTGTCCAGGCCTCTATGTCTATTAAAATAGCTTTCTCTATCTCTTACAGTGTCTCACTCTTTCTCACTGTCACACACGTAAATTCTAAAACGGACGCACTGTCTCATTAAATTATTATTATCTATCTATACTCAGATTCTTGATTTTTAAATAATTATTTTGAAAGATGCACAAAATACAAAATTTCAAGGACGCGTTAACCTCCGCAGTCGGGTAAATACTAGATAGTTAAGACGCTTAGAAATCTGTTGCCGAGCGTCTATAATTTATAATATCTATCTATCAATACTAGAAGACGTATAAAATCAGTATAAATAACAGAACCTTTGCCTGTACCTAAACGTTTTTTTTTATTTTTCGGGGTTTTTGGGTATGATATCTAGACAAATTATGAATGTGTCAGATTAATCCTGGATGAAAAAAGTACATTTTTCAACATTTCACAAGAGAGGGGATGGGCAACTTACCAATTACCTATTGGTTATTTAAGTATCACCACAAAACAGCATCTCAAATTTAATCATGTATCAAAAACAGATAAAAACATTCCATAAGAAGTACATTGTTTGATAAATCTTCCAAGATATATTAATTATTGCACTTCCTGCCGATGTGTTTTTATCAATGCAACACACGAATGATAACTAGATGGCATTTCCTCTCCAAGATTCGCTTACTCTTAAAAAAATTAATTACTTAAGCAATAGAAGACGACTTAATATTAGATCTGAGGCAAACCCAACACCTCTTATGTCAGATTTTTCGCTATTTTTATAATGCCGTAGTGACTTTTCACTATAGCTTTTCACTACGGCCGTAGTAAAAAGCCGCAGTGAAAAGTCACTACGGCTTTTTCAACCGACTTCAAAAAAAGGAGGTTTCTCAATTCGACCGTACCTATATATTTTTTATGTGGTTATATTTTATGTATGTTCGCGGATAACTTCGTCGTTTATGAACCGATTTTGAATTTTTTTTTTTATTTGAAAGGATATACTTTCAGATAGGTCTCATAGAAATTTCATCAAAATCGGTTCAGTAGTTCGGCTGACTTTAATAAAAAAGTAAGTAACGGCGTGTGATTCTTTAAGGTAAATGTTACTTTTTGACACTAAAAAGTAAAAAATAAAAACTTTTTAACAAAAAAAAAAACCTCCTTCAAAAAGGCACTAAAAAGAGAAAAATAATGAAATTTTGAGGTCTGTGCCAATTAAAATATGAAGTCGGTTAAAAAGTATAGTATAGTGATTAATATCTTTTTTTTAACCAATTTCATATTTTAATTGGCACAGACCTCAAAATTTCATTATTTTTCTCTTTTTAGTGCCTTTTTGAAGGAGGTTTTTTTTTTGTTAAAAAGTTTTTTACTATGCCTTTTCACTACGGCTGTAGTGAAATGCTGTAGGCTGGTTTAGATAAAAAAAAACTGGCAAATCGCATTGCATCTTTCAACAACCGCTCCAATAAAAAATAATTGAACAAAATTAATACCAAATTTGATACGCTTGATTTACTTCAAACAAAAAAATGTTTTTTCTATCATTTCAATTACAAAATCCCGTAATATAAATTTAAAACCACGAACTTTAACGGTATAATAATTATATAATGTGCAACTGTTACACAATATACCCGGTTTTTTAAGTTCGTGGGAAAACAAATAAATGTTTAAACAATTAAATGTTATAATCTGGAGTTAAGGAGGCAAACAAATTTCAAGTTTTGTTTAAACAGGCGTTTAAATTTACGCTTGTTAAATTAACCCTCCAATGGACGCGTGAATTACAAAACAATGGTTTGACGCAAACTAGAAGGCACAGAATTTTTCAAATTGCGTCAAAAAATATAAAAGTTATTTTTTCAAAACACCTTGCTTGAAATAATTATTACTTTATACACTGTAAAAAATAGATGTAAAAATACTTTGAAAGTTAAGGTAGAATTCGCTCGATTTTCTAAGTGATTTTACATTATTATTTATTTTTACACAGAAAACTTCATAAAAACTTTGACTTTTACTGTGGAGTTAAACAAATTTGTGATTTTTACATAAAGTAAATTAAAATTACATAATTTGTGTAATATTCCAATAAAGTGTGTCAAAATTACAAAATAAAATGTATAGTTACATATATAAAATGGCTGAATACAAAACAAATTAATGTAAAATTAGTAACCACGCATGCGCGATGTGTTTTTATGGAATCCACGCGATGTGGCGATACCATGTTTGCGACGCCATTGTCTCTTTGTGTGCCTATTACCAGATTAATCGCTGGCTACAAATGGACCATCGATAATCTATGTAATCGGCCTTCTCATTTCTTACAATGTAGGATAGATATAGATAGTAGATTATAGACGCTCAACATCTGAATTACTTTAGGAGAAACAATACGAAGCAAAAGAATAACAATATTAATTTGTTTCTTCAGGACCTTTGCTAATTTTCAACGTCCTGATGAAGACATAGTTTGTGTCGAAACGTTGACCAGAAAATAGTTTAGCGAAAAGAGATGTACAGCGTAATAAATATAGCCTAGTTTACTTCTCGGACCTTTAAGGACGCTAATGACCTCTGTTGTCGAGCGTCTATAATTTACAATTCATTCGGACCTTCAACTTTAGATTAGAGAATTCTCATTTAGTGCCAACTTGGAACTGACAGACAATAACAGTTTTCTTAATACCTATAGATAAAAATTCGAGGCGTTAAGGTGTAACACAGGATTGTTGTAATGCACGCGTGTACTGAAGGGTTAATAAGATTAGAAATGCAAATAACCAGTGGCTACCCTACCACGGCTAGACAAACGGATGTGTCTGTAAAATTATTTCAGTTTTACGTGGTCCAGTGATACTGTTGTTCTCTCATTTCATTGCACTGACATTTTAGTGTGAGAGCGAGTGAGAACGAGCGAGTGATGCTGGACCAATTCTTATTCTTTTATTTAAATGTTTGTACACACAATAATTTATTACGTACGGGATGATTAAAAAGTCACTTCGGTAGCAAAATACCAACTTTTTATTTTTGTTAGTATTTTATCATAATTGTAAGTATGTAGGTACTTATCTAATTAATATTTATATTTCTTTTATAAAATAATTCAATGGTTAAAAAAAGTGGGTGTGTGCTTATGACCACACGACAGAAGTGAAAACTTGATTATATGCAAAACATACATATTATAAAATTATTTTATTATTATAATACGTAATAATAAAAACGTAATTCTTGAAACGATGTCCTTGTTAGACAGTTGGTCACCGACCAGAACGCGTTTGATGTCGAGTGGAGCCGAGTAAACCCGATACAGCGTCACCGATCCGAGCGTGACGGTTCACTTTCGTTCGCTATTCAAAAAGAACGCAGTGCGTCTAAAGAAGTTTTCACTCAAAAAAAAAAAAATGAGTGTGTATTTATGACCACACGACAGAAGTGAAAACTTCAGATTTTCTAATGTTTGGTGTCATCTATTATAGCGCATTTATGAACTAAAAATAATTTATCATTAAAATACTAAAATTGTATTTTTAATTAATTCCACCTTGGTTTCAAAAAAATTATAATTACTGTCAACGAAAGAGTATAACAAAAATAAAAAAATATATAAATAAATATCATGTAGAATTTAGAAAAAAAATACGTCAAAAATTCAGGTTTCGAACCGAGGTCCCTATGCTTACAACGCAAAGACGCTGCTAACTGAGCTATTGATACAACTGTGTAGCTTGCCGTTTTTATGATATAACCCGATACAGCGAATTCTTACCGTCGGGTTGCGAACGCTTAACTTTATTTCAGTACCCAGGCAAAGAGTGCCTAACGCGCCTAAAGGTACGTGCAGTACGCAGCTGGGATTCTAGATGGTAGCATAGATCATAGCAAGGCTTGCTTAAATTAATGCATTGTTATATATGCGAGCGTACACAACGAAGCAGTGAGTGTAGCAGGTATAAGCGCTGTTACAAAAACTGCTAGATACAAGAATGTATCTCACTATTCTTTCAGCGCGCTGACTACTACAATCAACGTGTGACAACTGTCAAATTGCCGTTACAAGTTTCGCAATGGATGTGACTAGTTTAAGAAGTGAAATTTTGCCAGTTTTTATTTAATTTGTTTTGAGTTTTTTCTAAGACGTATTTAAAAGTGTTAGGTTCTATACGTAAATATTCAAAAAACCGGTTTGGGTAAAATTTTATTTCTTGGTATAAATGATGAAATTCGCCATGTTTAGATCGTTTTCTATTAATAGGGTGGACATGATAGCTCCTACCCAAATTTGTATTTAAAATATACCACTTTGTAGCAGAAGAACACAAATATTCGTCTTCGCTATCTGACATTTCAAACGCGATTTAAGCTTGTATCAATGCTAGTATCAAAGTTTCGTTGTGCAAACCTATAAGCTCTTATAATTTCAGCCACCGTCTACCATACATGCGACCATCTAGAATCCCAGCTGCACGTACCTTAAGAAAGTTTTCACTTCAAAAATAATGTGTACGAGAAATAGATTGTGATGAAATGCTAGAAATAACTTTTGATCGCTGGACATGAATGTTTTGACTGATCAATCATTCTCGTGCCAGTATCAATAATATCACCAGACAACCAAATCAGAGAGTTCAATAGGCACCGTGTGTCGTCCAGCGGAGAGTCCGGTGGCTCAACAATACACTCTGATGCTGGAAGACAAACCTATTCTTATGGAAATTACGACGTGCATATTTGATCGAACTTCTTCACCTCGCCTGGGTTTGTTTAACTTACATATAAGAGACTGGGTAGTTTTTTTGAAGTGAAAACTTCCTTAGGCGCGCTTTGCCTGGGTTGTTTATACAACAGTAATGTGAAACGCACCCGACGGTGACAATCGGGGTTACTCGACTCAAACACGAACACTTATTTGCAATACGCTGGTAATAGTGTGTTATAGTTTTTTATCTAAGCAGATCGAATTTTTATTTGAGTTTCAAGAAAGTCAGTATAGAGACTTAGCCTGGCGACTGAAACTTTTTAGACCGACGCACTCGATGTTTTTGCTTACTCTCCTCTCCACAAAAGTGAGCTGCTATTTAAAAAAGGGTATGTGCCTCACCCAGATATGCGCACGGTCGAAGGTATACTTCATACATTTATCTACATTTTTGCTTTTCTCCTCTTAGCATTTTTAAAATTAATAAATAATCATTATTATTTAAAAAGTCATGGATATTATAACATCTTTACATATTAAGCCTGCTTACAATATTGCACAAGTTTTTATGGATTTAAATAAATTTGTATTTGTATTGTATTTTGATGCGTCAAAAATTGATTTTTAAAAATATAAAATCTATAAGAAAACGAATTTTTCCTGATATCAGATCTACAGAGCAAGATCGATTTTTTACCCTCCAAAACTCTTTGTCAGTAAATTTCATCCAAATCGTTATAGAGCCGTTTTATCCCTGTCAGCGTTTTATTAATTTTTGAGTCGAGGTCTTTTCAATTTACTACCCTCGCTAAAGAAGTATCACTTCAAAAAAATCAGCCAATATATGGTAACGGGATCATCCCGACTCCAAAAATACTTGACTTTTATCATAATTACTTATATGACACTCGTTTTTCATCTCCATGGTTTACTACTTATGGTTATTCACATGTAAAAATTAACCAAAGCATGCTTATAAGTTAATTCATTTATTTTTTACCTATCAAATACCTACTTCAGTCTTCAGAACAAAAAAAAAGTAGTTTTTTATTTACAAAACTACAAGGTTTAGAAAAGAAACTTTCTTATAAAATGACTAGAATAATAAATCGTTATGAAAAGTACACAGTTGTAAATGAAATAACAAACATTGCAGAAGTGGGATCATATTTTTTTTTCTTGATAGTAACTACAAAAATTACAATACAAACATTAAATTTTGACATTTTATTGGAATAAATTCAATTCTTAAATTTAAATCTGCGAAACAATCCACAAACTTCCCCATTTTTGGTGGAATTTATGCAATGAGAATTTTGATTTTCGGTTAAACGAACTTCCCCATTTTTGGTGGAATTTATGCAATGAGAATTTTGATTTTCGGTTGAACGAACCTGCATCTTGATTCCGAAGACATATAAAAATTATGAATAGGAGGAAATAGAAAGCGATCACCGGTTCCGATGATTGATGATGTAAATATACAAAAACCCTTATAGGTAAACCTTCAATAGTGACCCATGACAAGCAGTTTAAAATATGCGAATAAATTACTAGCTGTAGTAGTATAAGAGATAAACTATATGGTATGAGTACAGTATAGAAGAACCCTCGTGTGTTGACCCTTGCCATCTTGCCCATCGTCCATACGGTTGCACTGACCCTATAACAAACGGCTCAGACACTGGCTGACCCATGTCCTTGGTGCCTTTGACTGGACACTACACTACTACTGTAATGCCGAACTATAATACACGGCGTTTCGATAAAGGCTGGGCAGTCTTCAATATTCTTATTGAAATCACTCTAAAATCTACGTGCTTGAAAATAGTCGAGTAGTTTTTACTTTGTTTCTAAAATAAATGATGAAAAAAGCAGCAATGAAAGAGCTGGAAAAAATATCAATATTATTCAGTATATGAATGGATTTTTTTTGTTAAAGTAACAAAGTTTTATATTTTATTTTGATCACTGGCAAATACCCTATTAGATTTTTAAATTATTAAAAAAAACATTAAATTGAAAAAAATGTATTGGGATCTACTAGACTCAAATTTTTATGTCGATTTCTTTCAAAAAGGTTCAAAAGTATATTTTCGGTCATCATGCAAAATCTAGAATTATTTACTATATGCCTTTGTAATTTTTTAATGGCAATAAGTATATTATATTTCTACAGTTATGCAAATTTTACAATAAGAAATACACCACAAAATGTACGTAAAAAATATGTAAAAATCAAAATTATGTCGGTAATAAAAATTCGTTTAAATTATAACACAAAATTTTAACTCTGTACCTACTGACTGGTTAGTTGAAAAAGTGATATTTTGTTGAATTTAAATGATTCGATTTTCCCATCCCTATAGGCAATAGCTTTATTTATACTCGTTTGCAGTAACGAAATGTGCAAAGGACTCGCATGCATATTAATTTAATGACCTGTCAATGATTAATGACTCGTCCTGTCTAACAGTAGATAAGTTCCCAGGATATTCCCGTATTCAAAACGTATAGGTAGAAATCGTACACAAAAATTATCAATCCTATTAATAAACAGACAGTGATTCCTTTCTTGGGACCGAATTACCTCACTAAAAAATTTACATTAACTGCGAAAAGAATCAATTTTATTTTTCCCAAAAATCTTTGGCAAAAATAAAATTGATTAATGAATAAAATTGAACAATATTTTTTTTATTCCGTGTCAGTTTACGTACAAAGTACATTTTTTAATAGTTAAGCTTACGCATATGTAAGCTTGGTGGCAAGGAAACTTAACAGATACCCATAGCCCCCACACCATGTAGCGGGCCCCCAGGGCCCAGATCTGGACCAGAGCCCTCCTATCCACCTACCGCTTCAATTTTTGTCTTCTGTTCATCTCTTAATTGCCACTTCTCTATCTCTAAATAGTATAAAACAAAGTCGCTGTCTGCCTCTGTTTCTCCGCTTACTTCTTCTAATCATAATTTCATAAAAAAAAATTAAAATTGTGTTTTAAAGACCACCAACAACTAAGGTTATTTAGACTTAGCACCAATTCATATTTTCAATTCATTATTTTTTTTTTAATAATAAATTGAAAATCCAATTGACACTTTTACCAGCTCTCGGGCTAGAACCCGGGAACTGGGGACTTGTAACAGAGGAACCATAGCAACGCCATCTAAACAACAGCATTGCTACACGCTCGGCTATTCTCAAGCCCCATAATTTCGTACCACCCGGGACGGGCCACTAGTGTCTTTATAATATGAAAAGATTTGAAAAGTTGTTTCTGATAATGATAAATATATCGAAATGAAATAGTGTTATTCGAATTCGTTAGTAGATGTCAGAGTATGGCCGTTTGTGTCGCATTACGTAATCAAAGATGGCTCGGTAGTGTGATTTTAGTTAGTGTGATAATAATTAATGCGAATGAATGCAAAAACATTGATAAAACGGCTTCATTTTATATTCATTTTATGAATATCGATTTTTCAAAGTAAACTAACCAAGTACAGTTGTCATAATATGACATGTCTTTATTCAATGTCATGAATATACACCGTGGCCCGGTTGTATTCGATTTACTGTGTAAGTATTTTAAATTAAACCTAGAAATATTTTGATAGCTTCCAGGTGTGCAAGCTTTCACGGCCGGCATTGTTCCAAGTCTTCATGGTTTCCGGGCTTGTAGGCCGTGGTCCGGTGGTATTTCTACCTGACATTTCGTCTACAACTGCGGTAGACATTCTCAAAGGCGATGTGGCAGCGGTCGAAGTGGCCTCCTTGGTCGTATTCCGTCCTTGTTCAAGGACGGAATACGAGTAGAGAACTCACCCCCACCACTACACACAGCGCAATTGACCAATTACAGAGAGACGGACTACGACCGAACAGAGAACACACTGGTACTAGGCATAAAAGAAGGGAGGACACCAGTCATTGACACACTGACCTGTGAGCCGCCAAGGAGGACACTTCGACCGCTGCCACATCGCCTTTGCGAATGTCTACCGCAGTTGTAGACGAAACGTCAGGTAGAAATACCACCGGACCACGGCCTACAAGCCCGGAAACCATGAAGACTTGGAATGTTGATAGCTGACTGTTAATTAAATAATGTTGAATTTGTATCAACGATTGATAAATAATATTATATTGTGCAACTAGTGTGCTAAATATAAAAATTTAAATGGCGTATTTAATGTAAATGTAATTGAGCTCCTGCCCTATCACTGGTTCGCCAAGTTGGACACGAAATCCCTCTGTATAACTATTGAAATATTTAAAATTGTATGTAAAATTGCGACAAGGAATAAAAAAATTATTATTGTTATACATTTTTATACGTCCGGCGCGATATTTTTAGTACTCGTATACGGCCCGCAGATGCGCACTCGCCAAGGCTCGTGCGTGCTCGCCTACTACTCATGCTGAAAACAACGCACCTGACGCATAAAGATTTAACACACGCGTTATTCAACACATGCATGGTTTTGGAGCTTTATTGAATTATTGTCAAACACCTAGATTCACTGACAGCAGTACATCTCATACTAAAACACTGGCCTCGATACAATATTTATTTACTTCATTACCATATAGCAACCATATTTCATTATAGCATCAAAAAGACTTACATAATAGTTCATTATGTATAACGGGGTTTTCAATTGTTTTTCATTATCGAAAAGCGTTTCGTAACGGATCATGACGTTATCAATCAATAAACGGCCAATTAAGATCCTCATTTGAGACATGAAAAAACACTAATAGCGTGCATGTGTTGAATAAAGTCCGAAATTTTAAATTGGTACTTAGGTTTATTTCGCAACTATATATGGCCGTATTTATCCGGCAGTTTTTTATTAAATCTATGTACTAAACCAGTTAAAAAATACCAGAAATTTAACGGCATCATTTATTTTACAAAAAAAAAGAGAAAAAGTAATCGTATCTTTGATCAGCATGGGACAAATTTTAACTGTTACGTTGACCAAACTGTAAGAATGATTCATGTACATACATATTTGTACAGTTAAATTCGATTTTTCAAGTTGTACTAATAATTTTTACTGTGGTGCTTCTTCAGTTAAATTATGACATGTTTATTTATGATAAATGTTACCATAAATTTTGCATTTAAATATTTGGTAAAAAATAAATATTTTTAACATTCCAATGCTCACTAATTTTTAATATTTAAATTTTTGAAGGCCAGATGTGTGTAAAATAAACTGAAATTAATTATTTGCCATACCTAGCTGCTTTACATACATGTAAAGTGACTTTTGACAGGTTCGTTTACTACTCGTCAGTAATATAATCTTATTACGCAACTAGATATACAATCTACTATTATTATAATATTTGACTGACCTTTACCTGCGCCTTAGTTTGCGTTAATGTCAGTTTTTTGGGTAAAAGGACACTGCGTTTTAGTCATGATTTCCAAGACGACGGAAGTGCGCGACTTTCGGACCTTTTTTCCATATCTTTCCACCTACACGAAAATGTGTAATAACAAATTTTTAGAGATGTAATTGTGGAACATTTTTTGTGTTAACATTTTTTTTTTGTATATCTAATAGTTCTTCGAGATTTTTGAAAAAACACATTTTTTTTCTTTTGGGGTATTTTCACTGTTTATCTTGTATCTGGAGTCTGGACAGTTTTTACAAGCTTTTATTTAACTTGCAATGTTTGTATGTTAGTTTGTTTGTTTAGGTCAAATCTTCCAACTCAATTTTGAACGACTTCCACGTATCCGATCGATTTAAAATTTGGTACACATATGCATTCCCGATGACAATACATGAATCAATCGTTTTTAGAATTAAATTCAATCCCTAAGGGAGTCAAACGAGGGAGTAGAGTTTTATGACTATTCAACGCCTAGGCCAAACCGCTAAAGCTAGAAACTTGGAATTTGGACAGTAGTAGGTTTCTTTTGTGACGTAAGCACCCACTATATGAAGGGATTTTTCGAAATTCAATCCCTAAGAGAGTCAAAAGGGGATAAACTTTTGAACGACTAAATAAAATAATAGTAAAAAAAACTTTTAAAGACACGCTTTTATTTAAATGTACTATAAAGGAAAAAAATAAATTTTAATAATTTATAGTTTAATAATTATAAAAATGTGGGTCGTGACTAATAAAATATCGTAGTGTTTACAACCCATGCTTTTATAATTATGAAACTAAATTATTAAAACTAATTTTTTTCCTTTTTAGTACATTTAAATAAAAGCGTGTCTTTAAAAAGTTTTTTTACAAATATTTTTTTTAAATATCTTCTGGAGCTCTGCTTATGGCCCTACCCCAGAAATATATTTTGTTGTACTTTTTTTGGAAATTTTGAAATTATTTGACTGATCTACTAAAATAAAATTCTTCCTAATATTCGTTTGGAGATTAATTTCGAGTATATTAGTTGATTATCTTTTAACCTTTTCATATCAACGATAACCTTCTTATCTTCATTAAAAATAAATATGGAAAGAAAATTCGCATTAAATAAATATAATCTTCTCTTAAATACTAATATTTTACCATAAATATTATTTCTTTTATCATAAATATATTTGGTCAACAACAAATTTCTGTTGAAAAAGTATGGCAAACATTTTATTTCATAGCCTGTGTGAAAACACATAGAAATCTAATTAAAATTACCCGTTAAAATTGCTACCTTTAAAAAATACACTGGGTGTGTACCTATAATAATATTTTTACCCATGTATAGAGGCACAATAAATTTTTTTAAATTTTTAATTGAGGATTTAAAAAATCTAAAGATATAGGTATATACACCGAAAACCTTATTCTTCAGGTGTAATTAATTATCTTTATACAATAGCCCTACGGTCAACATTCCCTCAAGGATAATAAAGGTATAGTCATGACCACTGGGCAGTCCCTTCATATACCAACACAAATATAGACCCTTTATGGATAAAGGTGCAGTTCACATGACCTGCAATTTGGACTTTAATATTTTTTTAGGCGTATGAAAAATTAGCAATCTATATTTGCATTTTAAATTATATAAAACACAACGTTCTATTATTTAAATTAAAAATAGGAATAACATTAATTTAAATTAAATAAGGACCGAATGTACTCCAAATCTAAATTTCAATACGACCTGACATATACCGGGTGCTGATTTGCTTTGCGGGTAATAGGGATTTTACATGTAAAATCATGTTTCTTCCCTATAGGTAGGTATATTTTGGTGAAAAAAAACATATACAAAATTTGTTCATAATTAAAAACTCTGCCCGACACGTATGTTTGCAAATTACCAATATGCAGCTTTTAATTACAAAATAATTATTAAGGAACTGTGATTAAGTTTAAATTAAAAATATTTATCCGAATAGCCACCCGTATCTCTGAAACTACTGAACTTAAAATTTTGAAAAAAATACAGAATATCAGGCCTCACTCATAGTTTACCGGAAAACCACGAAAATCCTCAGTCTTTAAATTCCTACAGGAAACGGAATAGTACGGAACCCTCTCCACGTGAGTCCGACTCGCACTTGACTGATTTTTTTTAAAAGTATTTTAAATACTTACTTCAAATGTATCTTAGATATGAAGAATCTGTTTTGATTAGAAACAGAAAAGTGGTGATCCTGATGATAATGGAAGAAAACGGCTTTAAGGTGGCTGAAGGATCCAAATAAGAAGCAAATACTGTTATTATTGCATTTATTTTCGAAACGTTAGCTAATAAATGCAATAATAACAGTATTTGCTTCTTATTTGGATCCTTCAGCCACCTTAAAGCCGTTTTCTTCCTGTATCTTAGATACACTTTTGAACAGTATATATCTTCATTTTCGGATATACAATGAAAACTATTCAAGATACGAGATATTTCCCCACAGTTTTGGTTGATAATAGAAGTAAAAAAATTCGACTGATGACCAGTCCTATACTTCCCACCTAGTAAATATTTGCAAAAAATAAACACTCTTCTTTTTTTTTTTTATTCTTTGACTAGACCCAAATAACCTTAGCTGTTGGTGGTCTTTAAAACACAATTTAATTTTTATTCTTTGAAAAAAGCATGGCCCTCTTTTTTGTTTGGTGATCTACTGATGGCTAACTTAATATAGCAAAAATCATGGTTACCTTGATTTACGTACAATTTTTATTTTTTTTAGTGAAATATTTTTTTTCTCGAAAACTACATTTTAGAGAAAAAAAATATTTACATTTTTTTCATATTATAACATCTAGAATTCATTTATATTTTTTTTTACCTATGTTAATACGTGACATTGAGGACGTTTTTTTTAATATCTCAGGATCCACTGAACCGATTTGACTCAAAATCTAATCAGATCTAAGTTAAAGGCTGATAAACACAACAGAACAATCGGCATGCCCGTATGTTGTTCCGTTCTTAAGATATCGAAGGCGAAAAATTGACCACATACACACACACATACACACACACACACACACACACACACACACACACACACACACACACAGACATCAGTCAGAAAATGATCTTAAACGATTGCTAGGGTCTCAAAACGTGAAGATCTGTTAAAATCTCGAAATATTTTTTTCGGACTAAATCCATTATGTACTTCCCTACCATAGTAGAGGTGGGAAGTAAAAATCAATCTGAAGATAAAAAAACTAAGACGAAAAATGAGCGACATGAGCGGCATTGCCTTCTGGCCACAGATATTATGTGCCCATAATATTATTATAGAGACGTGGCATCAGAGAGCGCGCACCGATGGTGACCGTGGGAACCAAGACCCGCTTAACCTCGCCTAACCTGATGGTCAACTTCGCCTTCGTTGAGTGCGCGGCCACGGTTTCTTTCAAGGGGCACGGGCGTTCGACTCTGTGTTCGAACTGACACCGTCGTTTTCAATAAAGTTATTATATTATATCATTATTAAAAAAAACAAACAAACTGTTCATCACAACGCTTGATTGCAAAACATCCAACTGTTCTCTTTACACGAATTTACTTTAAAATTCAAATTAGTTTATGGATGTCTGGGAGGTAATTACCCCCCTCGGTGCTCTAGTGCGTGAATTATGTCATAATTAACAAAAAAAAGTTATGAAGTGTCTTGAGACACCCGACAGAAGCTATGCTTCTTATACGCCTTGTATATAAAATCGAATTTATTTACATATAAAAGCTATAGAAATCACTTATATAGCAACAACAATATGCGCTGCCTAGCCAATGAGGTGCGTTGCATCGCCGCGTTCGTGACGTTTTTTTGTGATTTAGGTCTCCAAAGAAGGAAATCTTTCCTATAGGTTGATTTTTACAGATTTTCTACCATTAACTTTACAAACAAAAAAATAATTTCTCCTAGGTTAATGAGCCATTTTCCTGAGAGTAGTTCCTTCAATTATCCAAGAGAGGCAGCACTTGTGGTAGGTACAAACATTATTTATTCCCCATTAGTGTCGTGTCATTTCAGTGTTATAACTTAATTATTTAATTAATTTAATAATAATAATTTAATAATTAAGTTATACCACTAAAATGACACGACATTTATGGGGAATAAATAATGTTTGTACCTACCACAAGTGATGCCTCTCGTTGATAATTGAAGAAACTACTTTCAGGAAAATGGCTCATTGTTGCGAATTTGCACAACTACAGCTACCTACTGGTTGTTTCCACCAAACAATTACAGATTTGAGAGCGGGTGCCTATGCCTGTGGCTAGTCAGCAATAGAAAGTGTAATTTTGGATGAATCATTTTTTACTAAAAAAATGGCACTGTTAAAGCACAGATCTTAGAATTAGATTTAGGAATGAAGAAAATATCACAGAAAGAACAGCATCAGGTTGGAATCACGTTGTCAGAAGGCAAACTAAACGAAAGATCTACATAAGAGCAGTACTAATATTCGAGTCACTTTTTTTAATCGCACTAAGTTAACAAATAGCCAAATTACTTGTCACTAACTGTACAATCAACTTCCATAGATGCGATAAGAAATTTACCAATGAGTCTTTATTTAAAAGAAATTAGGCTTAAACTATCATTATAAAGACATCTCATAATTAATTGCATTTCTTTGTTTATTTGACGATTTTGTAATTTGTGTTAAACTAATTCACAAATTCTATTCTGTTCTATTTCTCTGATGTTTGCGTTGTTCTTTTTCATAAAATTTATTGAAGTACAAATATCTTTGTTAATACTTTGTACATAATCGAGTGTAGAAGATGAACAACGAATACATGAACCTGCAGTAATAATAATAACACGGTGTATAAAACGCAGAGTCGGTCATCTCTTTCCATTTGATGTTCGGACAAACCTTTATTTTATAAACCATAAACAGATTACAAAACTTAGGAATTTGTAACACTTACGAATTGCGTAAGTTTTGGACAATCACCCAGTATAGTTATAGTCTAGCTCTAGCACATACTGGAGCACGAGTTACAAAAACTAAATTCGGCCTAAATTTTTTTGCGTGATTCTCTTTAGTATGTAGTTATCAAAATCGTGATTTTTCGAATTCTTATCTCTAAAAATATTAAATTTATCGCAAAAAGTCGTAAGACACGTTCGTATTTAGTCAAAGAATATGAGAAAATTTTGTCCCGTTCAAAAATTTCGTTTTCTTGCAATTGTTTAAATAATTGCGTTTTAAACAATATATATACCTATTACAAGTTGCCTCATTGTTACATGATTTTTACTTCCCACCTCTACTATGATTGGGAAGTAATGGATTTAGTCCTAAAAAAGTATTTCGAGATTTTAACAGATCTTCACGTTTTGAGACCCTAGCAATCGTTTAAGATCATTTTCTGACTGATGTCTGTATGTGTGTGTGTATGTGGTCAATTTTTCACCTTCGATATCGTAAAAACGGAACAACATACGGCCATGCCGATTGTTCTATTGTGTTTATCAGCCTTTAACTAAGATTTGATTAGATTTTGAGTCAAATCGGTTCAGTGGATCCTGAGATATTAAAAAAAACGATCTCAATGTCACGTATTAACATAGGTAAAAAAAAATATAAATGAATTCTAGATGTTATAATATGAAAAAAATGTAAATATTTTTTTTCTCTAAAATGTATAGTTTTCGAGAAAAAAAAATTTTACTAACAAAAGAAAATTGTACGTAAATCAAGGTAACTATGATTTTTGCTATATTACTAGCCATCAGTAGATCACCAAACAAAAAA
Source organism: Mongoloraphidia duomilia (assembly GCA_039654895.1). NCBI lineage: Eukaryota > Metazoa > Arthropoda > Insecta > Raphidioptera > Raphidiidae > Mongoloraphidia > Mongoloraphidia duomilia. The sequence goes on from CM077523.1 coordinate 13,158,750, forward strand.
GAGGGCCATGCTTTTTTTCAAAGAATAAAAAAAGAGTAGGAGGGAATTATAGGACTGGTCTTCAGTCCAATTTTTATAATTAGACCTACATACTAAAGAGAATCAAAATTTGGTCGAATTGTTTTTGGAATTCACCAGCTGTGCTAGACTTTTTCACTTGGAAAGTGCAGTGGAGGGCAGTGTAGTCTAGTGGATAGCGTACTTGGTACCAGCCTCTAGACTAGACTGTCGTGGATTCGAATCCCACGTGCGCTCATGGATGTTTTGTGATGTTTTTTAGTTTTAAGTTAGTTATTATTTAATGTAATATAAGGCGCTAATGACCTAAGTTGTCGACGTGTCTATAAACTACAATAAATAAGTGGGAATTGCAGTGTTGAACATCAGATTTTAGGTACCTTTCCACTACATATGGGATGTCGTAGACAAATTATATACATTATTAATTCATAGAAAAAACATTGTGAATGACGCGGTACTCACGAGGATTGATGTGTAAATATGTGGTCTCATTTCATTCGGAAAAAAAATGAACGTGCAACGATTTTAATAATTTCAAAATTTAATTGGTTGAAACTTAAAAGTTTATTTTCAAAAGATCAATTTATAAAAAAATAGGTATTGTAACGCAAACAATTTTCTTCTTGCATTTATTATTAGTAAAAAAAAATAATCTCCGATCCACAGTGTGGAAGAATATATTTATTTAAAGATTGATTTTTTCTAAAAGGTAAGAAGATATCTTTCAACCCTAATAAATTATAATTAAAATGAATAATAGGTTCCCTGACAGGCTATCATATTTCAGAGACAACCTGTACATTGTGTAAGTGTGATATAGTACGGGGAATTGTCCCAAAAACCTGACTGACTGGATGGACACACTGGACTGGACACTTGGTCCGAACTGCCCCTCAAAATATGTTCGTTATAATATGCATACATTATAATGTCCGATGACGAATGTGTTTTACGTTTAAAATGTCTTCGTCTTACTGAAGGGGGATGTGAGAACGAGTTGTCTGGACATTCAAAGCTGTAAGTTTACACATCTGTCTCTCCAAATCGAAGAATTAATCAACTTTTTTTCAAAACACATTTTCTGTTTAAATGTTATTTACTAACTGAAATTAATATTTTCTTGAAGAATATACTTCTAATCACTTGTGTGTTTAATAAATAAATAAATAAAAAATACATTTTAATTCTACATTTATTGACTCAATATGACACATACAATTCATAATTTTGTTCTGAAACTTTGTTGCTGGGATTTCAATTCTTCATTGATTGTTTTTCATTAAATTTATGGCAATGAGACCTTATTTGCAACTTCAAAGGTAATATATTTCATAATTTTAATTATATTTTAATTTTTACCATATTGACTTCAAAAACATAATGTAATTGAATCGAAGTTTTTTTGACAATGTTTTAACAAATTTTAATGTTTAAATTTTTAGCTAAATGACTAATTAGGTGAAAAAGATTCTGCCTGAAGATGACATAATATCTATGTCGAAACATGTAGCAGTGGTAAATAAATTATTATATTTGCTTACTTAATTTTATATCTTGTGAGGATTCATTCATTACCAATTATTGTTCAATATTTTCTTCTTTATTCTTTTGTATTATTTTGATATTAAACTAAGTGTTTAACTGTCACTTGATATAATACAAATTGTTTTTCCAAAGCATGCTTATAAAATCATCTACCTATATTATTTCTAACGTTAAAAATCGATTTTTTGAAATTCAATTTTTAACCCTTAACACCCATTTATCGCAATTCTAAGACCTTATTGCACATCTGCACTTGGGGCCCTTTCAAATGACACCTCGATCGTCAAAATCGGTCCAGTAGTTTAGGACATAGCCGTACAAAAAAACGCCTGGCCTATTTCTTAAACAATTAAAATACAAATACCTAAATGCTTTTGATGTTAGGAACACCCATCCAATGACGTAACATTACAATGCAACACTAGACATTTTTTTAAATCTATATGTCACCGTCGGGACTCAAATCCGAAACTCCCACTATAGCGGCCGTTAAACAAGGTTAAAATATATATCTTGTATTGATTTCTAAGACAAAATTAGTCAATCATAATTAATTATATTAAACAGATTTATACGGTTGTTTTGCAATTGAAAATTTTTATTGGAAAATAATGAATAGCACTCGCTACTACGATGATTCACATCTACAACCTAGCTATAATTAATAACATTCGCATGTAGTGGAAATCTATAGATTCCTTTGCATATATGGAGAATGTTAGATTGGTAATCATGTCACGGGTATTTAATGTATAAGCTCATTCCGCCGCGATAGTGGAAAGGTTCAGGTTAGAGTCCTGACTGTAACTATGGTTGTCAAAATGATTTTTTCCGATATTTGCAGGAATTAATTATATAATTGGCTGCTCTTCCAATAAAAATTTTATAATTGATTATTATCTAAAAAAGGTTACGGCTTAAGGCGAATGACTAACCAAATTTTTATGGCGATGAATTCTAGAAATTTTGACAAAATATTCAAATGATTTTTATGTTAATTACAACTTTCGTAAAATAGTTTTAAAATGCATAAAAAAGATTAACATTTTTTTTAGTTTTAAAATTGTATGCATTTCTAAATTATGCGACATTAAACGCACTTATAAATTTGACAAAAATGTTCAAATACTATAAAAAATAAAATCTGCATAAACAAATTCTACATTTCTTGAGAGTAACAAAATTTTATCTATGTAAATGGGCTATTATGATTTTAATATCAAATTACATTTTAAAATTTGGGCGTATTCTTGCATCGATTTGTCTGTTTGCAAAGCACTGATTTTATTTAAAATTTAATGTCACGTTTTTTTTGACACGATTAACAACTTAAAAAATTTCGATATCCATAAAATATGGTAATCTGTAAATTTTCGTAAAATGCAATCATAAAATTCAACTTGGCTGTTTAAAATCCATTAAAAACTATCAATAATTTATGTTTTCAAGTTTAAATAAATTTTATCAGCTTTTTTTTAAACTAACGACAAAAATAATAAATCACATTTAGATTGCCAGAACGTAATTAATTTTATCAAAAAATACTTTAAACAAGCTGAGAATATTTATACAAAATCTCCAACAGAATTTGTCATTTTAACGCTAGCGTATCAAATTAACAAAACCGAAAATGAAACACATTTAAAGTCGCCAGTGTATGTATGTGTGTGTTCAACATACATCCGAGGCCACAAGAAAAAACAGCGTAGGTACTTATCTGTAATTTTTCTAGACTATATAAAATATAGTAGATTGCATGTTTAGATGTGTAATGAGGTATATTCAGTAGCGGCGCTAGGGTTTTTTTAGGGTGAGACAATGTTGGACATAATGATTCGAAGGTAAGCCAATAATATTTATTCCCAAAATTTCAGTGCTCGATAAAATTTTAACCCAGGTTACTTTGCTATAGAATTTACAAGAAAAATTGTTGAAATTTCGAGAGTTAAAAACGTATTTAAAAGGTAACCTAAAGATTGGAGATTATGTCAGGGTGGACCAAGATAGTTTAAGGTGGGCCATGGCCCACCCTCTGGCGGCGCAACTGAGTATATTACTGACGAGTAGTGAAAGTATGTTACAACGAGCGATTTAGCAAGTTTAAACTGTCACACGAGTCATAACTCATAACATCATCACGCACGAGATATATATGGTATTTTTTGCCATACCCACTATAATATAGCTACTGTATTTTCAATACTTTTTGAGTTCATTTGCGTCGCCAACTTCACATTTATAGCAGGCTGTAAGTAGGTATAGTAATTGCGGTCGGATCAGAGCGAATAAACATAAATCACTATGGAAACTGTTTATTTTTCACACTAGTGTGTTTTGAACAACACATCTTCCGACTGCCTGTTAACTGACCCATTCCATGCATACACACACATGTAAAGTATCTATTTTATAATGGGTATGGCAAAAAATATCTGTGTGTCATACTGAGGTAAAAGATAAGGAGGGATTATAAGCATTTAAAAGTGAAGCCAGTTGCCATTGTAACTCGGCCCTCATTTTATATGTGACAAGAATAAAAAGAGAATAATTTCCCCAATCCATCCCGTGTTTTGCCGCCATGTTTACTCGGCCCTGTGACGTCAAATCTGGCTTCAATTTTGTATAAGCAGTTGATTACGGTATGTTTCCTGTATATATATTTTATCTCAGTGAATAGAACAGATATTTCGTCGTCAATTTAATGTTCGTGAAGTTCCGGCTCGAAATGTAATTTCGTATTAGTTGCGTAAGTGGAAAAATAATGGGTCAGTTGAAAACAAAAAATCAACTGGCAGGACGCGACCTTGAAATTGAAGAGCTGGTGAGATAGTCAATTCTGATTGTCTCACCAGCTCTTCATTTTTAGAGTTACATGCGGATCAGTTGATTTTCTGTTTTCAACTGGCCCATTATTTTTCCACTTACGCAACTAATACGAAATTACATTTCGAGCCTGGTTTGACGTTACAGGGCCGAGTAAATATGGTGGAACACCACGGGATGGATTAGGAATATTATTCACTTCTGCTTCTTCTCACAATGGCGACTGGCTTCACTTTTAGATGCTTATAATCCCTCTAAATCTTTTACCTCAGTGGTGTGCGTCCAGTTAATACTGTCATAGTATGGGTTAACATCGAAATTACTGAAAATTCGGCATAGGCGGTGTTGCCATTCGGTTGCAGATATATTATAGCCACGATTATAAACTCGTGTATACAATCCACAAGCTTCCAGTTTCCTAATTGAAATAAATAATAAAAAGCCATAAATTACAGAAATAATCCGGCGATATGCCTTGCAGTCATACCGACAGAGTGCGTATGTATAAACAAGTAGCTGCCGCACTGGTCACGGTACAGTGCCGTTCCGGTAAACCGTTCTTTTATCAAGTTTTCTTTGATAATAATTAATCGGATTAGCTGCTATGGGTGTTTTGTTTGTTTTTTTTTAATGTAAGTAATTTGGAAGCATTTTTAAGATACTTAATAATTTAAAATGGTAATTTTTTTAAATAGGTACCTACTGATTTTATCGTTGTTGCTGTGGTTTCATAAAATGAAAAAAAAATGACTGTGTGCCTCACCCACATAAGCGCACGGTTGAAGTTATACTTCATACATTTTTCATTAGAACACGTTCCGTTGAAGTTTTTGGCATTTTTAATTTTAACTATTTACTTATTTTTATTTTTGACATAATATCATGATAATTTATCAAATTTCCCTTAAGCCATGGAAACATATAAGTATCCAAAGCCTGCTTACAATATTACACTATTTTTAAATATCAATTTTCAAAAAGATCAGATAATTTTTTTACAAAAGTACATATGGCCGCTATTTTAAAAATTTGACGCCATTTTATTTTTGTGTCCTATAAAACTCTTAAATATCAATTTTCAAAAAGATCGGATAATTTTTACAAAAGTACATATGGCCGCCATTTTGAAATCTGACTCAATTTTATTTTTTTTTGTCCTATAAAACTTTCAGATATTAATTTCACATAGGTCACTGTGCGTGGCCAGTATATTACTTTCACCGCTGGCCATGATAGCTATAGATATACTTTTAATAACATGAGCGTGACGGTTTTACCGTAACGCGAACCTAGATATAAGTTTTTCCCCTGCCAGAAATCGTTTAACGCGCCTATAGAAGCATAGCTTCAAAAAATTTGTGTTAGGATACAATTTTGAGAATACAGACTGTACGATAAAAATCTAACAAGTTACACAAATATTTAACATTTCCACGTTCGCAGGTTACAAATGTTTAAATCATCGTACACACTCGCATTGTATTTTTTTTTTATTTAAGTATAATTTATAATAATCAGACTTCATCTTGTTTTCTTTCATCTTAGATATTTTTGTCCATAACACGCCGAGAATACACTAACTAAACCTTTGTAAATCATGTATAACAGACAAGTTCACTGTAATTTTATTATGGCACAGTGATACTTTTTTGGTATACAAAAATCTTAACATTATACTTGAATACAGACGATCAGTAAGAAAGCACACTCAATATCGTAACATTTTATTTTTACAAGCTTTTATTTAACTTGCAATGTATATGTTAGTTTGTTTGTGTGTTTGTTTGTTTAGGTCAAATTTTGCAAGTCAATTTTGAACGACTTCCACGTATCCGATCGATTTGAAATTTTGTACACATATGTATTCCCGAGGACAATACATGAATAAATCGTTTTTAGAAATAAATTCAACACCTAAGGGGTTCAAACGGGGATGTAGGGTTTTTTTTTGACTAATCAACACCCAGGCCAAATCGCTGAAGCTAGAAACTTGAAATTTGGATAGTTGGTTCCTTTTCTGACGTAAGCATCCACTAAGAAAGTGTTTTTCGAAATTCTACCCCTACGAATGTCAAAGGGGGTTAAAATTTTGAAAGACTTAAATGATCAAAATAAAATACTTATTAGTAAAAAAAACTTTTTAGAGACAAGCTTTTATTGAAATGTACTAAAAAGGAAAAAATAATATTTAATAATTTTGGTTCATAATTATTTTAAAAGTGGGGGGCCTGCGACTAATAAATTATCATAGAGATTGTAACAAAATAAATATTAGTAAAAAAAAACTTTTTAGAGACACGCTTTTATTTAAATGCACTAAAAAGGAAAAAATAATTTTTAATAATTTAGGTTTATAACTATAAAAGCGTGGGTCGTGACTAATTAACTATCATAGAGTTCACGACCCACGCTTTTATAATTATGAACCTAAATTATTAAAAATTATTTTTTCCTTTTTAGTGCATTTAAATAAAAGCTTGTCTCTAAAAAGTTTCCCGGGCCGGTCAGATCATGCCTATCCGCCCCTGACTGTGACATTGGAGAAAGAGAGAACTAATGTAATAAATTATTTACTACAACCGTCTAGTACGGAATCACCCTATATAAGAAGAGCACAATACCGTCTAGTGCGAGGTGAAACAGGTGTTTTTTTAAACGTGGCGTCAACTTTTGACTTTTGTAACCAGCTTCCCGATGAGGAGTCAGGGGTCCCGCGCACTTTAATACCTACATTATCTTACCGGTGTAACACTCATTCTAACCTAAAAGGTTAAAATGATTAATACATTGTAATGGTACAGAATGAATAACTGGCACTTTTTTTCATCATTTGTACCCTTCTTTTTTGTTACATAATAATAAAAGGGAACACAAACAGAGATTAGGTTCGGTTCATAAGAAGCTGTTTACATCATCTGTACAAAGCGGTTCCATTATCTGTTTTGTCTCTAAACACTTTTTTGTGTGTGCTATGTTGGTATTTTGTATCGGTCGGACGTGCGCTCCTTGCAGGTAAAGAAATCCCAATAAACCTTAAACTATTCGGATCTTATATTATAATAGGGTCGTCCCACGTATCAAAATTTTATAATTTTGAACAATGCATATAAACAAATAATTTAATTATTTGAAGATCGGTTTATATTATTTTAAGTCTTAATAAAAAAAACTTCTTCCTGACCAAATTTACATTTATTTTATATTTTATTGTGTCTAAACGTCGCCTACAATATAAAATAAATGAAAATCTGATCGGAAAGAAGCTTTTTACCCGACTGCGCCAGAAGGAGGGTATTGTTTTTCGAGTGTACTTATGTATGTATGTATATTTCTTTATCACGCTCTGTAGCCTAAACGACTTGACGGATTTTGAAAAATGAAGTGTCATTAGATTCGTTTGAATCTCCAGAGTGACATAGGGTATATGACGTCACGGAAAATTCAATATGGCGGACGCTAGACGCCATTTTGTCAGAATGCAAAAGTAATTTTCCTTCTAAATATACTTTTGGATTTTTTTATTAGGTAGGTATCTACCTCTAGAAAAAATTTCCAAAAATTCTGAAAAAAAATGGTTTCATAATCTATTTATATAATTGTAACAAAAAAAATGTGGGGCGACCCCATTTAAGTCTTCATTTGAATTGCATTCGAAAACAGAAGTTCCTAATCTAAAAACGCATCTTGAGGTCACAATAAAATAAGTCATATCCAAAAAAGGTAAATCAATTATTAATAAAACTATGAAACAAGGTTGCCATAATATGTAGGGGCCTGCGCACATGCTACTTTTTGTCGCGCGATTTTGCGATTAAGAACATCAAGAGTCAACGATTTTACGATTAAAACTAAAAAAAAACTAATGTTGACGTAATATACAAATGTTTAACATTTGAAAAATATACTCAACAACTGTTGGCATTGATATGATAAAACATAATTAATCATTTTCATTATGTTTTTAAGAATAATTTGACAGCTGATTGATTATTTGCAAATGAATATAATTTCCTTTTATTTATATAAATAGCAAAATCACTCTTACCGATAATAATAAAATGGCTAATGTTCAATAATTAATATTGATTTGCTTTTAACTTGCTTACGTCATCTGCATTACGATCTTACACAAGATGTTAAGCAGGCAGGTTGTTTGATCGAGCATTCAAGTTACTGCTTATATATTTTAATTTATAAATGCATGAACCGCTGCAGTGTTGTCAGATCAACGATTTTTTTATATTTTTTTATGATTCGAATAATTGTTCTTTTTATTATAGTAAATATAAACTACCTATTTAATTTTATTAATTGCACCATATATAGTAGATAATATAATTTGTAAATTATTTAATTTTTTTATTTAAATATTTTATCTTGAAGACGTATGCATTAATTTAAATTACAAGAATTATGAATAGCGTACAGAAATATAAAAACTATTTTTCCCCCAAAACACCAACACGATAAAATGGAAAAATTTTAAACGACACGATTCGTTTAAAATTTAGATTGTGAGTTCACAAAAATATATACACAACATTCTTTTCTTCAGAACTCCAAATTTGAAAAATTAAAAATATTTATTATTTATTTTTCGCAAATACATTTCTAATTGTTGTCGAGTTGGTTAATTTGTTTATAAATTTATTTATAGTTTAAATAGAAGGCTAAGTTCTTCGAAATAATATCTAGAAGCGGTTTATTTTTTCGAACGACAACTTCCATGTAATTAATACGTTTCTTCAAATACACACAAAATAATAAGTTACTGTCAGCATATTTTATTTGAGATATTGCTTGTCAACACAGAGGCGAAATAGGCGCACGCTTGGGGCCTCAAAAAAAAAAAAACAAAGAAAACAAGATTTTCTTTTTGTATAAAATAACAATACTTAACGATAAAAAATACCTTAGATTCAATCGTTACTTGATATAAATTAATATGTTAAAAATAAGTACAATTTAAATTATTTTATTGACACGTAAGAACTTTATTTTATAAGTAACTGTAAAATAAAGTTTGAAGTGAAATATAGTGATGAGCAAAATTGGTCTTGGTCTTGCAGTCTTGGTCTTGGTCTTGCGAAAAAGCAAGACCAAGACCAAGACCGAATGAACAAGAACTAGACCGAATATGCAAGACCAAGACCAACTACACTAGACTACACTAAAAATTCTTACTTCAGATATAATGAGCAAAAGGAGCAAAATGACCAAGACCAAGACTTGATACGCAAGATCAAGACCAGACATATTTGAGCAAGACCAAGACTGAATCAGCAAGACCAAGACCAAGACTGTCTAAGTCTTGGTCTTGCTTTGCTCATCACTAGTGAAATAGTAGTGTAGCAACCGAGCCAGTTGAACGATTATGTTATACGCTCTGTATTACAGTATAAAAGTACGGCTGGAGTAAAATAATAGTAATTAATTTATTAAAATTAATTGATTATTTAATTATTCTAATTATTATTTGCCAGAATTCATGTCACAACAGCACACAATCTGTGAAAGCTACGGACGGACGGATATATCGTAGACTTAGTAAAAAGAATAGGAAGATTGTAAATGTGATGCGCACTTGTTCATATATAATATGGTTTCTGTCTTTTTGAATCTAACTGACAAAAGTCATAATATCTTGTTTTCACATACAAAAATATGATAAAATAACGACACAAACTCGTTCTATTAAATGCAGACACACGTACAGGTTTCGTCACATAAGAATTTTAATATTGTACTAGCCTTTACCCGACAAAACTCGCTAGACAACGAAATTACATGATTTACTTTATAAATTTTTGATGTGAAACATCTTATGTCGGGCTGTGAACAGCCGCGTGAGGGGAAATATGCAACGGAATATAAGCAACGGAATACAAGCAACGGAATATAAGCAACGGAATACAATGCAACGAAATAGCAATGCAACGAAATGTTCTCCTTCGCTGCTGTTCTCCCCACCACTGCGGCACTTATATTGTACTGGATAAATAATACATAAATTAATTGTGCGGGTATATTAAGTTATACATATATCAGTAACAACGGCTGTCTAGACAAGTTCATCCGTAGAGTAGTGGTACCACTTTAGCCTTCTATGCATGGGGACTTGGGTTCGGAAACTCATGGCATCGTGCAATTTTTGACGTTTTTTTTTCTAAATTCTACATGATATTTATTCATAAAATTTTTTATTTTTGTTATATTCTTTCTTTGACAATAATTATAATTTTTTGAAATTTCATGACACCAAAAATTAATTTTTTAGTTTTTTTAAAAAAACGAAAATTTGGGTAAATTAGGGTAAATTAGAGTAAATTAGGGCAAATTAGAGTAAATTAGGGTAAACTGGGGTAACTTAAGGCAAAGGGGGCTAAATAAGAGTAAATTAGGGTATTTAGGGAAAACTAGGGTAAATTCAAGAAATTAGGGTATACTAGGGTAAATTTGGGTAAACGAGAGAAAATTAGGGTAAATTGTGTTAAATTGTAAATTCTTATCTCTCGAACTACTGAACCGATTCTAAAAATTCTTTCACTTATTATCTTCCCACGGAATGTCTCGCGGCGTTGTAATAAATCATAAATTATTATATCTGGAACTATTGAACCGATTTAAAGTGAATATATATAAGTGATATAGGCTAGATTTTATTTTGATCAAGTTCAATAAATAAAAGATTCAAGCTATAAAAATGTTTCACATCTGCCAGGCGTCCCGCGACAGCTCACATTTTTTAGTGTTTTCCCTGTAAAAAAACGTTACGCACTACAGGCGAACTTTAAAAGACCCCTAGAAATGTTTATGTGGACCACACTGTACCTACATCTGTGATGTAAAAAATAACGTACTCGACATTTTTCCACTTGTGCCTATCTTAAGCGTATATCTAATTCTATATGAATAAAAACGCAATCTGAATTTTAATTTTTTATTCTTCTAGAGAAAAAAAGGGTAACAATATTATAACTATTAACGAGCGTAATAATTTACTATACACCCATTTTTGACCAAATTCGAAACCATGCTTATATAATCGGTTTAAATATTTTTGAAGTGAAAACTTCTTTAGGCGCACTTTGCGTTCTTTCTGAATAGTGAACGAAAGTGAACCATCACGTTCGGGTCGGTGACGCCGAATCGGGTTTACTCGGCTCCACTCGACATCAAGCGCGCTCGGGTCAGTGATCACGTTTACTGTCTAACAGTGCATCGTTTCAAGAATTACGTTTTTATTATTACGTATTACTTACTTATAATCATAAAATAATATTATGATATTATGTACCTATGTTTTGCATATAATCAAGTTTTCACTTCTGTCGTGTGGTCATAACTCATAAGTGAATTAAAACAACGTTTTAATTAATTTTTTTATTTTGTAGTGGGTATGGGAAAAAAATATAAAACACTTTGATTTTCTTGTCGAAACAAAAACGGTTTGGAAAATCTTCAACAAAAAATAACTTGAAGAATGCCATAGACACTTATAGTCAACACTTTTAAGTACCCACAATAAATGGAATAACAAGTCTGTACTAAAATTTTTATTGGCTATAAAATTATAGAAACTACGCGAGCTAATATGACATGTAAAAATCCAATACAAATCGCTAAATTAAAAAACTACGAGTGGTTTATTAATAAACATGGATAATATTAGAACTAAATTAATGTTTTTTTCCTTATCTTTTAAATTGTCGGAGTTCCGACGATCATTATGCAAATTTTACGATTATAAAAACCAAGAAAAATGCAAATATGGAAGGTACAAGTCATGTCAGAAACTATCAAAAACAAAAAAAAGGGGTTACAAGAAAGGATTTACATATAGGTATAAAAAAGTAAATTTTATTGTTAAAGAATTAAATGATAGTAGGTATTATGAATTCAATCGGATGCAATAAAGACAGGTAAATAGAATGCATTTAAATATACATAACGACGAGTTACGAAGTATTCTCTGTCTCAACTACATCAAAACTGAAAATGTTTATTTTTTATCATCCGCCTTTCTTAAAACCTTGATCGCTTAAAAATTGGATTGCTCAACGAATGTACGACTTTTCATATTATTAACTTCCCATTGGAATTAACAATGAAAGATAAACAATCAATATGATTTTAATTTCCCTAGACCGTAACTAAATACATAAGAATATCAGACGACATTATCGCCATGATATTGAAGGCTATATAGGAAAAATGTAAATGCACCGCCGGGATTCGAACCCAGAACTCCCGATTTCACGTCAGGAAAGTTTCCACTTACTACACAGTGCCCGACAGCGAACATTTAATCTTTCCTATATATAGCACGATGTACCGCAAATCCAGTAACTGCGAGAGCTATTAATTTTATAACAACATTACAATGAATACTGCCTTTCTCAAATAGCTGGGACTGCCTAACTTATAGTCAATTTTGACTATTCCTATTGGAAGTTGTTGTAATGGGTCCAATTTTGCGAATGACAAATCTTATAAAATTGAATAGCGCGCGCTTCTCCTTACTTCCTGTTACACATTTCCGTCGCATTCACGAAATTAGCCCCACCAAATGTCGCAAACCGAGAGCTAAGATGTTACATATCAAAAATTTAAGTTGTAGTTCATAGATTGCGAAGTAAATTTAAAGTAGTTCGAAATCGAACCAGCGATAATGTGGGCAAGTGAAGCAAGCATTGAAAGAATAAAGTATGCTAGGAACTTTATGCCCTTCTTAAAACCGAAAGGCCAAGAGACCACACAACACACCTATTGTGTTCCTGAATCCATTGAAATAAATTACTATTTCGAGGACCATTTTGTCAATAAACAACTAACATTAAAGAGGGCACGTAGATAAATAAAATACACCGTTTCCTTTTTTATTTCGGTCAAGAGTTACTTTTTTACACATTCAATTGCCTGTGCAGTAGAGAAACTCGTAAACTACCTGCTGCAGACAGATATTCCATTTATTGCTAAGCTGGTTTATTCGCAGTAAAAATAAACAGTAAGAGTCGTCACAATAATTGCACGGAAATGTCGCACAAAATAAAGTGGTAGTTTCAACAAAATCAAATCTTTTTTTGTTTAATTAACTTTTTGGAACCTGGATCCGTTAGATTAAAAAGCATTATATAAGTAAGTCACACGGCATAATTCCTAGGAAAAAATTCGACTGATGACCAGTCCTATACTTCCCACTTAGTAAATATTTGCAAAAAATAAACACTCTTTTTTTATTCTTTGAAAAAAAGCATGGCACCATTTTTTGTTTGGTGATCTACTGATGGCTAGTATATAGCAAAAATCATGGCTACCTTGATTTATGTACAATTTTCTTTATTTAGTAAAATATTTTTTTTCTCGAAAACTATACATTTTAGAGAAAAAAAATAATTACATTTTTTTCATATTATAACATCTAGAATTCATTTATATTTTTTTTTACCTATGTTAATACGTGACATTGAGAACGTTTTTTTTAATATCTCAGGATCCACTGAACCGATTTGACTCAAAATCTAATCAGATCAAAGTTAAAGGCTGATAAATACAATAGAACAATCGGCATGGCCGTATGTTGCTCCGTTTTTACGATATCGAAGGCGAAAAATTGACCACACACACACACACATACACACATCATCAGTCAGAAAATGATCTTAAACGATTGCTAGGGTCTCAAAACGTAAAAATCTGTTAAAATCTCGAAATATTTGTTTCGGACTAAATCCATTACTTCCGTACCATAGTAGAGGTGAGAAGTAAAAAAAATGTAATAAAATCTTAGCGTAACAATTCGATTATATTATGAATGAAATCATCTTGTTATAATTTGAATATCTGAATGAATAAACGGCAGATTACAAAAAATATAAGTCTATAATGGTTTTCCATATATCTACCTAGAGCTGGTGTTGGCGTTCCTTTGTAGAAACCTGCTGTAAGTAATATCATTAAGCAACCACATAATAGAAACTGGCTACCCTTAACACTAATTAACGTCCATAATTAGATTTGACTGTGTTTATTGTAAAATATCATATAACATAATAACCTCGCATAATGCAGGCAGAAATGTTCCTTCTGAGTCCATTGAAAATTTGCCGACACCACGAGCTAACAAGAAATATACCGTGTGTTTTGTCGATTTCTGACCACGGAATAAACCGCATTCGTGTTAGAATTTTTAGATAAATATATTGTACCCCTCAGGAGAAACATTGGAATGTTGGATAATACTGAAGATGCTTATATTTTAGCGAAACTTTTATTTTCTTTATAGAATTTCGATTACTTTTAATATTGTAATATATTCTGACAAAAGTTTTTCAAAATTTTGAAAAAAACTTAATAAATGTTGACTGTCCATCCAACACAACTTAACTGGAATGCAGATTGCATTTAAATGTTTTTTGGGAACTGGCGCTTCCAGGAACCCGAGTTCGTACCAGTCGGTTTGTGTATGCCAGTTAGCAGATTCTAATATAATAACCTCAGCTGTTGAGCGTCTATAATCCTGTTACACTGTAAAAAATGGATGTAAAAATACTTTGGAAGTTAAGGTAGAATTCGCTCGATTTTCTAAGTGATTTTACATTATTATTTATTTTTACACAGAAAACTTCATAAAAACTTGGACTTTTACTGTGAAGTTAAACAAATTTGTGATTTTTACATAAAGCAAATTAAAATTACATAATTTTGTGTAATATTCCAATAAAGTGCGTAAAAATTACAAAATAAAATGTATAGTTACATATATAAAATGGATGAATAAAAAACAAATTATTGTAAAATTAGTAACCACGCATGCGCAATGTGTTTTTATGGAATCTACGCGATGTGACGATACCTGTTTGCGACGCCATTGTCTCTTTGTGTGCCTATTACCAGATTAATCGCTGGCTACAAATGGACCATCGATAATGTAATTGGCCTTCTCATTTCTTATAGTGTACTCTCTAATGATGCTATATAAGCAAATGTGAGACTACCCCAGTAGGGATGTTATTTTTTACACCTTCGTTGTAATGCCTTTAGCTTTACACATCCTGTATACCTAGATGTAATAATATAATGGTGTGCATAAACGGAATTAGATTTCGTGCCTGGAGGAGGCTGTGGTAAGCCAGACCTTGCATCAATGCAGTTGTCGGTGTAACGTGGTGTTATTATAATGCACCCCTGACGAGACGAGAAACAAAGCCGGCTATACAATGGGGTTGCATTTCATCAAAAAAAATAATAATTTTAGAATGATAGGATATATCCAATGATAGGACAATGATTCATGAATTAATTAATTATAGATTATAGACGCGTCGACAACTCAGCGTCTTCAACACAACAAATAATCCATTTGTGTATTAGAATCCGCCAGCCGGCATACACAAACCTTTTGGTACGAGCTCCGGTCCCTGGGAGCGCTAATTCTCAAAGAACATTGGAATGCAATTTGTGATAGCAACCACATTCCAATATCCCCTCTGGGGGGATGATTCTTGAAGTTCAAATGTTAATCAACATATAAACCCAAGAATTTAATAATATTCGGTAAGTTTGCGATGTCTTAGGATGTTAAAGCGAGATAAATCAACAAAATGAAGTGTAAATCTTCCTTAAAAGGCACAGTAGCCCAAAGTATCAATTACTTCTATAGTGTTTCATTCGTATAGTCAAACACGTTTTTTGTTGTCTACTTTTTTTTGTTACGTGTGCACTTCTCCTTGTGTTAATCTTATTTATTTGGAGTCGCTTTTCTGAATGCAATTTAACAACAAAAGCTGTGGACGTAATCCCGGACTCCGGTGTTTATAATGTTTTGTTCCGGATTAAGATAATAGGTAAAAGAACTGTGGATTGCTTTTGCGCAATTACAAATTATTTCTATAATTCAATGACGCAAATCTTGCGCCGGAGTGAGCGGTCAAAATATGCTAAATTGAGTTTTTTTTTGAAAATATTTTAGTGGGCTTATAGAAAACGCGACACTAAAATACAAAAATAAAAAAAGTACGCATAACTTTGTGTATTTATTTCACTGTTTGGAAAATATCTCAGATCTTTTTCAAATTCAGGGTGCTTATTGAAAACGACACGCTGAATTCAATGGGTTTACGAAATTGGCAAACTTTGGGGTGTTTTTTGCAGTTTTTTTCAAAAATATTCCAAACAACATTTTTGCTATTTTTTCAAATATTTTTGAATTACTTTATTTTGTCAAATTATATATAAATTATAAATACTCTTGACTTGTCAGACACAAATAATAAAAAAAAATATAGTACCTACATTATTTAGGCATTTAAAAATTCAGGTTTTATTATGATTTACGAAATGCGTTTTACATTTTAAATAGTGTGACATTTTCGTGTCCAAAAGTTTTTATGATAAGTGATTTAAATTTAATAAAACACGGCGTTTTAATTTATTTACACTTAAGAACTTCATTTTATAACAGTTGTTTCGCATTAACAACACAGTGGCTTCAGATTTTAAATTCTTCGCCACTGGGTTTGACGAAACTATTTTGTTAGAAAATAAAGTTCTTAATCGGCAAATAAATAAAACGTTGTTTTTTTAAGTTTACAATGTATTTTTGATTTAGTATATGAAAATCACTAAATTATTAACAAATATATTTGAGGAGCGCATCAGATCCACTTTTTTGTAGTCCCCTAGCTATGTTACAGGCTTTTATGATAATGAAAAATATTACTTTTGCTTTTTTTAAACAATCTATTCTACTTCGTTTCAGAACGTTCCAGTAGGGGCGCTAGGGTTTTCTGCTAGGATGGGCCAGTGCTGGGCATGGTGATCTGAAGGTGGGCCAATAACATTTATTTCCAAAATGTCAGTGCTCGATAAAATTTTAATCCAGGTTACTTGCTATAGAATTTACAAGAAAAGTTGTTGGAATTTCGAGGATTAAAAACGTATTAAAAAATAACCTATAGAGATTAGGGATTATGCCAGGGTGGGCCAAGACGGTTTAAGGTGGGCCATGGTCCACCCGGCCAACCTTCTGGCGCCGCCACTGTGCCTTTATGATAATAAAAAATATTACTTTTGCTTTTTTTAAACAATATCTATTCTACTTGTTTCAGAACGTTCAATGCGCAACAGAATGAAGTACATGCCACTTGGTAAGTGTTCTAGATATTATATTAATTATTTAATGTATGAATAATTTATGCCATCAATTATTAAAAATGATTTATAGCTAGTAGAAGTTACTAACCAATGGCAGAACATCTGTTAGCGTGTTCACTTGTTTTATGACATTCTCGTGTCGCAATTACGTCATCGTATCAATTACATCGTTTTTTTAAGGTTTGAAATACAGTTTTTTCGAGCCGATTTTTTCTTAAAGATTTTTAGACAGATAATTTATAATTTTATTAAGTGTTTTCATATCACGGAAATGAAATATTTTTACGTTTAATTAAAAGGTCAATCGCTATTTTTTTAATTTAAATATATTTATGCCATATCCACTATAAAATAGCTGCTTTACATGCGCGTAGTGACTTTTGACAGGCTGGTGTGCGGGAACGTATCTTTCCGACACTAGTGCGGGAAAACAAACCGTTTCCATAGTGATTTATGTTTATTCGCTCTGATCCGCACGCTATTACCTACTGACAGCTATACTATCGACCTACTATAGAAGTGAATAAATGCTTAAGTTAGCATTACTGTTAGGAACATCCATCGAATGATGTAACGTTACAATACTAGACAAGCCGTGAGGTGGGTCGTTTATTAGGACTAAAGTGCGACCCTTGAGGTCCACACGACGAACTTCCCAGTTTGATAAATATTTAATAATAATAATTAAATTAGATATTACACAGAAAAGTAATCATTTTAATCATCAAAACATCAATAATTAAAAAAAAAAAAAAAAAAAAAAAACGGCTGAACCGATTTTTATAAAATTTATGTCGAATCAAAATGACGTTAACACGCCTCGATTGACACCCTTACGAAGTCGATATAATTTTTTATTCGCGAGATATTGTGTAAAATCTACTTTTTTGGAGGTTATTTGGTTAAGAAAAAAGAACGGCTGAACCGATTTTAAAAAAATTCCTTTCAGATCATATATACGTTAATACGCGTCGATTGGCACCCCAACGTAGTCGATATCATTTTTCGTTCTCGAGATTTCGTCTTAGAAAGAAATTGACACATACATACGTACGTACGTACGTACGTACGTACGTACGTATGTATGTGTCAATTTCTTTCTAAGACGTACGTACGTACGTACATACGTACACACACACACACAGACATCTTTCTAAAAGTAGTGTAAAAATAGTGTAGTGACCTTGAAACATAAAAATTTTTTTTCCTTTTTAATTTCGATTTTCGGACCCATTACAATAACTTCCAATGGGAAGTTAAAAAATTCATTTTAAAGGTATGTCACCGTCGGGACTCAAACCCGAAGCTTCCACTATCATTTACTCAACGGTGAAACTATTAAATAATCAATATCTAGTGTTGCATTGTAGTTACGTCATTGCGCGATGGGTATTCCTAACTGTAATGCTACCTTCATTTTTTTGTATTTAATAAATTGCGAATACTTTGATCGTGTGAACGGCTTATAGGATACCGCATGTGGTTTGCTCTTCCGCCGCCATCCTCTACACGACGCCCTGCCCGACGCCGTTTACTTGTTACTGTTGTGATGATAAGCCAGTAGATTTGGCTTATATAGCTTTACGTCCGATTGCTACCTGACGCCAAGCCCGATTGCTAATTGGGGCTTAAGATGTCGCCGTTGGTTTGCTCTTCCGCCGCCATCTTCTACACGACGCCCTGCCCGACGCCATTAATTTTTAAAGACTTGTTTACAGCGACTGTTGCGACTCTTGGATTAATGTGTTTCAATGAACGAATTAATAATAATAATATTGTAAATTATAGACGCTGAACAACAGAGGTCATAAACGTCTTTTAGTGTAGGTATATAGTACATGAAACTGCTAGTCATCATGCGCTTAATATATAGCTTGGGTATAAATTTCTTGTAGACTCACAAACTACGGTGATTCTTTATTGCCTAGTGCATGTTTACAGTTGGACGAGTGTTTCGCTAAGCTCCGTGTGAAGACGGGGAGGCCCTCTCATCGTATTGTGCGAACTAAAACACAGGTAGGCCGTAGAAAATAAAAGGATGTCCGACGGGTCATCGGATCTATTTCTGACATATTCATGTACGGGCCGTTTATTATGCGGACAAGGGATGGGTTTATTTACATTTATAAAGACGCTTATGACCTTTGTTGTCGAACGTCTATAATCTACAATAACTAACGAACTAATTTATTTACATAACAATGGAATCTGCTGTCAGTTGAAACTTAATTTTATTTACATTTAAAAACATGATTTTTGCTATCAGAAAATACCCGCGAGATTAAGAATATCCGTGCCGTTGTTTATATATGGCGTTTCCGTGACGGTCGTTTATTACAAGCCCTCAGTTCTCATATTTTAATTCGAGAACTGGTGAAAGTATGAATTGTGTTTTTAAATTAGATATTAAAAAAATATGAACTGGTTACTTGACTCGGATAAACCTGGCGATTGGTGGATGTAGATTTTGTTTGGTTCCTTGTTTTATGTAGTGGTTAATTTACAATATTTTCAATAGGTACCTTTTGAGATAATTTGATTCCTTCAGGCCAACTAGACGTAGACCAGTCAATCGCTTAATGAGGAATTGAAGATTTTAATTTTGACTTATTTTGAGTAACTTATAACTACACTACCGAGAGATACAACTTTATTTTATTTATACATGTGTATAGTTATTTTTGAAAAACTTAAAAAACACGTTGTGATTTCCATTTAAAAAAATGTGTTTTACTTCTTAAAAACTCACGAATGGAAAAAATAAGTGAGAATACAAAAAAAATCTACACAAAATATAGAACAAACTAATCTCAAAAACGTCAAAAAAGAGATTTCTGCGGTTTCATGTAAATATATTTTTTTTTTCAATTTTCAAATTCTTTCTCCCATCCTTAACCAAGCACTATCACCAAACTCAAAAATGTCAAAAAAAATACATTCCTTCTGTTTTCATTAAAAAACAACTTAAGAAATCGACATTTTAAAAAGGTTTTTTTTTAAATTTGTCACATCCTTGACCGAGCACTAAACTCAAAAAACGTCAAAAAAAATACATTCTATTTTCATTAAAAAACAACTTCAGAAATCGGCATTTCAAAAAGTTTTTTTTTTTCAAATTTGTCCCATCCTTGACGGAGCACTAATATGTGGCCAAGTGTTTGTATTAATGTGTGTAAAGAGTGGATTAACTATGTTGACATTCAGTCTGACCCCATGAATTATAATAAACACACTAGTTTTGTATAAAGCGAACAAAACTTACTTGGCTACTGAGAATTATACAACATTTATAAGCATGGTTACGCTTATATTATTATGTGGACACATCGGGTAACATAACGCTTATTTATTGCGCTGACCGCTTGAAAATACCAACATGTATGCTAACAAAGCTGACCGTAGTACTTGGAAAAGAATTTGAAGAAGCAATCGAGTGCTCGTTAAATTATTTCTTTTCACAATCCGACGACTTTTCGTAGAATTTTTTTTAACATATCACGAAACATTAAATGTCTCCAAAAAGTAGTATGAACTGGGTCCAGATAGCCCTGAGAATTGGTGAGAATTTCAAGAAGCAATCTAGGGCTCTTTATTTCTTTTCACAATCAGATGGCTTTTCGTAGAATTTTTTTAATGTCACAAAAATTAAATGTCTTCAAAAAGTAGTATGAACTAGGCCCAGATAGTCCTGAGAATTGGTGAGAATTTCAAGAAGCAATCTAAGGGCTCTTTATTTCTTAAGGCCAAGTTCTCGTCAGGACTGTGTTATTATGCCAAAAAAAAAACTGAAATGTAGAAAATATGCCAAGTTCCTTGCCTACACGTTATCAGCAGTAAATTGATAAATTTCCAGATCAAACTTGGCAAGTTTTCAAGGGTCTCAGTATTGCTCAGTCTTCAATGAAAACTTGCCAAGTTTGATCTGGAAATTTATCAATTTACTGCTAATAACGTGTAGGCAAGGAACTTGGCATAATTTCTACATTTCAGTTATTTTTTTTTGCATAATAACACAGTCCTGACGTGAACTTGGCCTGTTTTTTTACATGTATGTCTTTGGTGGGATTAAATATTTCTTCAAAAATTCAAATACCCGGGAATTAATGGCGTACAATAATTCAGGTGTCGCAGAATTATGTCACAATAACGTGTACTAGGTCCAGTGTAACCGTGAGAATTGGTGGCATGTTTACATAATTAAAAAAAATATAGGTGTCTTCGTACAGCGTTTATGGTGTCATCTTGCGAAAGAAAATTATTTACGACTCAACAATGAGAAACAAAAAGAAAAAAAACAGGTGATAATTACCTTCTCTGCGCATGCCCATTTTGAGACATTTCTTGAGCCGGCAGTACTGGCACTGATTGCGATGGTGCTGGTCTATTGGACAGTTTCTTGAACCTCTACACGAATAAGTGAGGTTACGTCTGACGCTTCTTTTGAAGAACGATTTACAACCTGTAACAAAAAAAAATTCTTTTATTATTTTATTCCATACACAGCTCTCCGCCACGGCTTTTTCCCAGTAGGTTCTGTAATAAATAAATATTAGTAAAAAAAATTTTTAGAGACAAGCTGTTATTTAAATGCACAAAAAGGAAAAAATATTTTTTAATAATTTAGGTTAATAATTATAAAAGCGTGGGTCGTGAACTCTAGGATAGTTTATTAGTCACGACCCACGCTTTTATAATTATGAACCTAAATTTTTAAAAATTATTTTTTCCTTTTTAGTGCATTTAAATAAAAGCTTGTCTCTAAAAAGCTTTTTTTTAGTAATATGTATTTGATTTGTTCATTATAGTCTTTCAAAATTTTACCCCCCTTTGACACCCGTAGGAGTTGAATTTCGGAAAATCCTTTCTTAGTGGATGCTTACGTCAGAAAAGGAACCAACTGTCCAAATTTCAAGTTTCTAGCTTCAGCGATTTGGCCTGGGCGTTGATTAGTCAAAAAAACCTACATCCCCGTTTGAACCCCTTAGGGGTTGAATTTATTTCTAAAAATGATTTATTCATGTATTGTCATTGGGAATACATATGTGTACAAAATTTCAAATCGATCGGATACGTGGAAGTATTTCAAAATTGACTTGCAAGATTTGACCTAAACAAACACACAAACAATTAAACAAACACACAAACAAACTAACATACATGTTAAATAAAAGCTTGTAAAAATGTTGTCTTGTGGCTACTTTTTTTGTATTTTTTTATTTATTGTAGATTATAGACTGCTTCGACAACTTATAGGTCATACATTAAATAACAATTCTCTAAATGACATCACAAAAAATCCATGAGCGGAGGTGGGATTCGAACCCACGACAATGTGATTCAAAGGCCCCTACGCTAACCGTTACACCACACTGTCCTCACTTTTTTTGTACCATACTCAGTATTTCCACACCAAAGGTTTCATCCTGGTTCCCGGTTTTTGAAGATTAGAATATTTATGTTACCCTGGATCCCCGGCTTGCTTTTCATTTTCGCTCATTGCTTATCCCCTATTTGTCGTAACGTAATAACACATAGCCTAAGTCACTTGGGAAGAAGTAGGCTTTTAAATAAACTTTTTGAAACCTGATTATAGTATATTTTGGTGTATTTTATTTTGAAAATAAATTTCAGTTTTAAAACGGGATTGTATTAGCTGGTAGAATGGACTGACAATACAATAAAATAAAAATCCAGTGTCAAATTTAATAAATGCAAATCCTTAATAGCCTTGTATCTGTAAGGTTGCGTCACCCCTCAAATAATAAAAAGGAGGGCACACATGTTAATATAAATAAAACTACAAAACTAAATCACCACTGTGATATTGTATTATTGTAAAACCTATTTTACACACATAACAATATTGCGTTCATATTTTAAAAATTGAATAAAAAAATTGGAGCGTTTAAAACAGTAATTTTCTTCTGAAAATGCATAATTATTGTTATAAACTAGCTAAAAGCATGGCTTTGTGGGAACTCGCGAAGCTTGTAATACAATTAAAGTATAAGTATATGTTAAAAAAATACATTATTTGTAAGACCTATACCTAATTTTTATTATCGTAATGGGGTTAAAAAAAAGTTTTTATGAATATAGAAAAATTGTTTTATTTATATATATAAGTATATATTTTTTTTATATAAAGATTGACAAATTAATTATTTAATAAATAAAAAAAGAGTTAAAGTAACAAATAATATGTTTTACTCTAAAGCAAAACATATTTTTTATTTATTAAATAATTAATTTTTCAATCTTTATATCAATTAAAAAATATATAAATAAAACAACACCTATAATAGGTAAGTGAAATGGGACATATTATGTTCATATACAATTTTTATGTATTGTAAACGATGATGTGAAGCAGGCTTTATGAATAATATGTACATAGAAACCTAGTACATTTCAAAACGGATTAGTACATATTATGTAAAAATATCTTGTTACTCGTCTGCACAGTTCACTTGTGCGCAAAGCAATAATACCTTGGCTTCGTACGACCTGACCTGTATTAATAGGTCACCTTATTATAACCTCACAAATGCACAACGTTCGAATCAGAACTACACATATGTAAAACGCCTCTAGTGACTTTTTTTGGAACCGAAGTTAATTTTCTGAGAAAAAGTTTCTGGAAAATCTAGCTAATGACCTCATTTGTCGAGCGTCATAATCTACAATCTATAATTACATAACGAATACCTGATTAGGTTTGCAGGAAATTTCAATTAGCGGTTTTTTTGTTTATAACAAAAAACTTTTAAAAAAATTCATAATGTGAACTCCTTTCGTCTCGCATATCTCAAGGACTAATTGCGATATCAACTCCGGACCAATTTCATTCGAACACCTGATAAGCTTTGCAAAAAATTTGCATCGGAGGTTTTTTTATAACAAAAAAACTACTGTAAAATGGTTAAGTTAACCTGTGTTGCAAATAGTTTCTCTACGGTAGACTGGTCTCTATAATCTCTAAGGAAACCCAATGGGAAGTTAGCAGTGTGATTTTATACCCACACATCAAGCCTCTTTTTTTAACTGTAAATACTAACTGCACGCTCCTGAAGGATACTACCCTAGTACTATTCCGGTTCAATATAGTGTTTCTATAATTGAATGCAGTATTACGTTACACTTTTTTACGACGAAACAGTTGATGTGAATTTAAATATCCACAACGAAAACTTTTATAATTATTTATTGAACGCGTACGTAATATCTGGGGGTTCAAGGCAATGTAACGTATGCCTTATATGCCTTCAGACATATTCCATGTGTCCCCGGATCGGGTTGCCAATAGGAATTTTTTTTTAATTTTTAGCCGACTTTAAAAAAGGAGGGAGGTTCTCAAGTCGACGCGTATATTTTTTTTTATGTATGACCACGCATAACTTTTTACAGAGTAGTCCGATTTTGATGATTCTTGTTTTATTGGATAGGATATACCTCGAAGTTGGTCCTACATAAATTTTACTTAAATCGGTTCAGAAGTTCGGCTGATTTTAATAAAAATGAGTAACGGCGTGTGATTCCTTTAAGGTAATTAATATCACTTTTTGACACATCACACAGCGTATACAGCAAATACAGGCCGGTATACATGCATGGAAAGTAGCTATTTTGTAGTAGGTATGGCAAAAAATACTTAAATCAACATAACATTTAAATTTATAAATATTATTTATCGTAAAAATTACCTGCAAGAACATTTTTTATTTGGTATACTTCCACCACAAAAACGGGAATTTGTGGTGGGCGTAGCGGGTCGATTCAACAACTTAAGGCTGTAGAATCACAAAATTAACTTTAAAAGTTCTTCATGGCATAAAAATGTAGTAAGTTGAGAAATAGAATTGTAAAAAAAAATATTTTCTCTTTCACCCTGTCAATACTAAATATTTTAAACGCATGCGTTGTAAAGAAACCTTACAAGAAACTAAAAGCTGTAAAAATGTGGTAAACGCCTTCTTAAATTGTTCATTGAAAATATTATTTTTTACCACACCCACTATAAAATAGCTACTTTACATGCGTGTATGTATGGATGATGGAATGGGTCGCAGTAGGTCCCCGATTCGAACCCGGGAGGCGCCATTAATTTTAGTTTGTTTTTTAAACTAGGTATTCAATATCCCACTTGATATTTATATTTTTTTTCTATTTTGATTATATTTTCTCTATTTATTTTTTTATTTTAGTATTTTACTCTCATAGTGTTAAACTTTGCGTGGTGTGCTTTTAGCTTTGCAGAAATTAAACCACGTAAGTATACAAAATTATATAATATACTTTCGGCGATTTCGGGTTAAAAGCGTTTAGGGTTATGGCAATCAAGTTTTAGTTGGACCGTGGTTTCATAAAATCGTTTCCTAGTTGAAGCGAAAACTTCCTTAGACCCGCTTTGCCTGAGTAGTGAACGAAAGTGAACCGTCACGCTTCGGGTCGGTGACGCTGAATCGGATTTATTCGGCTCAAACACGAAAACTTATTTGTAGTATGCTGGTAATAAGTTTTTTGTAGTTCATAAGTGCTCATCGATGACACTAAAACTTAATTGAAAAGGTTTTTGTAGTATGCTGGTAATAAGTTATTTGTAGTTCATAGGTGCGCTAATAGATGACCCTAGCAATCGTTTACGATCATGATCATTTTCTGACTGGTGTCTGTACCTATATGTGTGTGTGTGTGTGTATGTGGTCAATTTTTCGCCTTCGATATCGTAAAAACGGTACAACATACGGCCATGCCGATTGTTCCATTGTGTTTATCAGCCTTTAACTTAGATCTGATTAGATTTTGAGTCAAATCGGTTCAGTAGATCCTGAGATATTTAAAAAAAACGTTCTCAATGTCACGTATTAACATAGGTCAAAAAAAATATAAATGAATTCTAGATGTTATAATATGAAAAAAATGTAAATATTTTTTTCTCTAAAATGTACAGTTTTCGAGAAAAAAAATATTTTACTAAAAAAGAATAAAAATTGTACGTAAATCAAAGCAACCATGATTTTTGCTATATTTATCTAACCATCAGTAAATCACTAAATAAAAATTCGACTGATGACCAGTCCTATACTTCCCACCTAGTAAATATATTTTGCAAAAAATAAACACTCTTTTTTTTTATTCTTTGACTAGTGTCATGGAACAGTTCATGACAACAGATAATATTCTTTATCTAAGGTTGCCAATGCTAATTTATATTCATACTCTATGGTTGCGCGCTCGTTTTAATTCCGGT
Source organism: Mongoloraphidia duomilia (assembly GCA_039654895.1). NCBI lineage: Eukaryota > Metazoa > Arthropoda > Insecta > Raphidioptera > Raphidiidae > Mongoloraphidia > Mongoloraphidia duomilia. The sequence goes on from CM077523.1 coordinate 13,185,544, forward strand.
GCGACGTAATTCATTATCATTGCCAAGTGCCTCTTGTGATCGGCTTGATGTCGATTCTTTCTAGTTTGCTTGAACCGCGGCTCGCAGCCAGTATCGCCGAGACGGAATCACATATCTCGGGACGAGCTGGGGTTTTATGGATAATTATCGCCCATCGGAGTCCCCCAGAGCTTTAATTATCTTCAATTAATCAAAAACAGCTAAGTAGATATTTGTAAATAATTTAGAACTAATATAAGTGATGAATGAATGTTGCGTGAAAATTATAAGCATGAGTGTATAACATGGCCGTCTGCCATTTTAGAATAAAAATTTCATAAAGGTAAAATAAATGATTAATGCTGTCAGCAGCGTCATTTACGATATTACGTTTAATTACAGATAAAATTTAATATATAAAATTTAATATTTTAATATAACCTGTTGATCAGTGTTGTATTTTAAAAATACACCGACCACGTGTATGATAATAATTGTGGAATAAAATCTGGATATATTTTGCCAATCATATACAATCAATTCATGGCATAGTTGTATTTTAACAGAATTGAATTTAATATAAAATTAATCAAAGATATTTTGATTCGCACACGCGATTTGATAATCAAAATAATATGGCCTTAACAAACCAATGTATAGTAGAATGAAGTATCACCAATTTGGTATATCACCAATCTTTACAAATTGGTGGAATTTGTTAATGAATTAATTGAGATAAGATTATACTGTTCTTTTGATCGATAATTTTAACCTATAAGAATCATCTGTCTATTTTCTTATGTCACAGATGGGTTATTCTCACCTGTGTTTAACTAAGGTAATTTTTCATTATTATCAACTAATTTTGGTTTCTATTGTGATCTAGTGTGTTTATAAAGAGATAGCACTATTATTGATTAATTTTTCATGTAACTTTGGTTGCCTAATACACTGGGTCTACATATTAACTCTAATTATGCATCTTTATAATTGATAAAAATTGTTCAGTACCAATCTAAGATTTTGATACAGATAGAGATTTGTAAATTATAATGCTCTTCAGCGGTTTTCAACTTTTTAATGTGTTGAGTTAAGCAGTATGTCTGCTTAACTGATTTAAATTGTTATTGCAGTAACGTTTGTGATTTGTAAAATTCTTGTTAAATTTATAGCAAGTTAATATATTATGATTGTTAAAGATACATAAAATTGTTTTTTTTCATGTATGAATGAATTAATTGATGAGAACCTTTGGATCTGAATAAGTTTAGTGAAGATTGTTCGAATCAATCTAAGACATTTTTGTTCAACTAAGCATCTCTCACTGTTAATATTAGAACAGTGAACTTCGTTAAAATAAGTATAACCTTTTGTAGAAAACATATTTCACTTTGTCTCGATAACAAGGACCCTCAATTGAAGTTCCACCCATTTCTTTCAACACTTTGGACGAGTAAACATCCAAAGATAAATTAATGTGGGGAACCCAACCCTACCTTTATGCTGATAAAACTCGAACATCCAAATTCAGTTATAATTTGTAATTGTCGACAGCATAAAAATTATTCCACCACACTAGGCCCAAATAACCTTAGCTGTTGGTGGTCTTTAAAACACAATTTAATTTTTATTCTTTGAAAAAAGCATGGCCCTCTATTTTGTTTGGTGATCTACTGATGGCTAACTTAATATAGCAAAAATCATGGTTACCTTGATTTACGTACAATTTTTATTTTTTTTAGTAAAATATTTTTTTTCTCGAAAACTATACATTTTAGAGAAAAAAAATATTTACATTTTTTTCATATTATAACATCTAGAATTCATTTATATTTTTTTTTACCTATGTTAATACGTGACATTGAGGACGTTTTTTTGAATATCTTAGGATCCACTGAACCGATTTGACTCAAAATCTAATCAGATCTAAGTTAAAGGCTGATAAACACAATAGAACAATCGGCATGCCCGTATGTTGTTCCGTTCTTAAGATATCGAAGGCGAAAAATCGACCACATACACACATACACACACACACACATACACACGATATCGAAGGCGAAAAATTGACCACACACACACACACATACACACATCATCAGTCAGAAAATGATCTTAAACGATTGCTAGGGTCTCAAAACGTGAAAATCTGTTAAAATCTCGAAATATTGTTTTCGGACTGAATCCATTACTTCCCTACCATAGTAGAGGTGGGAAGTAAAAAAGAGGGCCATGCTTTTTTTCAAAGAATAAAAAAAGAGTGTTTATTTTTTGCAAATATTTAGTAGGTGGGAAGTATAGGACCGGTCATCAGTCGATTTTTTTTATTTTAGGTGTATTTATTACGGTGTTATATTTATCTCTTGCGTAATGAGGTGACAAAATTAATTACCAATTATCACAAATTGGAAAGGTTATACTCGATGTGAGATAATTTCCAATATAATTAAAAGAATGTATAAATTGTATCTACATAATGGTTGGCTTATTAAAAAGTTCCACGTTGCACAAATATAATAGTAACCGACATAATAATTAAATCGTGTTATACAGCGTTGCCCGGAAAGTTTACAAGTTTCATTGGACAGGGGTTTCGAAAAGAATCAGTGCTTTTGCTTTTTTATCGAAGTTACAGTTTTATTTTCGATAGGATTCAGGGGTTAATTTTATAGCATATCCTAACTAATATTTTAAATGCGAAAGTGAGTTTGTTTGTTTGTCCGATTTCTCCGTAACTGCTTAACGGATTTCGTTCCGGTTTTCCCGATTAGATAGATTGATTTAAGAGGAAGGTTTAGATGTATAATTGAAATGGGCCGGCCCAGCTTCGTCCGGGTGAAAATCGGGGGTAATCTCAGAAGACCGATTTCTCCGTAACTACTGAATAGATTTTCAATTATTTGCGAGAAAATTACTTACAGTATCTTATTTAGTTAACAATTAGATTAACAATCAATATTGTTATTACTTCCTATACTGTACAAATTCACTATTTTAGTGAAATTAACATAAGGACATCAGACGATATTAATCGACATAACATGCCCTTATTAATTATTGTAGAAAGGCCTTTCTACAATAATTAATAAGGGCATGTTATGTCGATTAATATCGTCTGATGTCCTTATGTTAATTTCACTAAAATAGTGAATTTGTACAGTATAGGAAGTAATAACAATATTGATTGTTAATCTAATTGTTAACTAAATAAGATACTGTAAGTAATTTTCTCGCAAATAATTGAAATTATTACTAGGCATATCCGGCCTATTTTGAGAAAAGCAACATTCATTGTAGTGTTGTTATAAAAATAAAAATAATATTAGCTCTCGCAGTTTGTGGACTTGCGGTGTATTTGTGCTATATATAAGAAAAGATTAAGTGTACGCCATGGGCACCGTGGAGTAACTGGAAAACTTGCCCGACGCGATATTGGGTGTTCCGGGTTCGATTCCCGGCGGTGCATTTAAATTTTTCTTATGTAGCCTTTCTACAATAATTAATAAGGGCATGTTATGTCGATTAATATCGTCTGATGTCCTTATGTTAATTTCACTAAAATAGTGAATTTGTACAGTATAGGAAGTAATAACAATATTGATTGTTAATCTAATTGTTAACTGAATAGATTTTGTTTCGGTTTTCACGATTTCAGAATTTTTTATTATTTCTATCAGAATTACTAGTAGGTACCGTGACTGTATTCTTTTTCCTTAACACTACTTCCGAAGTTCCGTTACGCTTTTTTCTTGCACTGCTCGATCGGAATTACGCGCCTAAAAAAGTTTCACTCCAAAAACTATCGGGTAAACCGTGTAGATTTGCCGTATATACCTTTACAGCAAGTCTTATAGCGTATTATATTATTATTATTCAAATTGTTTATCGCAGGAAATAGCAATAATTATATCTATGCATAATTTATAAATTCTAATCAACTTTATGTAGATATTTATGCACACAAAATACACATTAATACGTACCATAATTTGAAAACGGTTGATCAATTTTAAGAATTTTATTTCAGATTTCTAAAAATATTAACAGTTTATAACCGCGACTTCAAAAAAGAAAGAGGTTATCAATTCGACCTGTAGGCGTATACCGTGTGCTGATTTGCTTGGAATTTAACCCGTAAAATCAAACTTTCGCGATTTCCTGCCTCCCTAATTATTTTAGGAAAAATATCTTCAAATCATTAAACAAAATTAATTTAGCATGCTTTGTAACGGCAGAAATCTGATATGAAAATGTCAAAATTATCTCAAAAACAGATAGCGATAGCCATGGAACTTGAACAAAATGATAAGAAATTATTCTGACAGCTAAAACGTCAACATTTTGTTCAAGTTCCATGGCTATCGCTATCTGTTTTTGAGGTAATTTTGATATTTTTATTTCAAATTTCTGCCGTTACAAAGCATGCAAAATTAATATTATTAGGAGACTCCATTTTCCTCTTGCACTTGTTAATTATATAATTAAAAAGTAAAATTTTCTTGCCAAGGAAGAAAATTTTACTTTTTAATTATAAAATTAATATTGTTTAATGATTTAAATGCAGGATTTTATGTTCTAAAACTTTTATTTGAAGATATTTTTCCTAAAATAATTAGGGAAGCACTCGGGGAAGCAGGAAATCGCGAAAGTTTGATTTTACGGGTTAAATCCCTATTACACGCAAAGCAAATCAGCACTCGGTATACTTATGATACAAAAACAAAATGCAGTCCATAATTGAGTTTTTTTATTGTTAGAAAAAAATTTATAACAATGCGACACATAAAAGCTGTAAATCATAGACGTCTGTTGGCGACGGAAGTGTTTAAATAAAACAATTGTAATTACTCGCATAATTATGGTGGTACTTTCGTGCAGGTATGTTATTTAGCTACCTTTTCTTAAATGACAAAATTGGCATGTATAATACCTACTTAAGTACACTACAACCACGTTAATCCGAATAGTACGATTATACGAACCACAAAAATGTTTCAGTATTCTGCGGTTCGCATTTACGAATAGTTAATTTTACAATTTATTATTTAATCGAACAGCCGCCGCGATAGTGGAAGATTTGGGTTTGAGTCCCGACGGTGAGATATGTTTAAAATGAATTTTTCCAGTGTTGCATTGTAACGTTACATCATTAGATGGGCACTCCTAATACTAATGCTAACTTAATAATTTATTTGTAGTTCAAAAACCCTGAAAAAATATTTAGTCTATATGAATGCAGTGCAAAAAAAGAAATCCATATTGTAGCAAACCCCAAGATGTTACGCCACTGCCTCCAATAGAAACGACGAGAAAGAAAGGTGACAGTAGTAAATCGTGGAGTGGTATCGAAGACACGAGTACCTGCCGGAATGTTCTAGAGAACGCGAGAACGTACTAGGCTGGGCTGCGCGATCTATATAAGCGATGTACGAGTGAGTCAGAGAATCAGTCGACGGTGTCACGCAATGAAATAAATATTGATCAGTCAACGGGAATCAGTCAGTGGAGATTGTACTGTGATAGTGTTGAACAGCGAAATAAATCTGTTATAAATACAGTGACAGAAATAATTACAAATAAATAATCCTTGTTATTTGTTAAGTGTTATTTAAGGGGCTCATTTAGTTCAATAATTACCGTTTAAGTTTTTTTTTATTATTAGAATTGACTTTTCGTTGTTGCAATTATTGTATATAGTTAATTGTTACGAATTATTGTAAATAAATATTTATTTCGCCAAAACAGAAAACAGTTTTGTAACAATATTATGATTATAAAAAATGCATTGAAAGGAAAAAATTGTCGCGACCTCGTATACCTATCGAAACGAGAAAGACACCCTCGAAAACGTACCGAGACGAGAGTTGTAAAATTAGTCGTCTCGACATACAAGACGAGACAACGTCGAGACAAGAAAAGATCTCGGCTGTTCTCAAGCTCCAAAATCTGAATTCAGAGTTTCAGATATATAAATATATGAATTATTAATCTGAATTATACAGTAGGTAGTTGGAATTACCGCTACAACTCAACGGCGTACATCCATTAATGACAGTTAAAGTGTACTAATTAGTGTAAATAGAGATCTAATTACACAAGTTCAAAGTGTGAAAGCATCTTTACATGGGAAACAGAAGTTCGGGAAACAGCGATGGCACACACAATAATATAATGTGATTAAAACAAACAAGTATAACAGTGTTTCAAACACCTTGTCTCTTCAATGCTAGGTGTGATTAACAATTCTTAATGGGGTTGGTTAGCGAACTACTTGTTAACTTCCCATTGGAAGTTATTGTAATGGGTCCGAAAATCGAAAACAAAATGTATAACACATTTTTATGTTTCAAGGTCACTACCCTATTTTTGCACTATTTTTAGAAAGATGTCGCTGTGTGTGTGTGTACGTATGTACGTATGTGTCCATGTCTTTCTAAGACGAAATATCGAGAATGAAAAATGATATCGACTACGTTAGGGTGCCAATCGACGCGTATTAACGTAAATATGAGCTGAATGAAATTTTTTCAAAATCGATTCAGCCGTTCTTTTTTCTTAACCAAATAGACTCCAAAAAAGTAGATTTTACACAATATCTCGCGAATAAAAAATTATTTCGACTTCGTAAGGGTGTCAATCGAGGCGTGTTAACGTCATTTTGATCCGATATAAATTTTATAAAAATCGGTTCAGCCGTTTTTTTTTTTTAATTATTGTTAAAAATAAATAATAATTATGTTTCAATGATTAAAAATGATTACTTTTCTATGTAATATCTAATTTAATTATTATTATTAAATATTTATCAAACTGGGAAGTTCGTTGTGTGGACCTTAAGGGTTGCACTTTAGTCCTAATAAACGACCCACCTCACGGCTTGTTTTAATCTGTCATGAAACAAAGAAGATATAAGTCGCTTAAATCATCGAAATAACAAAATAAGGTATCTGGCTCACTCACATAAGCGCACGGTTGAAGTTATACTTCATACATTTACTTTTTTTTTCCACCTCTCAGCAATTTTAAGATTATTAAGTATTACAAGTATTATAATAAAATCCATGGATATCATAACACCTATACATATAAGTATCCAAAGCCTGCTTACATTATTACACTATTTTGAAACGTCAAAAATTAATTTCTAAATTATAAAATCTATAAGAAAACGAATATTTCCTGGATCGATTTTTTGCCCCAAAAGTCCTTTAAGTAAATTTAATTCAAATTGTTATTATAGTAAAACATCCAGTTTAGCCACCTGCTATCTCTTGTTTTAATGAATAGGTTTTTAAAGTGCTTTTTTTTCCTAATTAAATAATAAACTCGCTATGCATAACACCCGTTATTGTCAAAAAAAAAGATAAGAGCGCGGGTTAAAGCTAAAACTGGAACCGCCATGTCAAAAATATTATGTATTGTATTATGTTTTTTATTTGATGACAATAAATCTTTTTTATATATATATATTGTTAGAGCCATTTTATCCCTGTCAGCGTTTCAATAATAATTTTGAGAGGGCAGTATAGCCTAGTGGCTAGCGTGATTAATGCCGCAACCTCTGGACTGGACTGCCGTGGGTTCGAATCCCATGGATGTTTTGTGATGTTATTTAGTTTTAAGATAGTTGTTATTTAGTGTAATTGAAAGACGCTAATGACCTGAGATGTCAACGCGTCTATAATCTACAATAAATAAATAATTTTGAGTCGAGGTCATTCCAATTCACTACCCTCGCTAAAGGAGTATAACTTCAAAAATTAGGTAGGTATTTAGCCATCCCTTGAAGTGTAAACGAATAATTATAACATGGAACGCTCGTCGTAAACGTCTTAATTGTCAAATTAACGTTGATATAGCATGATAAGCAGCTGTAATGATGTACAACTACTATCTCACACAGATATTGTATACATAATGACTAAGTATCATCATCGCCTAACTAGTCAAAGTGCACAAATTGTTATAATTTATCACTCATAATTTTCTGTTTGCATAAGAATTGAAAGTAATCAAGAAATTTAGATATATACAGAAAATCTAATGATATTATAGTAGATTGTTTATCTAGTGGCGTAATGAGGTAGGTATATTACTGACGAGTAGTGACAGTATGTTAAAACGAGCGATTAAATGAGGTATAACAGTCATACAATATCATTACGCAGGAGAATGGTATTTTTTGCCATACCCATTATAAAATAGCTGCTTTTCACTTCATTTTAAGTATTTTCAAAAAATTTTGACAATTCATTTTGTGTCGCCGACTTCACTTCTATAGTAGGCCGAGAGTAGCTGTCAGTAGGTAATAGCGGGCGGATCAGGACGCATAAAGATATTTTCACTATGCACTGTAAGAAATGAGAATGCCGATTACACAGATTATCGATGGTCCATTTGTAGCCAGCGATTAATCTGGTAATAGGCACACAAAAAGACAATGGCGTCGCAAACAGGTATATCGCCTGCACTTCGCGTATATTCCATAAAAACACATTGTGCATGCGTGGTTACTAATTTTACATTAATTTGTTTTGTATTCATCCATTTTATATATGTAACTATACATTTTATTTTCTAATTTTTACACACTTTATTAAAATATTACACAAATTATGTAATTTTAATTTACTTTATGTAAAAATCACAAATTTGTTTAATTTTACAGTAAAAGTCCAAAGTTTTTATGAAGTTTTCTGTGTAAAAATAAATAATAATGCAAAATCACTTAGAAAATCGAGCGAATTCTACCTTAACTTTCAAAGCATTTTTACATCCATTTTTTATACAGTGTGGAAATAGTTTGCTTTCCCGCACACCAGTGGGGAAAAGATACGTTCCCGCACACCGGCCTGTCAAAAGCCAGTTTAATTGCATGTAAAGCGTTTATTTTATAGTGGGTATGGCAAAAAAATAAAACATATAGTTCAATCCTCTCTTATAGAAGAGACATACGCTTCGTCGTCTAAAGTAAAAATTTTATGTTAGCATTTTTATGATTTCTTTATTCATAAACATTAATCCTGCGTCTATATTATGTAGGTATGTAATGTAAGTACAATATAATATCTTGATTACCTGATGTACTGATTGCACTATAACACAACATGTGTACTACACTATACATGTGGTCCAAAAGGCAAAAGCGTTTATGTATGTTAATTTTTCGTAGATTTTAGGGTTCGATTATACTTCCGAATGGAATCCTATATTACTGAGCCTACGATTTCCGTCCGTCCGTCTGTCACAAGGTTCTATCTCACAAACGGTAAGAGATAGCTATAGTTAAATTTTTCACAGATTGTGTTGTTGTGGCATGAAAATCCTGGCAAATAACAATTAGATTTATTTTTTTTTATTGTAAATTATAGACGCGTCGACAACTTAGGTCATTAGCGTCTTGTTTACATCAAATAACAACTCACTTAAAACTAAATAACACCACAAAACATCAATGAGCGCAGGTGGGATTCGAACCCACGACAGTGTGATCCAAAGGCCGCTACGCTAACCGAATAATAATTATAGAATTAAATAATCAATTAATTTTATGAAATTAATAATGTTGTTACACGCTCAATGTACATTGTACAGTATAGCATTACGGCTGGAGTCGTATATGGCATATGCTATAGTGGCACTATGTAACAATATCGTTCGGCTAGCTCAGTTGGTAATGCGTTTAACTGAAGATCTAAAGGTCTCTGGTTCGATCCTGGGTTTCGGATCGCAATATTTTTGTTTTTTTATTCATCAAATATTCTGTTAAGGTAGTTGTCTTGTGATAATAACATCCAAAAGTTTCGTTCATAATACGCTGTAAAACAATAAATAAGTATAGTGTTAAATGTAAAAAAATTTTGTTAGAGATTGTACCTAAACTGTTGTTCACATAGTTACACATATTTCACTTAGTTTTCTCATAAATTGTTGAACTTTGCGTTATTATATCTCAACATACAAAAAGGTCAATAATTTTTGGATTTTCTTTTTTAAACTCAGTAAAAAAACATCAATGAACAGTTAGTTTTTTGAAAATTTCTGACTGTTACTTTTTTTTTAAATTAAAAAAATTGTCAAAAACACAACCTTTCCTCTGCTCTCCGTGTTAATTATCCGAACTTTAATTAAGTTTATCTCGAGTTAGAGATGGTCAATCAACAAATTTTACTGGTATTTGTATTATAGTATCCTTAATGAGTATACGAAAATTTAGAATTTTCTGTACGGAACAATTTTGAAACACTAAAAAGAACAAAATAAAATAGTAAAAAAAAAACTTTTTAATAACAAATCTGTTAATTTTTTACCCAAGTCCTTATTTTTATTACTGTACTAAACCCTCGCTGCGCGAATCCGGCTCGCACTTGGCCGGTTTTTTTCCGTATCTTCAGATTAATTATTTTTAACTCTGTTTTGTACAACTAACAGCGTTACGCCTCTAAGACCACACGGTAGAAGTAAAACTCTTTCACTCACACACCGTCATACTTTCGCGCCCTCTCTCGTTCACATACACTTAAAAAAACTCATACTTGTAAGCAAGCGATTGTATTCCTTTCTCCGTCGATCGGAAGAAGTTTTCACCTTAAGCGATTTTGCCTCACAGTCAAAGAATTATGTATAATCTACATGTTATGCTGTGTATAGTAATTGGTCACAGTGACTGGGCCGTGTAGGTATACGGCTATACCCACTATAGGTGTACTGGCTGGTTCTCACACTGACCTGCTCTGATAGCGATAATTACGTTAACCTCAGCGGCAACGATGCGTGCCCCCGACACACGCATTTAATGCCAACATATTATCTCCCTATGTTGTACTGCGCTGATTATTCACTCTATGTCAGTATATTTGCATTACTGATAACCGCTTGAATTGAAGATAGCTTTGCTCAGAAGCTCCAGTGAGTTTATGCACAACGATGTCCAATTCAAAAGCTTTGCTATATAGTAATATATAGATGAGCGTATATACGCCCATCTCTGTCATTTAGGGTTCCGTATTTCCAAACGGAACCCTATTACTATGCCTACGATGTCCGTCCGTCCGTCTGTCACAAGGCTCTATCTCACAAACGGTAGGAGATAGCTAATTGAAATTTTCACAGATTGTGTGTTGTTGTGGCATGAATCCTGGCAAATAATAATTAGAATATATTAATTTTAATATTTTTTTTTATTTTATACGATGATTCCCAACGTACCCTCTTCATATGTGGTTACATAATTACATAGTTGTTATGATATCAGTCGACTTTCGTGGTGCTACAGGCCGAATATTAAAAATCGAGTTCAGGCCATATATAACGCCCTTCTGGAGTTTTATAATTTTAATTACTTAATTTACAAAAAAATATGGTTTCACAATATATAAAAATTAACCTAAACATGCCTGTCAAATAACTTATTTCTTTTTGACAGATAAATTACTTCAGAACAAAAAAACAGCTGATTTTTTTATTTTCAAAATATTTACTAAACTATAATATTTAGAAAAAAATGTTTTTTACGAAACTTTCTTGGAAAAATAATAGTAATCATAAACCGTTATGAAAAGGATACCATTATTACAAAAAAAAACAACGTTATAGGTCATATCTCTTCAGCGCATGCGCCGTTTTTCCCCAAAAACAATAGGGCTCTTCATATTTACATGTCAAACACCTAACCAAAATTTGGTTTCGATCCACTCAGCCGTTTGACCTGTATCGTGCTCACAGACAAACAGACTTATAGACAAATAGACTTTTTCCAAAAATATGTTTTTTGGATTCGGGGGACCTCAAAACAAATAAATATTGTAAAATGTTGAAAAGTGAATTTTGACCTAAATTGGTACCATTCCCCACTTGTTGAGTTGGAATGGTAATATAAGTAAGATTACCCACGCGCGTTTGTATGATACGAATTTTAAATATAAAGACATTCAATGTCAAATGTTATCAAAGAACTACGATAAAAACTTCTTAATCTTTCGAAGCAGATAAGTTGAGCTATAAAAATCATTATGACGGCGGGAGTTCCAAAAAAGCGACATTCATTGAATAACATTAATTTTTTGAATCCTAACGGTTTTTATAAATACAACTCAAGGTATAGTATTTTTCTAATACGCTGTTTATAATAATCAAAAGCCAGAGAAGACGAAAGACAAGGATGTTACAGTGAACTTGAATGTAGGGTCAAGCATTCATATAGTACCTACACAATACACACTATTTGTGTGTATGAGTGTATAAAAACTGTACACGTGTATGTAAAGAAAATCAGGGCCGTAGTTGCAGCTGTACGTATGGGCGCCGTCTTCTCTTTGTACCGGAGGACGCGACAGTTCTATGCAGAATGTTTCTAAAATATTGTAACAAAACTGTATTCTAGTGGCGGTAAAAATATTTATTTATAAATAAAGAATACAACGAAAAGTTAATTATCTAACCATAGAAAACTAAACGGTAATTATTAAACTAAACTTAGATAACAGTAAAAAAAAGTGGGTGTGTTTTCATGACCACACGACAGAAGTGAAAACTTCTGATTTTAAAATATATATATATGTTTTAGTGTCATCTATTAGCGTACCTATGAACTACAAATAACTTATTAACAACACACTACAAAAACCTTTTCAATTAAGTTTTAGTGTCATCTATTAGCGCACTTATGAACTACAAAAATAAAAAAGGGTGTGGGTCTCGGGATCCCCGACAGATGTGAAACATCAAAAAAACGTTATTGAACTCGGTGGTATTCTCTATGTAGTAGTATATATTTTTTCAAAAGCAGCAACTAACTGTTAGGCTGACATAATCCTATATACTGCACTGTAACACACTCGGTTGCCAGAGCGCGCGGAAGCCGAGAGAGAGAGAGTGCCGCAGTGGTGGGGAGAACAGCAGCGAAGGAGCGGACCAAACATTTCGTTGCATATTTCCCCTCACGCGGCTGTTCACATCAAAAACTTATTACCACAGCATACAACAAATACCTTTTCGTGTTTGAGCCGAGTAAACTCTATTCAGCGTCACCGACCCGAAGCGTGACGGTTCACTTTCGTTCACTACTCAGGCAAAGTGCGCCTAAGGAAGTTTGCACTTCAAAAAGTAAGTGGTGATATTTTTTATTCGGCAAGAAAAGGCAAACTACAGCCATGCGCCTGACCGAGCGGCCGGCATCGGGCTATGTGTAGTGGTAACTATATAGATAGAAGTAACACAACGTGTTATTACGGTTGCCACGGCCCGCTGATCCGCGTGTGTACCGGGCAGGTACCCCTCGTGTACACGCCATCCAACACACACAAACATACCTGTGCAGGGATTGAACTATTACTCTACGATGTACGATTCCGTATCTACATCGTCGAGTATCTTTGCATTTGGTCAATTGGAATAATTTCATTCTAACTGATCAAATGCAAAGAAACATCTTTTAAAATTAAACTTTATTTTAGCCACAATAAATTCGGCTCGCTTGGTAAGCACACACTCGTTCTGGTATAAATGGCAACATAACCATAAGAGAGTATTGTAAAATCGCGACTGTCAGATTCGTCACTTTAGACATGCGTTCCATACAATATTTTTTGCAACAACTGCTTCAAAAGTTCAATTTTAAGCAAATAAAACACAATTTGGATAAATATTTTATTAGTGACATTAATATAGTAAAGTAATCTATAAAGTATCTTTATTACGCACGTGTGTTATAAAGTAAAACAAAACAGTATTACTTGATAGAACGGAGTGCGTTAAAATTTACTTTAAACACTACCGTTCGAATGCAGTAGAAGCTTCCATAAAGAATCACTTTTCAAACGGTACACAGCCATCTAAAATTGTACTTTTGATGCAAGTATTGCAAAAAGTAAATTAGTGTCACACAGTTTGGAATGAACTATGAATTTACGAACTATCTATAGGAACCGTCCAACCAATCGAGGGTTGATTTTTGAAGCTATGCTTCTATAGGCGCGATAGACGATTTCTGGAAGGAGAAAAACTTATGGTTTCGCGTCACGTCACCGACATGCTCATGTTAAAAGTATATCTACTGTCCGATCCTTCTGAAAATTAATATCTGAGAGTTTTATAGGACAAAAAAAAAATAAAATGGCGTCAAATTTCAAAATGGCGGCCATATGTACTTTTGTAAAAATTTTCCGATCTTATTGAAAATTGATATTTAAGAGTTTTATAGGACACAAAAAAATAAAATTGCATCAGATTTCAAAATGGCGCTCAAATAATAACTTTTCAATTGTATTGTCTATAGCTTTGATAAATTCTGTTTTATATACAACTAACAGCCCTGTCCCGCTTCTCCCGGGTGCTAAGAAAGCCCGGCTGCAATAAACTACTCACTCGCTTCGCTCGTTCGCTTGAATATTATAATTACATTACACACTCGCTTCGCTCGTTCGCTATATATATATAAACCTTTCGTGAAAAATTATCTAACTGATGGTGAAAACCGCATCCAAAATCCGTTGCGTGGTTTAGGAATTACATTACTCACTCGCTTCGCTCGTTCGTTATTCTATATATAAACCTTAATCCGTGAAAAATTATCTAACTGATGGTGAAAACCGCACCAAAATCCGTTGCGTGGTTTAGGAGAAGTTAGCGGTTATACAAACAGACGCGGAAAGCGACTTCATTTTATACTATGTAGAGATGCGTAAAAAGCATAGATTCTGTCGAGTGTCCCATGACACCTATTGACTTTTTTTGTAAAACCAGTGATGTCTCATCCCTAACATGCGGCCAATCCGTAGGCCATGGCATAGCACGATACCACGCTGTGGTTAGACACGCGGCTGTATACGCAAAGTTATTTCTGATTTATGTGAAAATATGCACGGTGTGTCAACGGTGGTGATTTGCACCCACTTTAATTCAACAGTTCCGCATCGCATCACCGGACACACAAAAACTGTATCATTTTGTCAGAAAGGGTTGTTATTTGTTTCTCTGTGTACGCGCAATATCACGCGACGTGCCATGGGAAAATCTCAAACCACTATTTCACAAAATAATTAACTAATATCTATATATACTTAACTACTACTACAATAGCAATTATCTCATTTGGGAGGGTGGGATAATAACCGAGATTGTCGGAATGCCGTTGTTTACATGACTCTCGTCAGTTACAAAACCCCCAGTTCGCAGGTTCTAAATGTTCTAATTCGAGAACTATAATGAAGCTATCCATTGGATTTTTGTTGAGAATAATGACAAACTGAAAATTAGGTCTAGATAAGCTTAGTAGTTGGTGGCTTACAAATAAAAAATCAGATTTTTTTCGCTTTATGTTAGCATAAATAATATTGTTCTTTAGAAATATTTTACCCTTCTTAGGGTCAAAGACCCTGTACCGAGGAAAAATCAATTTATGCTGAAAATTATTATTGGAACTATAGCCTCAGATAGCCTTGGCAATCAGGGTCGGGCCGAAGGAGGTTTAGATGGGGGATTACCGACTAAGTGTAGATCTACAAATTACCAACTAAGAGGGCCGAAGGAAGAAGAGGAAGGGGGGATTTGATTTTGCCGACTGGACCTTGGCTTGCCGACTTGTTTGGGGAGATGTCACACCCCCCCCCCCTCTCGATCCGGCCCTGATGGCAATTAGAACTTATTGGCCAAGGTGAACGAAACAAGTTTCGTTTTTTTAGTGCTTCAATTCGTTAAGAAAAATCCAGAGCAATTTTGAATTGACTTGGATGACCTGTTTTAGATGAGTAAAAATAACTTACGGTACTTTTCTCCCTTCCTTGCTAAATTTTTAGTGATGTTCTTTCCTTCTATAAAATGTTCAATATTCTCAATCATTTTAATTTTTTTTACTCTTTACGGTAAGGCAGTTCAGATGGGATGATCAATTTTGTTTAATTTCTTCAAAATTTTAAAAATATTTGACTCAAAATAAAAAGTGAAATTATTTACAAAATTAAGGAATCACAATCCGGTGAGGTATTCAGAATAACTCTAAAAGGTATAGAATCATTTTTCCCTTAATTTTACTTTTATTTATCTTCCTTAACAATCTGCAGTTTGAAGTCGTATAGTCCCAGTAAATTGTTTATTTATTTACTCAGTCATTCTTTTTGAAGTCGGTACAAAAATATAGTATATTCTACGGAAGCATTTTGACCTATTTTAATTTGATATATTTTTAACTCATGAAAAAATAACTTAATTGCTATTTGATTATAGTAGTTCAATTACTTTTATTTTAATTATAATAATAATAATTGAAGTGTTTTATCAACATTATTCCTCAAATATATTTTATCGTCAATTCCGACGATGAATTATGCTCGGTATTTAACATTAAAAAATACATATTTTACTGAGTTAATTAAATCGTGCACAAAGATAAATACCGACTAAAAATTACATCGATTTATCAAAAAGGTAAACATTAAGCAGTGAGAGATAGTTTATAATTAAGGTTATGATTATCAAATTAACTGACAACTTATTAAAGAACAAATGACTATCCTTGTTCAGTTTGGTGAGGTATGAAATGTTTGATGTTTTAAGTGGGTAATGAATACGATCTACAGACACACAGACACCTTAAATATAGCTCCGGGTAACAATAAATTAAATGGCGGCCGGTATAAGGTCTCGCGCAGGGGCAAAAAAAGTAGCCGAAAGAGACGACGAAAACGATATTAGGTATATACGTGACTTTATGGCAAAATAGCTTATGTCAGTGAAAATTTTTCGTTGGAAAGCAGCCAATTATATAATGATTCGAAACATATTGGAAAAAATCATTTTACCAACCATAGTCACAGTCAGGATTCTAACCTGAACCTTTCCACTTTCGCGGCGGAATGAGCTCAACCGTGACAAGATTACTAATCAAACATTCTCCTTATATGCTTCTGAATCAATTGATTTTCACTACATGCGAGAGTTAATTTATTATAGCTCATTTCGCCGCGAAAGTGGAAAGGTTCAGGTTAGAGTCCTGACTGTGACTATGGTTGGTAAAATGATTTTTTCCAATATGTTTCGAATCAATTATATAATTGGCTGCTTTCCAACGAAAAATTTTCAATTGAAATTCAGCCGTATAAATCTTATTAAATTAGCTTATGTCAGGTTTTCGATAAAATAAGAACAATGACGATTTTATAGATATATTTTTGAAGTTATACTTCTTTAGCGAGGGTAGTGAATTGGAATGACCTCGAGTAAAAAATGGTATATAGACAAAATAGAGTTAGAAAAATATCTCTCTGAAGATAAGTATAGGGAAACATCAAAAATTCGACATACGCAATGTAGCCTTTTGACCACAGATTCATAATGATTATTTTGGGAATGGGATCGTTCATTTTTTTACTCGATTCAATGTTGTTTTTAATTTCCGTAATTATAGGTTTCGTGGTTTTGTCTACAGTTCTTATAGAACTATATATTTATCTACATTATGTTTTTAGAATCTCGGTAAAATATTGTTTTCCAGCTAACTGTGTGAAATATGAAGCAGATTTTGTACCAAATTTATAGACGATGTCAGTACGGGGTTGAAAATTGAATTATGATGTGTTCATGATGAATTTTACTTATATCGAGTGGGTTATTCTCGCTGCTAGTGATGAAATGATCCAGCCTTCTCTACCTGACAAAACGAACTCTGATTACCTAAACTGTCGAGCGTCTAGAATCTACAATCTCTCTCCGACACGTGGCTGTTTGTTTTAACTAACGAATCATCCGTTTCTCCAATAAAAGTAATTTTGGTGCCTAACGTGGGGTTTCTTTAAGTAATTTTGGCGCCCAACGTGGGGTTTCTTATAATTACTTTTTTACTGTAAAAATATTCATTAGATTATAAACTAAAAAAATAAAAGATTTTAAAATATGTGAAATACATATTTCACGGTTGGAAGACACTGGTGCTTGACTGCGCATGACCCATATGTAGGTAATTTGATATTTTGTGTACCTCTAATCTTAAATTGATACAACCGCAGATCTTAGAGATAAATTGTGTTGTACATGATATGCTATGCTTCCCCTAGTTATATGCTACATATAAAGTTATTTATTCTTTAATTTACTTGATTTACCTACCTATTTTCTTTGAGACAGGAGCCGCCAGGCGTGGTTTTAAAAAAATAATTGTTCTCCGATAGAAAACTATATAAACCAAATATTTAGCATGCCCTTTTCTATACCCATAAATATATTTTTCAAAAAAAAATTAAAAATATATCAAAACCTATAAGCTAGCATCTTTTGTGTGTTCATTAAATTTAGCGTGCCGTTATACTACCTAAGTTATAGGTACTGATTTAGAAAAAGTAATTTCCTAAAAAAAAAGTCGGTGAGTGTATTTGTGTACGCGCGTTAGAAGTCATACTTCTTTGGCGTGATTAAAAATAAATTTTTAATTTACATGCAAATAATTTATTGAAATAAAATAATAAGACAAAATTTGTTTATATGGTAACTATGGAAATCAATCCTGTTAATTTTGATGTCACAGTTTTTGAAAAATTCACTCTCATAACTTTTTCATAACAACGCACCTAAAGAAGTATAACTTCCAAAAGTTATTTAATAGCGTAAGAAAATTGACTTTTAAAAAAATCACTGAATTTTAAATATAAGTACAAATATATAGAAAAAACGATAACAATTTAAGGGTCCCCCGTAGACACAGATAACATGTTAATAATACACAACCTGTGACCATTAGCATGTGAGCGTTAAAATTTCCCCCGCATATGTTGAAGTTTCCAAAAGGATGTTAATTTAACATAAATTTACATAATTCTGAATATGCATTAAAAAAAATCAGACACGCATATTTTAACTGTGTACCTTCGTACATACGCATATAATAACGCAAAAACACACACAGAAAACCTGTGTTGAAAACGTCCTTTAACAGCGCTAAGGATGTGCCAACCATAAAAAAATTAATTGGGTCACCCGCGGTATTCTATTTCGGCGATACTTCGCACTCAAATTCGTATTACCTATGATGATTTTTCACAATAATAAAAAAAGGTAGGTACCTGTCGAAGTTATTTAAATTTTTGCTTTTCTCCTCAGCATTTTAAAAATTAAGAAACAACTATTATTAATAAAACCATGCAGGATATCATAACATCTATAATATTGTTACGGATCACCCTGTATATAAACGTCAGGCAAGAATTCTGAGAAGCGATGTCTGCTTGCTGAACAACGAGTAACTACGCGAAGTTTCTAGAGAACGCGAGAAGCACTGGGCTTGAGCCACGCAGCGTATATAAACGAGTGAGTGAAGCGATCAGTCAATCAGTCAATGGTGAGTCGTGCAATCAAGTGGATCAGTGATATAAATAGTTCCACGATATAAATACACCTGATAAAATAAATATTAGTATAGTCAATTGTATATAATTAAGGGTTAATTACCGTTTAATTATTGTTTACTTGTGTTGATTGTTAGAACTGACTTTTCGTTGTTGCATTTATTGTTTTTGTATTTTTAATTATTGTAAATAAATATTTATTCCGCCAACTCAGAAAACAGTTTTGTAACAATATATAAGTATCCAAAGCCTGCTTACAATATTACACTATTTTGAAACGTCAAAAAATTAATTCTTAAAATTATAAAATCTATAAGAAAACGAATTTTTCCTGGGATGAGATCTAACTAGATCGATTTATTGCCCCTCAGCATCCTTTTGTCAGTAAATTTATTAATTCCTGTCAGCGTTACATTAATTTTTGAGTCGAGGTCATTCCAATTCAGTACACTCGTTTAAGAAGTATAACTTCGAAAAAAGTTAAAGTGCACCACTCAGTAGTCTATCTCACAAACGGAACCCTATTACTGAGCCTACGATGTCCGTCCGTCCGTCTGTCACAAGGCTCTTTCACAAACGGTAAGAGATAGCTAGTTGAAATTTTCACAGATTGTGTGTTGTTGTGGCATGAATCCTGGCAAATAATAATTAAAATTAAATATAATCAATTTTTTATATTGACAGCTGGAAAGAAAATTTGCAAGAAAAAATCGTCGGGTTTGTCGTGCATTTTTGTTATCGTACCTCGTTTGCCTACTTAAATAAATCACTGAAACTAAATAAAGAATGCGTATAGCACATTCGACCGTGTATTGTTTATTTCATGGTCGACTTTATGTGAAACAAAACAAAAGCTTGAAATGTCGCGCGTCGAATGTTTTGAAATATGATATTCTATTAAATTGGTTTTGCAGTATTTTTATGTTTGTCAAGTTCAATCAAAAGTGTTCACATAATATGTCGAATGCAGCAACACATAAATTTTGATTGACATTTTAACTATAAATGATTATACTTACTGTTTCACTTAAAATTTACATGTTAGAATCATTATAGAATTATTGAAAAATATTAAAACAAACCTCGCTGTAGCCGAATCGGTTAGAGCGCCGACTATACTAATCCTAGGTTCGAATCTCGAAAGCTTACAATATTTTCCGTCTGGGATTTTTGGCCATTAAAATTTTTTATTGTTTCAAAGTTTGTTCAGTTTTAATGATTTGAAAATGTCCAAGACTGCATGCTAACTTGTAATAAGTATTTTTATAAAGGCGGTAAACTAATATTCTTTTTTAATTTCCAATAATTAATATTCCAAGGTTCAATAAAACAATAGTATAATTTACACATTTTAATAATGCATAAATATAATATTACAATCAATAGTAGTGGCGGTAAAATTTAATATAGAATGTTGTTTGATGTTGGTTTTATAATATTAAATGAACACAAGATTAATAATTATTTAAGTCTTTTAATTATAATTGATTTTATTAGCGAAAAACACCCGTTATACGCACGTGCCCTTCTAACCCCTACTATACATCCTTTTACAATTTGTGGGTTTTTGAATCTTTACAGTTATTTAACAGGCACTGTCTAATTCATTTAGATATAGGCTAAAATTTCTGGATGCAAATCAATTTTCTGCTTTATAAATTAAGATAAGGATTAATTCTCTGGAAATCTGTAAGTATTCCTGTTATCACTGGAATAAAATGAAATGATAAACATCTAACTTATTTTAACTTATACTAATATTAATTTCCACATAACCTAAAATAAATCAGCTGTTCACCACCGGCCATGTTTAATTTCAAAGCATAGTCCTGGAAATCTGTAAATATTCCTGTTATCAATGGACTAAACTTAACTGAGAAGCAACGATGCAATTCACAAAAGAAACTTATATTAATTTCTACATAACCTAAAATAAATCAGCTGTTCGCTATCGGCCATATTTATTTTCAACGTAGATATAAAATGAAATGAATAACAATATATCTAATTCATTTTAACTCTTTACGATACATCATTTTATCTATTCCTATGAAGCTCATATTAATTTCTACATAACCTAAAATAAATCAGCTGTTCGCTATCGGCCATATTTATTTTCAACGTAGATATAAAATGAAATGAATAACAATATATCTAATTCACTTTAACTTTTTACGATACAACATTTTATCTATTCTATTTTATCTTCCTCTGTGACATACTTGAAATGATAAAAAGAAGAATCACAGAGAATATTGTTTTAATATTCTACGATAAAAGTTTTCTGCACGGTCGTATTGTATAACATTATTATCTACGTTGCTGGAAATAATTACTGTTTTATAATTGTTCGTATCTTCCATTTCTCAGCGTAGATATTATAATTATTGCACTCTAAAAGCTTATACCTCTATAACTGCATAACTACTAAGGAAAATGATTGGACAATTATATACAGTGTGTTCTATAAGTCAGTGTTCGTCAACCTTTTGACTTCGCGATCCAATTCATCACCCAAACTACGCCGACTAATAGTTTATTTATTGTAGATTATAGACGCTCGTCAACTACGGTCGTTAGCGTCTATTATCACAAGACATCTGAGCGGAGGTGGGATACACTCAATCAGTTGTGCCATAATTTCACTATAAAACTAATGGGTCGCCGAACAACTATTTAGTCGAGCTTATGCTAGCGTCAATACACAGCAAAAGACGATCGATCGATGCGGTCTTTTGATTTTTTGTCGTACAACTAGTGTCGATAGCGCAGTCCCTTCTGATCCCATAGCCTTTTGACAAACGATTGAGCGATTAAAAACTGATTGTATGCGCTGGCTTTAAATAAAATTAAAACAATTGTGACAGTAAAATAATGGAAAACAAAAATATGAGTTACAATGGACTTGAAAAATTATATAAAAACATTCTTAAGTTGAAATAGATTTTGACAGTAAATAATAAATTCAAATGGTACACGTGTATAAATGAATGGCGCGCTTGGTAATTTTACTAAATTAATTAAGTAAATTGTAGACTTTGAAATCTGATATGAATCGGATAGTTTTAATAACTAGAAGTTGAATATTTTAATTTGCAAAATTTACATTTTTGAACAATATAGATAAAATTAAAATTGAAATGAGGTTAGAATATTTAAATATATTCAATTGTTTATTGAAGTGTGCGGACGTTCATTGCTTACGCACTTCGTTATATTGACGTTACTCGTTTTTATTTGTTTTTTTATTATTTGTTATTAACAATGTATTTTTAAATAATATTATTTATAAGAAATTATTTTAAGGTCATCTCAGAAATTATCGAATTAAGTTAATTAAAGACAACCTTACTAAATAAGCTATAAATATAATTTTTTTTAGGGTTTCATTCCTCCTAACGGATTTATTTTATTATAAATTATAGACGCGTCGACATCTCAGGTCATTAGCGTCTTTCAACTACACTAAATAACAACTAACTTAAAACTAAATAACATCACAAAACATCCATGAGCGCAGGTGGGATTCGAACCCACGGCAGTCCAGTCTAGAGGTTGCGGCGCCAAGCACGCTAACCACTAGGCTGTACTGCCCTCTCCTCCTAACGGAACTATATTACTGAGCCTATAAGGAGAGGGGGTAAACGCCGGACGGAATTTAAGGTAGAAAATTTGACCCCGGGACGCAACTCAAAGGTCTCTTAATCCGACCCGCGACGCAACTCGGTATATACTTGACCGCCGGACGGAACTCGTGTACTCCCGAGCCTACGATATCCGTCCGCCCGTCAGTCAAAAAAAATTGTGTTTTATAGACCACCAACAGCCAAGGTTATTTGGGCCTAGCACCAATTCATATTTTCAATTCATTATTTTTTTTTTTAATAATAAATTGAAAATCCTTAATTGACACTTTTACCAGCTCTCGGGATAGAACCCGGGAACTGGGGACTTGTAATAGAGGAACCATAGCGACGCCATGTAAACAACAGCATTGCTATACTCTCGGCTATTCTCAAGCCGCCCGTCTGTCTGTCCGTCACAAGACTATCACACAAACTATAAGAGAACTGTATGCATGTAACGTTTTAACTTTGCTAACAGCTAATATATTAAACCAGATAATAAAAATACAAGGTAACATGTTTTGCTATTGTTTTTAATTCAACAGTAAAAATAATTCAGAGCCCATTAAAGTGTAATATGGCCTATACGTCGAAACAAATTAGAGGTCTACCCATCTCATTATATTGCTCCATGCTGATAATAATTTGCAATTAAAATTACTGAACTTTAATTGTTGTAAAAATTATAAATTAGATTTTTTAATATCATTAGTTAAGTAATTATGTTCTTTATTAAAATACCTACTGACTTAATGTATTAGATTAGACGAGTTTCAGATATTTTAAAGTAAAAAATTTTAAAGTAAAAATAATTTCAATCTGTTTTTGAAATATAATATTATACTATTAAATGACTTTAGAAGAGTAGGAAAATTCTTTAGAGACCAGAAAGGCATACTACCTTTCTGGTCTCGAATCTCAATTTAAAATTTCGATCTCATCTCAATTATCGAGACGAGAAAAATTGTTAATTTCGGCGGCAACATCTAGTACAACAAATATATTTTGATCTCAGAATGCAGAGATTATAGAAAGAAGTTATCACGTCGCTTGTGAAGCCGGCACAACTATACACTAAAGTACGACCTGTCAGCTGTACATTATGATCATTCTTATTGCTTGTATTCCGTAGTGTTAATTACTCTTTATGTCATGTTTTGTGCCTGAATGTTACATAATAAAGGTTCCAAAGTGCTTATGAAAAATCAAGGTGTACTGTAAAAAATGGATGTAAAAATACTTTGAAAGTTAAAGTAGAATTCGCTCAATTTTCTAAGTGATTTTACATTATTATTTATTTTTACACAGAAAACTTCATAAAACTTGGACTTTTACTGTAAAGTTAAATAAATTTGTGATTTTTACATAAAGTAAATTAAAATTACATAATTTGTGTAATATATTCCAATAAAGTGTGTAAAAATTACAAAATAAAATGTATAGTTACATATATAAAATAGATTAATAAAAAACAAATTAATGTAAAATTAGGAACCACGCATGCGTTATGTGTTTTTATGGAATCTACGCGATGTGGCGATACCTGTTTGCGACGCCATTGTCTCTTTGTGTGCCTATATTACCAGATTAATCGCTGGCTACAAATGGACCATCGATAATCTATGTAATCGGCCTTTTTCTTACAGTGCATTATGATCATTCTCATTGCTTGTATTCCGTAGTGTTAATTACTCTTTATGGATCGTGTTGTGTGCCTTAATGTTACATAATAAAGATTTCAAAGTGCTTATGAAAAATCAAGGTGTACCTATTTTATCATCAGTAGGTACCTATACCTAGGTAAAAATATTTTATTAAATTTTAAGGTGACTTATATTGTTCCCCGCACGTTTCGACTGCCTTCAGTTGTATCAACAAAGCTGTGTCACTTCTATAGCTATCTCTATTCTGAGATTTTGGCAGAGCACTAAAACCTATAGGACTGTAAAAATTTGTGTACGTATAGACTTAGAGACTATAGAATGTTTTGCTTATCAATATTGTTCTGAGATAAAACGTGTTGACTATATTATATTTCAAACATTAAAACTGTCTTAATAGCACATTTGAAATAATATGCCGCTTGAATATAAAGTACTTAAAAAAATGTAGCAACTGTTTATGCAAGTCATATGCCTTAATATTACATCAATTCTGTGATATTTACGTTTTATTTGTCAGAAATATTTTTTTACGTAAGGTTATGTTTATCTGCATTACGTTTAAGTAGGTTTTGTACCTGACCAAAATTTTAAATAAATGTAATTTCAAAAGAAATCTCACGAAATTACAAAAAAGTGTATATGTCGTAAGGGGACATTTCATAAAATGCCTAGACAGTTCAAGAAACGCGGATTCGCAATCTGTTTAGCGTTTCATGAACTCATATAGTAATATAATATGGCTAGTTATAATCACATAAAAAACCGTTTTCCTAGAGTTAGACCTCAATGTGTCGACGTTTCATGAACTGTTTCAAATATTGAACTAAATGACCAGTTCCATTGACTCATCGGCAGCGCTTATTGTTGTCAGGCAAGTAATGTTTAATATTAATTTTATTTAATAATAATAATTTCATTTAATATTTATAATAAGAAAACAAAAAATATCAAATCTCGTTTAATATACAATGCGTAAGAACCGTAGCTTCTGTCGGGTGTCCCACGACACCTCATGGTTTTTTTTAAATATTTTAGTCCCGACACAAAATAGTTTATTCAAAGAAATGCATTTATCTTCTGATTATCTACCAACTAATGACGAATCAGTAATTTTGTTTGCATTAAATAAACAATGAATATACACGATATGTTTATTTATTATTATCAATATTTACTGATTTCGTTTATTGATAATATGTGAACACTAGGTCAATTGTCATCATTTATTGAGTTAAATTGAGCACTACAAGAAAAAAAATTCGACTGATGACCAGTCCTATACTTCCCACCTAGTAAATATTTGCAAAAAATAAACACTCTTTTTTTATTCTTTGAAAAAAAGCAGAGCCCTCTTTTTTGTTTGGTGATCTATTGATGGCTAGTAATATAGCAAAAATATTTTTTTCTCGAAAACTATACATTTTAGAGAAAAAAAATATTTACATTTTTTTCATATTATAACATCTAGAATTCATTTATATTTTTTTTACCTATGTTAATACGTGACATTGAGAACGTTTTTTTTAATATCTCAGGATCCACTGAACAGATTTGACTCAAAATCTAATCAGATCTAAGTTAAAGGCTGATAAATACAATAGAACAATCGGCGTGGCCGTATGTCGTTCCGTTTTTACGATATCGAAGGCGAAAAATCGACCACATACACACACACACAGAGAGAGACATACAGACATTAGTCAGAAAATGATCTTAAACGATTGCTAGGGTCTCAAAACGTGAAAATCTGTTAAAATCTCAAAATATTTTTTTCGGACTAAATCCATTACTTCCCTACCATAGTAGAGGTGGGAAGTAAAAAGATTTATCCACTTATATAGCGAAGGTTGCCACTTGCCAGGTATTCGGGTTTGACCCGGACAGTTGGGTCTGTCTTGTTTGTAATATAATTAGCGTTTGTTCACCGCGGGGACAAATTAATGTTCTGTTTTAAGAAAAATCTAGCTTGACTTAAATTAATAGAAAATTTAATTTTAACGTTTTATAAAAGACTATAAGTTTAAATATACATATTTTTATTATAAATTGATTTTACAATCTTTAAACATCTTACGATTTCTTGTCTGCTTAATAAAATACAGGGTCATAGGGTATAAACGGTTTTACCGAACATAAGGCAAATAACATTTAAAACATTTACAATTTTGTAGTAGGCTATGGACTATCTAATGTAAATTTGTAAGTAGATGCTTTGTTTTGTTTTATTCGAGTTACTCTTCAGTCTCACATTAAACCGTTGCTATGGAAAATTTTTATGTATGTTTGTTTACAGTGAAGCTCAATAAAAAGATGAAACTTGTACAATTGGTAAATGAAAAATCATTGAATAATTTATTATATATAGTCCAAGTGCCAGCGATTTTTAGAAGCTTTTATTTAACTTGCAATATATGTTAGTTAATAGTTTGTTTCTTTAGGTCAAAACTTGCAAGGCAATTCTGAACGACTTCCACGTACATCCGATCGATATGAAATTTTGTACACATATTATGTATTCCCGATGACAATTATACATGAATAAATCGTTTTTAGAAATAAATTCAATTAATAAAATACAGGGTCATAGGGTATAAACGGTTTTACCGAACATAAGGCAAATAACATTTAAAACATTTACAATTTTGTAGTAGGCTATGGACTATCTAATGTAAATTTGTAAGTAGATGCTTTGTTTTGTTTTATTCGAGTTACTCTTCAGTCTCACATTAAACCGTTGCTATGGAAAATTTTTATGTATGTTTGTTTACAGTGAAGCTCAATAAAAAGATGTATGTAGGGTTTTTTTTTTTTGACTAATCAACGCCCAGGCCAAATTGCTGAAGCTAGAAACTTGAAATTTGGACAGTTAGTTCCTTTTCTGACGTAAGATTTTTCGAAATTCAATCCCTGCGGGTGTCAAAGGGGGGTAAAATTTTGAAAGACTAAAATGAATAAAATAAAATATTTGAAAAAAAAACTTTTTAGAGACAAGCTTTTATTGAAATGTACTAAAAAGGAAAAAATAATATTTAATAATTTAGGTTCATAATTATTATAAAAGTGGGGGTTGCGACTAATAAATTACCATAGAGATTACAACCCCCGCTTTTATAATAATTATGAACCTAAACTATTAAATATTATTTTACCCTTTTTAGCACGTTTCAATAAAAGCTTGTCTCTAAAAAGTTTTTTTTACTATACCTACCTAAGTAATATTTTATTATAAGTAATAATCGTTTAAAAAATTCACTGTGTATTTTTTCTACGTTTACATTAGAACTTATGGCCCAAAGCCTACTACAAAATTGTGCCTATAAATGTTCTCAAAGTTATTTTTCCTATATGTTTGGTAAAACTTTACACACTGTAAGGTAGGTACCTAATTAATAAAACAATTCGAAGATCAAGTCTTACCTTCGCACGTGAATTGTCCATAATGTTTCCCGGAAGATTTGTCTCCGCAAACAACACACTCTATGTTTTGTCCCTTATCGTGTTGGGATCCCGTTGATTGGATACTGTTGGCCTGGCTGGCAGGCGTAGCGGCCTGCTGCAGCTCTCTAGATCCGATCAACGGCATTAATGACTTAACATCGTCGCCAGAACCCGGCGGCGGCGGTCCAAGCGCTCCACCGCCGGGTCCACCGGCTCCACCAGGACCTCCGCCCGTGCTTCCGATCAAAGCACCGGTCGGATCTCGCCACGGAGGAGCTACCAAAGCCATCGAGCTCGGGAAACCGAGCTCCAAAGCTCCGCCCCCGGGGGCACCCGACAAACAGCCGTGAGTTATAATAGTGGCGCCGGGTGGTGCGCCTTCGGAGCCGCAATAACCTACCGCGCCGCTACCGCTCTCACCCGCGCGCGGGTACTGCAATAGATTCAGTTCCGAGCTTATTGCTCCCGCGGGTCCGTACGACGGGAACACCACTGTTGCGGAACCACTGTACTCGTTACGAAACACTGCAACTCGAGTTGCCGATTATCTTGATATGAGCCAAGAAGATTTGAAAATATATTTTGAAACCGTTATATTTGAGTCCTTGTTATTAGCGACGCACACCACTCGACCAAACATTCGGTACTGATGTCTTTAATTCGGACACTCATTCATAAGATCCTTCAGATTTCATATAAAAACATCTGACATCTATACACCTGCTTTGATGGCACCGGTATGTTAATGAGAAGAAGATATCGCGCGTAAATATTGAATTAATTAAATAATTTATAAAAGAAACACTTGACACTGCGAAATTAAAATCACAGTATAATTAAAAAATTTAATAAATAACTTTTCAAAAAGACAAGTTATTTGTGTTTGAGTTTTTATTTTGTGATTAAACAATTATTAGAGTTCATTAAAACGCTATAAAAATTATAGCCCACGTATTAATTAATCGTAATTGAATAGATCTTAATTATTTCGATTAAGGTCAGTTAAAAAAAGTTTGGCACATACTGTTCTGACCTACACAGATATTAAAGTCACCTTTGGCTGTAACCTCTAAGTTTGTGTTGGGTCAAATAGGTCCTCATAATTAATTTTGAACTTGAACTAGCTGATTTTTCCCTTTTATGTTATTAATCAATCAAAGTGAATTGATTTTTTTAACAAACAGACACATTTAAATATTTCACTTGTCACCCGCGAAAAAAAGAGAGAGAGGTCAGCTGAAGTCGATCGAAATATTGGCAAACGTGTCGATTTTAAAATAAAACCACGTATGATTTATTTGACGAATAAATCGCGCGTCGAATTGATTTAGAACACATATCACGTTCTCTGGCGGACATCAGCCAGGTTCACCAGGAGGTGGTGATGGCGACGCAGTGCAGGTCACCAGAACACGGGGGCCAGGTCGCGAAGTGGCAAAGCTATATGTGTATTATAAAGCACGTAATACAGTTGTATTGTATAGAAGAACGGCCGTATGTCGTAGTAGAATCACTGTATAGATATCACACATGCACTCGACAGTCGTCGTTCGGCGAGACTGGCTTTGCCTGATGACACGACCCGGTGGCCCTCGTACCCTGGGTGCTGCGCCCCTCGCGCGGGGCACGCTCTCCCACCCGGTTGGGTTGCTAGGCTACGCCACGAGTAAAGGCCACGCGCTCTCATTGGCTCCGAACGAGTCACAGGTCGGCCTCCCGATTACATTCGCGTCGTCTAATGTTGGCGGGGCATGTAGCTGTGAGACAGAGATGCACTGCGACGCAAGCGAAGGCTAAAAAGAGACAAGAGCTTAGACACACGACGCACGTAGAGGCAAACTACGGAGTTTTGCTATTTATGTGTCGCGAACGGTGCAGGTTCACGATTCAGGTGCCCGATTGTCGTATGTTTTCAACACACACACACACACACACACATTCGTTTTATGCTAATATTGCAGATATTGGGACTCTATTTACATTAAGTTTTTTTTTCGATACGATGTTTTGTTTCAGAGAAAAAATTGACGTATTTTTTACGGCTGTAAAATAATGTCTGCAGCTTAACAAAAATAGTTTGTTAGAAAAACTTTTTTGTAGGGATGGAAATTTATTGGCCTTTATTAAAATAGTATAAGCATCAAAGGAAAAAACAAAATTTTATGAAAATAATATTATGAATAATGGCTTGATTTATTGCAACCTTGCCTAGAAATAAGTATTTTAGTGTTGCATGAGAACATTTTTCAGAAAAACGAAATAAAAATAGTAAAATTCTCTACAGCAAAAATTTCACACTATAAAAGAGAGGTTTGCCATCAAAAAAGTCTGATAGGTACCTACTTACTAGTTTATATACGGTTAATGTTGGGACTCTATTGAATGTGGTAATTGTATGCCTTTTTTTGGAACACCTTGTACACAAAATTAATATTTAAATGGTAATTATAGGTACTGATAAATGATAATGTCAGTAGTTTGTTAAATCAAATGTACCTACCTCTCAAGAGCCAATAATTTAAAAAAATGGGTGTGTGCTTATATGACCACACGACAGAAGTGAAAACTTCAGATTTTATAATTTTAAAATATATATAGCCAATAATTTAAAAAATGGGTGTGTGCTTATATTATGACCACACGACAGAAGTGAAAACTTCAGATTTTATAATTTTAAAATATATATAAGTAGGTAAATATAATTTTTTAATCACACAGTTTAATCATTATTATATTAAAATCGGCCTATACAATTACCTAAATTTAATGAATATAATACCTTACCGATAATATTAAGTTTTAGTGTCATCTGTTAGCGCGCTTGTGAACTACAAATTACTTTTTACTCGTATTAAGTTTTTAGTATCCACCATCTTAGTTAGAATTAAATTAAGGTTTTAGATTGTGGCTAAATACACAAAAGTGTAAAGGCCAAAAAAAAATTATAATAAAAAAAAAAGTTTTTAGTGTCATCTATTAGCACACTTATGAACTACACACTACAACCAGCATATTGCAAATACATGTTCGTGTTTGAGCCGAGTAGCCGATTGTCCACGTCGGGTGCGTTTCACATCACTGTTGTGAACAGCCCGCTGCAGGCAAAGCGCGCCTAAGAAAGTTTTCACTTAAAAAAAAAACAGTATAGGATAGATACCTATCTACTTATCCAAAGTAGGTACTTGTACTAAAAAAATAGATTTAATATGTTTGGTAAAACGCGGTTTACAACACTGTATATACTACAGTATATATGAACCGCTGAAACTTTGATCTTTTTGATCCACTCTGTATTATAATTTACTGACGTATATTTTGCATATTATGAAAAGAAGCTATTTATGTGAAAGCAACTAAATAGGTATTTCACATACATATCGAGTTTTATGTACATGTGTAACACAAAGGTGATTACTGATTAGTTACAGAGGGCACCGGTAGGTCGGTCTGACGGGCGGGCGCATGACAGAAAGGTCACCCCGTTCCCGGCCAATGGCAGCGCTCGGGGTCGCGCCCCCGCAGTCACAATTGTCACGATGCTCTAGGTATTCTATCAGCCTTACGCCGCTTCTACACCGACGCTTCAGTTCTACAGCCAACGTATACAGGCGTTTCGAAAATATTTATACCGACGCTTTAATATAGGTTCGCTTTCGGAAGACGGCACATTCCCACAAGGCAGAATAGTTCATGTCGAATTTAAAATTGTTTTTGTATACTTATAATGGAAATTATTAATTATTAAATCGTGTCACCGTAGAGTAGTGATGGGCGATACGAGATGTTTTTACAATCGAAACAACTGTAATCGTTCATAATATAACAATCAAGTCCACAGTCGACTCGGAGTTTGATTTTACAATCGAAATGTTCGATTGTTCAAATCGATTATTGATGTGAAACATCTTATGTCGGGCTGTGAACAGCCGCGTGAGGGGAAATATGCAACGAAATTTATGGTCCGCTCCTTCGCTGCTGTTCTCCCCACCACTGCGGCACTCTCTCTCTCGGCTTCCGAGCGCTCGGGCACGGGAAGACAACCGCGTGTGTTACAGTGCAGTATATAGGATTACGTCAGCATAACAGTTTATAGTTGCTGCTTTTGAAAAAATATATACTTACTACTACATAGAGAATACCACCGAGTTCAATAACGTTTTCTTTGATGTTTCACATCTGTCGGGGGTCCCGAGACCCACACCCTTTTTTTGCCACATAGGTTATAGCAATAGCAGTGAATAAGAATACATATAATCGCGATTCAAGGTTATATGCTAGTCGACTGACCTTCACGCGACTCGTTGATTGTTCACTGTTCACACTGTTCAGTCGATACTCACTACTCTGTGATCTCTTCATTGTTGAATTCGTATTACGCGATTACTGCACAATCGACCATCGACTCGACCACAGTTGTTGAGTGATGAACGATTGTATATTATGTGACTCTCGACAGTGTACGATTCAGTACTATGCGACTCGGTCTCGGTGAACTATGAAACAGCAACAATCGAGTCCAAGTGACAACCATCGAGAGTCAACGAGATGTTTGAACAATCGAGACATCAGACAATCGACTAAAACATCTCGTATCGCGCATCACTACCGTAGAGTAAATGATTTAACTCAATCGCCGCGATAGTGGAAAATTCGGGTTCGAGTCCCGACTGCTGTGACAGGTTTAAAGTGAATTGAATTGTAATGTTACGTCATTCGATAGGTGGTCCTAACAAAAATGCTACTTAAGCATTTATCTGAAAATAATTTAAGATTGTGGCATCTGATCTGAAAGCAGAATTGTTGAAGAAACATTTCTTAAAGGGACAATATAAATAAAAAGATGCTCAAACAATTTAATTCGATATGAATATTTGTGTATATCAAAGTGTTGTTGAACAAGAAAATTGAATTAAAACGCCTCGCTGCCCGCCTAATGAATACCATTCATGGAACAGATCACGCTAATAAAACTTTCTTTGCGCGGAGTACAAGCCTGCCTTTACTTCTTAAAGAACGATTCATACCTATACTTATAATTTTTTAAGGATATCAACTACAATAGCGTTTTAGTAGAAATTGATATTTTTAAGAAATAAAAATTTTTGAAAATATCAAATCACTTTTATTTTGAAATGTATGAAATTCTTATTTCGTGTAACGTTTTAGATCATGTTTTTAAAAAACTCAGATAAAAATAAAGGGAATTTAGAAAGTAGAATTATACCTACTTTTCGATTTACCATCAATATCTTAATATATAAATGCGAAATGTATACCATTCACTCACTGACTTACTGACTGATTTATTCATAACGAAATGTCAGGAAATTTTCGTGCGCCGTTATGTATCTACAAACAAGTAGCATTACTCGAGAACGGCAAAACCGATTTTGATTAAACTTATTATAGTACACTATATTAATATTTACTGGTATCCAAAGAAAATATTGTAACAAAACTTATATTTGGTAACTTTGGTAAATATTTTATTTATTAGTGTATTTGCCATATGGCACATACACTATTGGCGTCGGTCGGATGGCGGGACCTAGGGGTCGGACCAAAATTTCTCGACGTTTCATAGCCTCCTGAACACTTCGGCACCATTTTTGGAAATGTCT
This sequence comes from Mongoloraphidia duomilia, assembly GCA_039654895.1. NCBI lineage: Eukaryota > Metazoa > Arthropoda > Insecta > Raphidioptera > Raphidiidae > Mongoloraphidia > Mongoloraphidia duomilia. Next base: position 13,219,203 of record CM077523.1, read on the forward strand.
GTTTATATATATATATATATATATATATATATATATATATATATATATACAGTGTGTCCACAGACTCATCCTCAACATGGGGATCTCCGTTGTTATGGGAGATAGAGATTTGGTTAAATGAGACAAAATGTGCAGAATCTCCAGTACTACTACCCTGCGTAGTCAAACTTTCCATATTTTGCTTGGTTCGTGACTGACAGTTGAAAAACGAGATTTACCCATTTTCGTTTTTTGTTTATAACTCGCTTATTAAGTAAGTTAGAAAAAAAATATTTTCACTTTCTTAAGGCCCTTTTTTATGGAGATTTCAAATCTCTTTTCACATTTTTATTTACTTTTATAGTTTCTGAGATACGTGTATTAACTTTGTTTTTTTAAATACACGTCAAAGATGGCCATGACACCATTCGAAAGAGATTTTTTTTCTCTTTAATTTGATATGAGGGTTGATGGATTTATTTTCAAAAATAACAGAGTTATACGTAAAACACTGATTTTTAATAGTAGGCTATGCTAAATTAATTGATAAAACAACAGAAGGCTTAGCAAACAGTTGAAATTCGCGTTGGCTTAGTAAACGGCTGTTTTGTTTTAGCTGTCAAAGTGTAGTTTGTTGCTAATTTGCCAGTTTACTAAGTGATTTATTAAATTTACTTTTGTTATCATGGAACCATTTTGTAACAATGAAAAATAAGCGATTTTCAACAATTGATCGTAAAACAGTAGGTTTGACTTCTTCACTTATTCGCGTTGACTTAGTAAACGGCTTTTTAAATTCTTTTTTTTTTTTTTATTTCAAAACAAAACAAAATGTGCTTCGACTACTATGGTCATTAGCACTGCTGCCGAATGGCATCTTATATATATACAATGATATAATACAATGATATAATACAATGATATATACAATGATATAATACAATATGTATTATACAATAAAAGATAAGTATTAATTATTATCAGGTAAGTATTAAATTTCGGAAGTATTAATTATCAAGCAAGCATTGATTTTTCGGTAAGTACTTATTAATTTTATGGTAAGTTTTATGTTAAATATATTTTATTATGTCTGTTATTTTTATAAACTCCACTATTTTTTTTAGGTTTACTGGCTCGTTGTTCAGGGATTCTTCGATTCTGCTGGAGATGTCGAGTTGGTGCCGGGCGTTGCGGTATTTGTTACAGGTAAGAATAATGTGTTTTACAGTTATGGGTGTTTGGCATACATTGCATATTGGTGGTGGTTCTTTTGTAATTAGATGCCTGTGGGTTATGTTGGTATGTCCGGTTCTGAGTCTGGTTACTGCGATTAGTTCTCGTCTGGATAGTGTTTGTTCTGTTTCCCATTTTGCGACTGTTGTTTTGATTTCTCTTAATTTGTTGTTGGTTGTTTTCCAATTATTGTTCCAGTGATCTGTTAATTTGCTTGTTATGTAATTTTTGAAATCAAAACTTATCACTTCCTTTTCTGTCGGGGGTTCGTTGGAAGTGGCGGCTTCTTTAGCTGCTTGGTCGGCTAATTCGTTGCCCTCGATACCCACGTGAGATGGTATCCAGACGAAGACAATTTTCCTGTTTGTTTTTTGTATCTCCGTTATGCTTTCTTGAATGCTTATTATATACGGATGGCTTGTATACATTTCAGTTATAGCTTGTAATGCGCTCATTGAATCGCTAAAAATTAAGACGCTTGTGGTATCTGTGTTTGATTTTTCATCGAATAAGCATTTCATGATAGCATATAACTCTGCTGTAAAAATGCTGCTTATCGGGTGTAGTTTATACATATTTTTAATTTTATTTTTTATACTGACGTAGGCACAGCCACTTTGACCATTTATTTTAGAACCGTCTGTGTAAATGATTTTTAATAGTAGGCTATGCTAAATTAATTGATAAAACAACAGAAGGCTTAGCAAACAGTTGAAATTCGCGTTGGCTTAGTAAACGGCTGTTTTGTTTTAGCTGTCAAAGTGTAGTTTGTTGCTAATTTGCCAGTTTACTAAGTGATTTATTAAATTTACTTTTGTTATCATGGAACCATTTTGTAACAATGAAAAATAAGCGATTTTCAACAATTGATCGTAAAACAGTAGGTTTGACTTCTTCACTTATTCGCGTTGACTTAGTAAACGGCTTTTTAAATGATCCATAGTTTATTAAATTTACTCGTAAGTTTCTGTAAATAGACGAATGAGGTTGTCTTCGTTCTGGATACTGATCGAAGTACATTTCTGCAGCTCTGGTCGAATTTTTGTGACATAGAATGTAACAAGATAACATATCAAATTTTTCATTGTTACAAAATGGTTCCATGATAACAAAAGTAAATTTAATAAATCACTTAGTAAACTGACAAATTAGCAACAAACTACACTTTGACAGCTAAAATAAAACAGCCGTTTACTAAGTCAACGCGAATTTCAACTGTTTGCTAAGCCTTCTGTTGTTTTATCAATTAATTTAGCATAGCCTACTATTAAAAATCAGTGTTTTACGTATAACTCTGTTATTTTTGAAAATAAATCCATCAACCCTCATATCAAATTAAAGAGAAAAAAAATCTCTTTCGAATGGTGTCATGGCCATCTTTGACGTGTATTTAAAAAAACAAAGTTTATACACGTATCTCAGAAACTATAAAAGTAAATAAAAATGTGAAAAGAGATTTAAAATCTTCATAAAAAAGGGCCTTAAGAAAGTGAAAATATTTTTTTTCTAACTTACTTAATAAGCGAGTTATAAACAAAAAACGAAAATGAGTAAATCTCGTTTTTCAACTGTCAGTCGCGAACCAAGCAAAATATGGAAAGTTTGACTATGCAGGGTAGTAGTACTGGAAATTCTGCACATTTTGTCTCATTTAACCAAATCTCTATCTCCCATAACAACGGAGATCCCCATGTTGAGGATGAGTCTGTGGACACACTGTATATATATATATGCGGGCTATAACTTTCGAAAGAGTTAATTGATTTTGATGAAATTTGGTAGGCACGTTGGAATCCATCACCGCACGAAGCCTATTTAAAATGGGCCTAATCAGACCATTTTAAGGGTAGTTTTTAGGGGTTGAAAAATGTTTTTGGGCCCAAAAATACCGAAAAAATTCTCAGAATTGCTTCAAAATTGAAATTTAACCCTTCGGTGAAGATTAAAATGTGCTGCTAAAATTTTAATAAAATCGCCCCGACAGGTTCGGACTTACAAATTTTATGAAAACACTAGTTTGCGGATAGTGATTTACTTACTGAAGGGTGTATTTCATTTGGTACAGAAGTTGTATTGATAATCTTATTGAAAGTAAGAAAAAAATGATTATTTTAAGGGATGTATTAAGGGGTTAAATTTTTTACTTTGTCCAAAAACAAACTAAGTTTATGTATTAAAGCCACAAGGCCTGTGTTAGCAAATACACTATATTGTCGGCAGGGTTTTGGCACTGCGACCCGAGTTTTTAGTGTATTTGCCATAATATGGCACATACACTATTGGCGTCGGTCGGATGGCGGGACCTAGGGGTCGGACCAAAATTTCTCGACGTTTCATAGCCTCCTGAACACTTTGGCACCATTTTTGAAAATGTTTATATATATATATATATATATATATATTTATATATATATTTATATATATATATATATGTGTGTGTGTACACGATAACTCTCGACAGACTTAATCGATTGAAACGAAATTTGGTACACATATTGGGACCCATCACCGCAAGAAGCCTATTTAAAATGGGCCCGATCGGACCATTTTCAGGGTTGTATTTAGGGGTTCCAAAAAGTTTTTGGGCCCAAAAATACCGAAAAATTTGTCAGAATCGTTTTAAAATTGAAATTTAACTCTTTAGTAAAGATTAAAACGTGCTGCTAAAATTTTAATAAAATCGGCCCGACAGGACCGGACTTTCAAATTTTATGAAAACACTAGTTTGTTGATACGGATTTACTTATGGAAGGGTGTATTTAATGTGGTACAGAGGTTGCATTGATAATAATATTGAAATTAAGAAAAAAATATTATTTTAAGGGATGTATTAAGGGGTTAAATTTTTTATTTTGTCCAAAAACAAACTTAAGTTCACGTATTAAAGCCACAAGGCCTGTATTAGCAAATACACTATATTGTCGGCAGGGTTTGGCACTGCGACCCGAGTTTTTTTATTCTTTCACAACTGCGACAACAGTTTACATTCTCTGGACAATTATTGTTCCTCACTTTATTCACTGTTCGTTGTACCTCGCTTTGTTGCCAAGCGTTCTTTTTGTCTATTTTCCGTTGGTCAGTTTTGCTTGACCGTTGGTCAGTTTTTGTTGACCAATTCACTTCGTCACTACTTGACCACTGCTTGACCACTATGTGTCCACTATATGTCTGTGGTGGTATTTATTTGTCACCTGCAGATATCTCCCACACTGTCTGTCACTTTGCACTAGAAGATTATCTGCACTTAATGATTGTGGTCTTTAAAACACAATGCACTTAATCACTCGAAGATCTCGTCTGTCACTCGCAAATATCTTCCACACTGTTTGTCACTTTTTGCTGGAAGATGATTTGCACTAGGTCACTCGAAGAACTTTTAACTCGCTGGTGGTATATTTATTTCTTGTTGCACTTTTCACGTCTGCTCTCGTTGAGTATTTAAACTTCACTACTGTTTCATACTTGTTCTCGCTTATATAAACTTTCCTGGTCATTTTACATCCATAGTGGCGGTTTTTCTATTGTTGCCACCCAGAATATTTCTTCGCGCTCAAGGCTGCGTGATCCATTTTAAGCCAACGAATCAAGGCTGCAGTCAGCCTGCCTAGATTCGTTACAATATAGAATAGGTACTTACTTTTTATTCGGCTGCGATCAAAACCGAGGGAAGCCGCAGGTAAAAACTAGTTTATGATAAAATTACAAAATATAAAATTGGAAATAGTATTTAAATTAATTTGTAAGTGAAATTTTGTGGATACAAATATACAGTTTAAAGTATCTTTTGTAATTTAGAATAGACGTATTACCTATGTAACTTGTACAAGGTTAAAATTTGACATGATATACCTAATTTTATTTTATGGATTACTATACTCGTCATAAAATCTCTCTTAGTTATAAAATATAGTTTTTGCTGTGACGTTAAAAATCATTTCAAATAAAACATTATTATTTGCCTAAGAATATTAAATTGTAAATTCAGTTGAAAATACGACAAAAGTGAATGTATAACTCAATGTAGTGTGGATCGGACTTTACGTGTGATGTAAAGCTGGCGGACTTTTTAATCTAACAACTTTTCAAAGCTTTGTAAGTGTGTGCTTTCATTATTATTTTCTACATGATTTCTTTCAGTTCACTTCAGAAGTTCTGTCTTCGTGACGCCATGACTTCCGTTTCTCTATCTTATTTCTTTATGAGTCGCAAGAAACGTCTTTTGTACGAAATAACTCGTTCAGATTTAGTTTTAATTCGAATTAGTCATCTGGAATTTAGATACAGTATTAAATTTTAATAGTCATTTTAATTAAATTAACAACAGAAAATACATGTTTCATGTTTATACTTACTTTTAGGTCCGGATTCGCCCGGGTATAGATTTTGGTATAATAAATCATTGGTTATTTATAACATTGATGAGCTTGAGAATAGCCGAGAGTGTAGCAGTGCTGTTGTTTACATGGCGTTGCTATAGTTCCTCTATTACAAGTCCCCCAGTTCCCGAGTTCTAGCCCGAGAGCTGGTAAAAGTGTCAATTTTCAATTTTTATTATTAAAAAAAAAAGATGAATTGAAAATATTAATTGGTGCTAGGCCCAAATAACCTTAGCTGTTGGTGGTCTTTAAAACACACAATTTATAACATTGATATATCTAGGTAGGTACTTATTTAGTGTATCCCAATTCCCAGTGTTTGAAATAACTTTTACTTTCATGATGAGCTCTCGCTAGTACGAAGATTCACATCTACAACCTAGCTATAAGTATAATGAATTAACACTCGCATGTAGTGAAAATCAATTGATTCCGAAGCATATAAGGAGAATGCTAGATTAGTAATCTTGTTACGATTGAGTAATTGTAAGTTCATTCTGCCGCGAAAGTGGAAAAGTTCAGGTTAGAATCCTGACTGTGACTATATGGTTGATAGATTTTGGTATTCCCAAACTTTATTACGATTTTTAGTTTACCATTAAAAAATCTGTTATAGGTATTCGATATATGAAGTTACTCCCTGCACTCTTCATCTCAAACCCTTTTCCCACGCCTGAAAACGGTTACAGCTCTCCCGACGCTATTTCTGTGGTCTTTCTTGGAATTTGGAAGCTATATACAGTCGAACTTCGATAACTCGAACCATGACTTGGCACAAAAAAATTCGAGTTATCAAAATTTCGAGTTATCAAATAATATTAATTTTCACTCGCTTGACGCTTTTGCCAACCAATTTTGTTCGAATTATCAAGAAATCGAGTTATCGAATTTCGACTGTATATGCCTTATATAGAGATGCGCCGAGTACTCGTTTATTACTCGGTACTCGGCAATTTTTTAGTACCCGTACTCGGCCGAATAACTCAATTCAAGTGACGAGTACTTTTGACGAGTATTGTCTTCTTCAATTTCGTCATAAAATCTCCAGATTCGTGATCTTTTGCGCCCTGCACTCATTTTTCGAACAGTCACTAAACAGTACTTATATAAACACAATCTAACCGGTAAATTTCAGGTTTCTCCACTAAAAAAACATTTTTTAAACAATTTAACGCGTTCCGTGTATGATTTGTACCTAAGCCAGATAACAAGCGACTGGACGGGGAATTTCTGTCGCGGATGCGGACGGAGAGGTACTTACCGCTCGCCAGCCGCAGTCGAAACTTTGTTTCTGCGCCCCAAATTTATGTAAACTGAATCGAGTAATTCGGCCGAGTACCCGGTTTGGCAAACATAAAACCGAGTAGTACTCGGTACTCGGTAAAACTTGTACTATCGGCGCATCTCTTTATTTTATTTATTGTAAATTATAGACGCGTCGACAACTTAGATCATAAGCGTCTTGATTACCTACATTAAATAATATAACTCACTTAAAACTAAATTACATCACAAAACATCCATGAGCGGAGGCGGGATTCGAACCCACGATAGTTTGATTCAGAGGCCGCGACGCTAACCACTGACCACACTGTCCTCTAGACGCATCTCTAAATATGCATCACTTCTATATGTCACTTCTCTGCAGTGACATAATTAGTACCTACTATCAAAATTTGGTGATTAAAGAATCTAATAAAAGACATTAAATTTACTATATTTATAAGTGTCTTTCATAGACATTTTTATGCGTCCTAAAACGAAATAGGTACATAAAAAACAACCATATAGTTCCAGTCAGGACTTTAACCTGAATCTTTCCACTATCGCGGCGGAATGAGCTTACAATACTCAACCGTGACATGATTGCCAATCTAACATTCTCCATATATGCAAAAGAATCAATAGATTTCCACTACATGCGAGTGTTATTAATTATAGCTAGGTTGTAGATGTGAATCATCGTAATAGCGAGAGCTATTCATGTATAGGTAAAAATTATTCATGTCACGGGTGATTAATGTAACCTCATTCCGCCGCGATAGTGGAAAGGTTCAGGTTAGAGTCCTGACTGCGTGACTATGGTTGTCAAAATGATTTTTTCCAATATTTGTAGGAATCAATTATGTAATTTGCTGCTCTTCCAATAAAAATTTTCAATTGCAAAACAGCCGTATAAATCTATTTAATATATAAAATAAATAAAACCGTTTAAAAAAAACGTTCCATCTGCAAGTTGTCGCGATCTGAATATGCGGGGTCAGCATACATTTAAAACATTAAAATGCATTACGACAAGTCTAAATATAGAAAGCTATAAAAATTGTATAGTGCAAATTTCTAAACGTCTAAGCATTTAAAGAATCCTTTTTGAAAGTGTTTGTGCAAGTTAACAAAGCACACGTGTATTGACTGATGAGGTATTTGAAACTGGACTTTGCCGTCTTATTTACGGCCACCCTTCAAAAGTTATATTCCGCACTTCTTTTTTTTTAGTCGTGATTCGATTTATGTTAAAGTCTACAAGATTTATGGTTGTTTAATTTTTTATTGTGGGGTTTCAGTTTTTACTGTTTTAATTTATTGAGGGACTTCTTTCTAAATTCTTTAATGGCCAACGTTTTAACTTTGAAAAAGATGTTTTATGAAAATTAATAACAAAAAAAAAATTCCACTCGATATCCACTCCAGTACAGTGACGGCGATAGGATTTTTTGTTAGGGTGGGCCAGATGTGGGCATGGTGTTCTGAAGGTGGGCCAAACAGTGCTCGTCAAAATTTTAACCCAGATTACTTGCTATATGTTTACAAGAAAAATTGTTGAAATTTCGAGGTTTAAAAACGTATTTAAAAGATAAACTAGAGATTGGGAATTATTCCAGGGTGGGCCAAAACAGTGTAAGGTGGGTTATGGTCCACCCGACCTACCCTCTAACGCCGCCACTGGTTCAGTACTTTCCACCTATAGTAAGTAATCGCTCGTATAACTGAAAATTTTGCTAACAAAATAATTCGCTTTTCATATTCTTTAATATAATAAAAAATCGGTTCACAAATGCAAGAGGAATCGCGTAACAAACATACAAAAAGAAATTTAGTCGAACAGAGAACCCCTCCTTTTTTTGAAGTCTGTTAAAAAGCATGGACATCTCATTTGTTTGCTAATCTACTAAAGGTCAACTAAAATCATAGACATCTTGATTAGATAAACAAAAAAATATTTCCGCGCAATTTTTTTAGAAACCATTTTTTCGCGAAATCTGTACATTTTAGAGAAAAAAACTATAAAGATTGTATTTACTTATATTTTAACATCTAGAATACATTTATATATTTTTTTACGTATAAGTATATTATGTTAATACGTGACATTGACAACATTTCTTTAATATCTCAGGAACCACTGAACCGATTTGGCTTAAAATCTAATAAGATCTAAGTTAAGTGCTGACAAATACAATAAAACAAACCGCATGACCATATGTCGTTCCGTTCTTCGTCGAAAGAGAAAAAAATTTACCATTCCGAAAAAATTATTTCGGACTTAATCCAATGCTTACTTCCTCTACCACTGTAGTAAAGGTGGGAAGTAAAGTGTGCGTGTATAACTTTTACTTATGCGTGGTTGAAATGAACCTTACTTAGCATGTTACCCGTTTCATGAAGCCCGTAAGGGACGGTTGTAAACCGTAACGGCCTGATGTAACCCGTATAACCATCTGATTTACTCTGTCGTGAGACTGAATAACAAGGTTAAAGAAGTTTCACTTCAATAATAGATATAATTAACTAAATTGGTACCGGATCTAGATAGCGCTGCCACTTGGTGACCTTGCTGGCTACGCCTTACTTTGTAAAGTGCAATAGTTGTGCGAGCAAAATTATGCATTTATTGACATCAGATTATGTTTTGAAGTCGATGGTAATATATATTCTTTTTGAGTTATGATCAATAAGAATCACAAAGCAGATAAACGATAACAGTGGTTCGAGAAATATCCATTCAGATTTTTCTTTCTATATATGGTACCACTATATATATGATCAAGGCTTGGATGTAACACTTCGACATATCTGTCAAAATTTAGTGATGAAAAAATATTGAAAGTGCCGGAGTACAGGTGAAAACTAATAATTTAAACTTTTCTTTAGTTGTAATTTACAGGTCACCTTCTGGTGATTATGCCATTTTTCATGAGACATTAATAAGTTTGTTAGATACATTAAAGGTAAATAAACAAAATCTAATAATTTGCGGTGATTTCAATATAAATATTTGGGATGATTCCTTATCAAAGCGTGAACTCTACGACCTACTAAGTGGCTACAATTTTAGAATTATATCTGATAATAAACCATCCAGAGTTGCCTCTCTTTGCGTAGATAAAGTAAACTCTATATATACTACGTCACAATCTTGTATAGACTATTTTATTTCAAATATGACTGAAACAACATTTGGAAAAATAGAAACAATTACTACGTCGTTATCTGATCATTATACTCAGAGACTTATTATACATTATCAAAAGTTAAATATAAAAAATAGTCGTAAAAGTATCAAAAAGCGATGCCTTAATGTAGAAAATTTGGATCTTTTGAATCAATTATTGTCAAAAATAAATTGGTCCGACTTATATGCCATAAACGATGTTGACACGATATACAACCAGTTCGTTCAGAATTTTAAGCATTGCTTAGATGTAAGTTGTCCTATAAAAACTTTTCACGTTGGGAAAAACCATAAAAATACTTGGGTTACACGTGAAATAATAGAACAAGGTCAAGTGTTACGGGATATTCATAAGGAAAAGCTGAAAAATAGTGATTTCAATGACTTATATAAAATATTAAAATCAGAACATAAAGTGGACATAAAATTATCTAAATACAATTACATCAACAACAACATTAATAGCACTACAAACAACGCTAAAGACTTATGGACCAGTATCAATAAATCCTTAGATAAGAATATAAATAAAGAAAGTAAAGAAATTGTGCTCAATCACAATGGACGTGTACTCAATGGTAAAAAGTTAGTAGCTAATGCTTTTGCAGATCATTTCAAAGCAACTATTCAAGAAAAAATCTTAAATAATTTTGGGAATAGAAAATCAACAGAAAGTTGTACTGTATCTTCCCATAATAACGATAAAACATTCTATCTATATCCCACTAATGATACTGAAATTGAAGTGATTGTAAAAAGCTTACCAAATAAGTTGACTACAGGTATTGACGAAATACCAACTATAGCTATTAAAAATTCTTTACACATAATAAACAGTGTCTTGACATATATTGTCAATAAATGTTTTGAAATGGGGAAGTATCCTGATCAGTTAAAATTAGCAAAAATCAAAGCTTTATATAAAAAGGGAGATGTCCAAAACATTAACAGTTACAGACCAATTTCTTTACTTTTTGTTTTTGGAAAAATTCTTGAAAAAATAATATATAATCGCATAAACAATTTTGTGAGGAAATATTCTATTATTAACAACGCACAACACGGATTTCGTACTGGCTTATCAACAACAACTGCATGTTTCGACCTACATGAATCCATTGCAAAAAATCTAGATAGAAAAAACATCGTAGTAGGCATTTTCTTCGATCTGAGTGCTGCTTTCGATACTGTTAACCATACTTTTTTATTACAAAAGCTTTACCGAATGGGTATCAGAGGTAAATCAGCAGACTTGATTTCAGATTACCTGTCAAATAGGAAATATTTGGTAGAAATTGAGGACTATAAAACTAAACAGTTGAGCATTTCAGTGGGTGTGCCTCAAGGTAGCAATTTAGGTCCTGTACTTTTCAATTGCTTTACAAATGACTTAGTTGAACATGTTCGCGGTAATAAAATTGTAATGTACGCAGATGACATTACTATCATTGTAGCTGCTTCAACCAAACACGAAGTAGAACAGAAAGCAAATCAAACAGTAAATGACTTTCAAACTTGGTGTCTAAGAAATCAATTAATTGTTAATATGGAAAAAACTGTCTGCCTACAATTCAAAAAAAAACTCGGGTCGCAGTGCCAAAACCCTGCCGACAATATAGTGTATTTGCTGATAATTGTGGCTTTATTATGTAAACTTTAAGTTTGTTTATGAACAAAATAAAAAATTTAACCCCTTAATACATCCCTTAAAATAATATTTTTTTTCTTAATTTCAATATTTTTATCAATGCAACCTCGGTACCAAATTAAATACACCCTTCAGTAAGTAAAGCACTTTCCGCAAACTAGTGTTTTCATAAAATTTGTAAGTCCGGTCCTGTCGGGCCGATTTTATTAAAATTTTAGCAGCACATTTTAATCGTTACTAAAAGGTTAAATTCCAATTTTGAAACGATTCTGAGAAATTTTCCGGCATTTTTGAGCCCAAAAACATTTTTCAACCCCTAAAAACCACCCTTAAAATGGTCCGATTGGGCCCATTTTAAATAGGCTTTGTGCGGTAATGGATTCCAACGTGCCTACCAAATTTCGTTAAAATCAATTAAGTCTTTCGAAAGTTATAGCCCGTACACATATATGTATATATATATATATATATATAAATATATAAATATATACATATATAAATAGACATTTCCAAAAATGGTGCCAAAGTGTTCAGGAGGCTATGAAACGTCGAGAAATTTTGGTCCGACCCCTAGGTCCCGCCATCCGACCGACGCCAATAGTGTATGTGCCATATGGCAAATACACTAATTAGAGAACCATCTGTACCAATAAGTATACCAGCTAACATACAGATTGCGAAATATTCAAAAGTATTAGGTATTTACATAGATAGCACTTTTAAATGGACTGTTCACATATCGGAAGTATGTAAAAAGTTGAACAAATATTACTATCAAATAAAACAGTTAAAAGATCTCTTTGATCAATCAAAATTAATAATAATATATAATAGTTTTGTGTATTCTGCTCTTAAATATGGCATCATAAACTGGGGCAGATCCACTGAATGTGTTCGACTGTTTGTTATACAAAAAAGAATTATACGGCTTATTTTCAATATGAAAAGATTAGACTCTTGTCGTGGTGTTTTCCGTAAAAATAAAATCTTGACAATTTTTGCCATATATGCTCTCGAACTACTCAAACTAATGAACGATTCCGGATACTTCAATTCCAATCATAATGAAAATAAGCCATATAATACCAGACCAACTGAAATTGTGATACCTCATTCAACTACTTTTTATGAAAAATGTCCACTCTATACTGGATATAAAATATTTTCAAAATTACCTGAATATATAAAACGTGAACAAAATAAAAACAAACACAAAAAACGATTGAAGACTTATTTAACAGAATTGGAACCGTATAGTATAAATGATCTTTTGTAAACTTCTCTTTGTATATGACATATTGTATCCTCTTTTTTCTTTTTAGGCTACGCAATAAAGATATTATTATTATTATTATTATTATTATCAGGGTGGGGTTAAATAAAAATGTGAATATCTACCTTCAATTAATTTTGTATGTTGCATTTTTTTAAATCAGTTGTTTTCCCGGGCGCTATGAATTTATGATTTATTAATACATAGCGGTACCCGTCCGGCTTCCCCCGGGTGCTAAGAAAGCCCGGGTGCCATACACTACTCACTCGCTTCGCTCGTTCGCTTGAATATTATAATTACGAACAAATTTGATTACCATAAAAAAGTTATAGTGAGTCAACCATAAAAGATAGACATATATGCTGTCGCGGACTTTTTTTAGAACTTTTAAAGGGGAGCAATTCCGTCATACATGATTTTTGCGTAACTTTAACCGTTTACGCAGTGGACACAACGGAAGCTCTCAAAGGAATAATTTTTCCCGTTTTTGCAAACATTTTTCATTGATGCTCCGCTCCTATTGGTCGTAGCGTGATATTATATAGCCTATAGTTTTCCTCAATAAATGGGCTATCTAACAAAAAAAAAATTTCAAATCGGACTGGTAGTTCCTGAGATTAGCGCGTTCAACCAAACAAACAAACTCTTCAGCTTTATAATATTATATTAATATATTACTCACTCGCTTCGCTCATTCGCTCCCGGTGCTATTGTTATGATTTATTAATACAATACTCACTCGCTTCGTTCGCTCGCTCCAGTTATTATAGCCTAGATTACGACCCTTTGTTCTATAAAAAATCCTTAAATTCTCCGCAATTAATGATCGGATTTGAAAAACAAAAAGACTGTTGTAAAAAGAATTGAGAGGCCTTTCGAACTGCGAATCGTTTGACATCCCTTTCCATTAAAAATTTTTGGGTTGCAATTCATCCTGCTCTCAGGGTTGAAGTTACGTAAATAATACCAATCGATTTAGATGTCTCCCTTGATTCTAAAATTGACGTGGGCGAGCTTTTTTCGCAAAACTGATGTTAAGGGGCCAAAACTTGGGGTGACTGTTTTTATTGGGCCACCCAGTATATTAAATAAATATACTATATCTTACTTAAGTTGATAGATAACTTGTCTGTAAGATTATAACCTTATCATCTTATGTTGAAAGCATTGAAATACAATAACACTGGAAAGCTCACTCTCTAAACCTTGCGGTGCGTGGAAAGCAGTTAAAGACAGACATAGTTAATAGGGCCACCTGTCTTTGTTCCACTACAGTCTTAATAGACTGTACGACAAAGTGCAGGTGGCCCTATTAACTATGTGTCTTTACTCGTTAGCAGCGCGTCCGTTCCAGATTTTCTATATTTCAGTGGTTGTAAGATAAAATACATTCTCTGTATGTAAATCACATTGTTTTGACGGATAGAATCTTTATACGTCTTTTCCGGCAGTATATAGGGGGGTAATGATGCGAGACGAAAAATTCGTTACAAAAAATGTGTGACGCGAACTAGCATAATTTGCTTGTGTTCTGTATCATGTATGTGTGTGTTAATATTTTTTGACAAATGTGACGTCATTTTACGGTTAATATGTGGAAATCTTAAGTACGGCCCTGGTATACTTCCAAGTTGAAGTGTAAAATGTGTACAATAAATAATATTTATTTGACCGCAGCTATTGCAAATTCTTATTGTTGTAATATATTATTTTTTTTAACAATTTTTATGGTAGCTTCTGGTTTTCTATCGTTTTGAACGATAATTGAGTAGATTTGATGAATCACAAAGTTTCTGACACATCATAACATGCAGGCAGGCAAATATTTAATATTATTTTTACAGGAAAGTTAAAGAAGATGCTTCCTGCAGGTAGTGTTGTTGCTGAGATGAAATTTTTCTCGTTTCATCTCGACAATTCGAAGTATCGAAACAAAACTAACATTTTTTCTCGTTTAGAATTTCGAATCGGAAGTCGTGTTTCCAGAATTTTTATTTGTTTGTAACAACCTCAGAACAGAGATAACTATAGAAACAGCATATCACATCGCTTGTGAAGTCACAACCATACACTAAAGTACGACCTATTAGGTACATAATATGATCATTCGTTGCTTGTATTCCGTTGTAGTCCGTAATCTTATACCTTACTCTTTATGTCGTGTTGTGTGCCTGGATGTTACAATAAAGGTTCCAAACCGCTTATGAAAAATCAAGGTGTTTAAAATTGAGTTGAAATCATGTGACCTCATTGTGACTTATTGTTCCCCGCATTTCTCGACTGGCTTCAGTTGTACATATAAGCTGTGATATTCCTCTATTACAAGTCCCCAGTGCCCGAGTTCTAGCCCGAGAGCTGGTAAAAGTGTCAATTGGATTTTCAATTTATTATTAAAAAAAAAAAAAAATAATGAATTGAAAATATGAATTGGTGCTAGGCCCAAATAACCTTAGCTGTTGGTGGTCTTTAAAATACAATTATAAGCTGTGATATGCCACTTCTATAGCTATCTCTGTTCTGAGGTATCAACGTTACTCGAGAATCATACTTGGTAACATACCCAAGTAAAGTAACCATGGAAACAAACAAATGTTATACTCGTAATATACTTATGTCAAAGGTCAATTTATCTACTAGTTATTTTTATGAAAAATCAATTAAAAGTTATAAATAAATAAACCGTTAATTATTTAAAACTTGAACAACCGTGTCCTGCTAGAACGGGGACAGTATATCAGGCTGGTATATTATGCATGAGGATAACGACTATGCAGAGATTCAAACTCTTGACCCTTCCTTTGAATAACACTCTGTGTTGGCACTTTTCCATTTGTTTAATGTTTATTTGTTTGTTTAAAATACATTTGCCTTCTATCACTTGCATACTCTAATTGGTTTATAATGATGGCATATTAACGGTTAAATGTAAAATATTGCAGTTCTTTTATACAATTATTATTTGGTTGTGTTTTTAAAACAAATTGACACTTATTTATCTGTGGTCATAAGGCAATGAGGTTCATGTCAAATTTTTGGTAAAATATTATCAATGACCAGGGCCAATCACAAGAGGGGCAGATGCCCCGGCCTCGCAATATAGGGGCCTCAACTCTTGGCAACTCAATATGTTAGACACAAATATATCGGAGAAGCCAAAGCGATGTTACGGCTCTATTAGAACGATCTTAACTTTACAATTAAATTTCCCGAAAAAATATTTTAGGTTATTCTGAAATAATCAGTGAGGTTTAAAATAATTAAATGTACCTATCTAATTATCCAAAAAATAATAAAAGCGGTAATAGCATTAATAGATTAATAAAATAGTATATTGTGTAACTAGTGTACTAAATTAGTATATTGTGTGACTAGTGTGCTAAATACATCTTTATGCGTCAGGCGCAATGTTTTCAGCTCGAGTAGTAGGAGAGCGCTCACGAGCTTTGGCGAGTGATCATCGCGAGCCGAATACGAGTGCTGAAAACATCGCGCCTGATGCATAAATATTTAGCACACGTGTTGCACACTATACTTTATATAACACATGCATGGTTTTAGACTTTAATTGAATAATTTAATGTCACTGACAGAAGTACATCTCATAATAAAAACATTGGGCTCGATACAATATTTATTCACTTTGTTACCATAGTAACCATATTTCATTAATTATAACACCGAAAAGAGGTACATAATGTTCATTAGATAACGGGTTTTTCAAATGTTTTTCCATTATTCATCGAAAAGCGTTTAATAATGGATCATGACGTCACTCGTCAATAAACGGCCATTTAAAGTCCGCAAAACTGATATGAAAAAACACTAAAAGCGTGCATGTGTTATATAAACATCTTTATGTTATAGCAAACTCGTTTGTTATAATAATAAATCTCAATGAAATAAGTGTTCTCAATATTAAATGTTGATTAATTCTAAATCAATTTTTTTGTTGTTATCAAAACAAACTTCAATTTTTTAGCGTAACTAAGAAAATATAATTTTGACAAATTCATATCGAGAACGCGTGTTATTATAACAAACGAGTTTGCTATAATGTGTCAGGCTTGATGTTTTCAGGACGAGTAGTAAGCGTTTCATAATGAATCATGCGTCACCAGTCAAAAAATGGCCATTTAAGATCCGAATTAGAGACACGAAAAAACACTAAAAGCGTGCATGTGTTAAATAAAATATCTTATATGCACTTCGCAGTATCATCATCAAACCATAAGCTACAAGGACTTAAATATCAGTTTTCGAGATACTTCCAGTTCGGAGATATCGCTTTTTAGGTCTTTAAAAGACAGTTGAATAGTGCATCAGTCATTACTATTACTTAAGCGCCGCACTCTTCGTATAGCCATTGTTTTAAACACCAATCATTTATTCTTTGATGTCAAAAGGTCGACTTCCTCATCAATTGCATTGTGAGAGAGAGTGCTTGGAAAATGACGTGTCTATTGATATTTTGTATCCCTTTTCTATATAATATGTCTGTGTGGCTACAAGACAAAAACGTGTATGTCGTATTTATGGTAAAATACGATTATATAAGGACAAATTGGACCCAGTTATGAAAAGGCAAATCAAACGGCAGTATAAAGTTCCACATCAATATTATGGAGTTGTACAAGTTAAAATGTTAACCAATCTTAACATCTCAAAAACCCGTGCTAAAAGTTCAGCATCAATATGGTGCTGTTAAAAGGGGCCTGCATTTCACCCATTTCAAAAGATGACGCCACCATATTATGTAATTTAACCCAATATTTCTCACAACATAGCAGCTTTTATATAGAAAGTACAGTCAATTTGTGTGATCAGTAAGATTCTATAGATGCTATTCTTGGTATTAAACATTTTTGGGTTCATGTATTGACATTAATAAAAGTAGGAATTGAGATTGAATTTGAAATTTTTTTTATGAAGAGGCAATTAATACCTAATTTGGAAGACAACAAATGGATATGCGGAAGATCAAGACGAAATTGTTTATAATAACAGCAGAATGTCGCTTATGACAGATACTGTAACATTGTGGCTGCTATCAAGTGTAACTATTCAAAATAATATTATATCTACATGTATAACGACGACATTGCCTCTAAAAGTGCTTAACGGCAACTTGAAGAGCAGGCCTCTTTTAAAATATGACAGCCAATTTCAAGTTTTAAGACCTCACGCAATAAAAGTCCCACATCAATAATATGGAGTCAGGCCCGGGCTTAAAGACCCAGGGGCCTCTAGGCACTTGACAGTTGGGCCCCCAAGCCCAAAAAAAGGGGGAAAATGGAATTGGATGGAAATTTAGTATAAAAAAAAGTCGCCACTATCTTAACAACATTTTTGGGCCTTTTTTTCTTTAATTTCCATCTCCGCCCTGGCCGGGGCCCCCTCGGCGGCTGGACCCCTAGGTCGGTGCCTTGTTGGCCTAGGCAGAAATCCGGGCTTGTATGGAGTTGGTATCACTGCACAGTGACCGCCAATCTATTAATCAAAGATTTGAAAGATCAGCTTGCCTCTTCCAATTCTATTATTACTTCAATAACATAATGCATGCATGCATAACAGCATAATGTAATTTCAGAGAGCCTGTTCGAACGTATTAAGAGATGTGCGACGTCTGACGATGGTTCTGAGAACTTGGACGTATAATGATTGGCTATTAAACATGTAATAAATTAACCCGACGCGACCTGACGTACCTTCGTTCACATTTATAATATGTATTCAAACCATAGACATGCGTAATATGTGTAGTCACCCATAGACATATATAGGTATCTACACCGATACGGTATCTATATAACATAACACTACTTTAATGTCTCGAAACAGGGGTCCAAATCAAAACTCAAACTGTAAAATGTTATGACAGTAGATTGTATATCTAGATGAGTAATGGGGTATATTACTGACGAGTATTGACAGTATGTAAAAGAGGGCAGTATAGCCTAGATGGTAGCGTGCTTGGCGCCGCAACCTCTAGACTGGACTGCCGTGGGTTCGAATCCCACCTGCGCTCATGGATGTTTTGTGATGTTATTTAGTTTTAAGTTGGTTGTTATTTAGTGTAGTTGAAAGACGCTAATGACTTTAGATGTCGACGCGTCTATAATCTACAATAAATAAATAAATAAATTAAAAGACAGTATGTAAAGGGATTGAGAATAGCCGAGCGTGTAGCAATGCTGTTGTTTACATGGCGTTGCTATTGTTCCTCTATTACAAGTCTCCAGTTCTCGAGTTCTAGCCCGAGAGCTGGTAAAAGTGTCAATTGGATTTTTAATTTATTATTAAAAAAAAATAATGAACTGAAAATATGAATTGGTGCTAGGCCCAAATAACCTTAGCTTTTGGTGGTCTTTAAAACACAATTTAACAATTTTTTGGCAGTATATATATGTAAAAACGAGCAAAAGCGAGTTTTTACAATCACACGAGTCATATTATCATTCCGCACGGTCGATATATATATATTATGGTATTTTTTGCCATACCGACTACAAAAATACCTACTTTTCACTTCATTTTCAGTATTTTCAAAACATTTTGACAGTTCATTTGTGTCGCCATCTTTACATTTACAGCAGGCCGTAGCCCGTGAGTATGTAATAACAGGCGGATACAGCGAATAAACATAAGTTACTATATAGCAACCGTTTACTTACCGCGCACTAGTTATGTTATGAAAACACTTTCGGCACGCCTGCCTGTTAAAAGACCCCATACAGGCCGGTATACATGCATGGAAAGTAACTATTTTATAGTGAGTATGGCAAACAATTATTGTAATCTGATGACGCACGGCTGGTCAAAGATTGAAAAACATGGCTGAAATTTCGAAACTTTCTCCGATATGTTGACCGAAAAATATTAAAAAAATTTTTTTTAGAAAATCTTAGGTTAGATTGGATGAAACTTTGTTACCTATGCTACTTAGCATTGTATTAGGAAGGACTTAGGCACTATATCCGGCTTTTATAGTCGGGCAACATGGTTAAATATAACGAATGATCCGATTTGAATGAAACTTTTTTAAAAATTATAATAAAAATGGAACCGACTCCAAAAAAGGTATTAGAATAATCTTAAAGAGGACATATTGATTCCTACAATCACCCTCCCTACCTACATTTAATTTGAATGACGCACATAAAAATTGATATCTAAAGTGACACAATATGGTATAGGTACCTATTGAGAAATAATAACGCTGATTTCCAATTAAATGTAGGCAGAGAAGGTGATTGTAGGTAGATAATACTTTTCCGAAGGTTAATAATAAATATTCTATTTGAAACCCTGGTTTCTTTACTCACTCAATATTATAAAGTTGACTAACTGTGAGACGTATTGTGTATACCTACCTATATAATATTATAATATCATAATATGGCATATGGCTCTGTGAAAATTCACCTTAGAGTAATAAACAGAATCATAGTGACTTGCAACAGTCAAAGCGAGAGTGTAGCAATGCTGTTGTTTACATGGCGTTGCTATGGTTCCTCTATTACATGTCCCCAGTTCCCGGGTTCTAGCCCGAGAGCTGGTAAAAGTGTCAATTGGATTTTCAATTTATTATTAAAAAAAAAAATAATGAATTGAAAATATGAATTGGTGCTAGGCCCAAATAACCTTAGCTGTTAGTGGTCTTTAAAACACAACAGTCAAAGCTGTGACTTTACACGTTGGCAAATTACATAAATGACAATGTTCCTCAATTTTTAGTGTATTTGTTACTATGGCTATATTGGAGTCGGTAGAACGCCAGGACCTAGGGTTTAGACCACACAATCTCAACGTTTCATACCTTCCTGAACAATTTTGCACCATTTTCGGAAATGTCTATTTATTCTAAATTATCAATACTAATGTAAAAGAGGAAAAGTTTTTGTTTGAGGCAGTTAATCTCAGGAATCACTGAACCGATTTGATTTTTTTTGCACTATTTAAAAGCCTACTTCTTCCCGAGTAACACAGGCTATATATTATTACGCTACGGCAAAAGAGGGATGAGCAGTGAGGGAAAATGTAGAACAAGTCGCGGGGATTCAGCACGCCATTTCTAAGCTAAATTGGTGAACACTGGATAAAAACAGCAAAGTGATGTAATGTGAGAGATTTGTTGCTCTTGATTCTTTATGCTAGCAAATTATTATACCTACAGAGTGTAGTAGGCTATGAGCCATAAGATCTAATGTAAATATGTGGTGGATTACATAAAAAAATAGTATAACAGTGAATTTTTTTAACAATTTTACATAGCAATTGGTTTACTATTAAGAGTAACTCGGAACCTGCTAAATAAATTAAAAAAAAATAAAGCATGTACTACATATTTACATTAAACCTTATAGCCCACAGCCTACTACAAATTTGTAAATGTTCGCAATGTTATTTGCCCTATGTTTGGTAAAACCGTTTACAGCCTGTATTTCACGTTTTCATGACTCAATGAATAGTCTAAGAATTTATGAACCGTTCATTTGTTCTCAGTTTTTACTTGCAATATGTCTTAAGATGACTGTTAAGCAAAAATAGCTATTCATTTTCCATATGCTTACTTATATAATATAGCGGGTGTCCTATGCGAAATGTATATTATAGTCTAGACTTATTTTAATTCTATATTAATGAGTAGATACTAATTTAGAATACATAAAGTAACATTTTCTGCTCGAATAGTCATTCTTATCATGTCTTTACACTTATTTATAACTAGCGGTGCCCGTCCGGCTTCGCCCTGGTAGTATATGAAATTATGATTTAATAGCGGACACCCGTGCGGCTCCGCTCACGTATATTTAGATTTTTTTATGTTCAGTAATATAAAATCATGTATATATTGTTTATTTATTATCCTCCCTCGCAAGAATTAGTCAAACAAACCATTTCATTTAACCCTCTTAGGGGCTGATTTCCGAAAAATACTTTCTTAGTGCACCTCTACACCTTGTAAGGGACCGTTCAAGTATTACGTAACGCAGTTTTTGAAGATTTTTGACCCCCACCTCCCCCCCATTGTAACGCACCGTAACGTTTCACAAGAACCCCCTCTCTCCAAACTGCGTTACGTAATACTTGAACGGCCCCTAAGGGACATAACTTCCAAATTTCATGTTTCTATCTTTAGTGGTTTAGGTTGTACAATACACCTCCTTTTGACCCCCTTTGGGGTTGATTTTCGAAAAATACCTTCTTATTGGGAGCTCACGGTACAAACGGAACCTACTGCAGTATAAAATTCAAGTTTATTATAGCTTCAGCAGTTTGGCCTAGACGTTGATTAGTCAAAAAACCCTACACCCCCGTTTACCCCATTAGGAGTTGAATAACAATTGAAAATAGTAGCTTAGATCACTCCTGACAACCTCAAAGTCCCATCGAAATCGGTTCAGGCATTGTGGTGATAAAATGTGGAAATAAAATTATATATAGGTAGTAGACAATCAGGTTGGCGGAAGGGCCGGGCGGGCGGGCCGGGGTGCTGACTGTTTGGGCGTTTGGTGGCACCAAAACTTGTGCCAAGCACCATATTCTGTAATTTTATATTTTCATCTAATATATACTTAAAAAATAGCCACTCAAAATAAAAACTTCACAAGACAAGCAACTTTTAGGGTAAATGCGGGAGAGATGCCGCGGTAGGAGAGACGCCGCATGGCTATTAACTTACCTATTTACCATTAATGGATGGTGCTACAAGTACGTATGTTCGCTCATCTTATCTTGTCAAGATAAGATGAACGAACATACGTACTTGTAGCACCATCCATTAATGGTAAATAGGTAAGTTAATAGCCATGCGGCGTCTCTCCTACCGCGGCATCTCCCCCGCATTTACCCTACTGTTTTTTTTTTAATATGACATTTAATGACTATTAAATTACTGACAATAAAAGATCTCATAATAGTGATTTTCAGTTCTCAGATTGAAAGGTCCATGACCCTCCCCTGGAAAAAATCCCTAGTTACGCCAATGATCGCTGCGTTGCTAAAATTTACTTAATCCGCTCGGGAGTAAATTTGGGAAGACTCTGTATATTATAAAGTATGTCTCTATAATACTTCATCACTTAATTCATGTGGAGGCTATTCAAGATTGGCATGTGAATGTCTCTCTGTGTAATAAATAAATTAGTATTACAGCTCTGACTTAATGATAGAAACAAGAAATCAAATAATAGGTTGTGTCTAATATTGATGTTCTGTTATTGCTTATAATATTCTTGTAATGTTATCGAGGCAGACATTCTTTAATAAGCGCAGTTAAAAATCGTGACATGCGCATTACATGCCTTTTTTAGGGTTCCGGACCTCAGAATGAAAAAATGGAACCCTTATAGGATCACTCTCATGTCTTTTCGATCTCTCCCCCCCCCCTTATCACCAAAACTATTGAGCCTAAAATTTTACAAAATAGGGAATATAGGCCCTCAAGTATAGAGTTGCCACCTGCCGCTAGTTGATTAAAGGGTTACCAGTATAAAAAATACGGGTTTTAGATATTTTTACGGGAGACAATTAAAACAGCAATGTTTAATGAAGATAATCTATTTTTTAAATTTATATTTATGGTTAGAAGAAACAGCTTTTAAAAGCTCTTCATTTTGAGAAGCAAATATATAAAAATCTTTGCAAGATAACTTAAAATTACATTTGACTTGTAACTTGGAGCTTTATTTACCCCGTATTTTATTTTCGAAATTATGGGTTTTTGTATTATCTTAGCCTGAAAAACGGTGTAACCCGTAAAATACGGGGCATCTGGCTACCCTAACCTCAAGCATAGTTTACAGGAAAACCTAAACGAAAATCTTGTCTATTTTTTGAGGGGCAAATTTGAAAATTAAAAAAATGCATCATGTGACATATCAAATGAAAGGACTTGTTATGCGTAATACAAATATATTTTTTTTGTAATATTATTTTAAAAATATTGCAGAAAATATACGAAAATTGAGCAGTCCCCCCCCCCTTTATCTCCGAAACTACTGAGCCTAAAATTTTGAAAAAATGGGGAATATAGGACCTCACTCATAGTTTACAGGAAAACCTAAACGAAAGTCCTAAGTCTTAATAATACGGAACCCTCTCCACGCGAGTGTGTTTTTTGTTCTGTTTTTTACTTTTACTGGCAGTTCTGTGAAGTAAGTTGTTACTGTGATTTGAACTTTTAAATTGTGATTTTTACTGCAACCTTGAAAGACCCTATTTTGACAGTTAAAAAAATAACCGCCTAATTCTTTTGATAGTTAATTTAACACGGTCGAGATAGTTTACATTTCACAATCATATTATGATATTTTAGACATTTTTAGACATTAGATCGCACTTTTTGGGGGGGGGGGGTGTACCATGTATTCTAGGGGGAGTGCCTCCCTTGCCCTTCCCTTAGCTACGTCAATGGTGGTGAATGGTGACAGTAATCTGAATGGCACGTTCAACCGCAAACTTGGAATATGTAGTTGAGATCTTAAAACACAGTAACTAAATAACAGAAGTGACAGGTGATCAATATCAATATTACAGTTCTGGACCAAGCCGGCGAACAGGTAGGTCCAGGAAGTTGTGAATCTATGCTGTAAGCATCAGTGGCGTATGTTATAGTTTTGTAACGTCAAAATAAAATTATAAAAAAACGAACAAGTGCGAGTTAGACATGCGCGCCATGAGTTCCGTAAAATCAATAATATTGTTACAAAACTGTTTTCTGAGTTGGCGGAATAAATATTTATTTACAATAATTAAAAACACAATAATAACGAATGCAACAACGAAAAGTCAGTTCTAACAATCAACACAAGTAATTAACACTTAACTATATATACAATTAACTACACTAATATTTATTTTATCAGGTGAATTTATATCACGGAACTATTTATATCACTGTATTTATATCAGGATTATTTCTATAACGTTTATTTATGTCGGTCATTTACTCAGTTACTTCAGTACTATTTATTTATATCCACTCCACTATTTATATCACTGTACTGACTGATTCGACCGTTGCTTGACTAATATTAATATCACTGATCCACTTGATGGCACGACTCACCATTCACTGATTACCGATTGCGTGACACCGTCGACTGATTCCCTGATCGCGTCACTCACTCGTTTATATAGGCCGCTTGGCTTAGGCACAGCGCGTTCTAGCGTTCTCTAGAATGTTCGTGCAGTTACTCGTTGTTACAGTAAGCGGACCTCCGTTTCTCAGAACTCTTGCCTGCCGTTTATATACAGGGTGATCCGTAACAATATTTTTTGAATTTTTAAAAAATTATTGTTCGTTTTAATAGACCAAATCCCAAACGGGAAATGGGAAAGACCGGAAATTGCTTAAATCACTTTAGTGTTATTAATTAACAAACAATGTTTTCCCTTATAGTCCAAGGGCAAGACCTCGTGGTCAAAATTTGCCAGAATTTTGTAAAGGATAATGTTTTGAAATTAGCTAGTATTTATAAGGTGTAAATAAATATACAACAGTCAGAAAGTCAGAGGTTGGGACGTCTGGCGTCGGGGCGCTTTAAAAGGTGTAAAAACTGAAATCTGACACAGGGTTAGGTAATTTATTGAATATAATTTATGAAAAAACAGTCTGACCTCATTTTTATAAAACCGATCTCGTCAGCAGTCGGTAGACGTTTGGAACATCCACCGAGAAAAGTAAGAGGCAGTCATCACTACCTATCTCTTTCTTCTACTCTTTGTCTGCCCTTGTCAATGGAATGGAGATGAACACATGAGCAACGTAATATAGATGGCAGCAGGTTTATAGCCACCTAATTTTTACATATATAGAAAAACTAGCTGCCCGTCCCGGCTACGCCCGGGTGGTATGAAAATTATGATTAAGTGTACGAAAACAGTTTTTTTTGACAAAACACCGTCATAGTTTACAAATTATATACACAAACCTTTCTCGTTTTCACCCTTTCTGACCTTTCTCGTTTTCGCTCTTTCTGTTAGTGAAAACCGTTTCAAAATCCGTTGTTTGGTTTAGAAGAAATAAGCGGAGAAACAGACAGAGGCGGACAACTACTTTGTTTTGTGCTATTTAGAGATTAGAGAATAGATGCACGAGAAATCAAGTTTTTTCCCTTCTAATAGCAACTACTTCTTTTCAGCTCCAGATCCTTTTGAAATACAAGACCTCTATGATTTGAACTTTGGTAAACACAGCACATCGGCATTGTCAACAATTTATTATTTTAAATAACCTTATTATGTACACACTACTATGAACTGTCTCAGACACGGACTGATCAGGGGCGCTGGGCGCTGAACCGTCTCGGGCCCGCGGAGTTGGAGAAGACTCTGGCCCTCCCATTTGCCAATCCCAACAAATTACTCAAATATCTCCCTCGGGCCTCTACAAACTGCCCACAGACCGAGATGGTTATATAGCTGGCGCCCCTAGCGATCAAGTTTGGCAGTAGGTACCCATCTTCTTTATCTGTATTCGATTGACGCGCCTCTACTATAGTAACTCCACGAACGCCTGTAATGGTAGACGATGATTATAGGTTATGTTGTTCCAATATTTAGTTTCGTGTGCCTTTCGTCTAGTTGAATACTCCGCCGCTAGGGTAAACCTAAGTAATGTATTAGGTGATAGAATGTACGTATGTGTGTGTGTATTGTAAGGTTGGTACGTCGGGCGTATCGTGGAACAATGAGTATGATGTAGTGTGACATAGGCAATGTCCTGGCCGACAAGGCAGGGAGGTAATTAACCGACCGAGTAATTAGCAGAGACTAATGGGAAACGCGATCCCAGCTAGCTAGATTAATACCAGTCGACTCAAACCACCAACGTATCCTTTATAATGGCGTCCGGCATGTTCAACTTTCAACGTCTTTATCGATACTTTGGTTGACATGGTGGCGGGTCATCGCGCACGCGCAATATACCACTGCTTAGGGATTCTTTATCGCAGGGACGTAAAAACGGACAAGTGCGAGTTTGACTCGCGCGCCGAGGGTCCCGTGCCATCAACCAGATTATTTGAATTTCAAAAACTATAAAACTTTTGGAAACATTGTAATAGTGTTCTTGTAAAGTATAATCTACTATACCTAACACCACTAGTTTTTGAAGTTATACTTCTTTTGGCGCGTTATGGAAAAATGATGAGAGTGAATTTTTACGATGCGCGTGCATCGCGTCACGAAAATTTAACACCATGAAGTTAGTCATTAGTAACACCATGAAGTTAGTCGGAAGTTCATGATTATAATACCCTATTATATAGCACAGCTAAGTAATAGGTCCCGGGTTCGAATCTCAACACAAACATGCTTTTTTTTTAATAAATAATTAGATATAAATATAATAAACAAATATATTTAATAAATTATTAATTTATTAAATTAAATTAATTTATTTAGTATCTTTATTTTATAATTTTATCGTCTTTTTTACAAACGTTTAGTACTGGCACGCGGGATAAAATTTTTGGAGTTATTTTTGTTTTGTTACGCCAAAGAAGTAGGTATAACTTCTGACGTGCGTACATAAGTACACACACACTCTTTTTTTTGAAATTTTAACTGTAGGTAGGTACTAGTTTTGGAAATAGAGATGCCTTTTCAGGAAAATCTGAAAAACTATGTAACATAAAATTTTGAAAAAAAATACATTATTTAATATTATAGGTAGATATATCGTATTATATCTCTATTCTCAAATAAATGTTTGGATTGAAGTGTCATATTTTAGTGCATTGTGCATTGGTTGTTGTAGACAAATTAGTCAACCAATAGTCGACTTGTATTCTAATGCTGGGTTGCAGAAAGCATTGTCAAAAAATCTAGTTTGTGACCACACATATTTCTTCATAAGAAAAGCATCGAAGAATTTTAAATCGATTCTTCTCGACAAATAATTAATCGATTGAAACGATATTTTTTTAAACTAAGTATATAGACATCTATTTAATATAGTTTTTTGCATAATTTCTACTTCGAAACAAAATTTTTCTACGCATTTTGATCAAAATTTAGCTTGAAAAGCAATCTTTTTCTCTATATAGATCAATCATTTGTTTTTGTGCACGACATTAGACTGCTCCTGCGTGTATAAGAACTGTAATATATGATCACAATCTAAGGTTATTCTCAAATCAAATTTTTTTACAATGCTTTCTGCAACCCAGCATAGCCAACTTATTCGATTTGCACTTTAGTCAAATCGACTTGTCCAGTTATAAAAAATTATTCGTCTATTTTTTATTTATTTTTATTGTAAATTATAGACGCGTCGACAACTTAAGTCATTAGCGTTTTGATTACATTAAATAACAACTCACTTAAAACTAAATGACATCACAAAACATCCATGAGCAGAGGCGGGATTCGAATCCACGACAGTCTGATCCAGAGGCCGCGACGCTAACCACTGGACCACACTGTCCTCTCGTCGTCTATTTTTTCATTTATAATACATTCTTTTATTACACTTACATAAAATGCCTGAAATTAATCTCTATAACATCAATGCCTTCGATTTCCGGTCCACTACACGAGATATCGATTAAATAGTCGTCTATTTGTCGACTTGTACCGCTTGCTAATGTATAATTCGAAACTTTGACGACTTTCAGTGATGAAGTTGACTTGTACCATCTTCAGTTTGTTGTACACTCCTGTATACAGAGCACACCGTGTGTATAACTTCCCTTCTCTATACATATAGAGAGAGTTGAGTTCCATATAGCCATCACTTCCTTTAACATCACCGTTACCTATCAACCGTATTTGCTTCTGTATGTACGGGGAGAAATTGCACTTACATGCGACGCTCTCGGATTACACAATACACATAGTAGATCAAGTCTAGTGATGGGCGATTACCGAGATATTTTTATAATCTAAAGAATTGTAATCGTTCATAATAACAATCGTGTTCACAATCGACTCGGATTTTACAATCGAAATGTTCGATTGTTCAAGTCGATTATTTAGGTTATAGCAATAGCAGCGAATAAGAATACATATAATCGTGATTCAAGGTTATATATAACCTTGAATCAACGAGTCACGTGAACGTCAGTCGACTAGCATATATGCTAGTCGACTGACGTTCACGTGACTCGTTGATTGTTCACTGTTCAGTTGGCACACTGTGATCTCTTCACTATATTGAATTCGTACTACGCGATTATTAATATAATAGGTAATTATTTATTAATTTTAAAAATGCTGAGAGGCGAAAAGCAAAAATGTAAATGTATGAAGTATAACTTCGACCGTGCGCTTATGTGGATGAGGCACATCCCCTTTTTTATATGAGCGTTGACGAACTTTTGAGAATAGAATCTAGAGAAGGGGGTTCCGTTAGGTCAGTGTCGGCTTCTTCAGTAGGTATGGCAGTTTACGTTTCGTGATCGATATGAAACTCTCGTGTAGCGTCTTCTTGTAGCGAATTTTCCAACCTATCGTGTGTTGTGGGTGAAACGCCTTGCGTTACGTAATCTACGAGGGGGCTATTGAATAGGTTTATACATGTGGTTTATGTGTGTATAACCGCACGTGGTATTGTCTGTCGCTGTCCCCGTATACCATTATACTGTGTACCTTCCCATTGTACACCGATACGAACATAACTGTTCGATTTTAGCAAAAATCATAGTTACCTTGATTTACGTACAATTTTTATTTTTTTTAGTAAAATATTTTTTTTCTCGAAAACTGTACATTTTAGAGAAAAAAAAGATTTACATTTTTTTCATATTATAACATCCAGAATTCATTTATATTTTTTTTTACCTATGTTAATACGCGACATTGAGAACGTTTTTTTTAATATCTTAGGATCCACTGAACCGATTTGACTCAAAATCTAATCAGATCTAAGTTAAAGGCTGATAAACATAACAGAACAATCGGCATGCCCGTATGTTGTTCCGTTTTTACGATATCGAAGGCGAAAAATTGACCACATACACACACACACACACATACACACACACACACACACACACACACACACACACACACACACACACACACACACACACACATACAGACATCAGTCAGAAAATGATCTTAAACGATGGCTAGGGTCTCAAAACGTGAAGATCTGTTAAAAACTCGAAATATTTTTTTCGGACTAAATCCATTACCTACTTCCCTACCATAGTAGAGGTGGGAAGTAAAAAGACGAGAAATAGTAAGTATATTGCATTACAAGATAAGAAACTTGGCGTTTGCAACCAGTGTGAAGTTTGCTGCCCGGGGTACGAAGACATGCAACCACACGTGTTGCAAACGCCAAGTTTCATACCTTTCTTACACCCCCGTTTTACTCCCTTTGGGATTGAATTTAAAAAAACTCGAATAGCCTATAACCTTCCTTAATAAACGGGTTATCTAACAAAAAAAAATTTTTTTAAATCGGACTTGTAGTTCCTGAGAATAGTAAATTTTTTTTGTTTGAACGCGCTAATCTCAGGAACTACCAGTCCGATTTGAAAAATTTTTTTTTGTTAGATAACCCGTTTATTAAGGAAGGTTTCGAGTTTTTCAATAGTTAAAAGCTTGAAAAAATGCTTTTTTTTCATTTTGGTAAATTTTGGCGATTTTCTAAGTTCTGTAGAGCCGGTAAAAATGGGAACATAAACATATTTGACTGGTGCATTTTGAAGTAAATTTTATGCCTTTTAATTTTGAATAGGACCATTTTTTCGATAGGACCAGCCGTTTCCATCTTATAAGCAAGAAACCAAAAAAAGTGCAAAAAAATCGTGGTTATTAGCCCACCAAAACTCCCCGCCCTGTTTTAGAGGTCGCAAACTTAGATTTAACATCTCCTAAACATGCTTGAGGACACAAAAAAATAAAATCATTTGCTGCACAAAACGCAAGGTGAACTTCCTCTCGTGACTGGACTAACTGCTCAATAAAAATCAAATGAAATTGCTGTTTTCGAAAATATAAATTTGATTTTTAGTGAGTGGTATCATTTTTAAGTAATATTTTTATGGCGTAAGTTGCTTTAACAATTTAGACAATTCTGAAAAAATTGCCAGGGTTAGGGTTAGGTTTACATAAAGTGTCATATAATTTTTTTAATTTTATCGATTTTTTAAAAACATTCGCATCTGAAATACACGATTATATGTGTATTGCTGTAAACAGTACATGTATTTAATGAATATATAATCTATTAAACATATTATACTCTAAATATA
The DNA here is from genome assembly GCA_039654895.1 of Mongoloraphidia duomilia. Taxonomy (NCBI): domain Eukaryota; kingdom Metazoa; phylum Arthropoda; class Insecta; order Raphidioptera; family Raphidiidae; genus Mongoloraphidia; species Mongoloraphidia duomilia. The sequence goes on from CM077523.1 coordinate 13,250,377, forward strand.
CCTTTATTTATTGTGACTTATTAGTACATAAAAAATTCTAACGAATATTGAGTTTAAATAATTAATTATATTTTTTGTCACCAAATATACTCGAAATATTTATTAGACATTTTATCCACAAATATATATATTATATATAGGTATGATATCCCCAATCCAGGAGTCCCCATTACCACAATCTCTTAATATAGCTTTAAAGATGGAAATTAGTTGACTATAAATCTAATTTAATTAGGCTTTATTTTATTAAATTATATACGATAGCGGCCCGGTCCGGCTTCGCCCGGGTGCTATGAATTTATAATTTATTAATACATTACTCACTCGCTTCGCTCGTTCGCTCGAATTTATCTATCTATATATTTAAAACACAAGCCCTATTTCTCTAGACAATCCGCCAGCAACCCCTGCTCAACCGATTGACATAATTTTTTTTTTAAAATGAGGCCTTTAGTCCACAGATATGTTATCGCTATTTTTTTTTTTGGTGAAATTTCTTTAAAAGGGGTGATTTCAAGCGATAATAGTAAAAATGACGAGGGGGGAAGTGGGGTGAAGAGAAACGTAAACAGAGAAAATCCATCGGCGTTCACGATACATGAGTGTGAGAGAAATGCAAATGTGCAAATGTGGTGAAAATATCGGTGTGTCTGAGACGCAAGTAAATAGTGTGTCTGAACGACGTATGTCATTCTTTAAGTCAACTGTTTAAAATCCAAGACAAATGCACCGCGAATATATCACTCAATATCGGCTGTCACTTTAAAACTAAAGATGAAAATCGGACATAAAAACGGATTTAGGGCGGGTACTTTTTGTCAATATTAGATAAATTGTGAATTATAGATTCTTTTTAAATGTACCCTCGAACCGATAGCCATAATTTAAGATTATAAAATCCAATTTTCAATTTCGCCAAGAGTCCGCCGTTTGCTTAATGAGTGCGACAGAGAAAAGACAGAGATGCATATAAAAGTCATGTTGCATATTTGACATCTCGATATTGTCATTTCTAAAATTATAAAACAAAAGATGTTCAAAATGTTAAACATTTAATAGCTGTCACTTTGTTACTGCAAATGACAAATTAGCTTCAGTTTGGGTTTAGGACCGGTACTTTTTGTCAAATTTATGTAAAATGTTAATATTAGATTCTATTAGAACCTATGTATGAGACGGAGCCTGCGATATTTGCTTGGATATTTGATTTTAAAAACGGCCAAGAGCACAGATATGTCTCAATGAGTAAGACGAAGATGCAAATATACGGGATGTCCATAGATATATCCGGCTCTCGAACTGTCAGTTGGAAACAAATGATCGAATTATTAGTTTAATTAGCGCTAAAATTCAAAATAATCGTTAGGTATAAAAATCTTATTTTATATAAAAAATAATAAACAAAAGTGTCAATTTACGTTCATTTAAAGCGAAAATAGCATTTTCATATTTTATGAAAACTGTTTTTTGTATAAAATTTGGTCAGAGATCACGAAAAAATTTACAGTTCAATCTGACGTTAATAGATAAGGAGTACAGTCGAGAATTCCAATTTGACATTTCAGATTCTAACCTAACATATACAGACAAAAATATATTTTTTACATGTTTTTAGTCAAATAGGCGTTTAATTGGGGGTCTGCGAAAAGTTTAGAGACGGCACTGCCCAGTTTTTTCAATATTAAAGCTACATTATTTTTGACAGATTACATATTCTTTTCCGATAGTATAATCATAGAGATCGGTTATAAGAAAAATAAAAGTACTAATCATGTCAAGAAATTAGCATGTGTAGGGGGCAGAGCCCCGTACTGAAGAAATATGGATTGGCCGACTCTTAACTAGGTACGTTTGTAAAAATTAACCGATTCTTTTGAAAATTGATATTTGAGAGTTTTATAGGACACAAAAAAATAAAATGACGTCAGATTTCAAAATGGCGGCCATTTGAAATTTTTTTTGTAAAAATTATCCGATCCCTTTGAAAATTGATATTTGACAATTTCATAGGACACAAAAAAATAAAATGACGTCAGATTTTTCAAAATGGCGGCCATATGTACTGTTATATAAATCATCCGATCCTTTTGAAAATTGATATTTGAGAGTTTCATAGAACAAAAAAAAAAATAAAATGACGTCAGATTTTTCAAAATGGCGGCCATATGTACTCTGTTGTAAAAATCATCCGATCCTTTTGAAAATTAATATTTGAGGGTTTCATAGGACAAAAAAAAATAAAATGACGTCATATTTTTCAAAATGGCGGCCATATGGACTCTTCTGTAAAAATTATCCGATCCTTTTGAAAATTGATATTTGAGAGTTTCATAGGACACAAAAAAATAAAATGACGTCAGATTTTTCAAAATGGCGGCCACATGTACTTTTTTGTAAAAATTACCCGATCCTTTTGAAAATTGATATTTGAGAGTTTCATAGGACACAAAAAAATAAAATGATGTCAGATTTTTCAAAATGGCGGCCATATGTAATTTTTTGTAAAAATTATCCGATCCTTTTGAAAATTGATATTTGAGAGTTTCATAGGACACAAAAAAATAAAATGACGTCAGATTTTTCAAAATGGCGGCCATATGGACTCTTTTGTAAAAACTATCCGATCCTTTTGAAAATTGATATTTGATGTATATGTACGTGCACATTTTTTTTCTCTTTTAAATATAGTACTTAGTTTCTCAAATACCGACAAACTCATCGATTTTTTTCTGAAGATCATTCGTACGTAAGTATTACACTGATAGATACGTTCTATAGCTTCTAAAAAACTACTATTTTACGTACACTTTAAAGTTATGTTTGAATCAAAAATATTTATCAAAAATTATATTAAAAACATATCGTTAAAAGCTAGGTTATGTGTTTTACTCACGCGTTCGTATACACAATGATATTGAGAAAGCTTGAAATATATATTTCTTATTGTTTTCTTTATAAAGTGATTCATATTACATATAAAAAAGGTTTGTGTTGGCAAACATTTTTTTTGGCGATAGCCTTTACTAAACCATTGTTCTTTGAAGACAGTGTTAAGTCGTCGCAAAAAAGTTTTGCACGGGTACACTAGTAGGTACTTAATTATTTAAAACAATACGCACTCGCTTCGCTCGTTCGCTCGAATTTATAATTAATTAAAACATTTCTCACTCCCGCTCTCTCGTTTGCTCGAATTTATAATCTATCAATAGTTTTCGCAGCGCACGCCAAATAATGACTTTTATAGGCAAATTTTTGATACTTTGGGTTACATTATTGTAATTTTCGTAGGGATTTCTAATTTTTTTGAAAATAAAATACAGCCCATGTTGCTCGCTGATAATGTAGCTTTCTATAGGTGAAAGAATTTTTAAAATCAGTTAAGTAATTTTTGAGTTTATCCATTACAAACAAACATTTCAAACATTAAGTATGATATAAGTTCTAGAATGATCAAAAACTCATTTAAGTTTTAAAATTTAACCTGATTTTAGACTCCTTTTCAAAATTTAATTTTTTTTTTAATTATAAAAGTAAAAAAATCGAAGTTCATCTTTTGTTACAAAAAAATAAAAAATAAATTGAAAATTGGAAATCCCGATTAGTTTGTTTAAAAAAAATTGTTTATTCGTAAAGTTTCTTAATTTTAATTTATTCAAATGTACTATAAAAGTTAATTTACAACTGGAGAATTGTATTTATTCCTATGAATAGGCTAGTCCGTAAACGTAAATGTGTTTTAGTAATTTAAATTAATATAAATGTTTTCTTTTGTTTCAGTGAAAAAACTTCGTCTAAATCGGTACACAAGATAAGATACATTTGTTCTTAATACCAACATAATAAACATAATATTTTAGTATACAAAGTGGTTCGGTTGCAATAAAATTTAATTTATTTGCATCAATTGACTATTGTCTTAGTTCTCATATAATTTATCCTCCTACTTATTTGTTATTTATTTAGGAAATATCTTAAAATACCCAATATTAAATATTATCGAGTCTCTATACTCGGATTACCGTGTGCGTATGTGTTTTTAAAGACCATCAACAGCTAAGGTTATTTGGGCCTAGCACCAATTCGTATTTTCAATTTCATTATTTTTTTAATAATAAATTGAAAATCCAATTGACACTTTTACCAGCTCTCGGGCCAGAACCCGGGAACTTGTAATAGAGCTGAACCATAGCAACGCCGTGTAAACAACAGTATTGCTACACGCTCGGCTATTCTCAAGCCCTATTCGGATTATGAAAATGTCGGAATTAAATGTTAGTGTAAATTTTGTAATTTTTTTCATTACACAAGTTTTTTATTCAGAAAAAAATTCACATCATTTTTGCTATTCCATAAAAAATGTATATTTCTTTGTCTTGTACATCAAGTCTTTTTAATCCACATTTTTTATATGTATTCCCTATCGACATTTTTTTCTCATGTACACTCAGTATTATAGAGTTCTGTGCTCTGTATAGACTGTACCTATACTTTCTGTAAACTGTTTATTAACCTAGAGAATAGACTATACCAGGGGTCGGCAACCTTTTGAGACGGAAGAAAGTTACAATTTACAAAATTTCCCAGTTTTTAAAGAGCCACTAACATTTTTATTACAATATTGTGGTATTTGATTAGGATTATAACTAAACAAACAGAACAGTGTTGCCACATTTAAAAAAAACTCGGGTCGCAGCGCCAAAACCCTGCCGACAATATAGTGTATTTGCTAACACAGGCTTTGTGGCTTTAATAGGTAAACTTAGTTTGTTATTGGACAAAAAAAATTTAACCCCTTAATACATCCCTTAAAATAATATTTTTTTTCTTAATTTCAAAAAGATTATCAATGCAACCTCTGTACCAAATGAAATAACCCTTCAGTAAGTAAATCACTTATCCGCAAAGTAGTGTTTTCATAAAATTTGTAAGTCCGGTCCTGTCGAGCCGATTTTATTAAAATTTTAGCAGCACATTTTGATCTTTACTAAAAGGGTAAATTTCAATTTTGAAACAATTCTGAGAATTTTTTCGCTATTTTTGGGCCCAAAAACCTTTTTCTACCCCTAAAAACCACCCTTAAAATGGTCCGATTGGGCCTATTTTACACAGGCTTCGTGCGGTGATAGATTCCAACGTGCCTACCAAATTTCGTCAAAATCAATTAACTCTTTCGAAAGCTATAGCCCGTATACACATATATATACATATATATATAAATATATATATATATACATATAATATATATATAAACATTTCCAAAAATGGTGCCAAATTGTTCAGGAGGCTATGAAACGTCGAGAAATTTTGGTCCGACCCCTAGGTCCCGCCATCCGACCGACGCCAATAGTGTATGTGCCATATGGCAAATACACTAAAAATGTCAGCCGTCCGTATACTCTCTACTCCACCTATTCTCACTGTACTCTATTGAGTGTTTTTCGAAGCAGGACGTTTTGGTACGGCCGTTTTGGTCCCGCCGTTTTGGTACCGGACGGTTTGGTCCCGGCCGTTTTAGTCCCGGCCGTTTTGGTCCCAGTTATTAGATTATGACAAATATCAATAAAGTTGGCGCATGCGCAGAAGTTTTTATATAATATTGGTATACTTTTCATAACGGTTTATTTTTCAATCTATTTTTACAAGAGTTTTATAATGTTTTTTGAAGGAAAATCGGCACATGCGTAAAAAAGATATATACCATCGTTGCTTTTTATATAATAATGGTGTACTTTTTATAATGTTTTTTTATTCCATTTTACAAGAAAGTTTTGTAAAAAAGTGCGCAGATTTTCTCCAAAAAATTTTTTTTAAAAAACTTGTAAAATAAAATAATGAACCGTTATGAAAAGTATACCATTTATTATGTAAAAAAAACACCGTTATAGCAGATATTTCTTCTGCGCATGCGCCGATTTTTCCTAAAATTTAAGAAGTTACCTGGAGACGATTCGAACAAAAAAAATTTTTTCAAAATCGGTTGAGCCGTTTGGGCTGCACGCATATTTCATATTGAAAAAATACACAGCATACATTTATTATTGTATAAACTAATTACTAATTTATTTTTTATACTTTTATTTTTAGCTCAATTCCGAAGAAATTCCAAATCCGGATCGAAACGTTAATTGTTTGAAATATATTATTTAATTTTTGTCAATATATTGTCTGAAAAATTGGTAATTTTATTTGTCATGATCTAATAACTGGGACCAAAACGGCCGGGACCAAAACGTCCGGTACCAAAACGGCGGGACCAAAACGGCCGTACCAAAACGTCATGTACCGAGTGTTTTTATCTTGTTTAAAGTTTTTTTTGCAGTATAATATTTTTTATGAGTTTTGAAAATAAAATAATATAATTATTAATATTTGCGCATGAAACTGGAGAGCCGCATCTTGCCATCATAAGAGCCGCATGCGGCTCGCGAGCCGCTGGTTGCCGACCCCTGGACTATACGCATTCTCTATCAGCAAAATGAGAGAATATGTCCATTTTTGTGTGAGCGAAATAAAATAAAGTGACTGCCAATATCTCCTATTGGTCTCTTTTTTTAAAACTACTAACAGTAGCGTCAATTCATATTTTCAATTATATTATTAAAAAATAAAAAGTCATACTTTTTCTAGACTGAGCTGCAGAAAGCATTGTCAGAAAATCTGATTTTACACGACCTTAGATTGTGACTATACATATGTGTCCTTAAGAAAAGCATTGTAGAATTTTAAATCGATCCTGCTCGAAAAATAATTGATAAATTGAAACGAATTTTTTTTTAAACTGTGTATACATGTATTTAACATAGTTTTTTGTACAATATCCACTTCGAAACAACATTTTTCTACGCATTTTGATCAAAATTTAGCTTGAAAAGCGATCTTTTTCCATGTAGATCAATAATTTGTTTTTGTGTGGGTACAATCTAATGTTCTACATGACAGGAAGTTTAACGACATTAGATTGCTCCTGCGTGCGTATAAAAACTAAAAAGTGTATTTATATGATCACAATCCAAGGTCATTGTCAAATCAAATTTTTTGACGATGCTTTCTGCAACCCAGCATTACGTCTATGTCAACGCTGCACTATACTACAGCGGTTCAGCGGGTAGGCGTAGGACATGGATGACGAAAGGTACTTGTAATTCACAGGGGAGACGATATACGGCATTTGTTCTAATCTGCAAGGGCTTCTGGCGGATTTATCGTGACAATTGATTGAACAAAATCCTTTTCGTTTATCGGCTCTCACAATTACTTTAATCGACCGTGTCATTCCGCGCATATTGCTAACGCGGGGTTGACAGTCACGTGACTGACGAAAATGTAAACACAACTTGTAATATTTATCGTTTGATTTTATAAAATACACTTCATTAAATTAAATTTATTTTTTTGAAATTATTTTTAAATTAAATAAAAATTCCAAAATATTTACCTACATTATAAAAAACAAACAAAAAAACACTAGCAGGTTGTGGATCTGCGGTGTATAGTTGCTATATATAAAAATGATTTAAGTGTACGGCTGTGGGCACTGTGGAGTAACTGGAAACTTTCCCGACGCGATATTGGGTGTTCCGGGTTCGATTCCCGGCGGTACATTTAAATTTTTCTTACGTAGCCTTTCTACAATAATTAATAAGGGCATGTTATGGCGAATCATGTCGTCTGATGTCCTTATGTTAATTTCACTAAAATAGTGAATTTGTACAGTTAGGAAGTAATAACAAAAATTGATTGTTAATCTAATTGTTCATTAAAAAAACACATGTCGTCAGGCGGATTTAAACCCGGCTTTTCGGGGTGACATGCGAACGCCTTATCCGTTGCGCTACAAGACACTGAAGTAGCACAACAGAAACAAGGTAGGTATACTTGAGTAGTATTACAAGCGTTCAGTTTTAGAGATACGTACATACAAGATATACGAGTATATTATATCCATTATCCATGTATGCCGGAAGCCTCCTAGGAGATAAACTTTTTGGAGCCTACTACGGGTTAAACTTTTTGTTGCCTCCTAGGGGCTAAACTTTTATATTTTTATTATTAACCAGGATTCACTCGAGGATTCATATGCCACAACACACATTCTGTGAAAATTTCATCTAGCTATACCTCTTACCGTTTGTGAGATTATAGAGTCTTATGACAGATAGGCATACAGATGGACGGACGGACATACATCGTAGATTCGGTAATAAGGTTCCGTTCAGGGGTACGGAACCCTAAAAATTAATACTATACTACAAAAATAGTGATTTTTACCCGGATGAAACTGAACCGAGCAGCTAGTATTTTCTTAACGAATAACAATTTAAAGTTTAAGAAATTCTTGCATACTTCTTAATTCCTTGAGTGAAAATTTAATCACGTTTGGTTCGTTCTTGGATATTTTTAATTTCTAGTGGAATCTGTAATCTGTCTGTGTTAAAAATTGTAATTTTCAGTCATTTTTCACACGTTTGCTGTTTTATAAGTTAGATTAGTTTATTTTTTCTTCGGATTCTTGAGGGGATGTTGTCAATGTCATTGAATTAAGGGGGAGTTATTAATGATAACAAGCAAAGTACACCGTATTACAGTTGGCAGAGAAAAACTGTCCCACCATGCAAATTATCATCAATTGGGTTGTCCCGCATTTTTTTTCTTTTAGAATTAGAATTTACGTTACAAATAGATAATATAGTGTTACAAAACTGTTTTCTGAGTTGGCGGAATAAATATTTATTTACAATAATTAAAAACACAACAATAATAAATACAACAACCAAAACTTCATGGTTTCCGGGCTTGTAGGCCGTGGTCCGGTGGTATTTCTACCTGACGTTTCGTCTACAACTGCGGTAGACATTCTCAAAGGCGATGTGGCAGCGGTCGAAGTGTCCTCCTTGGCGGCTCACAGGTTAGTGTGTCGGTGACTGGTGTTCTCCCTTCTTTTATACCTAGTGCCAGTGTGTTCTCTGTTCGGTCGTAGTCCGTCTCTCTGCCATTGGTCAACTGCGCAATGTGTAGTGGTGGTGAGTTCTCTACTCGGTCGTATCCCGTCCTTGTACGATTGGTCATTGGTTTTGTATGTCGAAGTGCTGGTGTCCAGGTTTTACTGAGATTGAGGCCTTCATCTTTTCGGTTGAAATTCTGTGTGTGTTTATGTATTTCTATGGCCTCTCTGTATATTCTTGGGTAATAGCTCAACGTTCTGTCTATGGCTTGGGTTTCTTCGAAGAGGATCTTATGATTGTCCAGAGTCAAAGTGTGTTCGGCTATGGCAGATTTTTCCGTTTGTCCCAGTTTACAGCTTCTCTTGTGCTCTGCTATACGTGTGTTGATGCTTCGTTTCGTTGTCCCAATATATACTGATCCACAGCTGTAAGGGATGCGGTATACTCCTGGTGTTGCCAGTGGGTCTCTTGTGTCCTTGGCCGATCTTAGACATTCCTGAATCTTTCTCGTTGGTTTGTAGATTGTCCTGACTTTGTACTTTTCCAGAAGTTTGCCGATGCGGTCCGTTATGTTCCTGATGTATGGTAGATACGCTGTACCATTTTTCACTTCTTGTTCCTCGTTTTCCGGGATGGCTGCTCTTCTTGGACGTATTGCTCGGTTTATTTCTTGCAGTGTGTATCCATTGTTTTGCAGTGCTGTTTTCAGGTGTTCTAGTTCCGGTTGGAGGTGTTTCGCTTCACATATTCGTGTTGCTCTGTTTACCTGTGTCTTGATTAGTCCTCTTGCACACTTGGATACAACAACCAAAAGTCAGTTCTAACAATCAACACAAGTAATTAACACTTAACTATATACAATTGACTACACTAATATTTATTTTATCAGGTGAATTTATATCACGGAACTATTTATATCACTGTATTTATATCAGATTTATTTCTAACGTTTATTTATGTCGGTCATTTACTTAGTTACTTCAGTACTATTTATTTATATCCACTCCACTATTTATATCACTGTACTGACTGATTCGACCGTTGATTGACTAATATTTATATCACTGATCCGCTTGGTTGCACGACTCACCATTGACTGCGTATTTGACACTACCCCGACTTCCTCGCACTCGCTTGCTTATATAGGCCACTTGGCTTAGGCACAGCGCGTTCTAGCGTTCTCTAGAATGTTCGTGCAGTACTCGTTGTTCAGCGGCAGCCACCGCTTCTCAGAATTCCTGTCTGACGTTTATATATAGGGTGATCCGTAACAATAGATAACAATTTTTTTGAGAATTTTTCGAAAGCTTTTTCTACAAGAAAAAAATTCCCAAAAGTACTTATGTATTTTTCAATGTAATTTTAAACAGAATTATATCGCTACGGAAATTACGTCAATCACAGTTAGCTTCTCCGATTGGCTGGCTGCAGTTGAATGTACTCTCACGCCCACTGATCCATAGATAAAGAGAGAGAGTATACCTACAATTTAAAAATCAGTCGCTGCTGTAGATTTACAACGACTGAAAGCGTAACGGAAATTGAAACACACCCGTCTTATTTCCCTGGCGGTTTACTTCGTAAGGAGTGGGGAGATCAATACTCTCCTCTCACTGACGTACTGAGGTCTGAAAGGCGAGTATAGGCGAGACACTGTAGTAGAGATGCAAGAAAAATAGCTATTCGTTACTCTAGTACTCGTTACCCGACAAGATCCGAAGTAACAAATACCAACATGAAAAAATAATCGTTACTTTTTACAAACAGTTACTCGATGTAACTTTTTTCTATGTTAAGAAATTAGATTTTTTATTCGAATTTCGAATCATCTAACTAAGTACCTATACCTAGAGTATTGTAACATAACCTTGTGTATACTGTCATAATATTATCTTATTGTTCTATGGTTCATATTATAGTTCGTCGAACGAACGAATATTCAGTACCTGTCTGCCACCTTTTATTATTTATTTATTATCTATAACCGCAGAGACCGTTTTTTCGTTTAAACACGTAAAATACCCGAGTAGTACGAATACTTGTAACGAGTAGTAACTAACGAGTATTGTACCTAAAAGTAACGAATAGTTACAAGTACCGAGAAGTAACGAAAACTTGCATCTCTACACTGTAGCTTCATTTTACTGACGATTTACAACGACAGCGTAACGAAAATTGAAACACGTCCGTCTTACTTTACTGGCGGTTTATTTCGTACGGACTGGGACGTTCGATATTCTTTTTTCTTCTGTCAGCTGTACGCACGTAAGATTGCGTAAATACGAGAATAGGAAATAGTATTAACTATATCTAAACTAGGGATGGAGAATATTCAGGTTCAAAGTTGATAAAAAAACTATTTCTTCGAAGTTGGCCACTAGACTATCCTGTAGAATTATCCCGTCCTCATTTATGTAACCAAAGTTAGTTGTCCTCTTGTAGGCTAATGCTTTACATTTGAACACGATATGGATGACTGGTTCATCCTCCATTTCTCAAAATCTACATATAGTGTTGATTTCTAATATATTAGTGTTGGGGAGAATCGTCTTTTTTGAGAGTCGAGTACTCGGTACTCGAGTACTCTAGTCCGAGTACTCGAGCTCGCGATAATTTTCATTATAACTACAGTCAAGTACAAGACACCATCCCATAACAAATTGCTTTAATTATTACGAACGACGACGTGTTTAAAAAAACAAGGTTATGTCCATAGAATGAATGAAATTTGACAGTTGTGTCGGTCAATGGGTAAACGTACGTTTAACGCAGATTTTGGTTTAAAAAAACCAGGTTATGTCAGTAGAAAGAATGAAATTTGACAGTTGTGTCGGTCAATGAGTGAACGTACGTTTAACGCAGATTCTAGTTAGAAGGAGACAGTTGCGACTCCGCCATGTCTTCCTTTCCTAATCTATTATTCTCATCCCTTGAATCTCAATAGGCGGCTGACGGAGGGAATCCAAGTAGACATAAATTACTTGTACATACATTTGTCACTTGTGTGTATATTACAGTGGAGCGTTAATTCCGCTGTCACTGTTTCGCCACTAATTGGAACTATTAGCGACGAGTCTTAGCCGACTTGATTAATTTATTTCCACATCGTGTAATAGTTAAGTAAATAATGCTCACTCTAGTATACCTACGTGTGTACAGATCTATCTTGATCATTAATAAACTCTATTATATACAATTTTTATTTTTAGATTTAATTTGTCTCTAAAGTTCTGGTTTCCTAGGATACGGGTACCGTAATATAGCCATAGAGATATCATAGATAGAGAAGGGAAGTCACCCAAAAAAAGCGTCGATGCAAAAGATTGAGATGGAGAATAGACGTGTTCTATCACAAATACATAACCATGGTTACAGATGTAAATATTAACAATAGATTAAGAAAGGAAGACGTGGCGGAGTCGCAACTGTCTCCTTCTAACTAGAAGGAGACAGTTGCGACTCCGCCACGTCTTCCTTTCTTAATCTATTGTTAATATTTACAATCTGCGTTAAACGTACATTCAACCATTGACACGACACAACTGTCAAATTTCATTCTTTCTACTGACATAACCTTGCTTTTTTAAACACGTCGTCGTTAATAATTAAAGCAATTTGTTATGGGATGCGTGTCTTGTACTTGACTGCAGTTATAATGAAAAAAGTTTAAATTTCCGACTGAGGAAAAAGCTAAAATCATACCTAGATATCCAATATCTAATTGATAAAAACATTTTTTTTATCCTTTTAGCTTGCCCTCCCTTGATCTAGCGTAGCTTAGACGACTTCAGAACACTTTTTCAACTCGAATTTCTAATTATAATTGCTTAAATTATACCTCGACAAGCGTCAACGAGATTAAGTTAGGTTAGAAATGTTAGAATAAACGTCACTGGCTGAATCAAGTTGGGATATTCATTTTTCATAAATTTTTAATTTCAAAAAAAAATTATTTCCCGACCGCACGAAATAATAAAGTTTTGTAGCCAATAATGACGGGATTTATTAATTATTTTTATGAAACAGCCAATGTTTTGGCAAGAAATGTGTTTTAAGAGAATAGTAACAAATATTCCGTTAATTAACCCCATACATTTTTGAACACCAATCGACTCCACTTTAAATTTCGCGCTCAAATTAGGATCGCCTACTTCTGTAGTCTATAGGTACCTTCTATAAATTTTTAAATTCACAAATGCGTCAGAAGACAAGGAAAAGAGAACCTTTTCGTTTTCTATCTCTCTTTTCCAACGTGACACTGATGTCACAGTTGTGCATATGACTCCCCCACTCTATCTATGATATCTCTATGAATATAGGTGCAATAAGATGACGCTGAATACGGTTAGCGTAGACGACCTTTGGATCACACTGTCGTCGGTTCGAATCCCACCTCCGCTCATGGACGTTTTGTGATGTCATTTAGTTTTAAGGATGCTGTTATTTAATGTAATTAAGACGCTAATGACCTGAGTTGTCGACGCGTCTATAATCTACAATAAAATAAAAATAAAAATGACGCTGAAAGACGTCACAAAGAACGTGCGCATAGAAGTAAATGGATGTGGTTGTCTCGATAGCGGCGTCACAACCGTAACGTAAAAAATCGGCTTCTGAAACCATGTGAACGTAGGAATATTTTGAGGGTGGGGAGCCAAAAGGATTGCGGTTCAAATCCATTGTAATGTTTATACATATAAGTATATAAATACAGTAGAGTTGATGTAAACAGTGATTTGCATAAATCGAATATACACGCACGCTTACCGTCAGCGTTAAAGCGCGTTAGTGACGCAGCGTTGACTTCTCTAGTGCCGTGTGATCCTCTCAATATTACGCCTATTGTTGTTTATCCATGGCATACGTTGATTCTCAACGTGAATCGTTCAAGTCATCCAAATCAGTTCAGATGTTTGGTTGTTCCATTTGTTTTAAAACAAACACGATCATACAGAAAATATAGATATTATTATTATTAAGAAATAAAAGTTTCAAAACTGTTTGTAATCAAGCGTGTTTTTGAAGTGAAAACTTCCTTAGGCGCACTTTGCCTGAGTAGTGAACGAAAGTGAACCGTCACGCTTTGGGTCGGTGACGCTGAATCGGGTTTACTCGGCTCAAACACGAAAACGTATTTGTAGTGTGGTTGGTAATAAGTTATTCGTAGTACATAGGTGCGCTAATAGATGACACTAAAACATACTACATATTTTAAAATTATAAAATCAGAAGTTTTCACTTCTGTCGTGTGGTCATAAGCACACACCCACTTTTTTTGTATTTTATGTACGATAAATATAAAATGTAGATATCTACTGGAAAATTCGAGCGATTTTATTTTTCAAAACTGTTTGAATATGACGCAACTCGGCGCACGAAATATTCTTATAGAAAATTTCGCGCTGATTTGATTTCGACCAGTCGCAACACTGTATCTCGTTTCGTTTTCAAATTTTTTGATATAAAAATTTATATAAACGCTCACATGTCTCTAAGCTAAAAGAGATATCAAGAGCGGATAACAATTAAAATGCCTCTATAACATACCTATAAGTAAAAAATTAGCAGAATTTATAGTATCTATAGTACGGTTCGGAAATAATTATAGAAAGTGAGTCATGTTATTATTGTTAAATTGTGTTTTAAAGACCACCAACAGCTAAGGTTATTTGGGCCTAGCACCAATTCATATTTTCAATTCATTTTTTTTTAATAATAAAATGAAAATCCAATTGACACTTTTACCAGATCTCGGGCTAGAACCCGGGAACTTGTAATAGAGGAACCATAGCAACAGCATTGCTACACTCTCGGCCATCCTCAAGCCCTGAGTCATATTATACTTTACTATTTTATATTAGAAGCGGAACAGTTTTATGTACGGGACGCGTATATGCGCTTTACATTGTCCGCGCTATTAACATTGTTGGTAACTATGCATGACTCACTCTTTATTATTTCCGAACCGTACTATAACTATCTATACATTTCGTTCATTTTCAACTGCTCTGAACGTATAAAAGCCTTAGCAGATCGAACTGACACAGCGGATGTAATATTATAGGTATTATAAATGCATTCGCTTATATTATAGCACCGTGTATAGAATAGATGATCCGGTAATCGTATTTCGGGCGATGTTTACGCGTGATGGACGCGTAATACAACCTCGAACCGGCCTTTATATATGTACAGTGCATTGTTTAGGTCCGTATTAACTTTTTTTTTTATGAGTGTGTGTGTGTGTGTCAAATTAACTGAAAACGTCTTAGATATTTCGATTCCTTTTTCTATCAGCGATAATCGTCTACTGACTCTACGCCGTGTCCCAATAGAGGATTTGCTAGTTATCAAAATAAAATAATTATAAAACTTTATTACAATGAAAGTTTACGCTTTAAAATATTTATTAGAATTTTTATTTTTATTAATTAATAAAAATATGAAAGATATTGGGAACTTGGACTTGTAAATAAATCAAATGCTGATTTTTTTTTGCGACGTTCCGCAGACGATTGCCTGCTTCTTCAGAGAAACTGCAAAAAGAAATTTATTTAGAACATCAAGCAGACGATTGTCTGCTTCTTCAGACAAACTTAGTACAAGAAGGAATTTAGTTAGAACATCAAGCAGACGATTGTCTGCTTCTTCAGGAAAACTACAAGAAGAAATTTATTTAGAACATCAAGCAGACGATTGTCTGCTTCTTCAGGTAAACTACAAGAAGAAATTTATTTAGAACATCAAGCAGACGATTGTCTGCTTCTTCAGACAAACTACAAAAAGAAATTTATTTAGAACACCAAGAAGACGATTATCTGCTTCTTCAGACAAACTAAGTACAAGAAGGAATTTATTTAGAACATCAAGCAGACGATTATCTGCTTCTTCAGACAAACTACAAGAAGAAATTTATTTAGAACATCAAGCAGACGATTGTCTGCTTCTTCAGACAAACTACAAGAAGAAATTTATTTAGAACATCAAGCAGACAATTGTCTGCTTCTTCAAACAAACTACAAGAAGAAATTTATTTAGAATATCTTGCAGACGATTGTCTGCTTCTTCAGGCAAACTACAAGAAGAAATTTATTTAGAACATCAAGCAGACGATTGTCTGCTTCTTCAGACAAACTACAAAAAGAAATTTATTTAGAACATCAAGCAGACGATTGTCTGCTTCTTCAGACAAACTACAAGAAGAAATTTATTTAGAACATCAAGCAGACGATTGTCTGCTTCTTCAGAGAAACTACAAGAAGAAATTTATTTAGAACATCAAGCAGACGATTGTCTGCTTCTTCAGACAAACTACAAGAAGAAATTTATTTAGAACATCAAGCAGACGATTGTCTGCTTCTTCAGACAAACTACAAGAAGAAATTTATTTAGAACATCAAGCAGACGATTGTCTGCTTCTTCAGACAAACTATTTAGAACATCAATTTACAATGATTTCGTTTTCAAATAATAAATCTTACTTAGTTCAGCATCTTTGTTGATATTTCTCTAAATAATGACAAGAGAAAAATGTATTTACAAAATGTCAACAAAGATGCTAAACTATTAAAGTGATATTTAATAGATATTTGAAAATGAAATAATCGTAAATTGATGTTTTAATAAATTTCTTCTTGTAGTTTGTCTGAAGAAGCAGACAATCGTCTGCGAAACGTCGCAACTTCATATTTAAGAACTACTCTCATGTTTTGAATCAACTATAACTCACACATACGTATTTCAAGCTTTTGAATTCCGTCAACAGATGCGGCGGTCAAATCTGGCCTTTAAAAGGTGGGTCGTTCTTTAGCACAGCCACAACTTATCTGTATTATAATATGTCATCTGTACTAATACTAAGAATCCGTGTATAGAAATGGTGTGAGTACGGACCTGTAAAACAGTAAACGGTAGCAATGTAATAAAGCAAGTGAACATTTACGCTGTGGCGCCTTCGCACAAAATGTTCAATATGGCATGACTTGAATTCTGCGGCATCACAACAATGCCATTTAAACCACGCTCAGAGCTCGATATAGCTTTAAACCGCAAACCACGCATTGCGATTACAGTCGACCGTCGATTATCTATAACACATGCAGTGGCGGCGCTAGGATTTTTTGTTAGAGTGGGCCAGACTTGGGTGTAATGTTCTGAAGGTGGGCCAATAACATTTGTTCCCAAAATTTCAGTGTTCGTCAAAATTTTAACCCAGATTACTTGCTATAGAATTTACAAGAAAAATTGTTGAAATTTTGAGGGTTAAAAACTAGAGATTGGGGATTATTTCAGGGTGGGCCAAGACAGTTTAAGGTGGGCCATAAACCCCACCCGGCCCACCCTCTAACGCCGCCACTGAACACATTCCTATAATATGTGTGTCCCAGGATAGATGCAACAAGCGGTGTAATGAACAAAAAAAAATTCGAATTTCGGAATGGCATTTGCGGATCGAGTTTTGCTTGATGTATAAAACTAAGGTATACCAAAAATGAGTTGATACGGTCTTCTACAGGGTGTTTCATAAGCAAAGTTGTAAAAATGACCGCAAGAAAAAAAGTACCTATACCTTTATTTTTCAAAATATGAAAATTTTTTACAAAGACAAGTTGTTTAGAATGCAATTTTATAACCCCATGCCAAATTTCAGAAATATCAACAAAAATTGAAATTAAATAAATTTTATTTTAAAATACAGATATATCTATGAGTTATTATACTTACTAACATTGAAAACTATTAATAGGTAATCAATATGAATAAAATAATTAATTATTATGATTAGTTTTCTTACCGCAAATAAATTCACTATATCAGACAACATGTAGATTGTAGAGGATTTGGAAACTTGCCCGACGCGAAATTGGAAGTTTCGGGTTCGATTTCCGGCAGTGGCATATACATTTTTCTTATATAGCCTTCTAAAAAATATCATGGCGGCCAAATTGTTTGATATATTACGTTAATTCACTAATATAGTGAATTTATTTGCGGTAAGGAAACTAATCATATTTAAGTATTAATAATTTTCATTGTGTTTTAAAGACCACCAACAGCTAAGGTTATTTGGGCCTAGCACCAATTCATATTTTCAAATCATTATTTTGTTTTAATAATAAATTGAAAATCCAATTGACACTTTTATCAGCTCTCGGGCTAGAACCCGAGAACTGCAGGGGACTTGTAATAGAGGAACCATAGCAACCCCACACGTAAACAACAGTATTGCTACACGTTCGGCCATTCTCAAGCCTAATTTTCTTTGTTAAAATGCAAAATTAACAAAAAATTTCTTTTCATATATTTCTGAAATTTGGTATAAAATTGCACCCTAAACAATTTGCACTTAATTTGGACATTGCCTGTAACATATAAATTAGTTTGATGTAATTCTGCTGCGGGATGCATTCTGTCTAACTTACATAGCTTCTCCGCCGCTCTTTTTCGTTCCTTGGCTCTCCTTCCTAGCTCCTCACCGATCTCCTCCCCGCTTTTTCTATAGCACCTCACTGCTCTTCTTACTTCTTCAATATAATCTCGCACTTAATTCGGATTTTATTTTAATTTATTGTAGATTATAGACGCGTCCAACTTAATTCGGACATTGACTGTAACATATAAATAGTTTGATGCAATTCTGCCGCGGGATGCATCCCGTCTAATTCACACAGCTTTCTCCATAAGAGTGCACAATATGCATTGGTGCAGATTATATTAGTTGCGTTGCGAGCCGCTTTGTGGTAAAATATAATAGGCTACCACTTGCCGTTCTACCTATTTATTATAAACTAACCACTGCGCCACGTACACTATTCATAGTATACCTAAAGGTGCTAGAAGCAAAAATTAATTTTTCAATTATTGTAATTCGAGCTTAAATTATCCCGTTATCCGTTATTTAAAATGCAAAGTAGATTTACTATAGAAGCGCGTTATATGAGTTTTATAGTGTTCTTGTTCATTGCAATTTTTTCGCACGGGATATTTTTGATTTTATTTGCAATTTAATGTTTTGTAACACAATCACCTGTCCCTATCTACATTTAATTAGATTTTTGAAGTGAAAACTTCTATAGGCGCGTTAGACGATTTCTGGGAGGAGAAAAACTTATGGGTTCGCGTCACCGTCAACGACATGCTCACGCGTCACCGACATGCTCATGTTAAAAGTATATCTATAGCTATGAGTGTGACGTATTGCGGTGAAAATAATATACTGGCGCACGCGCAGTGGCCTATGTACACGTATATGCACCAACACATTAAATATTAGTACAGCTGTGTGTATCTATACAACTAAAGTTGCGTGACCCGTCAAAATAGCCCGTGACAAAATAGCCCCGACAAAATAGCCCCGACAAAACAGCCCCGACAAAACAGCCCCGACAAAATAGCCCCGACTTAAATTTAAAATTCCGAAAAGAGCAAGATGCCGGTGTTCGCCAGCCAGTTGCTACTAAAAATAAATATGTTCAGCTTAGTCGATGCCTGGACGTGTTAGTAGAAAATTACGGAAATATGGAACATATGGACTTTCTTCGTGGCATTTCACATAACCTTGAAATGTAATTAGAATTTCTGATTATAATATTATTATAAACAGAAATTATAATTACATTTCACGAAGTAAGTCCATAATATTAAGAAAGATAATACTCCGTATTTAAGTAAGGTTATCTTTTATATTCATATTATGTAGGACGTAGGTACATTTTTTAACTCCGAGCGACCATTTTGGCTTTATTAGCTTTTTTATAAGTCCATAATGGTTCCTGCGGTGCTCGAAACTGAATTATTCATTTTTAGGGCTCCGTAGCCAAATGGCAGAAACGGACCTCTTTTTCGTCCTGTCCGTCTGTCCACCATTCCGTATGTCACAGCCATTTTACTCGGAGACTATTGGCACTACCTGTATAGATGAAATTTGGATAAAAAATTATGAAAAAAATAGGGATGGCACAAAAAAAATCGATCACGGCAAGTAACAGTGAATTACAATTCGTTTTTCAATAAATATTTTCAGAATAGGCTATTTTGTCGGGGCTATTTTGGCACGAGCTATTTTGTCGGGGCTATTTTGTCGGGGCTGTTTTGTCGGGGCTGTTTTGTCGGGGCTATTTTGTCGGGGCTATTTTGTCGGGGCTGTTTTGTCACGGGCTATTTTGACGGGGTACCCTAAAGTTGAATTGATTACGTGAAAATCTCAATGTGTGTATTGTTTAAATTGTGTTTTAGTTTGATTATTATTTTATTTGTTTAATTGTAGGACCATTAATGTGCCGTACACTAGTGAGTACTAAATATGAATAACTAAATACTAAATATGAATAATGAAAACAAAGCATTTATTTTCAAAAAGTTTTCACTTCTGTCGGCAGTCCCCATGAATGCCAATTTTTTTATTTAATGTAATTATAGGTGCTTGACAACTGAGTTCGTTAGAGTCTAATCATAAAATTCAGCACGAGTAGTAGGCGACCGCGCACGAGCTTTGACGAGTGCGCATTTGCGAACCGCATACGAGTGCTGAAAACATCACGTCTGACGCATAAAGCTGTATTTAGCACCGACTTCAAAAAAGGAGGAAGGTTCTCAAGTCGACGCGAATATTTTTTTTTCTTTTTTTATGTATGGCCAGTGGCCACGCATAACTTTTTCAGAGTAGTCCGATTTTTGGCTAATTTTTTGAAGTCGGTTAATTTTTTTTACATTTCACAGTTATTTTACATTTATGGAGAACTTAATGGTACATAAGAATAGGTCACTTTACCATATATTTCTAAAGTGCTTGCATGAGAGTCATTTATCCGTTTTAAGATCGCAGTTACCTCTGTCGGGATACCGCTCGGCTACTTAGTATTCTGCCAACGCTTTCTGTAACAGATAACAAAAAACATCGTTCATCTAGTCCAGTGGTTTTTAACCATAATATTAATTTTTATAATTCAGTTACCAACTGCCAGTGCCAATTAATTTTTTTTGTCACATAAGCAGTTTTTTCTTTTGGCCACAGTTTGAAAAACGCATATTGCGTCTCGGAGATCTCGTATCAAACTTTGACTTGCAGAAAAATTACTGTCATGGCATTTAAAAGTTGCGCAATACAATCGCTGCATACTTATTTGTACGTGCAAGACAAAAGAATGACAGTTTGTGTCATTGTTTTATGAAGTTATTACGCAAATATATGTTCGTTTTAATTTCGAAATAGTCATAATAATAATTGGAAGGGGCCAGGGAGTCAATACTCATACTGTGAGTTTATTTTTTTGCGTGGTTTTCGGCTATTCGGTGTGATATTTAGACGCGTTTTTTGAATTTTTGTTTGTCTGTCTGTTTGTATAATATATTTTGTTTATTGTAGATTATGGACGCGTCGACAACTTAGGTCATTAGCGTCTTAAATTACATTAAATAACAACTAACTTAAAGCTATAAATAACATCACAGAACATCGATTTATAACTTTTGTATAAAACATTTTTTTATGATTTGTACCATTTACGAGATATTTCACTGCATTGTTTGAGATGTGCCACCCTATATATTTTTTAATCACACAGTTTAATCATAAATATATTAAAATCGGCCTATACAAAAAAATTTATCTGTTAGGGCACTTGTGAACTACAAACGACTTTTTACTCGAATTAAGTTTTTAGTGTCATCTATTAGCACACTTATGAACTATACACTATTTCCATCATATTGCAAATACGTGTTCGTGTTTGAGCCGAGTAGCCCCGATTGTGCGTTTCACATCACTGTTGTTAACAGCCCAGGCAAAGCGCACCTAAGGAAGTTTTCACTTCAAAAATTCGGATAAATTAAAAAGCCGGACTATAAGTCCGGACAAATCCGGACGAATGGTATTATGGTATACTCAGACCGAAGTTTCAGTTTCATGTTGAACGCAGACATTTAATTTTTTCCTGACGAAGTAGGAAATAGACTGCTCGGTGATCCGCAATTTGTAGAAGGGGGGGCGTTATTTGACGTAAATATAGCAACAAAGTTATCCTCTATGTAAAGAAAAGGCACAACCTGTTCTAAACGAATGAATTCGCTAAAAGTAAGAGAGAAAATTTTATACTAAAAACTAATTAAGTGTGGAACTCTAAAAGCATATTTTTGGTGACAAGGCAAAAACGCCTATGTCGAGTGGCAGCGTCCCTCGCATTTTTATCCCCGACGAAAAAGAGGGGTGTTATAAGTTTGAAGCCTTTGTCTGGCTGTGTATGTGTTTGTGTATCTGTCTGTGGCAATGTAGCTCCCAAACGGATGGACCGATTTCAATGCGGTTTTGTTTGTTTGAAGCCACGGTGTTTGTGAGATAGTTCTTAGCTATGTTTGATTGAAATCGGTTCAGCTGTTTCCAAGATCTAAAGCTCTCATCACAGTTTTTTATATAAATTTCGACCAGTATTACAACTAGAAAATACTCAGTTTTTGATTAGCTAGTTTAAAAAGTATGAAATAAAATAAATATTTAGGCAAAAGCGGGCTTGAGGATAGCCGAGCGTGTAGCAGTGCTGTTGTTTACATGGCGTTGCTATGGTTCCTCTATTACAAGTCCCTAGTTCCCGGGTTCTAGCCCGAGAGCTGGTAAAAGTGTCAATTGGATTTTCAATTTATTATTAAAAAAAAAATAATGAATTGAAAATATGAATTGGTGCTAGACCCAAATAACCTTAGCTGTTGGTGGTCTTTAAAACACAATTTATCAATTAAGACAAAAGCCCTGGTGCGTTTCAAATTTCCACCCTATCTCATTCGCGCCTTCTTGTACACAAAATTGAGTTAAAAAAATATTTGTTTTGAAGATATAGAAAAAATACTTACGTACTCGGTTTTGGCTTTCGACCACAGATATGAGTAGATCCGCATATAGGTATCTCTCTACCTATACAACAATACAAAGGTATAAGGGATATTAAAATCTCAAAAGCGGCTCACACAACAATAGCCTGTGTTAATTTCTGAGCATTAACAAAACAACATCTCCGTCGTCTACCTTCTGTCTCTCTAACAAACTCCGCGATCTCTTACACGGTTCGCATTTTGTTCAGGGCTTGACAGTCCTTTTGTTGCAATTTTATTTAAGTACCTACTTAGTAGAGGAAACACTAAATTCGATTTTTTTTATTTTTAGTTTTTATTTTTTTTTAGATTTTCTTCGAAAAAATTCAAATATTCTCTTTTCAGCATTTGTTAAAAATTGTATGTTTTTTAAAGACCACCAACAGCAAAGGTTATTTGTGCCTAGCACCAATTCATATTTTCAATTCATTATTTTTTTTTAATAATAAATTGAAAATCCAATTGACACTTTTACCAGTTCTCGGGGAGCTTGAGAATAGCTGAGTGTGTAGCAATGCTGTTGTATATGCATGGCGTTGCTACGGTTCCTCTATTACAAGTCCCCAGTTTCCGGGTTCTAGCCCGAGAGCTGGTAAAAGTGTCAATTGGATTTTCAATTTATTATTAAAAAAAATAATGAATTAAAAATATGAATTGGTGCTAGGTCCAAATAACCTTAGCTGTTGGTGGTCTTTAAAACACACACACACACCAGCTCTCGGGCTAGAACCCGGGAACTGGGAACTTGTAATAGAGGAACCATAGCAACGCCATGTAAACAACAGCATTGCTACACGCTCGGTGAGCATTTGTGAAATTCGCAAATATTTTTCAGAAAAAATTTTAAAAAACATAACCAGAGGTTTGATCATTTTGTGTAGCTACGTAGATATTTTAAATTTTTTTTTTGAGGACTAAAATGCTGGGAATGCAACGGAAGTGTGAATACACGGGTAACCAATAGCGATGCTATAAATAAATCAATTGTAATCGATCTAGCTATAGGTCTCACCCAGGAAAAATTCGTTTTCTAATAAATTTTACAACTTTTAAAAATCAACTTTTTTACGTTTCAAAATAGTATGTATAATATTGTAAGCAGGCTTTGGATATACTTATGTATATAGATGTTATGATATCCATGAATTGTATTAATAGTAATTATTTATTACTTTAAAAATGCTTAGAGGGGAAAAGCAAAAATGTAAATGTATGAAGTATAACTTTGACCGTGCGAAATAAAAAAGGGTATATTTGTCTCACCCACATGTGAGGCACATACTTACCCTTTTTTATTTCTGGCAAGCTGTGGTGCAGGAATGTTGACTGTGTCATCCTTGACAGCTTATTGTGTAGGTTGGCCGCGTCCTGGTGGTAAGGCACCGGCGCACAGAGCACACGGTAGCGACGAGATGAAGTTCCCAGTCTCACAAAAGACTCAAAAGATAAGCTTAAACTTGCAGGAACTTTATTATAACGTTCTACCCACTGTATAATGGAAACGGTACATTTGTACAGAAAATACAATTAATGTAAATGAACAAAAAAACTTTTTAACAAAAAAAAAACCTCCTTCAAAAAACCACTAAAAAGAGGAAAATAATGAAATTTTGAGGTCTGTGCCAATTTAATAAAATATGAAGTCGGTTAAAAAGTATATAGTATAGTGATTAATATCTTCTTTTTAACCAACTTCATATTTTATTAAATTGGCACAGACCTCAAAATTTATTTATTTTCCCCATTTTAGTGGTTTTTTGAAGGAGGTTTTTTTTTGTTAAAAAGTTTTTTATTTTTTACTTTTTAGTGTCAAAAAGTGACATTTACCTTAAAAGAATCACACGTCGTTACTCACTTTTATTAAACCGACCTTTTTACGCTGTCTGATATGTCAAAAAGTGATATTTAACTTAAAGAATCACACGCCGTTACTCACTTTTATTAAAATCAGCCGAACTACTGAACCGATTTTGATGAAATTTCTATGGGATTTTTCAAAATCGGTTTATAAATGACTGAGTTATGAGGTAACAAACATAAAAAAAAATACAACCGAATTGAGAACCACCTCCTTTTTTGAAGTCGGTTAAAAATGAAAATACTTATAGAACCGTCGCTGGCCGAACTGTATAGCTTTGACCACTTACAAACTTGAGTTCCAGATCGATGACTAGAATCAGTGTTTTCCGGACGAAGTTCATACAGTTCGGCCGTCACCGGCCGAACTGTTTAACTTTGCTCGCACTTACAAATTGGAGTTCCAGATTGCTAACTAGAATCATTGTTTGCCGGATGAAATTCATACAGTTCGTCCGTCGCCTGGTGAAAGTGTCAATTGGATTTTCAATTTATTGTTAAAAATTGTAACAAATCTTATATTTTGTATTTTTAAGTAGGTAACCTTCACTCTTGTAGCATTTAGAGGCTAAATAAATGATGATGCTATGATGTTGATGATAATGATCATGATAATGTTGATGCTGATGATGATAATGATGATGATTATGATGATGCCAATAATCATGATAAATAAATGATCAGGATAATGATGATAATAATAATAAATAATTTATTTGTCTTACCATAGTGGATAAAAATTGTCAAGTCATGGTTCCAATTCAAGGACAGTATAGTAGGTCAATCAAGGACACAGTCATTCATGACTTAACAGAAAATCATTCAATTTATAGAAAGTGTTTGCAAGCAAAAATTCTTTCAAATAATTTGTAAATTTCGGTAGTTCACCACATTTTTTAATATTTTGAGGTAGGTTATTAAAAACTGTAATATCTAAACTATTTGGATATTTTACTCTAAGTTTAGATTTTGATCGGGTATTTAAGTCATGAATATCTGAGTTCTTGACGAAGCTACTAAAGTTCTTGATAATAATGACCGTGATTAGAGTTGCCGCCTAGACAAGACAAGACTTTTAAAGTCTTGTATTGTCTTGAAATATCAAGACAAGACTTCACTTACGTCTTGTCTTGAAATATCAAGACTTCACTAAGTCTAAGTCTAGATTAAAAAACTTTTGTCTTGTCTTGTCTAATATCAAGACTCCAGCTTTTTATGAACAATTTACGCCATCATGAATACAGTACTCGAATTAAAAACCACTACATAACAACTTTTCTCACCGTCAACAAAGGCTCCATGAACATTATTATAAAAATATTTAACCATCTGCCTCTTTCAATTAAAAATCTAAGCCTACACAGGTTCAAAAATGAGCTCAAAGATGTGTTGCTATGTCATAATTTTTATAGTATTGACGAGTTTTTCTTGTGTAACTTTACCAAGAGAACTTAATTATTCTTATGTCTTATAGTATGTATCATATGTATTTTGTAATGACGTTTTCTACACTACACATGTAGTATTTACAGAAATAAAGCGAATTATTATTTTCAAGAGTCTAGATTAACTGAGAGTCTTGATTTAGATAAAGCAAGTCTTGTCTTGTCTTGAAAATATCTAGACAAGACTTTTGCAAGTCTTGCCTTGAAAATCTAGACAAGACAAGAGTATAGAAAGTCTAGATCTAGACGGCAACACTAACCGTGATGTTAAAGTCCGAATTGGTATCAGGCCCAGATAGGCCTAGCGTTTAAAAAACCGCTTTCTTTCTGTCAGTATTTAAACTCTAAAACGTTTCCATTTCATGTTGGTACGAAGTAGTAATAAAAGAAATTATCAACTCATTTTAGTTAGTTGATAAAACAAGAAACCGGGTTGGTGAATGTTTCTTATCTGTGCTTTTTTTAAATGTTTCAAGTGTGCCTTTGGGATTAAGCTAATGTCCTATAGGTACATGCATTATGTAACCATGCATGTATAAAAACTCACATTGTAGTTGTTTAAATGAACTTTATTATGGCTACTTAGGAAGAACTTAATATCGTACCTCCACTTGTCTACTTGCCATTGTTCGCTTTACTACATATAAAATAATAATAACAAGATGTCTGCTGACTTTCAAGCGATTCAGATTATATTTCAAAGTGACACATTTAATTTTGTTCTGCTTTTTAGGGTTCCGTACTGAACCTACGATGTGCGTTCGTCCGTCTGTCACAAGGATCTATCTCATAAACGGTAAGAGATAGCTAGTTGCATTTTTCACAGATTGTGTGTTGTTGTAGCATGAATCCTGGCAAATAATAATTAAAATTAAATAATCAATTAATTTTTATAAATTAGTGTTTTTAAGGTTTCGAGCTTTCGAACGGAACCCTATTACCGAGCCTACAATGTCCGTCCGTCCGTCTGTTACAAGGCCCTATCTCACAAACGGTGAGACGTAGCTAGTTGAAATTTTCAAAGATTGTGTGTTGTGGCATGAATCATGGCAAATAATAATTAAAAAATCAATTTATTTTAATAAATTAGTGTTTTTAAGGTTTCGCACTTCTGAACAGAACCCTACAATGTCCGTCCGTCCGTCACAAGGCTCTATCTCACAAACGGTAAGAGGTATCGACATAAATTACTTTAAATTTATTTATTTATTGTAAATTATAGACGCGTCGACGATTTAGATCTTTAGCGTCTTGATTACACTAATTAATTCACTTAAAACTAAATGACATCACAAAACATCCATGAGTGGAGGTGGGATTCGAACCCACGACAGTCTGATCCAGAGGTCGCGACGCTAACCACTGGACACACTGTCCTCTAATTACTTTAAACGCGAACAAAGCAAGTGTACCTATTTATGTGATTTCGTGGTCCACCTGTATGTCTGCAAAGACTTCAGCAAGAACTGAGTAGACACGAGCGCATGTACGGGACAACGAGACTTTAGCTTGCGCTGTTTGTCTTGTCGTTATCGAGATGCGATCGCGCGATACCTAGTCGCAAATTTTCCTTTTCGCTTATATCTCATACTACCTATATAATACGAGAATGGCTTGTGCGATATGGCGCTTTCTATAGTTCTCTCTCATGGTCCACCTATGCATCCCGAGTACGTACACCAAAGTATAGCATGCCAACGTTTTTTGTGATCTTCTTTTTATTTATTGTAAATTATAGACGTGTCGACTAGTTAGGTCATTAGAGTCTTCATTACATTAAATAACAACACACTTAAAACTAAATTACATCTTCAGTATCTTTAATTACTTCAATTACTAAATTACATCACAAAATATCCATGAGCGAAGGCGGAATTCAAACCCACGACAGTTTGATCCAGAGGCCGCGACGCTAACCACTGGACCACACTGTGCTCTTTTATGGTCTTCTATTCAAAAGCGATACACGTTTAAAGATTATAATTAGTGTTGCCGTCTAGATCTAGACTTTCTACACTCTTGTCTTGTCTAAATTATCAAGACAAGACTTGCAAAAGTCTCGTCTAGAAATTTTCAAGACAAGACAAGAGTTTTTTTGATGTGAAACATCTTATGTCGGGCAGTGAACAGCCGCGTGAGGGGAAATATGCAACGAAATTTCTAGTCCGCTCCTTCGCTGCTGTTCTCCCCGCCACTGCGGCACTCTCTCTCTTTCTCTCTCGGCTTCCGCGCGCTCGGGCACGGGAAGAGAGAGAGAGAGAGAGAGTATACATACGAACGTACTGTAAAGTAAAAGTATATGTATACACGTGTAGAAATGTAATATTATAGATACTTCGCTGTGTATTTAGTTGCGTTTCTGGCTCAGGCGTGCTCAAACGCCGCAACCGCGTGTGTTACAGTACAGTATAATATAGGATTACGTCAGCATAACAGTTAGTTGCTGCTTTTGAAAAAATATATACTACTACATAGAGAATACCACCGAGTTCAATAATGTTTTCTTTGATGTTTCACATCTGTCGGGGGTCCCGAGACTCACACCCTTTTTTTTTAATCTAGACTTAGACTTAGTGAAGTCTTGATATTTCAAGACAAGACTTTAGTGAAGTCTTGTCTTGATATTTCAAGACAAGACAAGACTTTGAAAATCTTTTCTTATCTTGTCTTGTCTAGACGGCAACGCTAATTTAGAAGGAAAATTACTTTTGCATTCTGAGAAAATGGCGTCTAGAGTCCGCCATATTGAATTTTCCGTGACGTCATATACCTTATTTGTAATCTTCTCAACAAAACCTTTCTTTTTATACCAATATCAATGTATTTAGATTTAATAGTGTTGCCGTCTAGATCTAGACTTTTTAGACTCTTGTCTTGTCTAGATTTTCAAGACAAGACTTGCAAAAGTCTTGTCTAGAAATTTTGAAGACAAGACAAGAGTTTTTTAATCTAGACTTAGACTTAATGAAGTCTTGTCTTGATATTTCAAGACAAGACAAGACTTTGAAAGTCTTGTCTAGACGGCAACACTAATATTTTGTACTGGACTTGTCATGTGTTGACCGCGTAAAAAGCATATTTTCTGTCGGGTGTCCCATATGACACCTCTTGACTTTTTTTTATCCAAAAAAGAATGTAAAAGTTTTAAAGATACAAAATGTTAAAAATAACCACAAAACCCAACCCATTTAAAAATTCTCGACGTACGTTTCGCCAACCAAGTTAGCATCATCAGGAGATGATTAAATTTCCATCATCTTCTGATGATGCCAACTTGGTTGGCGAAATGTACGTTGAGAAGTTTTTAAATGGTTTGATGTTTTGTAGTTATTTTTAACATTTTGTAAGACTTTTTTTTATAATAAATTGAAAATTTATTCGATACATTTACCAGTTGTCAAATTAGAACTTGGGAACTGGGGGCTTGTAATAGAAGAGTTCAATGGCATCGCTACACGCTCGGATATTCTCAATCCCTCTTTAATTTTAATTTAATTGTGTTTTAAAGACCACCAACAGCTAAGGTTATTTGGGCCTAGCACCAATTCATATTTTCAATTCATTATCTTTAATTTTAGTTTTATGATGATTTCAAATCCAAAATTTTATTTAATTATTGTATAGATTATAGACGCGTCGACAGCTTAGGTCTTTAGCGTCCTAAATTAGATTAAATAACAACTAACTTAAAACTAAATGACATTACAAAACATCCATGAGCGTAGGTGGGATTCGAACCAACGACAGTCTAGTCTAGAGGCTGGTACCAAATACGCTATCCACTAGGCTACAGCCCTCTCAAATCCAAAATATGAAGAATTTTACATAATGGAATTCACGATTATTTTTACTTCCCACCTCTACAATGGTAGGGAAGTAATGGATTTAGTCCGAAAAAAAAATTTCGAGATTTTAACAGATCTTCACGTTTTGAGACCCTAGCAATCGTTTAAGATCATTTTCTGACTAATGTCTGTGAGTGTATGTGTGTGTGTGTGTGGTCAATTTTTCGCCTTCGATATCGTAAAAACGGAACAACATACGACCATGCCGATTGTTCTGTTGTGTTTATCAGCCTTTAACTTAGATCTGATTAGATTTTGAGTCAAATCGGTTCAAGTGGATCCTGAGATATTAAAAAAAACGTTCTCAATGTCACGTATTAACACAGGTAAAAAAAATATATAAATGAATTCTAGATGTTATAAAATGAAAAAAATGTAAATATTTTTTTCTCTAAAATGTATAGTTTTCGAGAAAAAAAATATTTTACTAAAAAAAGAAAAATGTACGTAAATCAAGGTAACCATGATTTTTGCTATATTAAGCTAGCCATCAGTAGATCACTAAACAAAAAAGAGGGCCATGCTTTTTTTCAAAGAATAAAAAAAGAGTGTTTATTTTTTGCAAATATTTACTAGGTGGGAAGTATAGGACTGGTCATCACTCGAATTTTTTCGTATATAGACGCTAGTTTTCGAACGTCTGTAATCCGCAATCTCTCTCATTCTTGCATCGTTTGCGAACACAGATTCAATATTTAAAAAATATATTTGTTCTAAAATTATCACTAATAAACCCATGACTCAGATTTATTTTTTGCAACTGATTGCAACGTTATCGCAAATAAATAAATTAATTGCAATAATTTTGTGTTTTTTCCTACAAATGATTCCATTTTGTGAAAATACAAACTGATATGTCGCGTCGTAGTAGGTCATTCCGCAAATAGCCATGAATATGTTTTGAAAAACGTGTCCTGCATATTTTATGTAAAACGCAGTGTAGTACTTTATGCGTATTTTTTACATATCCATTTGACGTAACATTTTTTATACAAATGCAAGTTTCTTTTTCAAAAAGTTTACGAACCTGACTTGCAAGACGATTTAACCATTTAATAACTAGACGTGTATATGCCGTTCTATTTTTACACGACTGTCGAAGGAGGGTAATGTTTTTCGGGTGAATGTATATTTGTATGTAACTAGGTATTAGTCCGAGAGCTAGTGACAATTTTTTGGTGTTATTTATTCAAGGCCTTAATTTTGTGAAGATGTTGAGGGAGGCATATTAAAATGCCCTGAGTAAGCGATTTTGCTCGATAGCGGTATGGGAGGGATGCAGACCGCCCCCAACATGTAACAAAAAAAATGGTCACAATTATTATTGCTTCAAGACTGAAATTGTTTGTATAGCTTGTCGGTGCAGACCCAGTAATGCCATTGTAATATTTGCAGATCGATTGCTCAGTATTAAAGGGGTGGAAGATCACCCTAAACGTGTCATGTACCCGACGAAATTTTTATTATTAGTTCAAGGTTCCAATTTTAATATGTTGTTACGGCGACTGTTTTAAGCATATATTTCAATTTGCAGAACAAAATGCCGGTATTAAGCCCCATGCAGAACGATATAAACACCTAGCGAGCAAGTTTCCCTCTAAGAGAGGAGGTTAACATCGACATTTTGTTCTGCAAATTGAAATATATGCTTAAAACAGTCGTCGTAACAACATATTAAAATTTGAACCTTGAACTATAATATAAATTTCGTCTGATACATGACACATGTAGGGTGATCTGCCACCCCTTTAATACTGACCAATCGATCTGCAAATATTATAATGGCATTATTGGGTCACCGACAAGCTATACAAACAATTTCAGCGTTAAAGCAATAATAATAGTGACCATTTTTTTTTGTTCAGATGGGGGCGGTCTGCATCCCTCCCATATACCGCTATCTAAGCAAAATCCCTTAGTCACGAGCACTTTAATATGCCTCCCTCAACATCTTCACAAAAATAAGGCCTTGAATAATAAGACCAAAAAATTGTCACTAGCTCTCGGTCTATAATAATATAGTACCTATCTAGTATCTTTGCATTTTGGTCGATCGTAAAAATATAAATTTATAGTGAAGACAGAGTGAAATCGGTCCTTTTAAAGATTATTTTTTGTTATCCAGGAAAGTGATACGTTTAAAAAATTAAGTGGAGACTGAATATATAATATTTGTGTCAAGATAAAAACTGGTGAGTTATGTGTTCTGGCTAAATCTGTTCGGAGAAACTTCTGTGCTGTCGTGTCGAAAATTAGCAGTGGCGTATCATCTCAGTTTTATTTACATTTTAAATTGATCAGTAGAGTAATATCGTGATACTAATATTAGCACTTTTGATGCAAGGTATCGAAACAGGCGCGGATCTAAAATTTTTTTGGGGCCCAATATATTTTTTTTGGTAATTGTGTTATAGTATTGTTTAATTTTTTTTTTGTTTTCCAGTTTGTATTTTTCTCTAGCTCCAAATAATATTTCTGTACATACATCACAATGTGCTTGAGAGCCATTACTGAGACACGGCGTCCGCTTCTGCCCCTTCAACATCTTCAGGTCGAATTAAGGGTCGTTCAAGTATTACATAAGCAGATTTTTTGCAATTATTAACCCCCCTCCTCCCCCTCGACAGCAAAAGTAAGCAAAGCTCTTACCCACCCTCCCATGCTTACGTAAACATTGGTACATGCATTTTTCAATGTGTTCTGGTTTCTTTACTGATTCATGAACAGCAGTTATAAGTCTAGAAATAAGGAATCAGGCTTGGAATAGACTTTAACGCACATAATATTTATTTAAGCAAATTTTATTGACATGGTATTCAGTGTATTATAATCTTAATATATTAACGAACAAAACAAACTTCTTTTAAAATGTTGGTATATTAATTCAAATTAACAGTCCTCAGTCCATGACATACGAATCCATGACTCTAAGTCTTCGATGACATTGGACTGTTTAGCTGCTCAATGAATAGCGCGCGGTAATTTCCCTACTCGTGTTGCTTGTTACTCGGTTCTAAGCGAGTAAACGTATCCAGTATTTTCGGGAATCCCTGAAAATACATTGTCGTTTTCAAGCATAGACAAGTAGGGTTGCCATATGTGTTCAAACCAAAATCGATTAAATTCCGTAGCAAATCCGAAAACAGTAAAAAATAAATACTGCTGACATAATCACCATCCAGACTCCCCCTGCCCCATGTCATCAAAAATAAGCAAATCAAAGACCTCCCCGCCCCCTGTAGTGCTTGCGTAGTTACTTGAATGGCCCCTTATTGACTGTGGCGGTAGCAATCAATGAAGATGAGAAAATCCTCTCGAATTGAAATCCTTCCTCCCCTGGGCCCTCTCCTGAGCCCTTCCTTGGTCCCCCTCTGGAGCCGCCACTGCCGTACGTTTATCAATATTTTTTGGTACCCTGCAACATTTTTATGATGATCTTTCCTTCAAAAATTTCAAATAATCGGTCACACCACTGAAGTAGAGAATATTATAAAAACATGTGACCCAAATGCTCGCTGATAACCTTTGACATATTTGCTGATAAGATGCCAAGGCATGACTGATAAAAATAACATCATATTTGTTAAAACTGAAGTAAGAATTGTCGTTTATCTTATTTAAAAATAGTTGTTTTTATAAGGTTTTTATTAACTAACAAATTGTTACATTGGTTCAAGCTAAAAGTCAAGAGGAAAAAATATATTCCTTAATTTACATGATAAATAAATTTTTGCGTATTCAGTGAATTGTTTGTTTTTTAAATTGTGGAATTAATATAATTTTTTAGAGTTCCATACCCAAAAATTATGTCATAGCCTTTTAGTTCCTAAACTATAAGTGCTATGATAATGAAATTAGGACCTGAGAACAGCCGAATGGATCCTCTAATACAAGACTCCAGATCTCAGGTTCTATAATCAAATTGAAAATATGAATTGATGCTATAGGCCCAAATAAGCCTAACTGTTGATGGTCTTAAAATAATAATGAAATTGACATACCTATTGTAATTTGTAATTTTTTATTGGACCTATTTAAGGAGCTCCCGTTCGTATACCTACCTACATTCAAAAGAAGTTGAAAAAAATTTTTTTTAAGATATTCATGTAAAGTGTCTCTGAATAGGTCTCATCGAGGATAGGAAATTTTTTAAGTATTTGAACCGGTTCTTTTCCAGTAACAGTCCTAAAATAACTGTTACAGTTATTTCGTTCCATCACAGCTACAAAATAACTTTTTACAAGCCAACTTAAAATAAACGGTATTTTTTCAAATGTGGTCAAATCTCGAAAAAAAAAACTGAATTTTGCTTCAACGGTTCCATGTAAGGAAAAACGGTGTTGTCATGTCAAATGACATAATATTTATGTAACCAATAAATGACCGTCTTTGGGCGCAGCAGATGCAAACAAAAACACAATCGCATCGACTGTACAACAAGAACAAGGTCAGCGGAATAGTAGGTACAGAACTGTATCTATCTTTGACATAGGGTCGGATGTCGCAAGTCGTGTGCCAGGGTCTAACGAAAGGCCGTCGTTCCCACGACCCTTTGAGTAATTTGGTTTCGGCATTGCATTTGTGCAAAGGATCGCATAGCTACAAATTATACAGGCTGAATCAAAAGGATATTGCCTATTTTACTAGGGATTTTGGTCCAAATGTTAATAATTATTTAATAGACTTATAACGACGCACATAGCCCAGTAGCTGCTCGTCTTATAAAAAAATTCACAGATTTCGCAATCCTTGCAACCATCGAGGACATTGGAAATGATAACAGCATATATGAAACATAATTAACTGTTTATTATACACACAATATTTATCAATGCACTGTTTAGTTTTGTCAGGAATAACCCTATTATTCTTCTGTTATATACGCGTTCACTTTTGCTTGATTACTTAACTTTTCTACAGTATTTATTAACATTTGCTCAAAAATAACACCGCAGATCGTCGCAAATACCTCTCAATTAACTAGACATGATATAAAACACATTTCGAAAAAATTGCACTTGTTCAATTTTGCATGATTGCTCCTCACTTGATCGCGACACCGTTGTCTTTTGGCCTTGAACGAAAACTCGTAACTCTGCCCCCATATACGAACATAAACATTTCCAATGTTAAAAAAAATTCGACTGATTACCAGTCCTATACTTCCCACCTAGTAAATATTTGCAAAAAATAAACACTCTTTTTTTATTCTTTGAAAAAAAGCATTGCCTTCTTTTAACATTGGAAATGTTTATGTTCGTATATGGGGGCAGAGTTACGAGTTTTCGTTCAAGGTCAAAAGACAACGGTGTCGCGATCGAGAGAGGAGCAATCATGCAAAATTGAACAAGTGCAATTTTTTCGAAATGTGTTTTATATCATTAGTTAATTGAGACTATTGAGAGGTATTTGCGACGATCTGCGGTGTTATTTTTGAGCAAATGTTAATAAATCTGTGAATTTTTTGTTTGGTGATCTACTGATATGGCTAGTAATAATATAGCAAAAATCATGGTTACCTTGATTTACGTACAATTTTCTTTTTTTAGTAAAATATTTTTTTTCTTTACTGTTCTGCCGGCCTTGATTGATAATGTAATGAAAAGACTTCAAGGAATTCACTCCATAACTTCTCTTAAGTCCCGATATTTAAATTTTTTTCTTATACAGGATGTAAACGGGTTTACTGAACATAGGGCGAACCAGTAACGTTTACAATTTTGCAGTAGGCTATAGGCTATAAGATCTAATGTAAATATGTATAGTAGATGCTTTGTTTATTTTTACTTCCCACCTCTACTATGGTAAGGAAGTATTGGATTTAGTCCGAAAAAAATATTTCGAGATTTTAACAGATCTTCACGTTTTGAGACACTAGCAATCGTTTAAGATCATTTTCTGACTGATGTCTGTATGTGTGTGTGTATGTGTGTGTGTATGTGTATGTGGTCAATTTTTCGCCCTCGATATCGTAAAAACGGAACAACATACGCCCATGCCGATTGTTCTATTGTGTTTATCAGCCTTTAACTTAGATCTGATTAGATTTTGAGTCAAATCGGTTCAATGGATCCTGAGATATTAAAAAAAACGTTCTCAATGTCGCGTATTAACATAGGTAAAAAAAAATATAAATGAATTCTAGATGTTATAATATGAAAAAAATGTAAATATTTTTTTTCTCTAAAATGTATAGTTTTCGAGAAAAAAATATTTTACTAAAAAAATAAAAATTATACGTAAATCAAGGTAACCATGATTTTTGCTATATTAAGCTAGCCATTAGTAGATCACCAAACAAAAAAGAGGGCCATGCTTTTTTTCAAAGAATAAAAAAGAGTGTTTTTTTTTATTTAGCAGGTTCCGAGTTACTCTTAATAGTCAATAGTTTAAATATTGCTTAAAAAATTCACTGAACTATTTTTTCTATGTAATCTACTACATATTTACATTGGGTGTTATGGCCCATAGCCTACTACAAAATTGTAAATGTTCTCAATGTTATGTCGAGTAAAAAGTGAGGGGAGGGGAGAGTTGGAGAGGTTTTTTTTTCTTAAATATGATTTTTGGAACATTAAAAATTACCAATGAATGCAGTTATACAAATGAAAATTCAAATTAACTTTTTATTCATAAAATCTGACTCAATTATTTCGATGTAGGCACATTAATTAATATTCTGAGATATAAGGTGAAAACAGTCGTACTTATAAAATACTTTTCCAATTTCTTGTGGGTAATTTTCGAGTGTCTAGTAGTGTCTGGTATCAATAATAGTAATTATACTATTTCATTACAAATACTGATTAGGTAATGAATAAAAACAACTGCAGTTAGATAAATATTTTGTTTCTTTTACATACATCCGTTTTAGTAAATACATTCAGTGCATCTATGAATAAATAAATTATTATTTATTTTATTTGAAGACTGCATATAATGATTGACACTGTCTTGTACCACTAATATCAACGGATTTTATGAAGAGAACATAAACATGCTGGTCGATTAAATGATAAAATATTGATAATAAATAGCCATAAAAGATTGTAAACTCTCGATTATCCGGGCTAATGACCGTGATGGAGGTACACGGATAAATGAAAAACACAGATAATTCAAAATGTAGAATAATATAGGTATAATAATAATAATAAATAAATTTATTTCGTATCCATACAATAATCATGTACCTAAGTACAATGATTTTTCAGAAATATTTTTCTCCTCACTAGGGCCAAGGAGAAACAATTTGCTCTAACGTGCTGAACTTGAAAGTTGATTTTTATTTTTTATTTGGTATTTGTTTATTTTATGGTGTGTGGGGGTGTGTGTGTGTAGGCGTGTGTAGGCGTGTGTGTGTGTAGGGGTGCATGAGCATGTTGTGTGAATGCGTGTTGTGTGATACCAAAGCACTTGCACTTGTAGTTTTATTCTGTTAGATATTTAATTAACTGTAGTCTGTCTGTTTGTGAAATCCATATTTTTAGTTGTTTTTTAAACTGTTGTCTTGGTAATGTCCGTAATTCTTGTGAAAGATTATTGTATATTTTGGGGGCAAGGTATGAGTATATACCGGATGTTTCACTGGATTGAGAACATAGGGAAAACTTCTTCATATTCGTTTACATACGTTCCCGCGCGGATCGTCAATCCCACGCGCTGCCACCACTCGATAGCCGGTAAATAGAAACGTGCGTCGTCCGCGCGAGCTTATTACTATGACGTGCCGTGACGGCTTTCAGTTGCTTTGCGGAGGTCGCGCATTTCGGACATTTGAACAAATACAAATGCATTGCTTCTTCGACTTCCATCTTTGAAATGAGCTGTTTTTAACCTCGCCCCTCTCCTGCATATCTGCACGCTCACCTGCTGAACACAGTATATTTTCCGCGATTCAAATCGCGCGATCGCAAACGCGCAAATTCCACCGTGTTAAAATTAGCCCTTAGGGCCGGCGCATACAATCAATTTTTAATCGCACAACTGTTTAGTTGTTTGTCAAAAGGCCATGGGATTGGACGGGACTGCGCATAGTATGTTGTACAACAAAAAAATCATAAAACCGCATCGATCGTCTGACTTTTCTGTCGAACAACTACCGTCGGCAGCTAGCTGTGTATTGACGCTAGAGCGTACGCTCGACTAAATAGTTGTTCGGCAGCCCATTAGTTTAATAGTGAAATTATGGCAAACTGATTGATTGTATGCGCACCTCCAACAACTAAACAGTTTAGTCGAGTTGATATTGCGCCACATACACAATTCGACTAAACTGTTAAGTCGTGGAAACAATTGTGTGTATGCATCTGGCCTTACTGTATATCTTTTGAACCCCTTTAATAAACCAGAAGAATAGTAATAGATCTATGTACTGCGGGTGGCTATAAAAGAGTCAATTACCCCGACAGTTATTGATTGATCCAAAAGGCACTCCGACTATTTCTATATCATGAATGTGATTTATCTGCTTCTTTATTTGAATACAGTGATGTATATTATAAATTATAAAGAAAAATAATTTGGTATCGTGTAATAATTCCTAGCCCTAACAGCAAAACTTCTTATGCCGCATAATTGGTAATATTTTCTCTTAGCTTTCCGTTCCGATTCCCTGGATAGATTTTCACTATGGCAACGAAATAATTAAGAGCAACAAATCTCTCATATTATATCAGCGGTGGGTTGCAGAAACATTGTCAAAAAATCTGATTTCACAATGACCTTAGATTGTGATGATATAATTACAGTTTTTATACATGCAGGAACAGTCTAATATCGTTGTGAAACTCCCTGTAATGTAGAACATTAGATTGTACTCACACAAAAACAAATGATTGATCTACATAGAAAAAGATCGCTTTTCAATCTAAATTTTGATCAAAATGCGTAGAAAAATGTTTTTTCGAATTGAAAATTGTACAAAAAACTATGTTAAATAGATGTATACACAGTTTAAAAAAATATCGTTTCAATCGATCAATTATTTTTCGAGCAAGATCGATTTAAAGTTCCCTCAGAGGAAACATTGGAAAGTAGTTTGTATTCCAATGTTTTGTGGGAATTTGCGCTCCCATGCACCCGAACTCGTATCAGTCGGTTTATGTATGCCGGCTGGCGGATTCTAATACACGTAACACAAATGGATAGTTTGTTGTGTTGAAGACGCTAATGACCTGAGTTGTCGACGCGTCTACAATCTACAATAAATAAATAAATCGATATGAAATTCTGTAATGCCTTTCTTATGCGGAGAAATATATGCGTGAAAGACTAATATTTTGATTTATTTTTGTATTTATTGTAGATTATAGACGCGTCGACATCTCAGGTCATTAGCGTCTTTCAACTACACTAAATAATAACTTTCTTAAAACTAAATAACATCACACGACAGTCTAGTCTAGAGACTGCGGTACCAAATACGCTATCCACTAGGCTACACTGCCCTCCTAATACTTCGAGATTGTCTAGTATTAAGGGCGTAAATAAATAAATTACTGTCAACAAGTCAGCGGTTTGGACACCTGGCGTCGGGGCAATGATTTTTAATAGGAAACAGTTATATTATCAATTATATTAATTTATTTTTTATTTTTTACTGCCTTATTGAGGCATTCCATGAACTGGATTATTGAACGGTGAGTACCTAAACTTATTTTTCTAAAAAAAAACCTACATAAACGATTTTGTTTTTTGGTCACAGATATCATAATACTCAATCTATACGAATATAAATGTATCATAACTCAGCATGTATCACATTCGAAACTTTCCCCTATAGGGGAAACATTGGAATGTAGTTTGCATTCCAATGTTTTGTGGGGATTAGCACTCCCAGGGACCCGAGCTCGTACCAGTTGGTTTGTGTATGCCGGCTTCGCTTGTTCGCTCGAATTTATAATTATTTAAAACATTTCTCACTCGCTTCGCTCGTTCGCTCGAATTTATAATTAATTAAAACATTTCTCACTCGCTTCGCTCGTTCGTTTGAATTTATAATTAATCAATATTTTTCGCAGCGCACGCCAAATAATGACTTTTATAGGCAAATTTTTGATACCTCAGGGATACCGTAGGGATCTCTATTTTTTCTGAAAATAAAATACAGCCCATGTTACTCGCTGATAATAGCTTTCTATTGGGGTCCGTCAAATGAGCATCTGACATCTGGTGGCAGAAAATTGTACTCAAACGAGGGAAAATTTTACATGCTAACAGTGCAAATTAATCATGAAATTGTTTATTACAAAAATAAAAAAAAACTCGGGTCGCAGTGCCAAACCCTGCCGACAATATAGTGTATTTGCTATTACAGGCCTTGTGGCTTTAATACGTGAACTTAAGTTTGTTTTTGGACAAAATAAAAAATTCAACCCCTTAATACATCCCTTAAAATAATATTTTTTTCTTAATTTCAATATTATTATCATTGCAACCTCTGTACCAAATTAAATACACCCTTCAGTAAGTAAATCACTATCCGCAAAACTAGTGTTTTCATAAAATTTGTAAGTCCGGTCCTATCGGGCCGATTTTATTAAAATTTTAGCAGCACATTTTGATATTTACTAAAAGGTTAAATTTCAATTTTGAAACAATTCTGAAATTTTTTTCGGTATTTTCGGGCGCAAAAACTTTTTTCAACCCCTAAAAACTACCCTTAAAATACTCCGATTGGGCCCATTTTAAATAGGTTCCGTGCGGTGATGGATTCCAACGTGTGTACCAAATTTCGTTCAAATCAATTAAGTCTTTCGAGAGTTATGCCGCGAACACATATATATATATATAAATAAATAAATATATAAATATATATATATATATATACATATATATATAAACATTTCCAAAAATGATGCCAAAGTGTTCAGGAGGCTATGAAACGTCGAGAAATTTTGGTCCGACCCCTAGGTCCCGCCATCCGACCGACGCCAATAGTGTATGTGCCATATGGCAAATACACTAACAAGTAAAATAAACAAAAAGTTTATCGAAAATGGAATTCGCGACGTTTTCTAATATCATGGCAATAAACACTGTCAGTTATTGCCTTGTAAAACTTACTTTACAGAGAATTATTTTCTAATGAAATGTGGAAAAACTGTATTTATGAATTAAAAAAATATTTTATAGTAATAATAAGATGTACTTGTTATCATACTGCAATAAAATAGTTGAATCCCTGATGATAAACAAATTTATAGGATTAACTTCGTATACAAATATTTTGAGGTTAGTAACTTAGCTACTTATTACAATATAACTTATTATGTTGCAGTTATGTGTTTACATTATTCACCTAACCCAGCCTTAAAAGCGCATTGAACGCGCATGATTAATTTCGTGGAGATTTTCTTTTAATTTTGATGTTTTTAAGCAATATGTCGTAAAGATTACTACTTTTGACAGTTCATTTTGCATGCATTTTTCTCGTTATATTTCCGACATTTGATAATATGCCCGGCTTTGAGAATCCGTTCTCCTTCAACTAAATTCCTTTGTTTAGGATTCGTACCGGCCCAATCACAAATTGCACTTATATTTATCATTTTTTATCACTTTGAAAATCATAAAATTACACGCAAAAGTATACCCCGTATATGAAATTTCCCTCCGTCTGCGCCATGTTTTTGAAGCTCCACCTATCTGACGGATCCCAATAGGTGAAAGAATTTTTAAAATCAGTAAAGTAGTTTTTGAGTTTATCCATTACAAATAAACAAACAAACATATAAAAAATCAAATATTTATATCATAAATAAAACACTACTTTCTTCTTTTTTGCCGCCCTGGGTTTTGAATCAAAAGCCATTCTGCGGGTACAAAAATAATTACGAAAATTTCGACATACGCGTTTTTACTTTTTGACCATAGACATGACATGATGTCATCGATATCAAACTATTACATCCTGCGAGCTTACATTGATTGGGTCTCGAACTCCGCAGAGAGTAGAATGCAATCAAGGGTTAATCCAGCTAGCCGCGCCTAAATTGAAAATCTGACCTTATTCCCTGCCGGCCGTTACGCGCGTACCACATTGAGTTTACAGTTAACATATCATTGTCTTTCAACGTGGACGCTTGTCTGTGGTCTGCTGACATCTAAAACTGGTACGACTTATTATGAACAGGTTATGGACTGTGTAGAAAATCGTGTAATCAAATCGGGGTGGTTCGGGAACCGGTAGGTATATTATAGAATCCACTGTGGTCAGATCGTCAATATCTTATAATATGACGGATTAGATTACATATTTTCCCTATTTCGATTGTAGTTCTGTATAATATTCGTTTGTGCTTTCAATATTCAATACTTACAGAAAATTAATTTTTGTTATTAAGTATATTATTATTATTATTACTTAAAAAAATATTAGTAAAAAAAAACTTCTTAGAAACTAGCTTTTATTTAAATGTACTAAAAAGGAAATAATAATATTTAATAATTTTGATAAAATTAAGCAAAATCGCAGGATAGTGGACAAAATAATTTGAATTATTAAATTAAATGTACGACGTTTCGTCTATAGATTTAGACTTTTTCAAGTACAATCATAAAAATAACAATATTTATGAAAATTAATATTAATTACTAACCATAGCAATTAACATAAGATAGGGTACATAAGACAAAAACATGGTAACATGATAACAAATTATGTTGACTATAAATTTTAACAATCAATAATAATAATAATAATACAAAAATTAGTATAATTTCATAAATCTATAAATCTATAGACGAAACGTCGTACATTTAATTTAATAAATCAAATTATTTTGTCCACTATCCTGCGATTTTGCTTACTTTTATTATAATCACGATGGACACGATTTCTAATATAAATTTAATAATTTTGGTTCATAATTATTATAAAAGCGGGGGTTGTAATCTCTATGATAGTTTATTAGTCGCAACCCCCGCTTTTATAATAATTATGAACCAAAATTACTAAATATTATTTTTTCCTTTTTAGTACATTTCAATAAAAGCTTGTCTCAAAGTTTTTTTTACTAATATATATTTTATTTTGTTCATTTCAGTCTTTCAAAATTTTACCTCCCTTTGACACCCGTAGGGGTTGAATTTCGAGAAATCCTTTCTATTGGATGCTTACGTCAGAAAAAGCACCAACTGTCCAAATTTCAAGTTTCTAGTTTCAGCGATTTGGCCTGGGCGTTGATTATAGTCAAAAAAACCTTACACCCTCGTTTGAACCCCTTAGAGGTTGAATTTAATTCTAAAAACGATTTATTCATGTATAGTCATCGGGAATACATATGTGTGCAAAATTTCAAATCGATCGGATACGTAAAAGTCGTTCAAAATTGGCTTGCAAGATTTGACCTAAACAAACACACAAACTAACATACATTGCAAGTTAAATAAAAGCTTGTAAAAAACTATTCGTCAGTAATATTCCTCATTACCAACTAGCTATACAATTTACTATTATGAACTGATGAAATTATCAACTCGATTAATTCAATTTTAATAAATAATAATAATAATAAATAATGTAAATCGTGCAGATATCCTGGCAGTTGGTAACCTTAAAAATAAAAACAAACAAATATGACCCTTTATACATACGTTTCTGCCTTTTCATGCAAAAAATCGGAGATCAATTTGCTTTATTCAAAACCATATATATGGAATAAAAGTATTTTTCAAATTATAGATAAACACCAGGTGTCATAAGTCAAAACGTCAAGAAATATGACATCCGTCATAATAGCTGCTTTTGTTGCGGTGTCTTTTATGTCATAGATTATTCAATTTCTTATTATTATGCAACACAAAGCTTCATTTGGAGAAATATTTGCCCACGTGCTACTTTTTGATACTATTGACAGCGTATCTTGGGAAAAAAATCTCCATAATCAGAAAGCAAAACCTCTTATGTTAAAACTGTGGTAAAATAAGATTAAAGACGATTGAATCGTTCACTTTTATTTAATGATCCAGTTCTCCATTACTTTCTGCAAATAAAAAAGACAGCACTGCTGATCAAATTCTACCTACAACACCAGCAGACTCGTACTTTACCATATAGCCACTGCACTGGCTTACTACATCTGACACCCCCCCCCCCAATACACAAATGGATTATTTGTTGTGTTGAAGACGCGTCTAATGACTTGAGTTGTCGATGCGTCTATAATCTATATTTAATTATAAATTTACATCTAACACCTCGAAATAGTTATACATGTTTCACATCATTTCAACCATTTCCCCGTTACAGCTAATATTTCTAAAATGCCACCCCAACTTATGAGACATTAGACGTTACTCACAGTGGCGAACTTTGGACTTGCTATAAGGCCGACTATAGGCCCAGGCCTAGGGCAGCCAAATATTATAGAGGCGTTCAATTTGCGTCCGCGGCCGGCGGCAGCGAGCGCCCGCTATCAAACTCAAGCACATACGGAACGCACCGGCGTGCGCACTGAGAAAACTCTATATGGTCTTATAACTATCAGAATATACAAAATGTTAAAAATAACCACAAAACACCAAACCATTTAAAATTTTTAAAAGTTGAGATTTAATCATCTCTTGATGATGCCAGCCTTGTTGACAAAACGTACGTCTAGAATTTTTAAATG
Organism: Mongoloraphidia duomilia; assembly: GCA_039654895.1. Lineage (NCBI taxonomy): Eukaryota > Metazoa > Arthropoda > Insecta > Raphidioptera > Raphidiidae > Mongoloraphidia > Mongoloraphidia duomilia. The sequence continues at coordinate 13,294,944 of CM077523.1, forward strand.
GTTTGGTCTTTTGTGGTTATTTTTAACATTTTAAGTATCTTCACATACCAAATGTTCCATCACTCTTCATCAGCAAGTGCAAAGAGGTGGAGGAAACCGCTGTCCACATACTTTGTAAGTGCGAAGCTATCGCACAAACAAGGTATAAACACTTTGGATTAGCTTCAATGTTACCTAAGGATTTTACAGACATTAGCTTAAGTAAGATACTGGACTATATAAATAGTCTGTGAATCCTCATAAAGAACTGATGGAATATTAGAGGAGCATAGACCTTATTGGTCGCAGTGTTTACCTTATGGCCCCTATATTTTAATTCTAATTCTAATCAATCTTCATGAATACCTGTCAGACAGAAATAACTCAAAAATAAAATATTTCTAGCGGATTGATACTATTACGAATCACTCTGTATATGAACGATAGGCAACAGTTCCGAGAAAGCGGTCTCTGCTTACCGAACAACTAGTAACCGCGCGAAGATTCTAGACGTTCTGGAAAACGCTAGAAGCGCTGTGCTTAAGCCACGCAGCCTCTATATAAGCAGCGAGTCGACGGGAGTCAGTCAGTTTACGGTGACTCACGCAAGTAATCAGTTCAACGGAGATTAGGCAGTCATTAGTGACTCGTGCAATCAAGTGCGTCTGATATAAATATTGGTCAGTCACCGGAAGTCAGTCGACGGTGTCACGCAATGATATAAATATTAGTCAATCAACGGTCGAATCAGTCAGTACAGTGATATAAATAGTGGAGTGGATATAAATAAATAGTACTTAAGTAAATGACCGACATAAATAAATGTTAGAAATAAATCTGATATAAATACAGTGATGTAAATAGTCCTTGGGTATATAGTCGCGTCAATGAATACATAAAACAGGCAATCTTCGGAAGTCCTCAAGAACAGCTCCGATTTTGATGATTTTTTTTTTGAAAATTTTGTTTTTTTATATTATTTAAAATCAGAAACCTTTTGGAGCGGGGACGGAATTATTTCTATTGTTTAAACAATATTTATACTATTTATGCAGGAAAGAAATTTTTTTTATACAATATCCATTTAAAACTTGGATAAAAGAGATATTTATGTTATTTTTAAATTATATCTCAATATACCAACAAATTTTATAAACAATTTTAAGTTTTTTTTATGTAATAATGACATAAAATTAATTTGTAGAACAAAATTAATAAATCTTTATTAACTGCAATTTATTATTTTATATACAAAAAAAAGCAAATTTAATTTTCATTTGTATGTACTTTGCGTTTCGGAGATTTCGTCTTCTTATCACAGTCACTTTGCAAACATGTTTTTACCTTTTAACATAAAATTGAAACACTTGTTGCGAAGTGCTCTGTAGAGTGACCACTTTCAAATTTTTTAAATTTTTTTACTCACTTAGATAACCCATGAATAGGTCTACAGTTTCTATATGTAAACTTAATATTTCTCGAACACTCTTATTAGTAGAGCACTTCGCGTCAAGTGTTTTAATTTTATGTCAAAAAGTAAAAACATGAACATTAATGCTTATAACTTGAAAATTTTTCAAGTTAGTGAGATTGAACCTTAAATTTTTTATAGGTTACTAGACGGACATTTTTTTATTCGGTATGGAAAGTACTCGTAACACGTGTCAAAAAAAAAAATAAGTAAGGCTCTATGATGATTTCAACTTTGACTGGCTATAGCTTCTAAATTTTTAACGATATCGATATGGAACAAAAATCACGATTTAGAGCGTTCCTTGCTTTATGAACATGTGTATTTTCAATTTAAAATTCGATAAAGAACACAATAAATAAAGCTATTGAAAAGGACATTACGTTTTAACAATTGGTTTCCAAGGCTACAAAAAGCGTGTCCGATTTTCAAGAAGCTCTAGCGCGCTTACTATTTGTACCACAGAAAATTTGTAGGGATCAAAATTGTAAGAAATGTAATCCTATTTAAAATGACAGAATCTTTTTTGAGATATTTCGAAACAGGCTCATCAAAAAGTTATATAGAAATATTTTGTGAAATATTCTTTTAAAAACTGATATTTTCTCTTTATTAATAAATTGCAAAGCATATATTGATTTTATCGCAAAATTGAAGAGGGGAAATTTTTTAGATTAACTAATTAGGAACAAAACAAAAAAAAAGTCGTCTGATTTCAGACATTGGTTAAGGAGATATTAGCGTTTTCCGTAAGGCTTACAAAATTATATTCAAAAGGGGGTGGCGGAGGAAGCACAAGGGGGATAACCGGGGACTTTTGTAAAAATACATGTCTAAAGGTGTTCTACCATCTGTGAAAAATCCAGCTCCTTGGGAATTATTTGCGACCTAAAACCTTTATTTCCCGGGCTACACGTTATGCATACGTATTTCTTGACCCATACAGCGAATTTTTATGATGTAAATATTGAATTATTGTTCAAAACTTTTTTTTATCATATACTTTTTATACTGAAATTAATATATGAAGAATTTTTTAGGAAAAAATAGAGACAAAAGTAATTTTTTTATATAAATATCATAGATATTTTTTAAATAATATAAATAATTCTTTCCCCGCTCCAAAAGGTTTCTGATTTTAAATAATATAAAAAAACAATATTTTCAAAAAAAAATCATCAAAATCGGAGCTGTTCTTGAGGACTTCCGAGGAAAAGGCTTCATTGACGCGACTTAATTGTTACGAATTATTGTATATAGTTGTTGCGTTCATTGTTATGTATTTTTAATTATTGTAAATAAATATTTATTCCGCAACTCAGAAAACAGTTTTGTAACAATACGAACGCTATAACAATGTTCGTACAACTTCATCTTTTCAAATTCGCTGAAAGGGGCAGCTGGTACTGAACGGCCTAAAGTGAGCAAAACTGCTAGCCCCCCTCTGGTTATTTACGTCAAAATTACCAAAAATTTGACTTGAGCGATTTTGCTTTGAGGCCACAAATATGTGTATGACAAACGAGATAGGATACACGTAGGTACATAATATATAACTTGGTATATATAATAATTGGGTTACGGAGTTCAATTTCGTCCTTGTGACAAGTTCGTATGTCGCGGTGATGATGTCGCGAGAGCTGTTTATTCCCTCTGCACACAACATGACTACAGTGAACCGACGTTTACTTGCTCGCTACACAAACACGAACATAATATTCGTTTGTTTTTAGACTATAGGTTGTTAAAAAAGAGTGTAACATATTTAAAGAGATAATAGTATGGACCAAAATAAACAAAAAAGTCTTAGTAAACATGGGTTTGCAAAGTAACGGTTTCGGAGATATGGAAGGTTATTCTTTTTTGAACCATTTATTTGCAATTATTTATTGATGTGAAACATCTTATGTCGGGCTGTGAACAGCCGCGTGAGGGGAAATATGCAACGAAATTTATGGTCCGCTCCTTCGCTGCTGTTCTTCCTACCACTGCGGCACTCTCTCTCTCTCCTCTCTCTCTCGACTTCCGCGCGCTCGGGCACGGGAAGACAACCGCGTGTGTTACAGTGCAGTATATAGGATTACGTCAGCATAACAGTTAGTTGTTGTTTTTGAAAAAATATATACTACTACATAGAGAATACCACCGAGTTCAATAACGTTTTCTTTGATGTTTCACATCTGTCGGGGGTTCCGAGACCCACACCCTTTTTTTACTTATGAATTATGGACAAACAAACAAAAGAAGCATCTAGCAAAACCAAAAAATAAAGTTACTGCATATAAGATGTTCAAAGTGCTCTCCTTCCATTTCCAAGCATGGCACGACATCTTTGTCTGAAAGATATATTAGAACTCTTTCTAAAACCCTCTCATTGGCTCGAATTTGTTGGCATTTTTGATTAATTCATAGCTGCAGCTCCTCGAGGTTATTTACAGGAGTACCATAGACTAATGTTTTCAAATATTCCCAAAAAAAGAAATCTACAGGGTTTAAATCAAGCGATATTGCAGGCCATAATTATATAGGTCCGCTTCCTTCCATATCTCCGAAACCGTTACTTTGCGGGCCCATGTTTACTAAGACTGTTTTGTTTGTTTTGGTGCATACTATTACCTCTTTAAATATGTTACACTCTTTTTTTTAACACTCTGCAGAGCGTATACAGGGTGGTATTCACCATCTGTATTAAAAAAATTTACAAAATCTACATTATCCAAGTGTGCAAGCTTTCACGGCCGGCATTGTTCCAAGTCTTCATGGTTTCCGGGCTTGTAGGCCGTGGTCCGGTGGTATTTCTACCTGACGTTTCATCTACAACTGCGGTAGACATTCTCAAAGGCGATGTGGCAGCGGTCGAAGTGTCCTCCTTGGCGGCTTACAGGTCAGTGTGTCGCCGACTGGTGTTCTCCCTTCTTTTATGTCTAGTACCAATGTGTTATCTGTTCGATCGTAGTCCGTCTCTCTGTAATTGGTCAACTGCACAGTGTGTAGTGGGGTGAGTTCTCTACTCGGTCGTAGACGAAACGTTAGGTAGAAATACCACCGGACCACGGGCTACAAGCCCGGAAACCATGAAGACTTGGAAAATCAACATTATCAAAAATCTTTAACAAAAAATATAAAGCACTAAAATACAGTAACGTTGGAAAGCTTTTCCTATCCACTCTGTGCGTGGAAAGCGAGGAAAGACAAATATAGTTAACAGGGCCACCTGTTCTTGTTCCACTAGTCTTAATAGACTGTATGACAAAGACAGGTGGCTCTATTCACTATGTCTGTCTTTACTTGCTAGCAGCGCGTCAGTTTACGCTTCAGAATTTCTATATTTCAGTGATATAAGTAACCAACTAAACAATTGAATGTTTGTGATACAAATCAACATAAAGTAGCCAACTAAACAAGTGAATGTTTGTGATACAAATCAACATAAAGTAGCCAACTAAACATTTCAATATTTATGATATAGGTAAAACAAATGCAACACTTAACTTTACCCAGCAGGCGTAGGGTAGAGCTAGGTTTCTTTTTGGACTGCCATGGGTTCGAATCCCACCTGCGCTCATGGATGTTTTGTGATGTTATTTAGTTTTAAGATAGTTGTTATTTAGTGTAGTTGAAAGACGCTAATGACCTGAGATCATGTCGACGCATCTATAATCCACAATAAATTAAATAGGTTTCTTTTTCTTTTTGAAAAAAAGAGCTAAGTTTATACGGGTAAGGTTCGAATTACAATTTATTTCAATTATATCTTAGACTTTATCCTGCAGAGATTTTGGGTAGGTACCTAATGCTAAGTTAACCTGGGTAAATTTAAGTTTACGCACTCTTCTAACATTACATGATTATACCCGTAACATCTACAAAAAATAGTCAAAGGAATAGACAAATTCATAGATTGTAAATATTTTTTTAATTGAGTTATTCGATTATTTATAGACACGTGCTATTTACAGCTACTGAACGCTACAAATAATTAGGTGGTATTTGTCATTGACAAGTTTTTGCGTTGCTTGAGTGAAATATATTATCTGCGGTTCTTCTGAATAAACTAGAGTTTATTATAGTTATATCTATACAGCAGCAAAGTCACCCTTATTTAATAGCAATTCAAGGGTTGTTTTTGATACAGTGTTAGGCCGCTACATCCCCAGAGTGTAATCACGTATAGTGTACCCTGTGATCCATCATCGAAAATTTAGTTTTGGCGACAAGTTAAAAAATTGCCCAAGACATTTCTTTATAATGGAACATTAGATGTATTATAAAACACACCACGACCCTCGTGTTTTTAATACTGGGCTAGTAGAATAACAAAACTTCTCGTGAAAGTTACGTATTATATTATGTTTGCGAAAGTGTTAAATTTTTAAGTACAACATAAAAAAAACTCGGGTCGCAGTACCAAACTCTGCCGACAATATATATTAGGGTGGGTCAAAAATATCAATTATTTTTTTTACAAGACACGGAAAAATAGGTTGCTAGACACCTTAAAAAAATTCTCACCAAATATGAGCTCTTAATTTTAATAGGAAGATCCTCCGCATCACAGTTTTTTATTTTTTTCTCAGTCCAATAGAAAAAAATTCATACCTCATCATTAATTGATTGTACAGAAAAATGTTTTATGACAATTTTGTAGGAAATTTAATGCTCTACAAAAAAGGTATCTTATATTTTTTCCGCAAACCTCACCATTTGAAAGATATTGAAGATTTAAGTTTGATTATTTTAAGACAAATTTCATTTTTGTTTATGAATTTTATAACTCGACAATAAATGACTATTATAAATCTTCAATATCTTTCAAATGGTGAGGTTTGCGGAAAAAATATAAGATACCTTTTTTGTAGAGCATTAAATTTCCTACAAAATTCTCTTAAAACATTTTTCTGTACAATCAATTCATGATGAGGTATGAATTTTTTTCTATTGGACTGAGAAAAAAATAAAAAACTGTGATGCGGAGGATCTTTCTATTAAAATTAAGAGCTCATATTTGGTGAGAATTTTTTTAAGGTGTCTATCAACCCATTTTTGTCACTTGTAAAAAAAAATAATTGATTTTTTTGACCCACCCTAATATATATATTAAAGCGTAATATTTTGCTAATACAGGCATTGTGGCTTTATTTTGTGAACTTGTTTGTTTTTAGACAAAATAAAAAATTAACCCACTAACATATCCCTTAAAATATAATTTCTTCTAATTGCAATATTATTATCAATCCAACATCTGCACCAAATTAAATACACCCTTCAGTAAGTAAATCCGTATCCGCAAACTAGTGTTTTCATAAAATTTGTAAGTCCATCCTGTTGGGCCGATTTTATTAAAATGTTAGCAGCACATTTTAATCTTTACTAAAGGGTTACATTTCAATTTTGAAACAATAAATTGTGAGAATGTTTCCCCTGGGGGGAGGAAGGTACGAGCTCACGAACCCACTGGTGCAAAACGAATTATTTTTTCTTTTTTTTTAAACTTTTAAATTTATGTTTATTATTTAAATAAGAACATAATAATTAATTAATAGAATTTTTTAAAGGCTGATTCAGCAAATAAGAGTTTTATTGGTTGAAATATTATAATTGATTCTTGCAATACCGGAAAAAATCATTTTACTAACTATAGTCACAGACCACAGTCAGGAATCTAACCTGAACCTTTCCACTATCGTGGCAGAATGAGCTTAGAGTACATGTTAGATTGTTAATCATGTCACGGTTGAGTACTGTAAGCTCATTCTGCCGCGATAATGGAAAGGTTTAGGTTAGATTCCTGACTGTGACTATGGTTAGTGAAATGATTTTTTCCGATATTGCAGGAATCAATTATATAATTTGACTGCTCATCCAACAAAACTCTTAATAAAAATTAATGTAATCTAAAGGGCGCTCCTCCCTGTTCCAAGATTGACAATCACTGATCTATATTATTTGTGTATATAAGAAGCGTGGACAAGTGTTGAAATTAATGATAGTATACCATAATAATAATGCCATACGCCCATACCATTGCATTGCAGTAGTAAACTTTCCCAATGAGCCAACAAACAATTTCATGTGTAGACAGTATAGTCAGTATACAGGGTGTGATATGTATGACGTTTTCTATATGAGTTTTCTCATCGAATGAAATAAAGAGTTTATTATTATTATTTTGAAGAACTCTATGATATAGAGAAATGGTGATCCGTAAATGGTGTAGAAATTAGGAGAAAAACTCAGTGGCAAAAGGATCAAATAAAATTTGCAATACTGATGATTAAATTTGCATTTATAAGCTTACGTTTCGGATTATAAATCAAACTTAAATGTAGATGCTCTGAGGATGGTGCAATGAGCACCGAAACGTAAGCTTATAAATGCAAATTTAATCATCAGTATTGCAAATTTTATTTGATCCTTTTGCCACTGAGTTTTTCTCCTAATTTCTACATTATTATTATTATTTGTTGTACTAAAACACTGAGGTAAAAGATATAGAGGCATTATAAGCATTTTAAAGTGAAGCCAGGCGCCATTGTAACTCGGCCCTCATTTTATATGTGAGAAGAAGAAGAAGAAGAGAATAATGTTCCCAATCCATCCCGTGTTTTGCCGCCATGTTTACTCAGCCCTGTGACGTCAAGTCTGGCTTCAATTTTGTATAAGCAGTTGTGAGCAGTATGTCTCATCTATAACTTTTACCTTGAGTGTACCAAAAGCAAATGAAAATTGCCATTATTTGCTCATTTTATTTTAATGTGCTACTCTTTACCAGTTGGTGTACCGGGCAAATCGATATTTTTGATTTTTATAAATAATTTTTTATCTTTTTAACACTATTTATACGTCAACATGTAAAATACACATTTAAGGATAATTGTTGCATTGTGTATCATGCTTTAGATTTATTACATAATATTTATTGATTGTATAAGTTTGTGGTATGCTATTTATTGTAATTCGTAAGAATTTTGTCAATTGGCTTTTGATATTCAAATAAAAAAGATCAAAAATTAAATCGAATATAAATTTATTTGTGTTTTTATAACTTCAAAACTGTGTCAATTATACAGGACTAATAATGTTAACAGTGGTACTGTTTTTATTAATAATAATTACAATATTTAATCAAATAAATAACTTCAAAAATATTTTTTAAGAAAACTAAGAGTACCTCACTATTAAATAATATGATTTTTATTAAATATTTGACGTTATATGAATATTATTTATTTCATTATATTATGATATTGTAAAAATTGTGTTTGATTTTGTTGCGATCGGTTTAATGTGTGACGTAACCTGGTAGACATAAATGCTTTTGGTATTTTTATTTTTTTGTATTTTCTCTTGTTCAGTGGGGCGCAAACTTTTTCAAGCGCGCCTCTTATATTAGAGTTTCTTTAATATTCATAGTTGTTTTTTTTTTTTTTCATTTTTCAGGAAATTCGTTCCGTAAACATGTAAGCTGTTGAATGAACGCGCCTTTACTGTTAAAAGCACCAACAGCGTCGGCAGACAGTGGCGTAGAAAAGAGGGGATGAAACACTTCATTATCTACATCTACACAATGTGAGTACAATCAAAACATTTTTTCGGTTTATAAAATTATTTTAATGTTTTAAAATGGCAGTAATCAATTTTATTTTATATAACATCCCACATTGGTTTAAGATATTGCCAGAATATGTGATTGAAGTATTTGGCATAAAAATAAAAAAAACTTTGATCCGCCCCCCCCCCCCCTGGGCACGCTTATGGCCATAAGCGTCTATTAATGAATGAAAAACTGATGTCTTTGCAGCCTCAAAATCGTGCACTTTGTGAGGGTCTACTGTAATTCTGACACTCTGTATGCAGAGAATGCGGGTGTACGTTGACTATAAATGATCGTCTAATATATTAATTAGCAAAGTGCGGCGTCCATGCAAGCGCACAGCTGCACTGCAAGTGTATTTGTGTTACATGCGTACATAGTGTATTGACCGCAGGGCCCTAGGGACACAGTAGGGCCACGTACCGCCGTATAACAACAACAGTGGTTCCGCGTGCTTTTCACCCGTCCGCTTCTCACTTATGTGACCCGCGATCTCAGTGGCGTAGCACGCTGCTAGGTTAGCTTCGGTGTGAATAACGTCTGCCTCATACTAGGGTTGCATTTTAAAAATATTAGATGAAACGGAAATAGTTGGGTGTGGTTGACGTGGGAAACAAAGCATTTGGCATGTATAACTATGTTAAGGTCTCAGACAGAGTAAGTCGAGGGCAGTATAGCCTAGTGGATACCGTACTTGGTATCGCAGCCTCTAGACTAGACTGTCGTGGGTTCGAATCCTACCTGCGCTCATGGATGTTTTGTGATGTTATTTAGTTTTAAGAAAGTTGTTATTTAGTGTAGTTGAAAGACGCTAATGACCTGAGATGTCGACGCGTAATTTACAATAAATAAAAAGACAGAGTACGCCAGGTGACCGTATGGAAAAGTACGAGACTACCGATAGGTACAAACGCCAAACCCTGATTCGAATCCAGAAGGCTTTTAATTTTTTTTGAATCATGAAAATATAGGTATAGGTATTGCTTAACAATTTAAAATATAAATAAAACCGTTTAAAAAATAAAAGCATTTAACTTAATAGATATTTAAACAAAATTTGTCCAACGGATTCTGAGATATTTGAAGAATGTTCCCAAGGTCACAATTGTGTTTTAAAGACCACCAACAGCTAAGGTTATTTGGGCCTAGCACCAATTTATTCATATTTTCAATTCATTATTTTTTTTTTAATAATAAATTGAAAATCTAATTGACACTTTTACCAGCTTTCGGGCTAGAACCTGGGAACTGGGGACTTGTGATAGAGGAACCATAGCAACGCCATATAAACAACAGCATTGCTACACTCTCAGCTATTCTCAAGCCCTACAGCCTTGGACGCGGGACCAACCCAACTTTAAAAATACTGACATTTGACATAATATTAATAATAAGTAAAATAAAATTTCTGTTATAAATCCACAACTCGACAAAATAAATCTTATCTAACAATGAGCCATTTTTCTGAGAGTAGTTCCTTCAATTATCCACGAGCGGCAGCACTTGTGGTAGATACAAACATTATTTATTCCTCTTTAGTGTTGTGTCATTTTAGTGGTATAATTTAATATTATTATTAAATTAATTTAAAAATTGAGTTATACCACTAAAATGATACGACACTAATGGGCAATAAACAATGTTTGTCCCTACCACAAGTGCTGCCTCTCGTGGATAATTGAAAGAACTACTCTCAGGAAAATGGCTCATTGAATATCGTTTAATATTCAACAAAAATATTTTCTTTTTCCGTCTGTTACTTAGTAACTGTTATGATAACTTTTACCAATAACACTATTATTATTTAACTGTTATTTTAAACCGGTTATTTTGAAATAACAGTTTCAACTGTTGTCGGAAAATAACAGTTTAATGCGTCAGTAACATTGACTGGGGATTTCTGGTGACAACACGACATGTTGTTTTTTCCAGCTGGAATTCCTGTGTTCCGCGGAGGGTTAATTTGTAATTTGGAAGATTAATGGATGCCGGCGAGGCATCATTCAATCGGTTCGAACTACGCGCATGCTATACGCAGAAACACAGATTGCATGTTACGAAGGCACTGTTGTTGTTGTTTAATACCATACCATCAAATGCCAGGGCAATGTTTGACCATTGGAATCTCAGTTATTTTATAATTAATTGAAATCGGTTTAAGTTTTGTCGCTGTACGTTACGTTCACACTCAACGCCCAACATGCTCAATATTACATTCCTTTTGATTATAGAGACATCTGTGGGACACGATATGGTTTAGGGCTGAACTAGTTGAACTAAAACTTCGTCAAAGTAGTGATGCGCGATTACGCGAGATGTTTTAGTCGATTGTCTCGATTGTTCAAACATCTCGATGACTCCAAGTCGTCATGGTTTCCGGGCTTGTAGGCCGTGGTCCGGTGGTATTTCTACCCGACGTTTCGTCTACAGCTGCGGTAGACATTCTCAAAGGCGATGTGGCAGCGGTCGAAATGTCCTCTTTGGCGGCTCACGGGTTAGTGTGTCAATGACTGGTGTCCTCCCTTCTTTTATGCCTAGTACCAGTGTGTTCTCTGTTCAGTCGTAGTACGTCTCTCTGTAATTGGTCAACTGCGCAGTGTGTAGTGGTGGGGGTGAGTTCTCTACTCGGTCGTATTCCGTCCTTGTACGATTGGTCATTGATTTTGTATGTCGGAGTGCTGGTGTTCTTTGAGAATGTCTACCGCAGTTGTAGACGAAACGTCAGGTAGAAATATCACCGGACCACGGCCTACAAGCCCGGAAACCATGAAGACTTGAAACAATGCCGGTCGTGAAAGCTTGCACATCTCGATGACTCTCGATGGTTGTCACTTGGACTCGATTGTTGTTGTTTCATAGTTCACCGAGACCAAGTCGCATAGTATTGAATCGTACACTGTCGAGAGCCACATACTATATACAATCGTTCATCACTCAACAACTGTGGTCCAGCCGATGGTCGATTGTGCAGTAATCGTGTAATACGAATTCAATAGTGAAGAGATCACAGAGTACTGAGTACCGAATGAACAGTGAACAATCAATGAGTCGCGTGAACGTCAGTTGACTAGCATATAACCTTGAATCGCGATTATATGTATTCTCATGCGCTGTTATTAATGCTATAATGTGGAAAATAATCGACTTGAACAATTAAATATTTCGATTGTAAAATCAATCTCCGAGTCAATTGTGGACTCGATTGTTGTTATCAACGATTACAATTGTTTCGATTGTAAAAACATCTCGTAATATCCCAACACTACGTCAAAGCTATCAGGCTAGTTGATATTAGATAATACCAATATTAATACAGTATAATCAGGGGCGGATCTACACACAGGGACTGATAGGGCTTAAGCATTGGGCCCCCAAGTGTCACGAGTAGGGAATGCAATCTCGAGCTGAGATTGGCAATTCGAGATCTCGCGAGATAAGTTTGGGTTCGAGATTGGCAATTCGAGATCTCGTGAGATTGTCTGGCGAGATCTCGATAAATCTCGACAATATCGAGATTTCGCCTACTTTTAAAAAGATCGTATTATTTTGTATCTAAAATACTTAAAAATGAAAACTACTTACTTGAGACTGTGTCACTGTGTACGTGTGTGATTTATTGCGTTGTGCACTGTGTTTGAATTGTTCTTAGACATATTCAGTATTCACTTAACTTTGTAATTTGTTAGCCATCTAATGCTTGTTATAAGTTAAATAGGTAACTGTCAATTTCACTCAAGAAAATAATAATTAAAACAATATATGCAGAGAAACAAACAGAATCAATTAATAAGTGTTTTTTTCAAGCGCGTTCGTTTTTGAAATCTCGTTCTAGATCTTGACCATATCGGGTCGAGATCTCGAACGAGATTTCATAAACGAGATTGCCTGCCCACGAGATTAAATCTCGAAAAATGGCTCGAGATCTCGCGAGATCGAGATTGTATTCCTTAGTCACGAGTCCACGAAAACTCTGATTGTGATGTTATTAAAAATGAATTTAAAGATTCTTAATATAACAAAAAATGGGACTCCGTTGAACTACAATAAGTCCTAGGCCCCGAAGAACCTAGATTCGCCCCTGAGTATAATCTCACATTAATCGTTTCTAATTCCGGAGTACCGATGGAATGCCGGATTACTGGATATATAGAAAAGTAACCGGGTTATAGTAAATGCTGAACGGATTGCCGACGCCCCATTGCCGTAAGTGCCGAATTATAGTTTATTTTATTTATATTTTATAATTCCTTTATAATTATTCATACCTACTCTATAATATTATAATGCTATACATAGTTATCCAAGCAAATTTTTTTTTATCCAGCTATACGCTCGGATTAATATAGGGTTCCCGTCAAAACCGGGCCAAATTGACATCCACTCGAGCGGCACCGCGGGCAAGGACAGGGGCTATATTTTAAAAGTACGGTATTTGAATTAAGCTTAATAAATGGAATTAAAATGTAAATTCATCAGTTACTAATAAGCCATATAACCCTAACGGTTGATGGTCTTAAAAAAAATTGAAAATAAATTTGCACCTATAACTTATAGATACCGTTAGCACCAACTTTTAAGAAGCCATTCTTTTTTTTATAAAAAAACAAAACGACTATTGCCTATTCCAAGATAAATCGTTTAAACCAAATTTTGGCTGCAAGTATAATGAGCCATTTTTCTGAGAGTAGTTCTTTCAATTATTCACAAGAGGCAGCACTTGTGGTAGGGACAAACATTATTTATTCCCCATTAGTGCCATGTCATTTTAGTGGTATAACTTAATTATAATAATAATTTAATAATTAAGTTATACCACTAAAATGACACGACACTAATTGGGAATAAATAATGTTTGTCCGTATCACAAGTGCTGCCTCTCGTGGATAATTGAAAGAACTACTCTCAGGAAAATGGCGCACATGTAAACAAAGAAAACTAAAAAATAACTAAAAATTGACAGACGAATTTCACGCGATTTGTTTTCTAATCCTTGATTTGCCATAGCATTTAAACAATGCATTTAATGTATAGTAAATATTTGTCAACTGACCAATTTTAATTAGGACATTTGTCTGTTAAAGTTTGCCCAACGTGGATAAACAGGGTGTCATAGAATAATAATAATAATAATAATAATAAGCCCATTAAAATCCCACTACAGGGCAAAGGCCTCCCCCTTGGCATTCCACATATCCCGGTCTTGTGCAATTCGGTGCCAAAGTTTTCCAGCGAATTTGTCTATTTCGTCCTTCCATCTTCTCTTTTGTCTTCCTGTTTTTCTTTTCTCTTCTAACGGGCACCATTCTGTTATTCTTTTCGTCCAACGATTGTTTGACATTCTTGTTAAATGGCCTGCCCACTTCCATTTTAGGGTTTTTATTTTATGTTTGACGTCTATAATTTTCGTTTATAACAATATAAAAGTCTCCAAGTTTGTCAACGGCGTATGGAAAGGAGTATATTAAACATAAAATTAATTGATAAAATTAATATAAAATCTATACGGGAAAAAACGAAAATTATAGACGTCACAGAATAACTATTCCCAATTTTCAGAAATGATAGAGGGCACTTAAATAAACATTTTTTTTTGACAAACTAGTGTCCGGAAATAAAATTGTTCAAAGTTACGACCACCATTTTCGATACACAAGTTATAACGATGTGTAATCGACTGCCGAATTCTTCGAAATAACTGCGAACGGTTCACGAATATTTCCGGACACTAGTTTGTTAATAAAAAATTCGACTGATGACCAGTCCTATACTTCCCACCTAGTAAATATTTGCAAAAATTAAACACTCTTTTTTTTTATTCTTTGACTAGGCCCACATAACCTTAGCTGTTGGTGGTCTTTAAAACACAATTTAATTTTTATTCTTTGAAAAAAGCATGGCCCTCTTTTTTGTTTGGTCATATACTGATGGCTAGCTTAATATAGCAAAAATCATGGTTACCTTGATTTACGTACAATTTTTATTTTTTTTAGTAAAATATTTTTTTTCTCGAAAACATTTTAGAGAAAAAAAAATATTTACATTTTTTTCATATTATAACACCTAGAATTCATTTATATTTTTACTTCCCACCTCTACTATGGTAGGGAAGTAATGGATTCAGTCCGAAAACAATATTTCGAGATTTTAACAGATTTTCACGTTTTGAGACCCTAGCAATCGTTTAAGATCATTTTCTGACTGATGTCTGTATGTGTGTGTGTATGTGTGTATGTGTGTGTGTGTGTATGTGGTCAATTTTTCGCCTTCGATATCTTAAGAACGGAACAACATACGGGCATGCCGATTGTTCTGTTGTGTTTATCAGCCTTTAACTTAGATCTGATTAGATTTTGAGTCAAATCGGTTCAGTGGACCCTGAGATATTCAAAAAAACGTCCTCAATGTCACGTATTAACATAGGTAAAAAAAAATATAAATGAATTCTAGATGTTATAATATGAAAAAAATGTAAATATTTTTTTTCTCTAAAATGTATAGTTTTCGAGAAAAAAAATATTTTACTAAAAAAAATAAAAATTGTACGTAAATCAAGGTAACCATGATTTTTGCTATATTAAGCTAGCCATCAATAGATCACCAAACAAAAAAGAGGGCCATGCTTTTTTCAAAGAATAAAAATTAAATTGTGTTTTAAAGACCACCAACAGCTAAGGTTATTTGGGCCTAGTCAAAGAATAAAAAAAAGAGTGTTTATTTTTTGCAAATATTTACTAGGTGGGAAGTATAGGACTGGTCATCAGTCGAATTTTTTTTACCTATGTTAATACGTGACATTGAGAACGTTTTTTTGAATATCTCAGGTTCCACTGAACCGATTTGACTCAAAATCTAATCAGATCTAAGTTAAAGGCTGATAAACACAATAGAATAATCGGCATGCCCGTATGTAGTTCCGTTCTTAAGATATCGAAGGCGAAAAATTAACCACATACACACACACACACACACACACACACACACATACATACACACACACATACACACACACACAGAGAGAGAGAGAGAGAGAGAGAGAGAGACATCAGTCAGAAAATGATCTTAAACGAGATTGCTAGGGTCTCAAAACGTGAAGATCTGTTAAAATCTCGAAATATTTTTTTCGGACTAAATCCATTACTTCCCTACCATAGGAGAGGTGGGAAGTAAAAATGTTTATTTAAGTGTCCTCTATAATTTCTGAAAATTAGGAATCGTTATTCTGTGACATCCTGTATATTATAGAGTCGCCACGCAAAGTTAAAAAAGTAGATTTGAAACTATGCTAGCAAACGTACTACCGTTAAAATCCAGGGAGATCTAATATTTAATTTATTGTATAGATTATAGACGCGTCGACAACTTAGATCATTAGCGTCTTAAATTACATTAAATAACAACTTTCTTAAAACTAAATAACATCACAAAACATTCATGAGCGCAGGTGGGATTCCAACCCACGACAGTCTAGTCTAGAGGCTGGTACCAAGTACGCTAATCACTAGGCTACACTGCCCTCGGAAGATATTTTTGAAATTAAAATGAATTTATTTTTTCATAAAAAAATACAAACAGTATTCCAGTGTGCATATCTGAAAAAATAATAGGTACATCTAAAGGAATCCCCGTACTAAAGATAAACCTTCACAATAAACGTCATTTATTCGTCCCTGTTGAAAATAAAAGAATTATATAATATAAAAAAGAAAAAAATAGAAAATTAACGAACTGAACTTATTATTACAATAAAATAGATTCAGTACAACCATAGTTATCAAGTAGTAATATTATTTACTTAATGGTACAACAGTCAACAAGGTTTGATAATAGCTGAGCGTGTAGCGATACCGTTGTTATGACGTTTCCATTACATATCGAGGACGCGTATGACCTCTGTTGTCGAGCGTCTATAATTTACAATATCTATCTATCTATCTATCCATTACTTCTCTATGCAGATCAGTAATTTTTTTTTCCAAACAAAGAGTTTGACAACGACATTATTATCAAATCATATTTTTTGATAATGCGTTCTTCATCCCAGCATAAGTCTATATAATGTACTTAGTGTATGGTTAGACTTTCTCAGTTGGTTGTAAACTCACTATAACTATGTAACACTGTATATAATAGTATTTGTGTGACACAGTACTTGTCGTCGGGTGCGAGTCTCTACTCTATGTGACCGGAGAATTAATATCCGTGCTTGTTAATTGCTTATATCTACTAGTTATTTGACGCTCTACTAAATTCCTAGAACATGTTTTGCCATTATATTAATCTCAAAAGGAAGAAACACTATGTTAACGGATATTACTTTATTTAGGTAGGTATTTCTCGAGTATACAGGACCGTGTCGTCTCTGGCACTTCCTCTCCTGCGCCTTACTATTTTCAACCGTTATCAGTACCTATCTACTTCTGCAGTAGGTATCTATGATAGATAGATAGATAGATAGATAGATATATTTGTCAATAAGAAAAAAACATTTCATGACATGTCAAATACAAGTAAAAGTACAAATTGAGTATAAAATATAAAATTAAAATTTAAAATCAATTACTGAATATAAACAAAGAGAAATTAAACGTTTCTTTAATAAAGATTTAAATTTAAAATAAGGCAGTGTAGTTACCTGTTAACATATATGTTAACATATATTACTTTATTTAGGTATTTCTCGAGTACAGGACCGTGTCGTCGCTGGCACTTCTTCTCCTGCGCCTTACTATTTTTAACCGTTAGATATCAGTATCTACTTCTGCAGTACCTATAGATTTTAACGGATATTACTTTATTTAGGTATTTCTAGAGTACACGACCGTGTCGTCTCTGCGGCACTTCCTCTCCTGCGCCTTACTATTTTCAACCGTTATCTCAGTATCTACTTCTGCAGTACCTATAAGTATATGTTAGATCTCACAGCATGTTTGGTTTAGACTAAAAAGGAATAAAAAAATTCGACTGATGACCAGTCCTATACTTCCCACCTAGTAAATATTTGCAAAAAATAAACACTCTTTTTTTTATTCTTTGACTAGGCCCAAATAACCTTAGCTGTTGGTGGTCTTTAAAACACAATTTAATTTTTATTCTTTGAAAAAAGCATGGCCCTCTTTTTTGTTTGGTGATCTATTGATGGCTAGCTTAATATAGCAAAAATCATGGTTACCTTGATTTACGTACAATTTTTATTTTTTTTAGTAAAATATTTTTTTTCTCGAAAACTATACATTTTAGAGAAAAAAAATATTTACATTTTTTTCATATTATAACATCTAGAATTCATTTATATTTTTTTTTACCTATGTTAATACGTGACATTGAGGACGTTTTTTTGAATATCTCAGGATCCACTGAACCGATTTGACTCAAAATCTAATCAGATCTAAGTTAAAGGCTGATAAACACAATAGAACAATCGGCATGCCCGTATGTTGTTCCGTTCTTAAGATATCGAAGGCGAAAAATTGACCACATACACACACACACACATACACACATACACACACACATACAGACATCAGTCAGAAAATGATCTTAAACGATTGCTAGGGTCTCAAAACGTGAAAATCTGTTAAAATCTCGAAATATTGTTTTCGGACTGAATCCATTACTTCCCTACCATAGTAGAGGTGGGAAGTAAAAATATTAGTAAAAAAACTTTTAGAAACAAGCTTTTATTTAAATGCACTAAAAAGAAAAAAATAGTTCTTGACAATTTAGGTTCATAATTATAAAAGCGTGGGTCGTGAACTCTATGATAGTTTATTAGTCACGGCCCACGCTTTTATTATAATTATGCCCCTAAATTATTAAAAATTATTTTTTCCTTTTTAGTGCATTTAAATAAAAGCTTATCCTAAAAAGTTTTTGTTACTAATATTTATTTTGTTCATTTTAGTCTTTCAAAATTTTACCCCTCTTTGACACCTGTATAGGAGTTGAATTTCGAAAAATCCTTTTTTAGTACATGCTTACGTCAGGAAAGGAACCAAATGTCCAAATTTCAAGTTTCTAGCTTCAGCGATTTGGCCTGGGCGTTGATTAGTCAAAAAAACCCTACATCCCTGTTTGAACCCCTTAGGGGTTGAATTTGTGTCTAAAAACGATTTATTCATCTATTGTCATCGGGAATACATATGTGTACAAAATTTCAAATCGATCGGATACGTGGAAGTCGTTCAAAATTGACTTGCAAGATTTGACCTAAACAAACACACAAACTAACATATATTCCAAGTTAAATAAAAGCTTGTAAAAACTAGGGTGTGGTTTTATGAAATCACGGTGTAAGTGAAATTTTATTGCCATAACCCCAAACGCTTTCAAACCCGAAACCGCCGAAATTATATAATTTTGTTTAAGTTGTTTTGGTAATGTAATTTGAACCCTGATCAGTAGGAAGACGAACGTAAGAATCCAGATTGGTGTTCAATGGGTATTTGATGTAGGTACTGCTCATACGAAATTATTTATGTAGACGTATACAACATTGTTATGAAGATATAACGTCGCTGCTTTTTTGATGCGTACTGGTCTAGTCGACTACCATCACACTTGTATGCAGTCGTACAATTAACATAACGTTGCTGCTTTTAGATCAGTACTGACCTGGTCAATCGCTTCGATTGAACGTGGCGTGACGCTCGACATCCGAAAAAAAAGGAGATAAAATCACGTGGTTCTCAGATGTTTAAAAATATCGCAAAATAAGCTATCGAATTGACTGTCAAATGCCCACTGGAGGATTATTAATCGATTAGTAACGATAGTTTCCAAATCGATCGTGCCTCTATTTTTGCGCTCATCCAATTGTCTTGTAAAATAGTGTGTTGTACTACGCGAAGTATTGTTCTGTGTGGAATGTACTCTCATTATCATGGCGAGGGTGTCATAGAATGATGCGATGTCACAGATGTGTCAAGAGACTGCTCTTCACCACTCAGCAGCCTGGCCATCGTGTAATATGAGTATGACACATTCGTGTAATAGAAAGGTTTGTTCACAATGAGCCATTTTCCTGAGAGTAGTTCTTTCAATTATCTACGAGAGGCAGCACTTGTGGTAGGGAGAAACATTATTAACTTCCCATTGGAAGTTATTGTAATGGGTCCGAAAATCGAAATCAAAATGTATAACAAATTTTTATGTTTCAAGGACACTACACTATTTTTACACTATTTTTAGAAAGATGTCTGTGTGTGTGTATGTGTGTGTGTGTACGTATGTACGTACGTACGTATGTGTCCATTTCTTTCTAAGACGAAATCTCGAGAACGAAAAATGATATCGACTACGTTAGGGTACCAATCGACGCGTATTAACGTAAATATGATCTGAAAGAAATTTTTTCAAAATCGGTTCAGCCGTTCTTTTTTCTTAACCAAATAGACTCCAAAAAAGTAGATTTTACACAATATCTCGCGAATAAAAAATTATATCGACTTCGTAAGGGTATTAATCGAGGCGTGTTAATGTCATTTTGATCCGACATAAATTTTAAAAAAATCGGTTCAGCCGTTTTTTTTAATTATTGTAAAAAAATAAATAATAATTATGTTTTAATGATTAAAATGATTACTTTTCTGTGTAATATCTAATATAATTATAGTTATTAAATATTTATCAAACGTGTGGACCTCAAGGGTCACACTTTAGTCCTAATAAACGACCCACCTCACGGCTTGTTTATTCCCCATTATAGTGTCGTGTCATTTTAGTGGTATAACTTAATAACTATTTAATTAATTTAATAATTAAGTTATACCACAAAAATGACACGCCACTAATGGGGAATAAATAATGTTTGTCCCTACCACAAGTGCTGCCTCTCATTGTATTAGGTATTTGGATGCATTTTTGATGCTAATGACTAATGTCTCATACTGGGATGGCATTTTAGAAATATTAGATGTAGCTGAAATAGTCGAAAGTGGTTGACATGTGAAATAAAACACAGCATGTATAACTATGTTAAAGTCTCAGACACAGTAAACGAGGTGGTCGTGCGGAAAAGTACGAAATTGTGTTTTTAAAAACCACCAACAGCTAAGGTTATTTGGGCCCAGCACCAATTCATATTCTCAATTCATTATTTTTTTTTTAATAATAAATTGAAAATTCAGTTGAAATTTTTACCGCAATACTCGGGTTAGAACCCGGGAGCTGAGGACTTGTAATAGAGGAACCATAGCAACGCCATGTAAACAACAGCATTGCTACACGCTCGGCCATTCTCAAGTCCTCGGAAAAATACGAGTCTACCAACAGGTACAAACGCATGATATAGATTTGATGCAATATATCTTTTTTCCGTGCTGCTGTTATTCCGGGCGCCCGGTACGCACTGCTGTGACCATGACTCGCGATTGTGCAGTTTACGAGTGTTTGAGAGCGCATCACAACTCGTATAATATAGAGTGTAAATGTAAACGGGGTGGTGACAGGGCATACGGCAGCATCACCCGCGGCCATCGGAGCCCCTCGGTGTGTGTGTGTGGCCTGTGATTAGGGTATTGTCACCCCATGACCACCGACACCGCAGTATAATAGTCACATCGTTTTGTACATATCACACACACACAACATTCGTTGAGATGCGTTTTTTTTATTTTTTAAGCTTATTCACACAATTTCAGTTTTATACGATTTTATTCGATTGAAATATTTTTAGCCGCAGTAGGCAGAAGTGATTCCGATCGGATATGAAAAAAGCGGGACGGATGTAGTGGTGGGAGCGGGTGGGAGTAAGCTGAGAAAGGAAAATAAAATTAAAATAAAGGGTATGTGCCTCACCCACTTAAGCGCACGGTCGAAGTTATACTTCCCACATATTTACATTTTTGCTTTTCCCTCTCAGTATTTTTAAAAGTAATAAATAATTATTATTAATAAAATCCATGGATATCATAACATCTATACATAAGTATCCAAAGCCTGCTTACAATATCACACTATTTTGAAACGTCAAAAAATTGATTTTTAAAATTATAGAATCTATAAGAAAACGAATTTTTCCTGGATTGAGACCTATATAGCTAGATTGATTTCTGGCCCTCCAAAACCCCTTTTCAGTAATTTTCATACAAATCGTTAGAGCCGTTTTATTCTTGTCAACGTTTCATTAATTTTTGAGTCGCGGTAATTTTTATGTCGATTTTAATGTTTTATTGTCGTCATTTTTTGACTTGGAGTAATTCCAATTCACTACCCTCGCTAATGAAGTATAACTTCAATATAAAAAATTCGACTGATGACCAGTCCTATACTTCCCACCTAGTAAATATTTTCAAAAAATAAACACTCTCTTGTTTATTCTTTGACTGGGCCCAAATAACCTTAGCTGTTGGTGGTTTTTAAAACACAATTTAATTTTTATTCTTTGAAAAAAGCATGGCCCTCTTTTTTGTTTGGTGATCTACTGATGGCTAGCTTATATAGCAAAAATCATGGTTACCTTGATTTACGTACAATTTTTATTTTTTTAGTAAAATATTTTTTTTCTCGAAAACTATACATTTTAGAGAAAAAAAATATTTACATTTTTTTGATATTATAACATCTAGAATTCATTTATATTTTTTTTACCTATGTTAATACGTGACATTGAGAACGTTTTTTTGAATATCTCAGGATCCACTGAACCGATTTGACTCAAAATCTAATCAGATCTAAGTTAAAGGCTGATAAACACAATAGAACAATCGGCATGCCCGTATGTTGTTCCGTTCTTAAGATATCGAAGGCGAAAAATTGACCACATACACACACATACACACACACACACACACACACATACAGACATCAGTCTGAAAATGATCTTAAACGATTGCTAGGGTCTCAAAACGTGAAGATTTGTTAAAATCTCGAAATATTTTTTTCCGACTAAATCCATTACTTCCCTACCATAGTAGAGGTGGGAAGTAAAAAGTAGGTGTGTGCTTATGACTACACGACAGAAGTGAAAACTTATATATATATTTTAAAATTAGAAAATCAGAAGTTTTCACTTCTGTCGTGTGGTTATAAGCACACACCTACTTTTTTGGTATCATCTATTATGAACTAAAAATGATTTATTATTAAAATACTAAAATTGTATTTTTAATTAATTCCACCTTGGTTTCAAAAAAATTATAATTATTGTCAAAGAAAGAATATAAAAAAAAATTAAAAAATATATACCTAAATAAATATCATGTAGAATTTTGAAAAAAATACGTCAAAAATTCTACAGTGCCATCAGGTTTCGAACCGAGGTTCCTGTGCATACAACGCAAAGACGCTGCGTACGGCGTGCCGTTTTTATGATATATAAGTACGTCAACCGCGTCACCTTTGGGTATGCGAACGAGCGAATGCGAACTGTTCACTTTATTTCACTACCCAGTATCCAGGCAAAGAGTGCCTAACGCGCCTAAGGAAGTTTTCAGTTCAAAAACTCAAAAACGCTGTTTATACTGAACTATAGTGACACGAAATTAAAATAAAAAAAATAGACTGAAATACTATTAAAAAAACGTAGTCACATCTGAATAAAATATTTCAATCTACATATTCCGTATTTCCCCTGCGGAGTTGCAATGATTTCTGTGGTATACAGATCATTCATTCATTCATGTCGGTCGTGCAGTGTTCTGTACAACCGGCGGCTACTTGGAACCCCACAGGGGGCCCGTTGGGGTCTCGATCTGTACATGTGGCCCCGAGGCTCCGCAGAAACAACGCGTGCATACAATATAATTATTATTAAGGCATATCATCAATATTCGGTGGAGATTGAAGAGGTGGTAACTAAATTATATTTTTGATATCTGCATCGTTCGTCAATATTCTAGTTACATAACTGAATTAGCCAATAGCACCCCCTGCGATGGGTAACTCGAATTATTAATGTCGAATATAATTTTTTATTATTATGAATTACTAGCTAGGTAACTATGTTCCTGCTTTGGGCAGATTTTGATTTGGAAGCCAAATAATCAAGATCAACAAATTAATTGAGATCTGTCAAATGAGAGGGGCAGAGCTAAGGGAAAAATTTCAATAGCTGCTATGGTTTTATAGTTTATTAATTCATAAATACAGTTTCTGCACATTTTGCTGTAAAGTAAGTTTTACAGGGCACTAGTTACTAATACTGTGTTTAATGCCATGCTATTATATAGTAAACGTCGTGGATTCCATTTTCAATAAACTTGTTGTTTATTTTACTTGTTTTTTTTTTTGTATAATAGACAATTTCACGATAAATTTACACTGTTAGCATGTAAATTGTTCGCTTATTCGAGTAAAATTTTCTACCACTAGATTTCATATTCTCAATTGACAGATCCCTATACTAATAATAACACTGTTTTCCAGTAAATTATACCCACTTTTTTTAAAGAAATTTTATCTTTTTTAGACATTTTGCATGATACCAAGTCATAATTGATCATTTTTAGATTTTTATGTCCTCTCGGTTTATTCCGACATAACCTATAAACTCTTTATCCGACTTTAATGAAATTTGGTACACGCAAACAGGACTTCTCAACTCAAAGGATAAGCTACATTACTTCCGGCTTCGCTTGCGTTGACACAATATACCTAATAAAAAAAGTTTCTGCTAACGAGGGTTCGACTTAGCCTCACTCTATTTGCGCTAAGTGGGAAGGTACGAACCTAACTAGTATAGTACTGGGTTTCTGGTACGACTTTTAGCCTTAAATCTAGATTTAAAAACGTCATTTGCTTAAGTGGAGTTCTCCATTCAGTTGAAAGCAAATGCGTTCTTAAATCTAGATTTATGTCGTACCAGAAACACAGCATCTTATCCTGGGTTTCTTATTGAAGGACTGATGCATCGTCTTGTCTTTAAATTTTTTTTTTAATTCAAATTTTGAGAATCCCCATCGGTTTTAAAAAGTTTTTAATTTGTTTAATTTGCATTCTTGGAAAATATGTTAATGCCCCCACTAAAAAATAAATTAGTGTATGAATATCGTGCTGTAAAAATAATTTGTAAACATTATGGATGTATTTGTGTGAACGCAGTAGAGTTTTACGGAAAAGGGGCATTATATACAAATTAAATTAGGCAATAAAAACAGCAGTTATAAAAGTACGAGTGTAATTGTTGGAGCAGCTTTGTGAAATAAGACATTAACGAATAAGTTATAGTCCCATTGCAGGGACCGGCGCAGACCGGCCTGTGAAATGGTTGAAAGAACCCGCTTGTGTAAAAATTATTGTGAATAATTATACGGTGGTAAATGTCTTGTGTTCTGTAAATCGTCTCATCGAATTGTACGAGTAACTGATTGTGACATATCATTTATCAAAATATGATGATTTCAGTGGCGGCTCGTGCCTGTTTAGACAGGTGGTGCCAAAACGACGGCCAAAATAGAAAAGAAATAAAACATAGAAAATAGCTTACTAAACAAGTACACACTGGGCACAAAGTGCAACAATAGAAATTCGAAAAAAACAGTTTAATAAAGTTCAAGGTCTCTACACATTTCTCGCAAAATAATAAAATAAAAAATATATTTTACGCAACACATATTACATAACTGAAAGTGCATCCTTCTTTCCTTTTTGCTTGTAAATTTTTTAATTACTTTATTATTAAAATTTTCAATTCCATAAACAAAATTTTTTCCGCCGATAGCTAAGTCTGTATTTCTTAAAAATGTTTAATTCTTTTAAGCATTGAAAAACAACGTTCAGTTTTTCTTATTCTTTTATTTGAAATTTAAGTTTTTTCCATAAAGTCTAAAGAGAATGCACTAAAAAGTTTTTTAAAAAATTCACTTTGTGGTCATAACGGCGAATATAGTTATCAATAATTTGCCTTCAATAGATATACAAAACAAGCTAAAATGAAATTAAGACGACACATTCAGTAGTCACACACTACAAAGCAACACAAACTAAAAAAAATGTTGACAAAGCAAAAGATTAAATAATAAAACAAATTTGTTATCAACAATAACATTTAACCGAAACAACAATCTGAGCAATGCGTAATCAGATCTGTTACAAATTATTATGAACTTATGATCATAAACTGTAAATTTTTGTCACTTTCTAACAAATTTGACAGTACATAAGGGTAAAGTGAGACAGAAATTTTACAGTGCTGTAAATTCCAACATTGACCATACAGAATATCGCCACTTAGGTGCTTGGCACAAATTTCGTTTGGATTTAGCATTACTGCATACGGAAATCATGAGTACGTAGTTCCATCTCTCTTGCTCTCATATAAGGACCGTAAGGTATGCTTTGTTTCACTTGTGTCTATTATTAAATGCACAGGATAAGTGTTGCTGATCGCGTGGTGAATGTTTTAGGAAATTTGTGCGATTTAGGTTGAACTCTGCTGTCCAGACAATCTATAATTTAATAGATTGATTAAAAAAAAATATTAATAAAAATAGATACATATTAGCAAAAAATATTTTTAGAGAAAATTGAAAAATTGGGGGTAGTGCCATGGCGCTGTGGCACTACCCCACGAGCCGCCACTGGATGATTTTAATTAATCAATCAAATTCATTTATTTGAGGGCTGAGCAGTAGTAAAATAAAAATAGGTAAAAAAACTTTTAAGTTAAACGGTTTTATAAATGTACCAAAAAGAAAAAAATAATATTTAATTTAGGTTTTATTATTTATTATCTTAGGTTTAATTTAAGCTTTTACTTATGAACCTAAATTAAATATTATTTTTTTATTTTTAGTACCTTTATAAAAC
Organism: Mongoloraphidia duomilia; assembly: GCA_039654895.1. Lineage (NCBI taxonomy): Eukaryota > Metazoa > Arthropoda > Insecta > Raphidioptera > Raphidiidae > Mongoloraphidia > Mongoloraphidia duomilia. The sequence goes on from CM077523.1 coordinate 13,321,733, forward strand.
CGTTTATCTTAAAAGTTTTTTTACCTACTTTTATTTTTAATTTTTTAGTGTGCTTTATTTGCTTAGTCTGATTTTATTACATTTATTCGATCCACTGAAACGTTATCGGAGCAAGACCTTTTGCCTGTGAAAATTCAAAAATGTGATTTGCACCCGGACGGGAGCCGGGTCGGTCACCTAGTTACCATAATATTTTAATGTCACCGGAGCTACACATGTGTGCAAAATTTCAACTCAATCAGATCACGGGAAGTGGGTGAAAATTCAAAAGTACGATTTACACCCGGACGAAAGCTGGGCCGGTCAGATAGTTACCATAATATTGTATTGTCCCGGAGTTACACATGTGTGCAAAATTTCAACTCAATCGGTCACGGTAAGTGGGTGAAAATTCATAAGTACGATTTACACCCGGACGAAAGCCTGCCGGTCAGCTAGTTATCATAATATTGTATTGTCACCGGAGCTACACATGTGTGCAAAATTTCAACTCAATCGGATAACGGGATCTGGGTGAAAAATCGGTCGCAAGATTTGAAATAAATATACGCGGGGTCAAGCTAAATAAAACCGTCTAAAAATCACTGCTCTCTATGTTTTCTAGCGAAATAGCTAATCCTGTAGTCCTCCATTGACCCAATTTGAACGGGTAATCAGCGCCACACATTATTGGGCCAGTAACTAAAATGTACCTTGTTGCCATGGAAATCAGTGTTTATTACACGCGCACTTAGATTCATTTTAGTTCTCGGCCCGATATTGTGTGGCGCTGGCTACCACATCAATTTGTTCCATTTTTTAAATTTTTTTCGATATGCATCAGCTATCCAGTTAGTAAGTATAGATATCAGTGAAAATAATCGGCATTAATGCAAGGAAAGCCACCGGTAAAAACTAGTAAAATCGTAGAAAAAGCTGAACTGAAATTTTAAAATTATCTTGAGGTCAACCCAAATGTGCCTTAAATTTTGAGAAGCAGTAAACTATTTAATTAAATGGGATACGAGATTAATTTTCATATTGTGGGATTTGAAGTATTTGAGTATGATTGATTTTTAGATTGTGTGGTATTTCATTTAAGTTCAAGATTTTTGTTTCAATTCAATTACAAATCTATAACGGCGTTTACGGAATAACGCGGTCTGTTTTAATTTATTTACCACTGAACTAGATAATTATAATATTTTACATACCTTAATTCATATTTTATTTAATATTTCGCATCTTTAATTTTATAGTTGGTTATAAAGATGTGTATAATAATTTTTTGATAACAAAAATACCTATATTAATATTCTGTTTTAATGCAATTATAATTGCCTAATTTGTAAAATTGCATTTTGTAGTCGTTTAAGAAATTTATATTTACTCATAAGTCACTATAAAACATATATACTTTGAATTTTTTTGCGGCAATTTATAGTGTTGCTGTTTAGAACTAGACTTTCTAGACTCTTGTCTTGTCTTGTCTAGATTTTCAAGACAAGACTTGTAAAAGTCTTGTCTAGAAATTTTCAAGACAAGACAAGAGTTTTTTAATCTAGACTTAGACTTAGTGAAGTTTTGATATTTCAAGACAAGACTTTAGTTCAAGACAAGACAAGACTTTCAAAGTCTTGTTTTGTCTTGTCTAGACGGCAATTACACTAGCAATTTAGCCTCAAGAACTTTTAACATGCACTTTTAAGTTTCTTTTTATTTATTTCAATATTCACTTTAAAAAGAAATTTGAATTTACAAATAGAGGCAAAGCTTTTGAAAAAGCGAGTAGGGCAGAGCAACAAGCTATAAACGGAGAGCTGCGGAGACATTTTTTTTCCACTACATATAAATAAAAAACTGATAGTGTTTTATGCCATGAATCATGATATTATGGAAAACGTCGCGAATTCCATTTAATTAAACAATTTGTTTATTTTACTTATTTTATTTTTTAACAAACAATTTCACAAAAATTTACACTATTAGCATGTACAGTCGCGGACTTAAAAAAGTTTACACCTGTATCATCTAGTTACCCGTTTTTTTAATTTTTGCATATTGTAATTTGGCTTTTCATAGGAATGTATCAATTACTATTACATCCTAAAAATTCAATAAAAAATTATTATCAAAACACCTCAGTTGTTTATTATACAATCCAAATTACTCAATATTATTCAATAATAATAATAATAATAATAATAATAATAATAATAATAATAATAATAATAATAATTTTTTATTGAAAAGCCACTAATGTGGATACAAACGTCAGGAAAATATAAGTAATACATATTAAAAAAGATCCTTTAAATCATAAGGCACAGTATTACAAAAATGTTTTTTTAATTTATTTTTAAAATATTCTGTTTTATTTATGATTTTTATTTCATCTGGCAATTTTAAAAATTTTATAGCCGATATAGATAGGACTTTTTTCAAAAAATGTCGTGTTATGCTTTAAAACAATATTGTTGTTGCGGGTATTATACAGTGTGTCCACAGACTCATCCTCAACATGGGGATCTCCGTTGTTATGGGAGATAGAGATTTGGTTAAATGAGACAAAATGTGCAGAATCTCCAGTACTACTACCCTGCGTAGTCAAACTTTCAATATTTTGCTTCGTTCGCGACCGACAGTTGAAAAACAAGATTTACCCATTTTCGTTTTTTGTTTATAACTCGCTTATTAAGTAAGTTAGAAAAAAAATATTTTCACTTTCTTAAGGCCCTTTTTTATGAAGATTTCAAATCTCTTTTCATATTTTTATTTACTTTTATAGTTTTAGAGATACTTGTATTAACTTTGTTTTTTTAAATACACGTCAAAGATGGCCATGACACCATTCGAAAGAGATTTTTTCTCTCTTTAATTTGATATGAGGGTTGATGGATTTATTTTCAAAAATAACAGAGGTATACGTAAAACACTGATTTTTAATAGTATAGGCTATGCTAAATTAATTGATAAAACAACAGAAGGCTTAGCAAACAGTTGAAAATCGCGTTGGATTAGTAAACGGCTGTTTTGTTTTAGCTGTCAAAGTGTAGTTTGTTGCTAATTTGTCAGTTTACTAAGTGATTTATTCAATTTACTTTTGTTATCATGGAACCATTTTGTAACAATGAAAAATAAGCGATTTTCAACAATTGATCATAAAACAGTAGTTTTGTCTTCTTCACTTATTCGAGTTGACTTGGTAAACGGCTTTTTAAATGATACATAGTTTATTAAATTTACTCGTAAGTTTCTGTAAACAGACGAATGAGGTTGTCTTCGTTCTGGATACTGATCGAAGTACATTTCTGCAGCTCTGGTCGAATTTTTGTGACATAGAATGTAACAAGATAACATATCAAATTTTTCATTGTTACAAAATGGTTCCATGATAACAAAAGTAAATTTAATAAATCACTTAGTAAACTGACAAATTAGCAACAAACTACACTTTGACAGCTAAAACAAAACAGCCGTTTACTAAGCCAACGCGAATTTCAACTGTTTGCTAAGCCTTCTGTTGTTTTATCAATTAATTTAGCATAGCCTACTATTAAAAATCAGTGTTTTACGTATAACTCTGTTATTTTTGAAAATAAATCCATCAACTCTGATATCAAATTAAAGAGAAAAAAAATCTCTTTCGAATGGTGTCATGACCATTTTTGACGTGTATTTAAAAAAAAAAAGTTAATACAAGTATCTCTAAAACTATAAAAGTAAATAAAAATATGAAAAGAGATTTGAAATCTTCATAAAAAAGGACCTTAAGAAAGTGAAAATATTTTTTTCTAACTTACTTAATAAGCGAGTTATAAACAAAAAACGAAAATGGGTAAATCTCGTTTTTCAACTGTCGGTCGCGAACCAAGCAAAATATGGAAAGTTTGACTACGCAGGGTAGTAGTACTGGAGATTCTGCACATTTTGTCTCATTTAACCAAATCTCTATCTCCCATAACAACGGAGATCCCCGTGTTGAGGATGAGTCTGTGGACACACTGTATAGTTTTTGTTTATTATCTTCAAAAAAATACTTATTAGAATGCATAACTAAAACATAAAAAGATTTGATAATATTTGATACTAGCAAATTCCTTCCTCCAATCTTGCAATAATTCTTCTTTTTTGTTCATCATTTCAATAATTTCGAGGCATTTAAACGACAATTATTTCTTTTCATTTTTGACATTTACATTTATCTATTAAAAACTAAATTTGTTGCTAAGCTACTGACCTTTTGTGAACTTACATTGAAAAACCCAAGTGTAAACTTTATTAAGTCCGCGACTGTACATTGTTCGCTTATTCGAGTAAAATGTTCTACCACCAGATGTCATATGCTCAATTGACAGATCCCTACACTAATAATAACATAATAATAATTAAATCGCATACTAAAACTGAAAAACGTTTGGAAAACTGTTTATGCAACTAAAGTAGACAGATATTAATATGAGTTTTAATAAATATTATTTCGAAATGAAATAACACTTACTTATTCGTCTTTTTATCATAATTTTGAAATGGACTTTATAATCTTAACGATAAAGCCAAAAAAATAATCAACTACTATCTGCTTACGATGATTTATTTATAAATTGTTATTTTAATTTTTTTTTATTTAGAGTGTAATGCAGTAGGGTAAATCGATGGTGACCTCAGAACAGAGATAGCTATAGAAGTGGCATATCACATCTTGTAAGTACTTATGTACAACTGAAGTAAGTCGAGACGTGCGGGGAACAATTGAAACAATTGTAAATATAATAAAATATTTTTACTCACTGATGATAAGATAGGTATCTACTTACACCTAGATTTTTCATAACCGCTTTGGAACCTTTATTGTATAAACATCCAAGCACACAACACGACAAAAAAAAAGTGATTAACATTCCGGAATACAAGCAACGAATGATCATATTAGCAAGTAGCAAAACAGTTAAGAAATAATATTAGTTTTTGTCAATAATTACTGCACAATTTACCTTACAATACAGTAAAATTGTATTTTTATCATGATGATACATAAAACGTCTTATTTATTATGAATATAAAACATTTTATAGACGTTTTAATATGTATGTAAAACGCATCATACTAAAACATAAAATAAAATTTTTTTTCTTCATATTCCGGTAAAGAAGTAGCAGCTTTATCAATTATAATTTTGAACTTTAACCTCCTCAGACTGATATTGCTCGAGCCAAGGTCAATGGGATAAAAACAAAAAAATATTTTGTATGAAATATTACGATAACTTGCGAAATTACAGACCAGCGTTTTTTATTATGCACTTTTTTATTAAAATTATAAAACGACACTTTTTTGACCTCAGTTGTCGAGCGTTTATAATCTACAATCTCTCTCTTGATACTTTTAGTCTTTATGTGTTTGAGAAGGTACCTATATAATATATATGATCAAGTTCAAAAATTTATAAAGATAGTGAGTCATGCATAGTAACAAGGTTAATGAAGCGGAAAAGCAAACAATGTAAGCATATAGGCGTCCCATACATAAAAACTGTGCCGCTTATATAAATAGTGAAGTATAAGTGCATGACTGGGAACTGGGGGCTTGTAATAAAGGAGCCATGGAAACATTGCTACACACGCGGCTATATTCTGAAGCCGTTTTACAAATTTAACAAACAATTTTCCAGTCTCCGGACTTGTGTTACACATATGTTAACGTCCAGTAGGTGTCCCCTCGGCGGAACAACAAAAAATCAATCACAATAATTTACAATAAACAGGTCAGCATTGTCCTGTACATGGTTTTACGCAGGGAGTATAGAGGTTAAGGAGAGAAATCTGTGTACATTGGACACGGGCCAAAAATCAAGAATATTTTTGAAGTGAAAACTTCCTTATAGGCGCGTTAGGCACTTTTTGCCTGGGTACAGAAATAACGTGAAGCGTTCGCAAAAAACCGTAAGAATTCGCAACCTGACCATTCGCAACCTGACCTTAAGAATTCACAACATACTTATATTATAAAAACGGCCGTCTATAGGCACTTCCATTCATAGTGCAGTTGGTTACGTCTTTGCGTTCTATGCATAGGAACCTGGGTTCGAGACCTGATGCGGCAGCGTATAGGATTTTTGGCGTTTTTTTCTAAATTCTACATGATATTTATTTATATATTTTTTTATTTTTGTTATATTCTTTCTTTGACAATAATTATAATTTTTTTGAAACCAATTGGTGGAATTAATTAAAAATACAATTTTAGTATTTTAGTAATAAATTATTTTTAGTTCATAAATGCGCTATAATAGATGACACCAAAAATTAGAAAATCTGAAGTTTTCACCTCTGTCGTGTGGTCATAAGCACACACACCTTTGTTTATAGATTTAAGCCAATAGAGGCGCTGCGATTGGTAGGAACCGAACGTCAACGTAAAAAATATTTGAACATTTCTTTTATACTTACGGATATTTTGTAAAAAACCTGGTGAATTTTTATGAACAGTCACATGTCATGTGCACTTAACAAATAAACAATGACATGTGATTCGTAATTTGTATGGTTTTTAGCTTAGAGTTTTCAAACCCCTATAAGTCCATGGTACTTATACTAGAGAGGTTCTTATTGAGAACAGCGCTACTTGTGTCACTTTTTCAAACTACGAAAATCACTGATTTTTGTGCCGCACACTTTGCTTTACATACCACTGAGATTCTTCTCGGACTTGAGAATGGCCGAGAGTGTAGCAATGCTGTTGTTTACATGGCGTTGCTATGGTTCCTCTATTACAAGTCCCCAGTTCCCGGGTTCTAGCCTGAGAGCTGGTAAAAATGTCAATTGGATTTTTAATTTATTATTAAAAAAAAAATAATGAATTGGAAATATGAATTGGTGCTAGGCCCAAATAACCTTAGCTTTTGGTGGTCTTTAAAACACAATTTTCTCCTTAACCTCTATACTCCCTGGTTTTATGGTTAGGGTTCTGTTGACACACGACAAACAAATAACGCAGCATCCCTTCGGAATAAGTGAGAAAGACATATACGGTCAAGCGTGTAGTGGACACGCGACAAAACACACCCCCACGTTAAGTGGACAGCGGTCAGCTGGTTAATGGCCACCACGCCAGGTACTGCCAACTGTGACATAATATGAACAATTATGTACTTGTGCACAAAAATGGCAGTTACATTGCAAACAGGTGTGCAGACAAAAATTCATTCACAGATGATTTTTGTAGGTCATATTTTTGATGATTAAAATACAGGTGCGCGTTTGGAAAAAAAATTCGACTGATGACCAGTCCTATACTTCCCACCTAGTAAATATTTGCAAAAAATAAACACTCTTTTTTTATTCTTTGAAAAAAAGCATGGCCCTCTTTTTTGTTTGGTGATCTACTGATGGCTAGTAATATAGCAAAAATCATGGTTACCTTGATTTACGTACAATTTTCTTTTTTTAGTAAAATATTTTTTTTCTCGAAAACTATACATTTTAGAGAAAAAAAATATTTACATTTTTTTCATATTATAACATCCAGAATTCATTTATATTTTTTTTTACCTATGTTAATACGTGACATTGAGACCGTTTTTTTTAATATCTCAGGATCCACTGAACCGATTTGACTCAAAATGTAATCAGATCTAAGTTAAAGGCTGATAAACACAATAGAACAATCGGCATGGCCGTATGTTGTTCCGTTTTTACGATATCGAAGGCGAAAAATTGACCACATACACACACACACATCTCCACTGCCATACAGACATCAGTCAGAAAATGATCTTAAACGATTGCTAGGGTCTCAAAACGTGAAGATCTGTTAAAATCTCGAAATATTTTTTTTGGACTAAATCCATTACTTCCTTACCATAGTAGAGGTGGGAAGTAATAAATTTGGATAGAAAAAATAGAGAATAACTGTTTTGCACAGCACAGTTTAAAATCTGACGAAGCCACTGTGTTATTAAAACACTGTATTTTATTAAATCTAAAATATATATTTTAAGGAGACGAGACCGGGACAATATTTCCCCTTTAGCAGCGAGAAAGATGATATTTTCAAAAATCTCGCGTTGTTCCGTCCGAAACCAACATTAATGGGTTTAATTTTTTAATCACGCTGTTAAATGACGGTTGCTATGGCAACGATCAACAATTTGCCAAAATGAAAACACAGCAACCAATGAACACGTAGCGATCAAAATTTAACAGTGTGATTAAAAAAACAGACCGTTAAAATTGTACGATAAACCCAGTAGTATATAGTTTAATTTTTATTGATGGACTAACACTGAATCAAAAATGTCTATAATAGTTTTTTAGCCATTATAAGTTTTTTGGTAAAATAAAATTTGTTTTCGCACTAAAATTAAGTTTTTCTCCCCAGCGATTTTTTTATAAACAGTATCTACAGTTTTTTTATACGACTTCAAAAAAACCTGTTTAATATGCGTTTCACATTCCTTACTTTCTTGTACCCACATAGCTCCTGTTCCACGTAACATAGAACAACAAAATATGTACCAAAATTTTTAGCTACATCCCAAGTAGTTGTTCTTAAGTATGTCTGATCTTGATCCGCCATTTTGTTTCAAAATGGTGGCCATTTTGTTTCAAAACGGCGGCCATTTTGTTTCAAAACGGCGGCCATTTTGTTTCAAAATGGCGGCCATTTTTTCAATCAACGTTCATGGCTGAATATTTTTTTAAGGACAAAATTAAGTCATCAGTTCCGTTAGATTTTTTTTGAGGAACTTAACACGACTTGTTTCATAACTGCGCGTAGCGTAGAACTATTCTTTACTTGATTGCGTAGATGTCCCTTACATAGCTATTAGGGATGAGGTCAAGGGCACTAATGGCCACCATCCAGTTAACTAATGGTGTTCAGCGTTTACACAGGTAATGGACGCACTTAACTGCTCCCACAATAGCATAAAATACTAGAAATAGCACCTCAAGTTAGATTTAACAACTGCATTTTCATTTTTCTGTTCCTTTTGACTAGAATGACGTCTAATGTCTCTTACTGGGTTGGCATTTTAGAAATATAAGATGTAACGGAAACAGTCGAAAGTGGTTGATATGTTAAACAAAACAGCATATTGTTACAAAACTGTTTTCTGAGTTGGCGGATTAAATATTTATTTATAATAATTAAAAACACAATAATAATGAATGCATTAACGAAAAGTCAGTTCTAACAATCAACACAAGTAAACAATAACTAAACAGTAATTACAAAGCAAAACTAAACAACTATATACAATAATTCGTAATTATTACCACTACACTAGTATTCATTTTATCAATTTGGTTATTTATATCACGGCACTATTTATATTACTGATCCTCCGTAGACTTGAATGCGTGACTCACCGTTGAGTGATTCCTTCCCTCACTCGCATTGGCTGTTTATATATGCTGCGTGGCATAATCCTAGTGTGTTCTCGCTTTCTCTAGAACTTTCGCGCAGGTACCAGTTGTTTAGTAAGCAGACCCCGTTTCTCAGAACTCTTGCCTGCCGTTTATATACACGGTGATCCGTAACAATAAATAACTATAATGTAGATCTCAGACACAGGAAGCCAGATGGCCCATATTAAAATCCTTCGGGATTCGAATCTGAGCTTGGCGTTTGTACCTGCAGTCGGTAGACTCGTACTTTTCCACACGGCCACCTGATATGGCCGTGTGGAAAAGTACTGCAGGTACAAACGCCAAACCCAGGTTCGAATCCCGAAGGATTTTAATATATTTTTTTTTAATTATGAAAATATATATAGGTATATTGGATAACAATTTAAAATATCTATATAAATAAAATGATGGCGTCCGTTGTTGGGCGTGATAGTTTTTTTAGCGCGCGCCAAACGCGCGTACCTACGCGACTTACGAAATATGAATCAACTGCGGCTTTGTCTGTATTGTGTATGTATGTACAAGTATATTGTTAACAAAAAACTAGTAATTTAATACCGCCACCGTATGTCATCTGTGGTATTGTATAATTCTGTTGACAAAAAGACCTCTAAATAAATATGCAAACTATGTACACACAGAGTGTTACAAAACATTTCAGCGCTCAACAACGGATAAATAGAGAAACATGCGGTGGGTACCTAACTCCCTTTCTCTATGATAACTGCTTACGTCATAATCTTCTCTACATAGTATAAATTGAAGTCACTTTTCGTGTCTGTCTGTTTGTCTGTCTGTCTGTTTTTAAACCACGCAACGGATTTTGATGCGGTTTTCACCATCAGTTAGATAATTTTTCACGGAAGGTTTATATATATAGCGAACGTGCGAAGCGAGTGAGTAATGTAATTATAATATTTAAGCAAACGAGCGAAGCGAGTGAGTAGTGTATTTATAATATTTAAGCGAACGAGCGAAGCGAGTGAGTAGTGTATGGCACCCGGACTTTCTTAGCACCCGGGCGAAGCCGGACGAGGCCGGTAGTAAATTATAAAATATAAAATGGGCTGTGAAAGTGACACTTCTTATCAAAATAAAGTTTGCATTTTTATGCAGAAAAAATTTTTAATATACGCAAACTGTTCATTTGCTTTTAAATTTATTATAACATTTAACTTATTGTTTTTTTTTAATTATTTAATAATAATTATAAAATAATTTTTGAATGTAATTAATTTAACTAAATATTTGACATCAATGCTCTAATTTGACAGCTGAGATTTCGGTTTTACGCGTAGATTGGATAAAGTGTAAGTACTTCTGAAAAAGAAGGTTTATAATTTATATTGTTCACAGAATTTCACAAAACACGCTTTTCACGCTGCTATTTTTGAGTTCAACAGAATCATTGATTGATTACATTGTAACTTTAGCACCGTCGATTTACGCTATCACTCACCAGACGGCAGGACCATAAAATATGACAAGGGAGTGTTCATTTATTACCTATACTAGTCAAGTTCCAAAATTTAAGATAGTGAGTCATCCACTTATTTTATATAAGCGGCACAGTTTTATGCATGGGACGCGTATTCTTATACCATTGAGGGCAGTATAGCTTAATGGTGGATAGCGTACTTGGCACCAGCCTCTATAATATATGACTAGAATGTCGTGGGTTCGAATCCCACCTGCGCTCATGGATGTTTTGTGATGTTATTTAGTTTTAAGCTAGTTGTTATTTAATGTAATTTAAGACGCTAATCACCTAAGTTGTCGACGCGTCTATAATCTACAATAAATATCTAAATAAAAAATAAAATATATGCTTACCATTGTTCGATGTTTCATTGGTTTGCCGCTCGAATAATCTTGTTACGAACTTTGCATGACTCACTATCTTAAATTTTGGAACTTGACTGTATGTTAATTCATTACTTTTTTCAGTGCGGTAGTTAAGTACCTATCCTTTTTTCAAATTAAAAACTTTTGAACCATTCACTATATAGCGCCCTATTTACAGAATACATCATAATAATATACAGATGCAGGTTTTGTGTTTGCCGTTGGATGATCCCAAAGGGGGTACCACTGTCGCTTACCGCAGCTACGCACGGTTGACAGATAAGTGTGGACGTACCTCTAATCAACGCGCGTGGTCTCTCAATTATAACGCGAATTTTAAGGTTTTAGCATAATTAAAAAAAAAATAACTAATACGAAATACCTAATAATAGCTACTTATGGCGAGCCAATTATGTGAAAAAACATTTTCCAGTCTGAATTTTTTCCAACCCCAAAATACTTGACGCCTCGTCTACTATGAAATGGTACTAAGCCCAGATTAATCAGAACTTCCTTGAGATTATTATTAAATCGCTCAAAATTTTAAGAACACCAGAAACTAATAATCTATAATGTAATCTAATAATGTCAAAAATATTTTTTTAATTTTTCATATTTGCATTATTTGTTAATTATTTACTTGCAAGCGTCCGGGTTGCGTTTCGAAAAATTATGCCAGGCCTGTATAAATCCGATTTTTACAAATATTTTTTTAACAAGCTTTTATTTAACTTGCAATGTAGTATTTGTGTGTTTGTTTAGGTCAAAATTTGCATGTCAATTTTGAACGACTTCCACGTATCCGATCTATTTGAAATTTTGTACACATATGTATTCCCGATGACAATACATGAATAAATCTTTTTTAGAATTAAATTCAACCACTAAGGGGTTCAAACGTGGATGTAGGGTTTTTTTGACACTCAACGCCCAGGCCAAATCGCTGAAGCTAAAAACTTGAAATTTGGACGGTTGGTTCCTTTTCTGACGTAAGCATCCACTAAGAAAGGATTTTTCGAAATTCAACCCCTACGGATGTCAAAGGGGTGTAAAATTTTGAAAGACTAAAATGAACAAAATAAATTATTAGTAAAAAAAACTTTTTAGAGACAAGCTTTTATTTAAATGCACTAAAAAGGGAAATTCTTTTTAATAATTTAGGTTCATAATTAATAAAAGCGTGGGTCGTGACTAATAAACTATCATAGAGTTCACGACCCACGCTTTTATTATTATGAACCTAATTTATTTTTTCCTTTTTAGTGCATTTAAATAAAAGCTTGTCTCTAAAAAGTTTTTTTAGTAATATTTTTTAAACCGATACATTGATTTGTAAACGAACTACCTACTATACAGGGTGAGTTCGACCACCCGTATCAGTCGTTTTTTTCGAAAACGGTTAGTCGTAGAGAGTTGTGTCAAAAATTTGTATTATAAAAGCCCTAATAAAGAATCGAATGGGGATAATTTTTTTTCCGGGAAGGTCGGCTTCCCTATTAGTCTGCTCCAGAATGTCCAGAACTTCGGAATTATAAATGTAACGATAGGTTGAAAGTAGTATTGTTGAAAAGATCTTTAAAAAATTAGCAAGTTTTGTACGGATTTTTTTTTTATTACTGCCACCTCTGTTAAGTAATATTTGTTTGAAATTACTAAATTAAAATGTCATAATATCGAACTTTTTAAAAGTCCGCATTTAAAATCTAGTTACCTATCTATCGATCATTAAACACTGAAGAAGTACACTCACAGTATAACCAGAAGAGCTCAGTAGTATGTATTAAAGAGTAAATGGAAGACAGTTTGAACACTTGTGAGCAATGTCTGAAGGTTGCTAGAATTTTTAATGCCGACTTCGATCGTTATTATGAAATATTGATTTAATAATTTCAAACGATTGTTACTTAACAGGGGTGGCAGTATTTAAATAATTTTTCCTACAAAACTTGCCTACTTTTTAAAGAGCTTTTCAACAGCACCACTTTCAACCTATCGTGCTTTCTAAAAGTCCGGAGTTTTGAACATATAATAATTTATATTTATACTTATAGAAATTTACAGGGGTGGCAGTAATAAAAAAAAATTTCCTACAAAACTTGCTTATTTTTTAAAGATCTTTTCAACAATACCACTTTCAACCTATCGTTACATTTATAATTCCGGAGTTCTGGACATTCTGGAGCAAACTAATAGGGAAGCCGACCTTCCCCGGAAAAAAAATTATCACCATTCGATTCTTTATTAGGGCTTTTATAATACAAATTTTTGACACATCTCTCTACGACTAACCGTTTTCGAAAAAAACGACTGATACGGGTGGTCGAACTCACCCTGTATATGACGTCATTAGTAATTCAATACACGATGCAAGGGTATATTATATTGGCCGATGTCACCCAGTCAGGGGTTGCATTAGATAACATAAGTGCACCGTGCAATGTGCATCCCCTTTGCCGCTAATCATCATCTTGTGTATCGGTTGTTTTCCATTCGTGGAGGAGTTGAAACATTTGTCTGTCACCACACCAGAAATTAAGACAAGTGGATCATCCAGGCTAACAAAAAAACAACTTGAAATATTCCTTTGAAGATAATGTTTGGCGTAAATTTGTTCTTGTAATTGGAGAAGTTGGGTGCTAGAAAATGCAAAAATATAGTTTTTGGATATAAGATTAAAAAAAATGTGTTTTTCAATATAAGTTAAACGCCGACATCGGAAGCCAGTACCGTCGTTAGGAGTACTGGAGCTCCTGGCGAAAAGAGACCTTGGCACCCTCTGAGGATTAGGACTACTTATTTAAAAAAAATATTAAAAAAAAAAACTTTTTAGAGACAAGCTTTTATTGAAATGTACTAAAAAGGAAAAAATAATATTTAATAATTTTGGTTCATAATTATTATAAAAGCGGGAGTTGTAATCTTTATGATAGTTTATTAGTCGCAGCCCCCGCTTTTATAATAATTATGAACCAAAATTAATAAATATTATTTTTTCCTTTTTAGTACATTTCAATAAAAGCTTGTCTCTAAAAAGTTTTTTTTTGCTAATATTTTATTTTGTTCATTTTAGTCTTTCTAAATTTTACCCCCCTTTGACACCCGTATAGGGATTGAATTTCGAAAAATTCTTTTTTAGTGGATGCTTACGTCAGAAAAGGAACCAACTGTCTAAATTTCTAGTTTCTAGCTTCAGCGATTTGGCCTGGGCCTTGATTAGTCAAAAAAACCCTACATCCCCGTTTGAACCCCTTAGGGGTTGAATTTATTTCTAAAAACGATTTATTCATATATTGTCATCGGGAATACATATGTGTACAAAATTTCAAATAGATCGGAAGTCGTTCAAAATTGACTTGCAAGTTTTGACCTAAACAAACAAACACACAAACAAACAAACACACAACTTAACATACATTGCAAGTTAAATAAAAGCTTGTAAAAAGACTTAAGCAACGTAATTTTGACAAGCGGCTTTAAATTGCAATTAAGCGCTGTTTGAAATTTGCATTTTAAAAAATATAGATTTTACGGTTACTCTTTGAAAAAATGTAAAAATCTAAAAATCGATTTTTTTGACCTTGCTATAGGTGCACCTATATGATTATGCCCCATTAAAAGAGCGAAACTACACGGACGGATTTTCCGCGGCGTCTTTCTCGCGACGAGATTTCTGCTGAATTTTACGTATCAAAACAGAAAACGTTTTTTCACAATAAAACTTTTTACTAGTTTCAAAATTTACCCTACTGTTTTAGGTTGCGCTGCTGTTGTATGTGCAAATTAATTTTTCAAGAACAGACGGAAAAATGGTGTTGGTGGGTTCATCCAATATTAAGAGACAGATTATCAACAGGATATTACCACATACATTTTTTACCCAGACTGTACATTCGTCGGTGATCCGTCGCCTCGTCTAGTTTGCCTCGCATTAAACAATGTTTTTCGTTTCTAGCGTGTTGTGGCGCAATCTGAAGCGTTGAACTCGCTCACGCCGACAGAAAAAAACGCGACGTATTTTGGTTCATCTAATATTAAGAGCCAGACTATCAACAGGATATTTTCACATACAGAGGGCAGTATAGCCTAGTGGTTAGCGTGCTTAGTGCCGCAACCTCTGGACTGAACTGCCGTGGGTTCGAATCCCACCTGCGCTCATGGATGTTTTATGATGTTATTTAGTTTTAAGATAGTTGTTATTTAGTGTAGTTGAAAGACGCTAATGACCTGAGATGTCGACGCGTCTATAATCTACAATTAATAAATAAAAAATAAATATTTCCACATACATTTTTTACCCAGATTGTACATTCGTCGGTGATCAGTCGCCTCGTCTAGTTTGCCCCGCATTAAACAATGTTTTTCGTTTCTAGCGTGTTGTGGCGCAATCAGAAGCGTTGAACTCGCTCACGCCGACGGAAAAATACGCGACGTTTATTCCGTTCGTCTAGTTTCACTCGTTTGTAGGCATAGTTTCGATTTAGACGTGCAATCCGCCGCGTTAAATTAGTTATTATCCGCCCGTGTAGTTTCGCTGTAAATATTTGAAAATTATGTTTTTATTTTGTGATAAAACGCTTTAATCTAAACGAATATTGCAATAAAATGTAAAAGATAAAATTGTCATCGACAAAAAAACATAATCTCCCACAGAATCTGCGAATATTTGTAAAACGGCTACCGCAGCATTTTTATTTTTTTTTTCGTTATTTTCATTCCCTAGGTATAAAAATGTCACCGATCTACGGAATTGTATAAAAAGCTGAAAATGTGCGATCAAATAGATTGCTTATCTGTTATGCATGCTTTGCATGACTTGTATAGGGTGTTGGCAGCGGTTTTTGACACAATTTTATTACGACTGGAATGGTATTTCAATTTTGTGTCATACGTTGTTATGTATGACGTCATAATTTTATGAACGTACGTTTATATTAGCTAATAATGTTATTTAAAAACACAGAAACAGAGTATTGAAAGATACCGTTTTGTACCTATCCCTATATTATTAAACGAGCAAATCTTGTATAATATATGTATCTATGTACTTATATAAATATTTTCTCGAAAACGGCACTAACGATTTTGATCAAATTTACCGAAAAGGGGTTTCGGGGTGCAAAAAATCGATCTAGCTAGGTTTCATCCCTGGAAAAACTCGTTTTCCCATCGATTTTATCATTTTAAAAAACGGTTTTTTGACGTCATAAAACAGTGTCGAATGGTAAGTAGGCTTTGGAAAAAACAAACTACTTTCATTATTTATGTCAAAATACTCGTTTCGGAATAATATTCTGAGAAAATAATACAAAATCAAAATCGCACAGTAAGTACTATTTTTATTGAACTCATCCGAGCAAAGCTCGGTCACCCAGATATTGTAAATAATCTAAGCTTCGTTGCTGTGGATACATTCCTTTTTTACTTAAAATTGACGTCACGCGGTGTTTGTAGTCACGTGACACATAGATTAAAAATCATGATTTTATTTATTTATTTAAATAGGTATGTTTACGAAACTTAGTTAATAAAAATAAAAATTCTAATTACTATTTTAGAGCATACACTTTCATTATAACAAAGTTTTATATTTAATTTCAATTACTGGCAAATAGGTACCCTTTTGTGTCTGTAAAGTAAATCCTCATTTATTTGTCACATAACCTTATAAACTGTACCGACAACGAAGAAATCCGACAATATTGATAGCTCATAGAATCTCCGTGGTATGTCACTAGAGATCTTTAAACCGCTATTACCTACTCACGGCCTGCTGTAATTCATATAAAGCTGGCGACGCAAATGAACTGTCCAACAATTTTTGAAAATACTGAAAATGAAGTGAAAAGCAGCTATTCTATAGTGGGTATGGCAAAAAATACCATATAATATCACGTGCGTAATGATATTATGACTCGTGTGACTTAAAATTCGTTATCACTCGTTTCAACATACTGTTACTACTCGTCAGTAATATTCCTCATTACGCAACTAGATATACAATCTACTACTCTACTATTAATAAATTAGCATTGTATTTTCCCCCCAGGGGGGACATTGGAATGTGGTTGCTATGGCAAATTGCATTTTAATGTTCTTTGGGAATTAGCGCTCTCAGGGACCCGAGCTCGTACCAGTCGGTTTGTGTATTTCGGCTGGCGAATTCTCATACACAAATGGATTATTTGTTGTGTTGAAGACGCTAATGACCTGAGTTGTCGACGCGTCTATAATCTACAATTAATTAATTAATACATATGGTGGTGCCAATATTAATGATGAAGCGCACTTTGAGTGTGCAGGACTTAAGTATGTTATGGACAAAATAACGACATATATAATAGCAGTGTATAGATCACCTAATGGGGATTATAATCGGTTTTACAATGCATTTAATGAAATGTTAAGGAAAATTAATCCTATAAAACATAATATAATCGTGTGTGGAGACTTCAATATTAATTACCTCATTGATAATATTTATAAACAACAATTGTGCGACATACTAGAATCACACAACTGTGAAAATATTATTCACAAACCCACAAGAATTACAATTAATAGTGAAACCTTAATAGACTATTGCATAGTGAATAAAAATTCAGAAATAACAGCTGAGGTTGAAAATTTAAATTTAAGTGATCACTTTTGCCAAAAAATACAAATGCTAGCTTCTCTGAATCGAGATTGTGACAGTTTTAGTGAATGTAGTTATCTAAGAAGACAATATACAAATTTAAATTTAAATGAAATGTATTGGTGGTTACAAAAAGAAAACTGGGAAGAAGTGTATAATAAAAATGAGGTAAATAAAGCATTTAACAACTTTTGTGAACTATACTCATATTATTTTTCCATTAGCTTTCCCCTAGTGAAAGCTAATAATCGGAAAAACAAAGTAAAACACAAACAATGGGTCACGGAAGAAATTATTAGTGAAAGTAATGAACTGAAAAACATTTTTAAATTAAAAACTGAACTTAAATGTCACAGTTTGGAACAATTATATAAAACTAAAAAAAAACAGTATACTAAAAATCTGTGTAAAACTAAAAATAAATACATGATGAACACTATAAACAACTCCGATAATCCTCCTAAAGAGAAGTGGAAAGTAATAAAAAGAGCTATTGGTAAGCAGGATAAGAAACATACGGATATAATTTTAAATAACGAAAATGGGACAGTAATAAATAACAACAGTAAAATAGTAGAGATATTTGGTGAACACTTCTCCACCATAACAAAAAAAAAATTGTCTGATGCATATGGACTGCAACTTTCAAATAAGTGTACTCTGCCTGATCAACATAATAGATCCATATACTTGTTTCCTGTTACAGATGTTGAAATATTAAATATTATCTCAAAGCTCAAGAACACAATGTCAACAGGGGTCGACGAAATACCCGCAAAGGTGATCAAATACACTTCAAAAATTATAGCGGACACATTAGCATACATCATCAATTTAACTTTTACAACTGGTCAATTTCCTAATGAACTAAAGACAGCAAAGGTAATACCAATACATAAAAAGGGTGATAATACCAATGTACAAAACTACAGACCAGTGAGCTTATTAAGCATATTTGCAAAAATCATGGAAGGAGCAATGTACGCAAGAATTATTAACTTTATTACAGCCAACAATCTCTTAACAAGTTGTCAACACGGTTTTAGACCATCATTTTCCACATGTAGTGCTTGTGCTGAGTTCAGTGAAATAACGCTAAAAAAAATTGATCAGGGACACTATGTTGCGGTTATTTTCTTCGACCTAACAGCTGCGTTTGATACAGTTAATTTTGAATTTTTACTAAATAAAATAGAAAACCTTGGTATCAGAGGAAATGCTCACAGATGGATTCAATCTTATTTAAATAACAGAGGTATCATAATAAATATTAATGGTACAAAAAGTAAAAAGTATGATATTAACGTGGGCGTTCCACAAGGAAGCAACTTAGGTCCAATCCTTTTTTTACTTTATGTTAATGACCTGCCGAGTCATATCTCCGAAGGACAGGTAATAATGTATGCAGATGATACATCTGTGATCATCTCCTCTGAAACCAAGGAAAATCTAAGTAGAAAATTAGACCTCGTACTGAAAGAATACATTGACTGGTGTCAAAAAAACCAACTTATAGTTAATCTACAAAAAACAAAATATATGCTCTTTGAAAGAGGAAACAATAACTACTTTAAAATAAATGTACAAATTGAGAGTGTGTCAGAGGCAACATTTTTGGGCTTAAAACTCAGTAGTAACTTAAAGTGGGATAGCCAAGTTGATACCGTATGTAAAAAACTAAATGTGATTTATTATTACTTATTGCAATTACGAAATACCTTTGACTATCAAGTTTTGTTAAATGTATACTACGCTTTTGCGTATAGCTGCATAAAATATGGTATAATGGTGTGGGGACACTCGCCAGATTGCATCAGGATCTTAAAAATACAAAAAAGACTCATCAGAGTAATATTCCATTTAAAATTTAGACAATCATGCAAACAATATTTCATAGACAATAAAATACTTACAATTTATGCCATATATGCATATGAGCTGGTGGTATACATTAAACAAAACTTAGATAAAGTCAACTTCAATAATGAAATACATAAGTATGACACAAGAGGCAACAATTGCATACACATTAATAAGTATAAAAGTACGAGGTATAGTTATAGCCCATTATGTTGTGGCAGCCGGTACTACAATATGTTACCAGATAATTTTAAAAATCTCAAAAACTTAAATAGCTTTAAAAGACATCTTTTTAGTCATTACGGAAAATTTCCGGGTCGGGTGGCAACCCTGCTTTTCTATCAGTAGAGACACAACAGTCACACACCTTGAGGTAGATAACACACGTTCCTACGTCCTACATGTCTGCCACTTTGTTGTATAATCCACAATTAATTAAAAACCATTGTATTTTTGCTCTCGTTGTGTAATATTGGAACTCCAGCCAACACCCTATATTTGGGAAAGCTGGGGTACCTAGCTGACATTAGCCCTTGATCTGATTTGAATTTGAGGAAGCGTATTACAATCGGATTGGGGAAATCTTCTCACATCTCCATATCCTCTTCTTAAAAATACAATCGTGTTATCCACTGTTACATTTAAATGGATCGTTAAATTTCCAATTTCATTATTAATCAAACTCTAATCAGCCGCTTCTTTCTTTATTTCTCTTGATTTAAATTTTCTACTTCTTTTTAATAACTAAATTACTTCCACACGGAAAGAAATAGGTACAAAAGGAATTAAATAATTTCGGCTTAGCTTTTTCCAGTTGTAAATAAATCGGAGTAAGCAAAGTCA
The DNA here is from genome assembly GCA_039654895.1 of Mongoloraphidia duomilia. NCBI lineage: Eukaryota > Metazoa > Arthropoda > Insecta > Raphidioptera > Raphidiidae > Mongoloraphidia > Mongoloraphidia duomilia. The sequence continues at coordinate 13,342,307 of CM077523.1, forward strand.
AACTTTTTTTGACATGAATAACGTCTGTCTCATACTGGGGTGGCATTTTAGAAATATTAGTTGTAACGGAAACAGGGGAAGTGATTGACATGTGTAATTATGTCAAAGTGTCAGTGATGTAGGAAGCCAGTGTGGCTATATGGTAAAGTATGAGTCTGCCGACAGGTTCGAAACCCGAAGGATTTTAATATTTTTATTTTTTTAATCATGAAAATATAAAATACTTTTAAATGTATTTTAGATACCAGATCCTTTTGATCATTATCTTCATTTTTGGGTAGGTTATACAGATATAAGATAAAAGTATCTAAAATTCAAAACCTTATCTTAGATACAAGATATTCCCTATAGTGGGTCAAAATTGAATTGAATTGAATTTATTGTAGATTATAGACGCGTCGACAACTCAGGTCATTAACGTCTTAACACAACAAATAATCATTTGTGTATTAGAATCCGCCAGCCGGCATACACAAACCGACTGGTACGAGCTCGGGTCCCTGGGAGCGCTAATTCCCACAAAACACTGAAATGCAAACTACATTCCAATGTTTCTCCTGAGGGAGTCAAAATTGAATTACATCCTAACAACTTATAAGAAGACAGTAGATTATAGTCGTTAGACAACTCAGGTTATTGACGACTAACAATCAAGTTAATGAAAAACTTGTAAAATAAAAATATGTAAAAGCGAAACTATGAAAGCTTTACAGTTAGTCTAGTGGACGATCTACTCAAAAACATGATTTGATCGAAGCTGTGGAGTGAAGTAGTTACAGTGGTACGATCCTTAAACTTTAAACCTGGACCGGGAGAGAACAGGGAGCAAAACGTTTTGTGGCCGGGACGCGCGATGTATACGTTCTGATCGCGTCATCCGATAAACGCCATTCGCCATTCTAGAACTGCACAGACGCTCTGGAATCTGGATATAGAGCACCCTTTTTGCTGGATCACAGTAGGTAATCTTGCCTTGGTTTGCATGCAGAGATCTATGTGATGCATTGTTCTTTGAAATCACCTTCTACACTTCAAATAATTTTCCCAGAATTTTTTAGACCATTTGCCATACCCACTATAAAATAACTGCTTTATATGCATGTATGTTATGCATGTAAAGTGGCTTTTGGCAGGCCGGTGTAGAAGTATGGTAAGGGGGATTCTAATCCACTCGGGAACCTCAGGAACTTCTAATCCACTCAGGAATCTGTTCGGTGTCTGTTCGCGGTCTGTTCGGTGTCTGTTCGGTGTATGTTCGGTGTCTGTTCAGTGTCTGTTCTGTATCTTTTCGATGTCTGTTCGGTGTCTGTTCGGTGTCTGTTCAGTGTCTGTTCGGTGTCTGTTCTGTGTCTTTTCGATGTCTGTTCGGTGTCTGTTCTGTGTCCGTTCGATGTCTGTTGAATATTCTTGAGGTTCCTGAGTGGATTAGAATCCTCCTTACCATACTACAAACGTATCTTTCCCCACTAGTGTGCCGGAAAGTACACCATTTCCAGAGTGATTTATGTTTATTCGTTCTGATTCGCCCGCTATATAGCTACTATCAGCCTACTATACAGAAGTGAAGTTGATAACGCAAATGAACTGTCAAAACTTTTTGAAAATTTTGAAAATTAAGTGAAAAGCAGCTCTTTTATAGTGGGTATGATAAAAAATACCATTTATTTCTCGTGCGTAATGATATGACTCGTGTGACTGTTAAAACTCGCTGTGCTCGTTTTAGCATAATATCACTAACTCGATCAGTAATATATCTCATTACGCAACTAGATATATAATCTACTATACCAAAAAACGTTTGCAGGGGGAGAGTAGAATATCGTATGTGTCAAATTTGTATCTCAAATACTTATACCTACAATTTCTCTCTCTTGAATGAATGAATTGTGAATTATAGACGCTCGACAACAGAGGTCATTAGCGTCAATTTTTTTCTCTCTCTAATGAGAACTACCTCGCTGACGTAAGACATGCTTAAATACTCAATTCTTCAATAACAGTGTACACCGTCGACACTGAGTATACCCCGGTTAAGGTGGCATGCCGCATGCAAGAATATTGAGAGGGTGTTCTTCTGCTGCTGCACTGGTGTAGTGTCACTTAGCCCCGACAGCCGAACTGCCTACTACGATAAGAAACTTGTACAAGGGTTACGAATCTAATTACATTATCAACATCACTATTTGTTATATGTATATGTATCTACAAATTCACCACCCCTAATGCTGTTATTGCGCCGCAATGTTATTTTATCTATACGGCTACAGCTTTTGTTCTGGCGTACGATTTTTTTAAAATTTTTTTGTTTGCTTGTTTTTTTGGGTTCCGTACCTCCGAACGGAACCCTGTTATTGAGCCTACAATATCCGTCCGTCCGTCTATCTGTACAAGACTCTTGGCCGGTTGGGTTCCGTACCTCCAAACGGAACCCTATTACTGAGTTTACAATGTTCGTCCGTCCGTCTGTACAAGACTATTGGCCGGTTTATCGTACATTTTAATCACGATGTATTTTTAATCACGCTGTTAAATGACGGGTTGCTATGGTAACGAAACGCAGCAACCAATGCGAACACGTAGCTGTCAAAATTTAACAGTGTGATTTAAAAAAACATCTTGATTAAAATGTCTCTCACAAACGGTAAGAGGTAGCTAGATGAAATATCACAGATTGTGTGTTATTGTGGATCTCTCACCCCCTGTATTTTTTTACAAAATTCCTTTACGAATAGTTATTGTAATTATTGATATCAAGTAAAAATATCGAATTTTCGAAAAAAATTGTCTCTCTGTCTGTTTGATTCCTGTTGGTTTGAATGTTTGTTTACTGCATTAATTTCGATAAAATTATTATTAATCATTGGCTTAAAGTTCAACTTAAAATAAAGGTACAAATCATTATGTTAGGCCATCGGGAAGCAGCATAATCCCGTTATGTAAAATCGAGGGCAAAGAAGCCGTGGGGACTTAAATAAATAAAACTATGAATCGTAGACAAAAATATTTATAATCTGCAATCTAATGAGCCATTTTCCTGAGAGTAGTTCCTTCAATTATCCACGAGAGGCAGCACTTGTGATAGGTACAAACATTATTTATTCCCTATTAAGTGTCGTGTCATTTTGGTGGTATAACTTAATTATTTATTTAATTTAATAATAATAATTTAATAATAATAATTTAATAATTAAGTTATACCACTAAAATGACACGACACTAATGGAAAATAAATAATGTTTGTACCTACCACAAGTGCTGCCTCTCGTGGATAATTGAAGGAACTACTCTCAGGATCGCAGAAGACACAGTCGGATGTTCTCGTAGGGTACCAACTGAAGCTCGACCTTTTTTGTTACAGTGAAATATGCTCCTCTTTATGTTACTATATCCTCAACCGTCTTTTATTGTTGAAAGCGGTAAGATCTCGCTGAAAAACACCTCCTTGGGTTAATCTTCCACGAATGGTTATAGTTTTGCTAAGGCCTTATAGTACTCAGTTTGATTAATGATGCGATAATGCGGTCACAAAAACTTAATAAATTTATTAATCAACACTAATAATTAAAAACTCGGGTTGCAGTGCCAAACCCTGCCGACAATATAGTGTATTTGCTAATACTAATACAGGCATTGGCTTTATTATGTGAACTTAAGTTTGTTTTTGTACAAAATAAAAAATTTAACCCCTTAATACATCCGTGACAATAATGATTTTTTTCTTAATTGCAATATTACAGCATCTGCACAAAATTAAATATACTGCATGGTATGGTATGGAAATCCGTATCCACAGACTAATGTTTTCATAAAAATTTAAATTTTAGCACCCACATTTTAATCTTTACTAAAGGGTTAAATTTCAATTTTGAAACGATTCGGACAATTTTTTCGGTATTTTTGGGCCCAAAAACTTTTTTCAACCTCTAAAAACCACCTTGAAAATGGTTCGATCGGGCCCATTTTAAAAAACTCGGGTCGCAGTGCCAAACCCTGCCGACATATAGTGTATTTGCTAATACTGGCATTGTGGCTATATTATGTGAACTTAAGTTTGTTTTTGGACAAAATAAAAAATTTAACCCCTTAATACATCCCTTAAAACAATAATTTTTTTCTTAATGGCAATATTATTATCATTCCTAACATTTGTACCAAATTAAACACACCCTTCAGTAAGTAAATCCGTATCTGCTACTAATGTTTTCATAAAATTCCTGCCGGGCCGATTTTATTAAAATTTTAGTAGCACATTTTAATCGTTACTAAAGGGTTAAATTTCAATTTTGAAATGATTCTGAGAATTTTTTCGGTATTTTTGGGCCCAAAAACATTTTTCAACCCCTAAAAACCACCTTTAAAATGGCCCGATTGGGCCCATTTTAAATAGGTTCCGTGCGGTGATGGATTCCAACGTGTGAACCAAATTTCGTTAAAATCGATTGAGTCTTTCGAGAGTTATCGTGCTAACACACACACACACACATGTATATATATATATAAACATTTTCAAAAATGGTGCCAAATTGTTCAGGAGGCTATGAAACGTCGAGAAATTTTGGTCCGACCCCTAGGTCCCGCCGTACGACCGACGCCAATAGTGTATGTGCCATATGGCAAATACACTAATAAGCTTCGTGCGGGGATGGATTCCAACATGCCTACCAAATTTCGTCAAATTCAATTAACTCTTTCGAAAGTTATAGCCCGTACACATACAGAGTGGCCCAATGAAAACAGTCACCCCAAGTTTTGGCCTTGTCTTTGCTGTTTTCATGTAATGAACATCAATATTCATAATATGGTATAATAAATTCTCATTTTGATGTTTTATATAAATTTGACAATTAACTCTTTGTTGGCTTATATGGAATTGTTTCCAAAGTTTCAATGTTCATTTGTTGTAATGATGTCTTGTATTAATGTTGACCTGATGGGTCGAAACATGTCGATTGTTTAAAATATAAACAATTTAATTGATCTTGTGTGGATTCTCTCTTTTTTCCTATTCACTTAACATCAGTTTTGCGAAAAAAGCTCGCACACATTAATTTTAGAATCAAGGAAGACATCTAAATCGTTTGGGTTTATTTACGTAACTTCAACCCTGATAGTATCAAATATCTTAGATTACTTCAGCAATGTTGAAGAACGTACGGCGACGCTTTGAGTATAATCTTTATTATTGTATGGAAGCTGGAGGTAGTCATTTTGAGCACTTAATAAAATGATCCTTGAGTTCTTGTCTGTATTTTTACTTGACAGATGACGTGCATTTGTTTGCTATGTTCAATTGTTTAAGACTACTTGTTACAAATTAAAATGTAATTTTCTCCGCAATTAGGTATTTAAGTTTAAAAAAAATTATTAATTTTTTAATTTTTTCTAATAATTTAACATAAATAATATTGAAAATCGAAAAGAAAAAAGTTTTTAAAGCTATAGATAAATTACTAAAAATTAATTAAACTGTATAAAAATTTAAAAAATATCACGTGACTTCAAAACGCGCCAGGAATGTTTGTGACGTCGTTATGTTAAAATGTGTCTGCATTTGTTGGTATTTGTGTATACGTATTACACATACTATCAAAAATAATAAATTTTTAACTTGGTAACCATGGATACAAAGACCACAGATAACATAATGACGTCACACGCGTTCGGATTCTTTCGGCGCGTTATCGGAACTGAGTTTAAAAATTAATTTTTATTTAAATATAACTTTTTAATTAGTAAGCAAAAAAAATAAAAAAAAAAGTTTTGCTATAAAACTTGTATGTGGTCCTTCCATTTAAGTAAAAAAAAAAATTCATTTAAAAACCCAATTAATGATCGGATTTGAAAGACAAAAAGACTGCTGCAAAAAGAATTGAGAGGCTTTTCGAACTGCGAATCGTTTGATACCCCTTTCCATTAAAAATCTTTGGAGAGCAATTCACCCTGCTCTCAGGGTTGAAGCTACGTAAATAATACCAATCGATTTAGATGTCCCCCTTGATTCTAAAATTGACGTGTGCGAGCTTTTTTCGCAAAACTGATGTTAAGTGGCCAAAACTTGGGGTGACTGTTTTCATTGGGCCACTCTGTATATATGTACATATATATTATATAAACATTTTTAAAAATTGTACCAAGTTGTTCAGAATGATGTGAAACGTCGAGAAATTTTGGTTCGACACCTAGGTCCCGCCATCCGACCGACACCAATATATATGGCAAATACACTAATAAAACTTTAAAGGGAGATTTACGTCACTAGGATTTTTTTTATGTGCCCCGACGTCAGATGTCCCGACCGCTGAGTTGACTGACAAATATATTTATTTAGTATTTACATCCTAAATACTAGCTAAAATAAAAATATTAACCTTTACAAAAATCTTGAAATTTGTCACCACTAGCTCTGAGACTATTAAAGGGTATCGGGTAGCCGATTGTTGTGTGGTTAATGTAAGCCGGTCGGTTTGTCTTTTGCGTAAACAGAAGTCGCGACGGGGTCTGCGGCACGTTGAGCCCGCTGACCCGATGACACCCCCTCCCCTTCCCCCCCGAACACACTTCGAGTCTGTGCAATGTCTGCTCGACAATAAAAACGACGACTTGTTCGTACCCAGGGATGAACGATTCTTCGTTTAGTCGAGATCGACCAAGTAGAGGGCAGTGTAGCCTAGTGAATAGCGTATACTTGGTACCAGCCTCTAGACTAGACTCGTGGGTTCGAATTCCACCTGCGCTCATTTGTGATGTTATTTGGTTTTAAATTAGTTGTTATTTAATGTAATTAAGACGCTAATGACCTATAAGTTGTCGACGCGTCTATAATCTAGACTCCAATTACTCTTAGATACGTCATCAATGTATTGGCGTCAATCAACAAAAGGCCACCTAAAAAGGGAAAAAAACAAAAAAAAACTTTTTTTTGTTTTGTATTTTTTTCATTTTTTTCAGTTACCCTTTGCACATTACGTCAGGTAGGCGTCGTCCAGATAAATAGGCGTTTTGTGTCAATGACGTAGTGGTATCATTCTTAGAGTAATCGGATTATACAATAAATAAATCGACCGAATATAAAAAGTCGTATACATATTTGTTTTCAACCGACATATTTGACTCTACATGTTAAATATATCAATTTGATTAATTACATTGGATCATTCAAAGGGCTTGAGAATAGCCGAGCGTGTAGCAGTGCTGTTGTTTACATGGCGTTGCTATGGTTCCTCTATTACAAGTCCCCAGTTCCCGGGTTCTAGCCCGAAAGCTGGTAAAAGTGTCAATTGGATCTTCAATTTATTATTAAAAAAAAATAATGATTTGAAATATGAATTGGTGCGCTAGGTCCAAATAACCTTAGCTGTTGATGGTTTTTAAAACACAATTTTTGGATCATTCAAGTTAATGAAACTCTGAAATCTACCCATACGATTTCGATTAATCTTTTAAAATCTTTCCGAGGACAGTGTGGTGTAACGGTTAGCGTAGCGGCCTTTGGATCACACTGTCGTGGGTTTGAATCCCTGCACCTCCGCTCATGGATGTTTTGTGATATCATTTAGTTTTAAGAGAATTGTTATTTAATGTAGGTATTTAAGACCTAAGTTGTCGACGCGTCAATAATTTACAATAAATAAAAAAATTCAATTATATCCAATCTATGGTAAATAAAATAAATCCTTGGACAATTTACGGTTGCTTTTTCTTGCCAAATGTTATTGCGTTTAGCTTAAGTGGCAGCGTGTGCTTAACAGCTATCTTTATATAGAGTCCTTTTATTTAAGTGGCTTCTTAATGAATATTTTTTTTTGTCATTTTCGAAATATTTTTTTAATTTATTAAACCTAGAAAACGTATGACCTACTCGACGTAAAACTGAAAAATTTGGGGCTTGTGAGTGAGGAATGTATTATTTTGTATCTATCTACACATACAGGGTGAGTTCAACCACCCGTATCAGTCATTTTTTTCGAAAACGGTTAGTCGTGGAGAGTTGTGTCAAAAATTTGTATTATAAAAGCCCTAATAAAGAATCGAATGGTGATAAATTTTTTTTCCGGGAAGGTCGGCTTACCTATTAGTTTGCTCCAGAATGTCCAGAACTCCGGAATTATAAATGTAAAGATATAGGTCGAAAGTGGGATTGTTGAAAAGATCTTTAAAAAATAAGCAAGTTTAGTGGGAAATTTTTTTTTATTACTGCCACCCCAGTAAATTTCTATAAGTATAAATATAAATTATTATATATTCAAAACTCCGGAATTTTAGAAAGCACGATAGGCTGAAAGTGGTGCTGTTGAAAAGCTCTTTAAAAATTAGGCAAGTTTTGTAGGAAAAATTATTTAATTACTGCCACCCCTGTTAAGTAACAATCGTTTGAAATTATTAAGTCAAAATTTCATAATAACGATCGAAGTTGGCATTACAAAATCTAGCAACCTTAGACATAGTCACAAGTGTTCAAACTGTCTTCCATTTACTCTTTAATACATACTACTGAGCTCCTCTGGTTATACTGTGAGTGTACTTCTTCAGTATTTAATGATCGATAGATAGGTAACTAGATTTTAAATGCGGACTTTTAAAAAGTTCGTTATTATGACATTTTAATTTAGTAATTTCAAACAAATATTACTTAACAGGGGTGGCAGTAATAAAAAAAAATCCGTACAAAACTTGCTAATTTTTTAAAGATCTTTTCAACAATACTACTTTCGACCTATCGTTACATTTATAATTCCGGAGTTCTGGACATTCTGGAGCAAACTAATAGGGAAGCCGATCTCCCCGGAAAAAAATTATCACCATTCGATTCTTTATTAGGGCTTTTATAATACCAATTTTTGACACAACTCTCTACGACTAACCGTTTTCGAAAAAAACAACTGATACGGGTGGTCGAACTCACCCTATATATTATAAAAGAAAGCCGTGTTAGTTAGTTACACCTGCATTTATAACTCGAGAACGGCTGAACCGATTTTCATGATCTTTGATTTTTTGGATTTGTCTCCGCTCTGGTTAACAGAATAACTATTAAAACATTGGAAAAATTCACCCGGGAGTGAACGAGCGAAGCGAGTGAGTAATGTATTATTCTGTATCTATATTATATAAAACAAGGATTATTATTCTGTATATATAAAACAAAGATTTTGTATATAAATCATACCACTCGAAAGCGCACGAGCGAAGCGAGTGAGTAATGTAATTATAATATTCAAGCGAAGCGAGTGAATTAATTATAGGTGTCTATTTTTTTTGCATAACTTCTTAATAGTGATTCACAAATACTGTAGAATTTTGCTCAGACAAAAGTTAAAAAAATCGTGTTATACGAAGTTTGCCGTAATTTTAATCGTGTTAGAGCGAAATCGTATTGTACATGAACAAGTATAATATGGGAGGTTGGCTGTAAATAAATTTCAAATATAAATTGAAGGTGTTAGCTTTGCATTTCAGGGTTAAATCAGTTGAATTTTTAAGGTACTCTATTGCGGGAGCTTTTAGCGACGTTTGAAAGAGTTCAGAGTTTAACGCTCATCATTACACCACTTCACACACCAAAGCAGACACGCAAAGCGCACTATCTACAGCGCATGCCATCTCACTAATTTATAACCTGTGATTAGCGCAGCCACCATCCATCGCAAGCAAACACATGTAACCATTAACCGATAATAATAATAATAATCATCATCTCTGTAATGGCCCTTGTGCAGTGCGTGGCTGATGGACCACCTAAGAGATTTGATCTGACATATTTATGACGGAATGTCGTGACTTTGAAGATAGACCGCTTCGTGGCTATTATATCTTCATAACATAATTTTTGCATTTACAGTCGAAGCTTTGACATTACACAGTCGGGTGTGTAATCTCAGAGCATTTTGAACTCTGTTATTATCAAAGCGTTTTATATAAAATGTTAAAAATAACGACAAAATACCAAACTATTTTAAAAATTCTTGATGTACGTTTCGCCAACCAAGTTGGCATCATCAGGAGAGATTTAATTATCTCTTGATGATGCCAACTTGGTTGGCGAAACGTACGTCGAGAATTTTTTAATGGTTTGGAGTTTTATGGTTATTTTTAACATTTTGTATCTTCACAGCAAATGTTCCATCACTCTTCATGGAAAGCGTTTTATATTACGCACTAATAGGTTTTATAAGTTTTATTGAAGTGAAAGTTTCCTTAGGCGCGCTTTGTCTGGGCTGTTAACAACAGTGCTGTGAAACGCACCCGACGGTGACAATCAGGGCTACTCGGATCAAACACGAACATGTATTTGCAATATTATGCTGGAAATAGTGTGTGGTTCATAAGTGTGCTAATAGATGACACTAAAAACTTAATACAAGTAAAAAGTCATTTGTAGTTCACAAGTGCGCTAACAGATGAAACTAAAACATATATTTTGTAGTTCACAAATGCGCTAATAGAGAACACTAAAATTTAATATTTATATCGTTAAGGTATTATAAGTATTCATTAAATTTAATTGTACAGGCCGATTTTAATATTATATTTATGGTTAAACTGTGTGATTAAAAAAATTATATAATATATATTTTAAAATTAGAAAATTTGAAGTTTTCACTTCTGTCGTGTGGTCATAAGCACACACCCATTTTGATATTTGTGTATTGTATATAAATTATAGACGCTCGATATATTTGTGTTATAGTCACAAACCAGACAGTACCGTCTTATTATTAATGCATGGAATATACAGTAGACATTAAAGCATAAATTAAAAAAAAACTCGGGTCGCAGTGCCAAACCCTGTCGACATAAGTATAGTGTATTTGCTAATACAGACAATGTGGCTTTATTATGCGAACTTGAGTTTATTTTTGGACAAAATGAAAACTTTAATCCCTTATAATACATCCCTTAAAATAATATTTTTTTTCTTAATTGCAATGGATATTATTATCAAACCAACATCTGTACTAAATTAAATACACCCTTCAGTAAGTAAATTCGTATTCGTACTCAGTGTTTTCATAAAATTTGTAAGTCCGGTCCTTTCGGGCTGATTTTATCGAAATTTTAGTGGCACTTTTTAATTGATACTAAAGGATTAAATTTTAATGTTGAAACAATTCCGATAATTTTTTCAATGTTTTGAGCCAAAAAAAAAAAAAAAATTTCAACCCCTAAAACAATCCTTGAAGTTGTCACAATGCGATCATTTTAAAAATAGGCTTTGTATGCGGTGATGGATTCCAATGCGTAAACAAAATTTCGTTTAAATCAGAGAGTTAACGCTCGAACGTGTTATTATTTGCCTCGACGATGTATTAAATATATCGGCGAGGCAAAAAAATTTGAACAACTTTGTGCCATTTTTTTGAAAAATGTCTATATCTATTATAAAATTTATAATATAGACATTTTTTAAAAAAATGGCACAAAGTTGTTAAAAAATTTTTTGTTATAAATTTTATAATAGATATAGACATTTTTCAAAAACTAAATTGTTCAAAATGACGTGAACATTGGACCGTCGAGATTTTTTAGTCCTGCGTATCCGACCAACGCCAATAGTGTACGGCGCTTATACTATGTATAGGCAAATATACACTAAAAATATGCAAAACAGTTGTATTTTATTGTGCATAAATCACTATAAACAATTGAAATAATTGAAGTGTTTTATTTGTTAAAAGACTAGGTCATAGGTCATTGGTTATTTCCATATGTGCTGTATTTATAATTAATTATTGAAACCTATGTTGTCGAGCGTCTTTTTTACCTATAATTATTGTCAACATTAATATAACTCCAAATTTGTATTAAGTGATTTTCAAATTCCTTTCCGGCGAGGGCAACTCCGGCGTACTCGCTAAGGCTCGTGTGCGCTCGTCTACTACTCGTTCTGAAAACATCGCGCCTGACGTAAGATGTATTTAGTACGATATACTGTTTTTCTTAATATTAAGAGTACCTACGCCACTGAGTTATATATACGCTAATACAAAAAGAAATTAAAATTTTAAACTTATCACATTTTGTGGTTGCAATTGTCAAAGCAACGCTAAAAGCCATCAAGCCATTATATTATTTACCTTACTATAATATTACACAATCGAGTGTTAAATTATTATTACGAAGTATTGTCAAATCGAAGTGACAAAGTCACTTCTTATTCTAAAGCGGTCCCTAGACTGTCAATAAAATTTGCGCAATATTTTAAATTGTGCAATATCTTTGACAGTCTGTGGATGGTATTAAAACATTGTACAATTTATTGAGCATATCAAAAACGGTTTGATATTTATTGCGTAATCTGAAAAAAAGTTGCAGTTTGTGGCTAATATTGCGCAATAATAATTAATCACTTATGTCTTGATCGTCGTAGAGTCGGTACTAGTTGTGCTTGAAATTCTTCCAAAGAAGAGGAAAGGAGAACTAAACGATTGCACAATTTAATTGTGCCATCTAGGGCAACATTATTGCGCAATAATATTGACAGTCTAGGGGCCGCTTAAGTGCGACAATAATAATTATGCGTAATTTTATTAAACATAAGATTATGTAAATATTTATAGACATTTTTATTATGTCTCAATATTGTTTTTTTACAAACAAATTATTTATTTTGTCTTGTAAACAGGGACACATATATTTTTTATATGAAAGAATATTATTTTTTCTAACTTATCTAATTATTAGTGTATTTGCCATATGGCACATACACTATTGGCGTCGGTCGGATGGCGGGACCTAGGGGTCGGACCAAAATTTCTCGACGTTTCATAGCCTCCTAAACACTTTGGCACCATTTTTGAAAATGTTTATGTATGTATATATATATATGTGTGTGTGTGTGTGTGTGTGTGTGTGTGTGTACACGATAACTCTCGACAGATTTAATCGATTTAAACGAAATTTGGTACATACCCATCACCGCACGAAGCCTATTTAAAATCGGCCCGATCGGACCATTTTCAGGGTTGTACTTAGAGGTTCCAAAAAGTTTTTGGGCCCAAAAATACCGAAAAATTTGTCAGAATCGTTTCAAAATTGAAATTTAACTCTTTAGTAAAGATCAAAATGTGCTGCTAAAATTTTAATAAAATCGGCCCGACAGGACCGGACTTTCAAATTTTATTAAAGCACTAGTTTGTTGATATGGATTTACTTATGAAAGGGTGTATTTAATTTAGTGCAGATGATAAAATCCATGTCTAATATTGAAATTTAGAAAAATTTAATTATTTTAAGGGATGTATTAAGGGGTTAAATTTTTTATTTTGTCAAAAAACAAACTTAAGTTCACTGTTCACATAATAACGCCACAATGCCTGTATTAGCAAATACACTATATTGTCGGCAGGGTTTGGCACTGCGACCCGAGTTTTTTATTAATTATCTAATTACTATAACATTACATATGGTACTTTTTTATTTGTAAAAGTTAAAGATTTTTTGTAATTAAAATTATAATAATAAGTACCTATAGCCGTTACCCTTCGATTTTTTTATTCCTTAATACATTCCTTTCTCGCTTCGCTTGCTCGAATTTATGATTTATTAATATCTACATTCTACATTACTCACTCGCTATACGCTCGCTCGCTCGAATTTATGATTTAATAATACATTATACTCAATTGCTTTGCTCGTTCGATCGAATTTATGAATTATTATTAATAAAAAAAATCCAATTTGTACCCAGACGAAGCCAGACAGTCCAGCTAGTTATAGCCTATGTCCTTTGTCGGGCCTCAAGGAACCTCTTCGCCAATTTTCACGGAAAAAATTTGAATGAATGTTTAATTTTCGCATTAAATTACTTAAAAATAAAACACAAGTATTAAATCAGTCAAAAATGCCCGGACTTTTTTTGAAATGTCCATGGCTTTTTGTCAGGACTTTTCAAAATTATCGTTAATTAGTATGTATAGTGTACAGTTTTTAACCGACTTCATGAGAGCCTAGTGGACAGCATATTTGGTACCAGCCTCTAGACTAGACTGTCGTGGGTTCGAATCCCACCTGCGCTCATGAATGTTTTGTGATGTTATTTAGTTTTAAGTTAGTTGTTATTTAATATAATTTAAGACGCTAATGTCCTAAGTTGTCGACGCGTCTATAATCTATAATAAATAAACCGACTTCATATTTTATGAAATTGGTGCTGAACTCAAAATTTTACTATTTTCCTCTTTTTAATGGCTTTTTTGAAAGAGGTATTTTTTTTTAATTTCACTAAAATAGTGAATTTGTACAGTATAGGAAGTAATAACAATATTGATTGTTAATCTAATTGTTAACTAGGTATTTTTTTGTTGAAAAGTTTTTTATTTTTTACTTTTTAGTAGCTTTACAATACGTAGTTTGCACGTTATTAACCGACTATTCTCTTGATATTTGATTACTAAACTAAAAAAAAAGAAAACCACTGAACCTATTTTAGTAAAATTTATGTGGGAACACCCTGAAGGTATGCCCTATTAAATAAAAACAAGAATCATCAAAATCGGTTCACAAATGCAAGAAATATGAGGAGACATACATACATAAACAAATGCATAGGTAATAAAAAAAATCAGTCGAAGTACTGAAACGATTTAAGTAAAATTTATATGGGACTAATCCAAAGGTAGGTATGCCCTTTTGAATAAAGCAATAATCATCAAAATTGGTTTACAAATGCAGGAATAATCGCGTAAAATTCACACAAAAAATACAGACGAACTGATAACCTCCTCCTTTTTTTGAAGTCGGTTAAAAATTAGTTCGTAATGCATTTTTAGACCCTAAAAATTGGCTCGTAATAGTCGTAATGCATTTTTAGACCCTAAAAAAACTTTTTAACAAAAAAAAACCTCCTTCAAAAAAGCCACTAAAAAGATAAAAATAATAACATTTTGAGGTCGGCATCAAATTAATAAAACTCGGGTCGCAGTGCCAAACCCTGCCGACAATATAGTGTATTTGCTAATACAGGCATTGTGGCATTATTATGTGAACTTAAGTTTGTTTTTGGACAAAATAAAAAATTTAAACCCTTAATACATCCCTTAAAATAATTAAATTTTTCTAAATTTCAATATTAGACATGGATTTTATCAGTACACCCAATTAAATACACCCTTTCATAAGTAAATCCGTATCAACAAACTAGTGTTTTCATAAAATTTGAAAGTCCGGTCCTGTCGGGCCGATTTTATTAAAATTTTAGCAGCACATTTTAATCTTTACTAAAGAGTTAAATTTCAATTTTGAAACGATTCTGACAAATTTTTCGGTATTTTTGGGCCCAAAAACTTTTTGGAACCCCTAAATACAACCCTGTAAATGGTCCGATCGGGCCCATTTTAAATAGGCTTCTTGCGGTGATGGGTTCCAATGTGTGTACCAAATTTCGTTTCAATCGATTAAGTCTGTCGAGAGTTATCGTGTACACACATATACAGGGTGAGTTCGACCACCCGTATCAGTCGTTTTTTTCGAAAACGGTTAGTCGTAGAGAGTTGTGTCAAAAATTTGTATTATAAAAGCCCTAATAAAGAATCGAATGGTGATAATTTTTTTTTCTGGGAAGGTCGGCTTCCCTATTAGTTTGCTCCAGAATGTCCAGAACTCCGGGATTATAAATGTAACGATAGGTCGAAAGTGGTATTGTTGAAGAGATCTTTAAAAAATTAGCAAGTTTTGTACGGATTTTTTTTTTATTACTGTCACCCCTGTTAAGTAATATTTGTTTGAAATTACTAAATTAAAATGTCATAATAACGAACTTTTTAAAAGTCCGCATTTAAAATCTAGTTACCTATGTATCGATCATTAAACACTGAAGAAGTACACTCACAGTATAACCAGAAGAGCTTAGTTGTATGTATTAAAGAGTAAATGGAAGACAGTTTGAACACTTGTGACAATGTCTAAGGTTGCTAGATTTTTAATGCCGCCCTCGATCGTTATTATGAAATTTTGATTTAATAATTTCAAACGATTGTTACTTAACAGGGATGGCAGTAATTAAATAATTTTTTCTACAAAACTTGCCTATTTTTTAAAGAGCTTTTCAGCAGCACCACTTTCAACCTATCGTGCTTTCTAAAATTCCGGAGTTTTGAACATATAATAATTTATATTTATACTTATAGAAATTTACAGGGGTGGCAGTAATAAAAAAAATTTACCTACAAAACTTGCTTATTTTTTAAAGATCTTTTCAACAATATCACTTTCGACCTATCGTTACATTTATAATTCCGGAGTTCTGGACATTCTGGAGCAAACTAATAGGGAAGCCGACCTTCCCGGAAAAAAAATTATCACCATTCGATTCTTTATTGGGGCTTTTATAATACAAATTTTTGACACAACTCTCTACGACTAACCGTTTTCGAAAAAAACAACTGATACGGGTGGTCGAACTCACCCTGTATATATAAATATATATATAAATATATATATATATATACATATGTATATATATATAAACATTTCCAAAAATGGTGCCAAATTGTTCAGGAGGCTATGAAACGTCGAGAAATTTTGGTCCGACCCCTAGGTCCCGCCATCCGACCGACGCCAATAGTGTATGTGCCATATTATGGCAAATACACTAAAAATACGAAGTCTGTTAAAAAATAGATATTAATTTTTACTGTACATTGCAGTTGTCAAGCTACGGACCGCCAGGATTCCCCGACCCTAATAATAAAGCGATATGTAGGAATATCGTTGTTATCTGTGCGACAATCTCGCATGCGTCAATTCATACAAATGAAAACCTCGGTCGGTTTGTTATTGTTGAAATACAAACGAAAAAAAAATGCAAAGGTTTCATTTTTCCATTCACAGTATTAAAATATCGAGTGTGCTTGATTGTTGTAGTGGTTGCAATGCAACAATTGCCTCCGACCGTCGAATACATGATAATATAAACTAACATCTATGGTCAAAAGGCAAAACTACTTATGTCTAGGAGGACAGTGTGGTCCAGCGATTAGCGTCGCGGCCTCTGAATCAGACTGTCGTGGGTTCGAATCCCGCCTCCGCTCATGGATGTTTTGTGATGTAATTAAGTTTTAAGTAAGTTGTTAATGTAATCAAGACGCTAATGACCTAAGTTGTCGACGCGTCTATAATTTACAATAAATACAAAAATACTTATGTCTAGTTCGTGGTTAGCTCAAATTAATGGCAGAGGACTACTTGATGTAATGGTCAGCGTGCTGGCCTTTGTAGCAAGCTGTCGTGGGTTCGAATTCCACCTCGCTCATGGATGTTTTGTGACGTCATTTAGTTTTAAATGATATGTTATTTGTTGCAAGGCCGGATTAACATGTCGAAGGCCCCTGGGCTTACAGATACTATGAGGCCTCCCTCTCTAACAATATCACAAAAAAAATAGAAAGTAACAAAAATAAAAGATTTCTTCCCGGTTTCAGAAAATAACAAAAAAATTAAAGATTCCATCGCAAAATCAGAAAACAACAAAAATTAGAGATTTCTTAGTCGAATTGAGTTTTTTTCTTTCATTGAAATTAAAAAAAACTTGGGAAGCTCGAGGTTGAGAGGTGTCTGAGGCCCCTGGGCTACAGCCCTTAAAGCCCGTGCTATTATACGGCCCTCATTTGATGTAATGACCTAAGTTGCCGACGCGTCTATAATCGACAATAAATAAATCAAATGAATGGCGATTTTTAAGGTTTTGTAGAAAGTAACCCTTCAGTCTGTCTGTGTGTTTGTCACCTATTAAGATGAAATTTGGTATACGATCGTACATCGATGACCCAAAAACAGAAGTGTTTAAGATTCTTGGGAAAATATTTTTTTTTGATCCCTTTCTATGGTAACCCAGTAAAATTAAACTTTGATTTCGAAAAAATCCGATCAATTAGCTATATTTTTGTGGAAACCGTTGTTTTGATGTAGTAATTTTTTTTTCACTTATCTCATTGAAGATAAGGAAAAATTACAAAAAATCGACATACGTGGTTTTGTATTTTGAGCACGAATTATGTTTTGCATTGTATATACGCTGTCAAACAGCGCAGATGAAAAAACATTGATAATAATCTGGGCGGGCTGTACCTATATTTTTATAATCTCTGCTTATGCCTTTTGTTTGTGGTTCGGCAAGTTTTGTAATAGTATAGTTGGCAAGTAAAAATAACATAAAAAAGGTAGGTATGTCTATATCGCGGGTACAGACAGACGAGTGAATACCGTTTAACACAAATAATTGTTTCCGTTGTCATGGAAAAAAATACATCCACTTTTATTTATCTTATAAAATCACTAGCGGCCCTGTCCGGATTCGCCCGAGTGCAATACACTACTCACTCGCTTCGCTCGTTCGCTATATATATAAACCTTAACCGTAAAAAATTATCTAACTGATGGTGAAAACCGCGTCAAAATCCGTTGCGTGGTTTAGGAATTACATTACTCACTCGCTACGCTCGTTCGCTATATATACAGGGTGAGTTCGACCACCCGTATCAGTCGTTTTTTTCGAAAACGGTTAGTCGTAGAGAGTTGTGTCAAAAATTTGTATTATAAAAGCCCTAATAAAGAATCGAATGGTGATAATTTTTTTTTCCGGGAAGGTCGGCTTCCCTATTAGTTTGCTCCAGAATGTCCAGAACTCCGGAATTATAAATGTAACGATAGGTCGAAAGTGGTATTGTTGAAAAAATCTTTAAAAAATAAGCAAGTTTTGTAGGAAATTTTTTTTATTACGGCCACCCCTGTACATTTCTATAAGTATAAATATAAATTATTTATGTTCAAAACTCCAGAATTTTAGAAAACACGTTAGGTTGGAAGTGGTGCTGTTGAAAATTTCTTTAAAAAATAGGCAAGTTTTGTAGGAAACATTATTTAATTACTGCCACCCCTGTTAAGTAACAATCGTTTGAAATTATTAAATCAAAATTTCATAATAACGATCGAAGTCGGCATTAAAAATCTAGCAACCTTAGACATTGTCACAAGTGTTCAAACTGTCTTCCATTTACTCTTTAATACATACTACTGAGCTCTTCTGGTTATACTGTGAGTGTACTTCTTCAGTGTTTAATGATCGATAGATAGGTAACTAGATTTTAACTGCGGACTTTTAAAAAGTCCGTTATTATGACATTTTAATTTAGTAATTTCAAGCAAATATTACTTAATAGGGGTGACAGTAATAAAAAAAAAATCCGTACAAAACTTGCTAATTTTTTAAAGATCTTTTCAACAATACCACTTTCGACCTATCGTTACATTTATAATTCCGGAGTTCTGGACATTCTGGAGCAAACTAATAGGGAAGCCGACCTTCCCGGAAAAAAAAATTATCGCCATTCGATTCTTTATTAGGGCTTTTACAATACAAATTTTTGACACAACTCTCTACGACTAACCGTTTTCGAAAAAAACGACTGATACGGGTGGTCGAACTCACCCTGTATATATATATAAACTTTCTGTGAAAAATTATCTTACTGATGGCGAAACCGCATCAAAATCCGTTGCGTGGTTTAGGAATTACATTACTCACTCGCTACGCTCGTTCGCTATATATATATAAACCTTCTGTGAAAAATTATCTAACTGATGGCGAAAACCGCATCAAAATTCGTTGCGTGGTTTAGGAGGAGTTAGCGGTTATACAGACAGACAGACAATACCTATATAATCATATATATAAAATTCTCGTGTCACGGTGTACGTTATTGAATTCCTCCGAAACGGCTGGACCGATTTTGATGAAATTTTGTGTGCTTATCGGGTAGGGTGGAGAATCGGACAACGTCTAATTTTCATCCCCCTAAATGTTAAGGGTGGTCCACCCCAAATTTTTTTTTTTTATTTTTTGGACAAAATTTTTTGTTTTAATTTTTTCATGATTCAGCATTGAAAAATACATACAACTCTAAATTTTCACTCTTATACGATCAACCCCTGTCTAATATAAAAAATTCTCATGTCACGGTGTATGTTATTGAACTCCTCCGAAACGGCTGGACCGATTTTGATGAAATTTTGTGTGCTTATCGGGTAGGGTGGAGACACGGACAACATCTATTTTTCATCCCCCTAAATGTTAAGGGTGGTCCACCCCAAAATTTTTTTTTTTAAGTTTTTAGACAAAATTTTTTGTTTTTAATTTTTTATGATACAGCATACACAAATACATACAAGCCTAAATTTTCACCCCTCTACGATCAACCCTTATTTTTGTTACTGAACTCCTCCGAAACGGCTGGACCGATTTTGATGAAATTTTGTGTGCTTATCGGGTAGGGTGGAGACACGGACAACATCTATTTTTCATCCCCCTAAATGTTAAGGGTGATCCACTCCAAATTTTTTTTTTTTATTTTTTGGACAAAATTTTTTGTTTTAATTTTTTCATGATTCAGCATTGAAAAATACATACAACTCTAAATTTTCACCCTTATACGATCAACCCCTGATTTTTAATCGCGATTTTTATATTAAGCTTTAAAAAATACATATATGGCGAACGAGCGAAGCGAGTGAGTAGTGTATTTACAATATTCAAGCGAACGAGCGAAGCGAGTGAGTAGTGTATTCATAATATTCAAGCGAACGAGCGAAGCGAGTGAGTAGTGTATTTATAATATTCAAGCGAACGAGCGATATATAAAATTCTCATGTCGCGGTGTACCTATGTTATTGAACTCCTCCGAAACGGCTGGACCGATTTTGATGAAATTTTGTGTGCTTATCGGGTAGGGTGGAGACACGGACAACATCTATTTTTCATCCCCCTAAATGTTAAGGGTGGTCCACCCCAAATTTTTTTTTTTATTTTTTGGACAAAATTTTTTGTTTTAATTTTTTCATGATTCAGCATTGAAAAATACATACAACTCTAAATTTTCACCCTTATACGATCAACCCCTGATTTTTAATCGCGATTTTTATATTAAGCTTTAAAAAATACATATATGGCGAACGAGCGAAGCGAGTGAGTAGGCGAAAATATTCAAGCGAACGAGCGAAGCGAGTGAGTAGTGTATTAATAAAATTCAAACGAACGAGCGAAGCGAGTGAGTAATGTAATTATAATATTCAAGCGAACGAACGAAGCGAGTGAGTAATGTAATTATAATATTCAAGCGAACGAGCGAAGCGAGTGAGTAGTGTATTTATAATATTCAAGCGAACGAGCGAAGCGAGTGAGTAGTGTATTCATTATATTCAAGCGAACGAGCGAAGCGAGTGAGTAGTGTATTTATTATATTCAAGCGAACGAGCGAAGCGAGTGAGTAGTATATCAATAAAATTCAAACGAACGAGCGAAGCGAGTGAGTAATGTAATTATTCCTGGAAATAACGTATATGGCTAAACAACGTTTGCCGGGTCAGCTATACTAAATATACGTGAGCGGAGTAATGGGTGACCGCTATTAAATCATAATTTCATACCATCCGAGCGAAGCCGGACCGGGTCCGCTAGTTTCATTATAAAAAAATAAATAGAATATTAAAAGCCTTCGGGACTCGAACCTGGGATTTGCGTTTGAACCTGTCGGTAGTCTATTACCTTACCACACAGCCACTTGGCTTATGTCAACATAGACCTAGTAACATAGGTATATGTGTCTTGTTTCACATGACAACTACTTCCTAGTTCCTTCTATTTCCGTGATATCCAATATTTCTAAAATGCCACCCCAGTATGAGACATTAGACGTTATTCACGTCAAATATTGTCTGTACTAAAAATGATTACATAAGTTGTATATCGAAAATATGAATTACATCTGAGATAAATCTGATTCATGAATGAACAGTGCCAGCTGAGTTACTCGTTATATAAACAAATTTCAACAATTTAATACTCATGTACGATTTTTTAAAGATTAAAATCTTCTTTTTCAGTGAGCTGTCAATTACGAAATCACAATCGTCATTAAGGATCTTGTACAGCGCGCACGTGGTAAGTTTTTTTTTCGAATTTGATATTATCTTTGATCCAACGTAGTACCTACCTACTCCATAATACGTGGTGTACCGACTATTTTATACAGTATAGAGAGAAACACATAAAGCTTGTGGTAAGAAGAGAAGCCACTAGAATAATTGACGTGGCGCGCGCAGGATTATTAGAACAGAATCGAATGTCGCAAACGTATCGTATTACTTCAGTGTTGTTTGTTGTGTCACCCCATACCTACTTAAATTATACAGTGTGTTTCTATTCATACATATACTTACCTTGATATTTTTAACCGACTTCAAACAAAATAAATATTAGTAAAAAAACTTTTTAGAAACAAGCTTTTATTTAAATGCACTAAAAAGGAAAAAATAATTTTTAATTATTATTATTATTATTATTTTATTTCGTTCAAAAGACTACAAGGAGTCGAATTTGTCAGACATGATAAATATAAAAATAATAGCAGATATGAAAATAAAGTATAAACAATGCAATAAATTATTTCATAGTAAAGTCATCAACGATATACAAACATTGTGAAATCAAAGATTTCTTAAGTTTCTTTTGAAATGTAATGAAAGGCAAGTCTTTAAAGTCATTAGGCAAATCATTAAAAAGCTTCAAGGCAGCATAATGCGGACTGTTTTTAAAGAGAGAGAGATTACATTTAGGTAATAATAATAATAATAATAGATATTTTATTTCATGAATGGCTAAATAGCCGTGAAATAAGTCAATACAAAATAGTTAATACATATAAAATTACAACTCATCCAAAGAATATAAGCATTTGTTTATAAGATAGTCTTTCAAATGTCTCTTGAAAAGTGGCAGGTTCAGATGTTTAAGATCACTAGGTAATTTATTATAAATGTCCACTACCCCTCCTGGGATTGTATGACCTTGACGTGGTGGTGGGGCTTGTGTATCTCAATGATCCAAGAGCTATACCGGCGGTAGCGTAGCTACTGGCAGGGTCTCCCAAGCCGGACAGGTCGAGGTGAGAGATCAGACAAAGAAACAATCCCAACTGGCATTGTTAAGGCAAAAATGACTGTTTCCGTAACAGTCTGATGCCTTAAACAAAAGCCAACGGGTTGAGGCCCGCACCTTCCTCCGCCCGCCCAGCGATATGGGCAATTTATGAGGAATGACGGACTGTTCAGCCTCGGACACCTTGTTGGACATTCAAGATGTAAATAAAAAAGTCCCTAGTGTAGATTGCGACTCTGGATCTGCATTACGAGAGTTACAGACGTCCATGGCAAGCGGTGGAGACAGTGGCGCCGCCCCATGTATAGCGACCACTACAAATTTAAAAAACAAACAGAAAACAATTATTAATAGAGACGAAGATACTATAGACAATATATTAAATTTTCCATATCTAAACCCGAACGAAGCGCTATCTAAACAAGCTAAAAGAGCAATACACGTACCTACCTTTTTATTAATCACTAGAAATGATGGAGAATCCATATCTAAAATTTCACCGTTCATCATTGAGAAATGGATAAGAGGATACGCTGGAAATGTTAAAAATGCAAAAAACCTTAGAAACGGACAATTATTAATAGAAACAACTTCACGAAAACAATCTGAAATATTACAAAAAATGAAGACTATACAAGATATACCCGTAAAAGTGGAACCACACGCTACCCTTAATCAATGCAAGGGAGTATTATATTGTCGCGATCTTTTAAATTTCAGCGTAGAACATATAAAAGAAGGACTCGCTCCACAGAACGTTAAAGAAGTCAGGAGAATAAAAACAATTAAAGACGGAGCTCTCATAGACACAGCACTTTTAATACTTACTTTCGATCAGGACAAATTACCAGATAAAATCTATATTGGATTCACACCTATCAAATTAAAACCATATATTCCAAATCCCTTACGATGCTTTAAGTGCCAAAAAATCGGACATATCACAAAAACTTGTAAAAGTGAGCAAACATTATGCAGTAAATGCGCAAAAGACGCCCATGAACTCCAACCATGTGAATACCCACCCTTTTGCGTAAATTGCGAAGGCTCACATCCATCAAACACAAAAAACTGTCCAAAATGGGCAGAAGAAAAGAAGATTTTAGAAATTAAAACTCTTGAAAAAATCTCGTACTTTGAAGCAAAAACCAAATACTTAGCACATACATTTAAGCCCCAAATGAATGTCCAGAAATACTCTGAAGTTACAAAAACAAAATTTACCTCCAGTAGCACACAAACTGATGATGCAGACCTACAGAAAGAAAAACACACATCAGAAGCTACAGTTCAAACTCAAAAAAATCAACCAAGTAACTTTAATATACCTTCTTTGTCAAAAAACCCTCCAAAAACTCACTTCAAGAACCACCCCAGCACCAGCCAGTTAAAAGTTCAGACAAGAAGTATGTCCCAGCAATCGTTAAATGTCGATGAATCACGCAAAAGAGACCGGGAATCAAACACATCTACAGTTAACAGCACCCCTGCTGATGAAGACGAAGACTCTGAATTCCTAAAAGAAATGATTCAAAGTTTCAGGAAAAGAGGCAACAAACATAAAGGAAAAACAAAAAAAAAAGAAATAATAAATAATGGATAAAACACATATAAATGGAAAATACCTAGTGTCTTGGAATATAAATGGATTCTATAGGCACAAGAATGATTTAGAAGTTCTTATCAATAATATAGATCCATGGCTCATCTGTCTCCAAGAAACTCACCTAAAACCTGAAACCAAAACAAATCTTAAAAACTACAAGATTTTTAGAACAGACCACATAAATAATTTACACGCTAGCGGTGGAGTAGCCATCGCCGTACGGAATAACGTACATGCTGAAGAGGTCCAAATCAACACTAATATACATCTCATAGTTATCCAAATTTTTGGCTCTATCAAGATTACCGTGGGGTCCATATATATTCCTCCAGGAATGAAAATTAATAAAGCAGACATTCAAAATGTGGTTAACAACCTACCTAAACCTTTTATTCTCATTGGAGATTACAATGCACACAATCCCGTATGGGGATCTAGAAAAGCAGATAACAGAGGAACTATTATAGAAGATGTAATAAACGAAAACAATCTATTATTGCTGAATAATTCAGATCCTACACACATCAGCACCCGAGGTTCTCTTACCACAATCGACTTTGGACTAATGTCTACAAATGCAGCTAATTATTTGGACTATTGGGGTATATGTGAAGATACTGGTGGTAGTGATCATTTGCCGTTACTGATAAAAACCCAAATTAAAGTCCCAGCACAATTTATAACACATCGCTGGAACTTTAAAAAAGCAAATTGGGATCAGTACCAACTAGAAGCCAATATAGAATGGGACAACAACAAAAAAGATGTAAACGATACTCTAGAGTGTCTAGAAAATGTAATACTTAAAGCAGCTGAAAAAACAATCCCTAAAATTAAGACCAACAACAAGCGTCCCCCCATTCCATGGTGGAATCAAACCTGTAAAACAGCAATCAGTGAAAGAAAGAAACAACTCAAACTATTCCTCAGAAATCCGACTACAGAAAATTTAATAAAATATAAAAAATCTAAAGCACAAGCAAAAAGAATAATTATTGAAAGTAAAGAGCAAAGTTGGCGAGAATATGTAAATACTATCAACATACAAACAACCCCAAAAACAATGTGGCGGAAAATTAAGAAAATGAAAGGAACGAACACATACAATTCTATAACTGCTCTAAATAACCAAAGCAAATTGATCACAAACCCCCAGTCAATAGCTGCAATTTTAGCCAAAAATTTTGCCTCGGTTTCAAGTACGACTCAATACGATAACAATTTCAAACAGCTGAAAGAAAACACTGAAAAAGAAGTCTTAAATCTAAACTCCAATAACCACGAAGAACATAATGCGCAAATCACCATAGTAGAGCTAAATAACGTGTTTAAAAACATCAAATTCACAGCCCCAGGCCCAGATGGGATATATAATCAAATGATAAAGAACTTACCTTCTAAAACAAAAAACTATATACTACAACTATACAACCAAATCTGGACTACTCACACTTTCCCAGAAAGATGGAAACATGCCACAATTATTCCCATTTTCAAACAAAAAGGAGATCCAAAAAACCCTATAAACTATCGGCCAATTTCATTAACATGTTGCCTCTGCAAAATGTTTGAAAAAATCATTAACAACAGGCTCACTTGGATACTAGACACTAGAAAATTATTATCAAATCACCAAAACGGTTTTAGAAAAGGTAGATCTACAATTGATAATCTTATTCAAATTGAGACAGACGTTAGAAATGCTCAACTAACAAAGCAACATCTGGTCGCAATTTTCTTCGACCTACACAAGGCTTTTGACACCACCTGGAAGCATATTATTAAAAAACAACTCATAGAGTGGGAAATAAAAGGGAATCTACTAATTTTTATAGCAAACTTTCTAAACGATCGATACTTCAAAGTTCGCGTTAATAATTTCGAATCTCCAACTCATAAACAAGAAAATGGCGTTCCCCAGGGATCAGTACTAAGTACTACTCTTTTCAATATAGCTATTAACACTATAGTTACCTGCATAAAACACCCTACCCAAATTATCATGTACGCCGATGATTTAGCAGTATATTATAGATCCAGTGACATAAACCGCATTCAGCAAAAACTACAAAAAACTCTTACAAATATATCCGAGTGGTCCAAACAAACAGGTTTCAGCTTCTCACAAGATAAGACGAAAGCAATACACTTTTGCGGACTCAGAAGAAAATCACACCCAGATCCTATACTTACATTTAACGGACAACCAATTACTTTTACTGATAATACTAATTTCCTGGGACTAATTTTAGACAAAAAATTAACTTGGAAGTTAAACATAGATAAAACAAAAAGCAAATGCGTTAAAAGTCTGGGACTAATAAAATATTTAAGTAACACAAAATGGGGTGCAGACTTTTCGACATTATTAAAAATATACCGACTCCTGATCAGATCTAAGCTTGATTATGGATCAATGGTGTATGGAAATGCGAGAAATTCATACCTTAAAACCCTTGACTCCGTACATCACCAAGGTATTAGAGCATCTCTTGGTGCTTTTAGAACTAGCCCAGTAAAGAGCTTATACTGTGAGTCTGGCGAACCCTCACTAAACCACCGAAGAGATCTCCTTACTATACTATATTATTCCAACATTCTATCTAAACCCTACCATCCTTTATATAACTACTTTAAACACCCAAGATTGAAACATCTGTATGAAAAAAATCAAAATGCCATTCGACCACTATCAATAAGAATAGAGGAAATTTTACACAAGTATGACATCACTTTACCCGACATGGAAGATCCCAGTCCTCTAAATATAGCACCTTGGACTATAAAACAAGTACAAATTAACATACAACTCACAGCTCATTGCAAATCCGAAACGAGTGAAATTCAGTACAAATATTTCTTCCTAGATCTAAACAATAAATATAAAAATCACATAAAAATTTACACAGATGGTTCCAAATCCAATACAACTACAGGATCTGCATTTGTAACAGAGACCGGCGAAATTTCCAAATTCAAATTACCTTCATACGCAACAAACACAACAGCTGAATTATATGCCATCTACAAAGCAATAGAGTACATAAAAAACTTAAACTCCAACAAACCAGCAATAATATACACTGATTCATACACATCAATTCAAAAAATAATGAATATGAAAGAAGAGGAACTGGTGAATAAAACCATCAAATTAGCTCACAATGCAAGTAAATTTCCAGGATATATTACATTATGCTGGATTCCTGGACATGTTGGCATAAACTATAACGAAGTCGCAGATAACGCAGCAAAAGAGGCGTCAACCTTAACAGAAGTAGATAATATTAGATGCCTCAGAAGTGAAGCAAGAACACTTGTCAAAAAACACATAATTAAAAAAATTAAAGAAGAATGGACGGAAATAGAAAACAACAAACTTAGAGAAGTCACAGATACATTCGGAAAGATAGATTTAGACCGTTTCGACAGACTAGATCAAGTAGTAATTAGTAGAGTCCGCATCGGACATATCAAAGCCACCCATAGTTACCTACTAGAGAAAAGCGAACGCCCAAATTGTGACTTATGTAAACAAATACTTTCCGTCGATCACATTTTATTTCACTGCCTCAAATATGATCACATACGAACTAGTTTAAATTTTCCGACTACTCTAAGACAAATGTTTGCGAACATAGAAAATATCTATTGCCTTCCAGAATTTATAGAAGACGCAAAAATCTTAAACTGCGTCCTTTGAGTACGGAGTACCATTGTTAAATCCTGTAGTTATATAATATTCCCATTAATATTTATTCGTTGATTGATTTATTTATTGTTATTTATTTATTTGTTGTTATTTATTTATTTATTGTTATTTATTTATTTATTGTTATTTATTTATTTACTTATTGTTATTGTTATTCTTTAGTTATTGTTATTCGTTTTGCTATATTATAGTAGTAAGTCTTTTTAGACGCAAATAGCCATAGCAGCTGACGCGTCTATAATTAATATAAAAAAAAAAAAAAAAAAAATGTCCACTAGATTGAAATTTACATTTTTTCGATACATTGAGTATTTAGGCAATGGTTTATGTAGATTGCCAGCTTGTCTAGTATTCCGATTATGAATCGAAATATTAGTTTTAAAATAACTTGGATGCGATTTTACAAACACAGACACTTCAAAAACATATATAGAGTAAAACGTTAAAATTTTGTAATTTTTAAAATAAGGTTTGCATGAAGTTCGAGGATTGAGTTTAAACAACGCTCTGATAGTCTTTTTTTGTAGAATAAATAGACCACTGCAATCACTTGAGGCTCCCCATAAGATGATACCGTATTTGATGGCAGAGAAAATATATCCATAGTAAACTGACATTAAGACGTGACAGTTAGTTACACTAGAGAGATTTCGTATCATATAGACATAACGAGCAAGCTTACCCTTAAGGTAATCTATGTGAGTTTTCCATGAAAAATTAAAATCAATGAAAATCCCAAGAAACTTTATATTAGAATCTAAAGATACTGTTTTACCGAGAAATTCCACATTATTTGATCTGAACGATTTAGCCGCACTGTAGCACATTATTTGAGTTTTTTTGACATTGAGTTGTAACGTATTGAAATTGAACCATTCACTAAGATGTGCAGCGACGCTATTGAGATGAACTTGTAGATTGTCAAACACAGGATCTTGGATGATGACCGTCGTGTCGTCAGCATAAAGCACAACATCTGCTGGAGTTGAAAATGGCAAATCATTTATGTACAGTAGAAACAAAAGCGGACCTAGAATTGATAAGATAAATAAATAAATAAATAAGATAAATTAAGTTCATAATTATAAAAGCGTGGGTAGTGAACTCTATGTCGACATTTTGTTCTGCAAATTGAAATATATGCTTAAAACAGTGCCGTAACAACATATTAAAATTTGAACCTTGAACTAATAATATAAATTTCATGGGATACATGACACGTTTAGGGTGATCTGCCACACCTTTAATACTGACCAATCGATCTGCAAATATTATAATGGCATTACTGGGTCACCGACAAGCTATACAAACAATTTCAGTATTGAAGCAATAATATAATTGTGACCATTTTTTTTGTTACATGTTGGGAGCGGTCTGCATCCCTCCCATACCGCTATCTAGCAAAATCTCTTTCTCAGAGCACTTTAATATGCCTCCCTCAACATCTTCACAAAAATAAGGCCTTGAATAAATAACACCAAAAAATTGTCACTAGCTCTCGGACTATTAGCCTTATTAGCTTTTGATTCGTCTGTATAAATATTAGCTTTCAGAAGTACCCTATTACATTGTATAGAGGCCAATCATATAATGGTAATCAAACGTCAAATTCATTGACGGGATATGAACAAACGAGCTGTGGACAGTGAATACGGCCTCGGGCTACTTGAATTTGCTCTTTGAATTTAGTGGGTTTTTTTTCTTGTGTTTTTTCTGAATAGTTTTCAGAATGTATTATCGATAGCTTGTTACTTGACAGTTTTCCCTCGTGAGTCATGATTTTGTTTTTAGGGTTCCGTACCTCCGAACGGAACCCTACTGAGCCTACGATGCCCGTTCAGTCGTCTGTCACAGAGGTATATCTCACAAACAGTAAGAGGTAGCTAGTTGGAACTTTTACAGATTGTGAGTTGTTGTGGCATGAATCATGGTAAATATTAATTAGAATGAAATAATCAATTATTCGATCCAGCCTTTATTGAATAATTATTATTCTTTATTATATCCAAAGCTATTTGTGGTACAAACAGACAAAAATTTTGGAAACACGGTTGGGTATTAAACAAGATAAGTACTACCTAATACATCATAATAGCAAGGTATATTAAATCACCTACTTGTATTTTATTTATTGTAGATTATAGACGCGTTGACACCTCAGGTCATTAGCATCTTTCAACTACACTAAATAACAACTTTCTTAAAACTAAATGACATCACAAAACATCCATGAGCGCAGGTAGGATTCGAACTCACGACAGTCTAGTCTAGATGCTGCAGCGGAACCAAATGGCAAATACGCTACTATCCACTCCCTCTGAAACCGTTGTAACTCTACATATATAAGAAAGACACCCAATGACGTCACGTTACAGTGCAATATCAGAAAAAAATATTTATTTAACCCGTCACCGTCGGGACTCGAACCCGAAATTTTCAGATTCGCGCTGGCTGAAATTATTATCAATTACTACTTCCACAGTGACACGTCTAAATGCCCCTTTTGTTTCTTCTATATCTTTATACAGGGTGTCCAAGACTTGCGTTGTCGGCCGATATATTGATTTTGGGTGAAGATAGAAAAGAAGTTCAATTGCAAAAGTTGTATAAATTTTAATGGTGTATAACCTAAAAATATTTTCAATTATACAGCCTGTCCCATTTAAGCGTGGCAGATCAAAGTTATGTTTTTTTTAACCTAGCACCCTGTTTTTATTTGTTTTTTCAATTCTGAACCTAAATGTGAATAGGAATTGTAAGGGAAGCTATACTCGAAAATTCAGTAATTTTTGAGTTATTCAAGTTTTTTAGAAATTTTTAATACGTGCAGACCTTTACCTAAAATTCGACATAGCCAAAATAGAAATATTTTTCAAACTGAAATTTTGAGGATCACTAGATAATGGACGGACAAATCAATGTCTGTCCTAAAAAATGAATTTATTATACAAAGTATTCAAAATAATGTAATTCTTTTACCTAACTTCAATCACGTGTAACTTTTGATTGTTAAATACAACGAGGTTATTTTTTTGCTGGAATTGTATTCTTTAGGATATTTACTAACACTTTTATTAAGGGTTGTCCAAACCTATACCTAATATTTTAATACGAAAATATTAGGTTTAGGTTTGGACAACCCTTAATAAAAGTGTTAGTAAATATCCTAAAGAATACAATTCCAGCAAAAAAATAACCTCTGTATTTAACAATCAAAAGTTACACGTGATTGAAGTTAGGTAAAAGAAGTACATTATTTTGAACACCCTGTATAAAAAATTAATTTTTTAGGACAGACATTGATTTATCCGTCTATTATCTAGTGATCCTCAAAATTTCAGTTTGATAAAGGATTCTGTTTTGGCTATGTCGAATTTTAGGTAAAGGTCTGCACATGTCAAAAATTTCTAAAAAACTTGAATAACTCAAAAATTACTGAATTTTCGAGCATAGCTTCCCTTACAATTTCTATTCACATTTAGGTGCAGAATTGAAAAAACAAATAAAAACAGGGTGCTAGGTTAAAAAAAACATAACTTTGATCTGCCACGCTTAAATGGGACAGGCTGTATAATTGAAAATATTTTTAGGTTATACACCATTAAAATTTATACAACTTTTGCATTTGAACTTCTTTTCTATCTTCACCCAAAATCAATATATCGGCCGACAACGCAAGTCTTGGACACCCTGTATAGAAGAAACAAAAGGGACATTTAGACGTGTCACGGTGGACGTAATTGATAACTCAGCCAGCGCGAATCTGAAAGTTTCGGGTTCGAGCCCCGACGGTGACGGATTAAATAAATAAATTTTTCTGGTATTTTTGTTTTTTGGTTGTCATGTCCATCGAAACTATATACAGGGTGAGTTCGACCACCCGTATCAGTCGTTTTTTTCGAAAACGGATAGTCGTAGAGAGTTGTGTCAAAAATTTGTATTATAAAAGCCCTAATAAAGAATCGAATGCTGATAAATTTTTTTCCGGGAAGGTCGGTTTCCCTATTAGTTTGCTCCAGAATGTCCAGAACTCCGGAATTATAAATGTAACGATAGGTCGAAAGTGGAATTTTTGAAAAGATCTTTAAAAAATTAGCAAGTTTTGTACGGATTTTTTTTTTATCTGCCACCCCTGTTAAGTAATATTTGTTTGAAATTACTAAATTAAAATGTCATTATAACGAACTTTTTAAAAGTCCGCATTTAAAATCTAGTTACCTATCTGTCGATCATTAAACACTGAAAAAGTACACTCACAGTATAACCAGAAGAGCTCAGTACTAGTAGTGTGTATTAAAGAGTAAATAGAAGACAGTTTGAACACTTGTGACAATGTCTAAGGTTTCTAGATTTTTGATGCCGACTTCGATCGTTATTATGAAATTTTGATTTAATAATTTCAAACGATTTTGGCAGTAATTAATTAATTTTTCCTACAAAACTTGCCTATTTTTTAAAGAGCTTTTCAACAGCACCACTTTCAACCTATCGTGCTTTCTAAAATTCCGGAGTTTTGAACATATAATAATTTATATTTATACTTATAGAAATTTACAGGGGTAGCAGTAATAAAAAAAAATTTCCTACAAAACTTGCTTATTTTTAAAAGATCTTTTCAACAATACCACTTTCGACCTATCGTTACATTTATAATTCCGGAGTTCTGGACATTCTGGAGCAAACTAATAGGGAAGCCGACCTTTCCGGAAAAAAAATTATCACCATTCGATTCTTTATTAGGGCTTTTATAATACAAATTTTTGACACAATTTTCTACGACTAACCGTTTTCGAAAAAAACGACTGATACGGGTGGTCGAACTCACCCTGTATATGAGATTAACGGGAACTTGGGCCGTGCGTTGATTGAAACTCAGTTAAATTTTTAAATCGCAACGTTTCGTCTATTTATTTTAGACTTCTTCAGGCTCTGTGAATAATAACCACATACATTAGTTGTACAACTCATATATACACTTATAAGATTACTAGCGGACCCGGTCCGGCTTCGCATCGGATGGTATGAAATTATGATTTAATAGCGGTCACCCATTACTCCGCTCACGTATATTTAGTATAGCTGACCCGGCAAACGTTGTTTAGCCATATACGTTATTTCCAGGAATAATTACATTACTCACTCGCTTCGCTCGTTCGTTTGAATTTTATTGATATACTACTCACTCGCTTCGCTCGTTCGCTTGAATATAATAAATACACTACTCACTCGCTTCGCTCGTTCGCTTGAATATAATAAATACACTACTCACTCGCTTCGCTCGTTCGCTTGAATATTATAAATACACTACTCACTCGCTTCGCTCGTTCGCTTGAATATTATAATTACATTACTCACTCGCTTCGTTCGTTCGCTTGAATATTATAATTACATTACTCACTCGCTTCGCTCGTTCGTTCGAATTTTATTAATACACTACTCACTCGCTTCGCTCGTTCGCTTGAATATTTTCGCCTACTCACTCGCTTCGCTCGTTCGCCATATATGTATTTTTTAAAGCTTAATATAAAAATCGCGATTAAAAATCAAGGGTTGATCGTATAAGGGTGAAAATTTAGAGTTGTATGTATTTTTCAATGCTGAATCATGAAAAAATTAAAACAAAAAATTTTGTCCAAAAAATAAAAAAAAAAATTTGGGGTGGACCACCCTTAATATTTAGGGGGATGAAAAATAGATGTTGTCCGTGTCTCCACCCTACCCGATAAGCACACAAAATTTCATCAAAATCGGTCCAGCCGTTTCGGAGGAGTTCAATAACATAGGTACACCGCGACATGAGAATTTTATATATCGCTCGTTCGCTTGAATATTATAAATACACTACTCACTCGCTTCGCTCGTTCGCTTGAATATTATGAATACACTACTCACTCGCTTCGCTCGTTCGCTTGAATATTGTAAATACACTACTCACTCGCTTCGCTCGTTCGCCATATATGTATTTTTTAAAGCTTAATATAAAAATCGCGATTAAAAATCAGGGGTTGATCGTATAAGGGTGAAAATTTAGAGTTGTATGTATTTTTCAATGCTGAATCATGAAAAAATTAAAACAAAAAATTTTGTCCAAAAAATAAAAAAAAAAAATTTGCGGTGGACCACCCTTAACATTTAGGGGGATGAAAAATAGATGTTGTCCGTGTCTCCACCCTACCCGATAAGCACACAAAATTTCATCAAAATCGGTCCAGCCGTTTCGGAGGAGTTCAGTAACAAATATAGGGGTTGATCGTAGAGGGGTGAAAATTTAGGCTTGTATGTATTTGTGTATGCTGTATCATAAAAAATTAAAAACAAAAAATTTTGTCTAAAAACTTAAAAAAAAAAATTTTGGGGTGGACCACCCTTAACATTTAGGGGGATGAAAAATAGATGTTGTCCGTGTCTCCACCCTACCCGATAAGCACACAAAATTTCATCAAAATCGGTCCAGCCGTTTCGGAGGAGTTCAATAACATACACCGTGACATGAGAATTTTTTATATTAGACAGGGGTTGATCGTATAAGGGTGAAAATTTAGAGTTGTATGTATTTTTCAATGCTGAATCATGAAAAAATTAAAACAAAAAATTTTGTCCAAAAAATAAAAAAAAAAAAATTGGGGTGGACCACCCTTAACATTTAGGGGGATGAAAAATAGACGTTGTCCGATTCTCCACCCTACCCGATAAGCACACAAAATTTCATCAAAATCGGTCCAGCCGTTTCGGAGGAATTCAATAACGTACACCGTGACACGAGAATTTTATATATATGATATCTTATTACTTAAAACATAACACGAGTATGTCAGTAATAATCTATCGTCTGATATTATTGCATTGTAACGTACAGTGGCGGCGCTAGGATTTTTTGTTAGGGTAGGTCAAGACAGTTTAAGGTGGGCCATGGCCCACCCTCTAACGCCGTCACTGGTAACGTAACGTCTCTCTTTTAAAATACTACCTACCTGGAAAACCCGCAAGAAAACGAAGTAAAAAACAGAATATGTCCCGTTAGGTATTATTTTATACATCATTATTGGTGTAAATGAGATAATTGTATGCATATATTTTTTTGATTATTATTATTATTTCTGTGTCAAAAGATTATGTAATAATTAAATTCTTAATTGTTGTGACTTCTGACTTAAGATGATTTAATTGAAATATTTTAATATCAGATATAAATTATAATAAAATATATTGGGGGCATCGCGCGTTGTTTTAAAATTGACTACATTTGGTGGCATTTTGACATTATAATATTACACTCTAAATCATGTACTGTGTCGACCCGTCACCCACATAATTTCTTCTCACCCATATTTACCCACCATTTTATATAAATATTTTTAGAGCGTCTATAATTTACAATATTTATCTAAACATTTTTAATTTTTTACGATTGTTTTTAATCAGTCGAGACTAAACATTCAAATTTAAACAATACTTGCATTCGCTGTGAGCAGATGCAAAGTCCTGCCGTCTGGTGAGTGATAGCGTAAATCGACGGTGCTAAACTTACAATTCAATCATTCAATGATTCTGTTGAATTTAAAAATAGCAGCGTGAAAAGTGTGTTTTGTAAAATTCTGTGAACAATATAAATCATAAACCTTCTTTTTCATGATTCGCAAAGCAATTTTTATTTCATCAAATCTACGCGCAAAACGGATCTCAACTGTCAAATTAGAGCACTAATATCAAATATGTAGTTAAATTACATTCAAAAAATTATTTTATAATATTATTAAATAATTAAAACAAATAATAATAAGTTATATATTATAAATTAATAATTTTCACTTTCATGAGCTCTCGCTAATACGAAGATTCACTTTTACAACCTATAGCTATAATGAATTAACACTAGCTTGTAGTGAAAATCAATTGATTCCGAAACATACAAGGAGAATGTTAGATTAGTAATCATGTAACAGTTGAGTAATTGTAAGCTCATTCCGCCTCGAAAGTGGAAAGGTTCAGGTTAAAATCCTGACTGTGACTTAAAAAATGATTTTTTCCGATATGTTTGGAATCAATTATATAATTGGCTGCTTCCCAACAAAAATTTTCGATAATAAGTTATGTTATAATAAATTTAAACGGAAATGAACATTTTGCATATTATACCTATTTTTCAGCATAAAAATTCAAACTTTATTTATTCCATTTATTGATAAGATATTTTTGTAATAAATTAATCGGCGTATTAATAGGTTAATAATATTAATGTACAAACTTTAAATCATCTAGTGACGACCCGCATAATATGCCTTAAAAACCTTTGACTTGATCTCGAAACCCTTGAACCTGTCCTGGTGTTATCGTGTCAGGGTTGGAATTCCTGCCTTCAGGTCATCTCCAGAAGCCAAAAGCTAATGTCTTTTACACTGTCTACTATTTAAGTCTCGTATTATCTTAGCGCCGTCATTTAATTACGTCATCATTGCGATTCATTCACTTCAATAATTGCGATTGTTGTTTTCCTTCATAAACATAAATCTCTTAAAATTGTCTCGATTTATTTGTTATTACGAAATTTTTTCTTTTGCTACATTTTCTTCAGAGCCCGTCATTTAGTTGGTTGCAAATGGGCTTGAAAGGTTGCAGACGAGGTTAAAATTAGTCACCTGGAGTCTTTATAAGAACACGCTTCCCATCAGAAAATATCTCGGTTATTATTATTTTTCATTCCAGGAGTAATTAGGGAATAGTCAGGTGTAAGATGTTCATATTTAAGCGATTTTACAAATATGATCTCTTCAAATTAAATAGCTTCCCTCTTCAGATTTTACTTACCATTGCATAACTCTTTCATTTGGAACATCTGCGACTGCTACATAATATTGTTATTATTCTAAACTTATAGCTATTCTTATGGCAGTACGGACTACGGGAGTGTTCTCCTACAACTCGGTACGGTGTCTGATGTGAGAGATATATGCTGGATTTCTAGCACGACTTTAAAAAAAGGGTATATCTGTATCGCGGGTACAGACAGATGACATGAATACCGTTAAATACAAATAATTGTAGATATTAATACATCCACTTTTATTTATCTTATAAAGTTACCGTTCGTAAAATAATAATAAAAAAAATAATTCTATTTTTATTTTTTATATCTTAAATTGTTATCCAATGCCTATATATTTTCATTATTAAAAAAAAATATTAAAAGCCTTCGGGATTAGAACCTGGGCTTGACGTTTGAACCTGTCGGCAGTCACACAGCCACCTGAGACCTTAACATAGGTATATGTGTTTTGTTCATAGAGATATCATAGATAGAGGAGGGAAGCCACCCAAAAAAGTGCCGGTGCAAAAGATAGAGACGGAAAATAGAAGTGTTCTTCTATCTTTTGCTATCACAAATACATAATCATGGTTACAGATATAATTGAACAATATATTGAATATAATTGAACAATATATATATTGAACAATATAATTGAACAATATATTTATCTTAATTTGATGTCTTCTAAGATATCTCAGTTTAATCGATTGCGACTACAGTGAAACTTCTAATATTATGACTTCAAGTTTAAACACACAGTTGACATAATCGACGCGATAAGAAGCAACATATATGACATATTTTTAAAATTGCAACGTCGTGGATTTTTAGGCGTTCGCGCACATGTATCGCACAGGTCTACTGGTTTGCGTCGGGCCGGTGGCTCGCCGGAATCCAGGGTACCAAGCCAGTGGAAATGGAATACTGTCTATAAAATGAATAACCAGCGTATTTTCTATAATAATACTAGCGGACCCGTCCCGGCTTCGCTCGGGTGGTATGAAATTATGATTTAATAGCGGTCACCCATTACTCCGCTCACGTATATTTAGTATAGCTGATCCGGCAAACGTTGTTAATAATTTCTAGGAATAATTACATTACTCACTCGCTTCGCTCGTTCGTTTGAATTTTATTAATACAGTACTCACTCGCTTCGCTCGTTCGCTTGAATATTATAAATACACTACTCACTCGCTTCGCTCGTTCGCTTGAATATTATAATTACATTACTCACTCGCTTCGCTCGTTCGTTTGAATTTTATTAATACACTACTCACTCGCTTCGCTCGTTCGCTTGAATACTTTCGCCTACTCACTCGCTTCGCTCGTTCGCTTGAATATTATAAATACACTACTCACTCGCTTCGCTCGTTCGCCATATATGTATTTTTTAAAGCTTAATATAAAAATCGCGATAAAAAATCAGGGGTTGATCGTATAAGGGTGAAAATTTAGAGTTGTATGTATTTTTCAATGCTGAATCATGAAAAAATTAAAACAAAAAATTTTGTCCAAAAAATAAAAAAAAAAAATTTGGGGTGGACCACCCTTAACATTTAGGGGGATGAAAAATAGATGTTGTCCGTGTCTCCACCCTACCCGATAAGCACACAAAATTTCATCAAAATCGGTCCAGCCGTTTCGGAGGAGTTCAATTACGTACACCGTGACAAAAATAGGGGTTGATCGTAGAGGGGTGAAAATTTAGGCTTGTATGTATTTGTGTATGCTGTATCATAAAAAATTAAAAACAAAAAATTTTGTCCAAAAACTAAAAAGA
The DNA here is from genome assembly GCA_039654895.1 of Mongoloraphidia duomilia. Taxonomy (NCBI): domain Eukaryota; kingdom Metazoa; phylum Arthropoda; class Insecta; order Raphidioptera; family Raphidiidae; genus Mongoloraphidia; species Mongoloraphidia duomilia. The sequence continues at coordinate 13,381,141 of CM077523.1, forward strand.
AAAATTTTGGGGTGGACCACCCTTAACATTTAGGGGGATGAAAAATAGATGTTGGCCTATTCTCAGACCTACCCGATAAGCACACAAAATTTCATCAAAATCGGTCCAGCCGTTTCGGAGAAATTCAATAACGTACACCGTGACTATATATTAGACAGGGGTTGATCGTATAAGGGTGAAAATTTAAAGTTGTATGTATTTTTCAATGCTGAATCATGAAAAAATTAAAACAAAAAATTTTGTCCAAAAACTAAAAAAAAAAAAATTTGGGGTGGACCACCCTTAACATTTAGGGGGATGAAAAATAGATGTTGTCCGATTCTCAGACCTACCCGATAAGCATACAAAATTTCATCACAATCGGTCGAGCCGTTTCGGAGGCGTTCAATAACGTGCACCGTGACACGAGAATTTTATATATTAGATTTATTTAGAAACAAAGATAACAAAAATAAAAGTATACCCTTTACAAAAAGAAAGACATGTACATATATGTTAAATGATATCGTAGTATCTAAATGACTCTAAATAAAATAAATCCCTACTTTACGGCTTTACGGAGCAACGGTATGACTCGATATAAATCAAAAGCCCTTTTTTCCAAAACAGGAAAAATATATACAATGGTAGGTACTATACCGGAGGGGGCGTACCCCTTGTCTAAAACGGTGGGGAAAATAACGGTAGGACACCTGGGGATGGAACAACGCTAACACCACGATGTTGACAACGCACTGGTGCCGCAACGGTCGCCAGGGGGCGTGGGTCGTAGGGGAACGGTTGGTCAGGTAGTGATGGACCCAGTCGGTGACCCTAAACAGACCGGGGGTTAATCAATCCCCAACACTGACTGACTGCAGGATAGGTACGGTAGCTCTGGACAATCTGGAAGTCAATCGACGTGCAATACCGGCGGAGGAAGGGTGGTTAGAGTAGGACTAGGTAAACGGGTTGGAACATGTAGTTTAAACAACAAGCGACTAGGCCTTGCAGTCAGGGTCCATTCTGATTGGTCGAATACCCTATCTTGATGTCGTTTGACACACACATACGCACCTAAACAAACGTAACAACTAACTAGTGAACTCTGTATACTAATATGGATAGTTGATAGCGATTAAAAAATGGGTTTTAATGATGGACAATGTTCAAATACATATTCTTTAAGACAGGCATTAATGTTCACAAAATTAGAATGAAAACTTCAGGTATGGCTTGTAATTTAACTCTTTCTATAAAAGTCGATCAATTTTTTGACATTTCAAAATAAAACCTAATTTAATATTATTATTATTTGAGATATTAGGATGTCTAAAATTTATACAATAACAGTGTTCTTGAGAAATTGGAATAGAAAAATAAATTTTAATAAAGTTTTATTTTGAAATGTCAGACAATTGATCAACTTCTATAGAAAGAATTAGATTATAAGTCTTATCTGAAGTTTTCATTCTAATTTTGTGAACATTCATGCCTCTTTTGAAGAATATGCATTTGAACATTACAGAGTTCATTAATCACTAGTTAGTTGTTTGTTCGTTTAGTTGTGTGTGTCAAACGATATCAAGATGGGGTATTCGATCAGTCAGAATGGACCCTGACTGAAGGGCCCAGTCGCTTGTGTTTAAACAATATACAGTATTTAGCTGAAGACTTACATATCTGTGGCAGGCGCTGCTCTCATCAGTCACTGATATTCAACACAGGTCACTAATTACAGTATCATTGCTCTAGCGAGAGCTAAATTAAAAACTGTTCACAAAACACATTTTATCATCGTATTAAATTGCGTCTTTTCGCGAATTTAAAACAAAATTGTTTATAACAGGTATCAGTGAGCGTAGCGTTTGTCTACAGTGTACAAGACTCGCTACGCACTATACACAAATAACACGCAGTGGTATCGCGTTCACTCAAAACCGTCCACACTAGTGACGATGCTGGAGGCTATCGTTACAAAATTCATGTCTTTATTAAAATTGAATTGGGAAATCACGGAAAAGAGGATAAAAAAAGATGCTGCGTGTTACTTAAATGACGTTTCATTCTTTATTAGAAACGTTGGTCAATTAAGTAATACTGTATTTTTTGTTCTTCTTTTCCGTGAACTCTCAATTTAATATTATATGACAGAGACACAAGATGGACGAAACATAGTGATGCTAGGATAGGGGACATGGGTCATGGATTGGTCTCGGGCAATTCTCGGCAGGTATTAAACAAACAAGACGGCCAGGAAGGATGGGGTATGTAAACTAAAATTGTTTTACAGATTAAGAATTTTTAACTCCTTAATACCGCCTCTTAAAATTAATTCATTTTCTCTCATTCTAATAACGGGCATCTGTACCAAAATATACAGTGTGTATTTTAAAATCATCGATAAACGACAACTGGAGAATCTACCTCTAACCAAGAAACAGAGTTTAAAAAATGTTTTTTGAAGTTTTTTTAAGGTTCGTAAAAAAAAAAATATTAAATTGAGATTTGGTATACTCAAATGATCGAAACCAAATTTTGGTTGGATGTTTGACACGTAAATAAGAGCCTTATGGTTTTTGGGGGAAATCAGCTCATGCGCAGAAGCGCTAGTGCGACAATCGTGTCACAGGCTCACAGCATAGGTAACAAATTTTGTTCAACACCCGCAAGAAATATGTAATTTCGTGGTTCTACTGAGAGTGGGCGAAATAATGAATTCTCTGACGGTAGACGTAGAGAGTGGGCGAAATAACATTTTGCCCACGCTCATTACGGGGATCGTTTACGCAAGTGTTGATAGTTTCGTCAATCAATCAGGTCACCCATTATTTCGCCCACGCTCAACAGAGTCACGAAATGACATATTTCTTGCGATAGTTGAATAAAATATTGTGTGCGATTATTGGTCGAAAGAGGAGATTCCACTCGTGTGTTTTACCGCACTCGCTACGCTCGTGCGGCAAAATCCACATTCGAAGAATCTCCTCTTTCTCCCACTAGTCGCACAATATACTAATTATTATTTCTTATATTTACGAGCATATTTTGTTTTAAACATAGTATTGCAAATAGTTTCAAATTTCGAATCTAACCAAATTTTAAGTGTTTTAACGCGCTAAATAGTTCATTGCAACATTATTAATATTTCGACTAAAAAAAATCATGAATCTGAAATATATCTACAGATTTATCCAAGTGTGCAAGCTTTCACGGCCGGCATTGTCCAAGTCTTCATGGTTTCCGGGCTTGTAGGCCGTGGTCCGGTGGTAATTTCTACCTGACGTTTCGTCTACAACTGCGGTAGACACTTCGACCGCTGCCACATCGCCTTTGAGAATGTCTACCGCAGTTGTAGACGAAACGTCAGGTAGAAATACCACCGGACCACGGCCTACAAGCCCGGAAACCATGAAGACTTGGTATCTACAGATTGTTTTAATTTCAATGTAACTCCGCCAAGGCCGGTCCCAAGCCCGGGTAAAATTCAATAGTGAAGAGATCACAGAGTACCGACTGAACAGTGTGAATAGGGTTCATGATTTCTCGAGCTTATCAATTTCTCGGGTCTCGAGAATTCTCGAGGCTAATTTCTGGGGTCTTCTCGGGTTGTCGAGAAATTTACATTTACGTATGTTTTTGCATATCTTTTCGGTTCAAATAATGAAAAAAGTCGTCACAAAATTAAAAATGTGTATCATAAAAAATATCTTATTTTAAATCAATAAATTAAGTGGTTTTCCTGTCAAATAAAAGTATCAAAATAATCATAAAACTTTTATTGACAGTTTTCAACAAAATTAGCTTCTCTCAAACAAAATAAAAAAAATTAAAAATTTAAACATTAATACTACGCTGACTTATAATTACAATCACAGCACCATTTTGGCATGTTAATTAGGAAAAAAATCAACTTAAAACTTTGCAAGATCAATAAAACAACATCTGAACATATAGTACATACATACAAAACAATTAGATCAATGGCAAATACTTTTATTTTATAATTTTATAGACTAAAATATGATTTCTCGAGTTCTCGACTTTTCTCGAGCTTAATTTCCCGGGAACAAAGCCCAACGATTTCCCGGGAATTCTCGGCTCGGGCTCGGCTAAGTGTGAACAACAATCAACGAGTCGCGTGAGCGTCAGTCGACTAACATATAACCTTGAATCGCGATTATATGTATTCTCATTCGCTGCTATTGCTATCACCTATGTTGCAAATAATCGACTTGAACAATCAAACATTTCGATTGTAAAATCAAACTCCGTGTCGATTGTGGACTCGTCACTCGAATGTTAATATGAACGATTACAATTGTTTCGATTGTAAAAATATCTCGTGATCGCCCATCACTAACTCAATTTTAAACTTACACCGGCCTCACCTACGCAACGATAAAAAAAATCTTGTCCTACCCAAAATGCAAACTCAGCTTAAAAAAATGTTACATTTCAATGGATTAATGTGAACGGTGGTTGTATGTTCCATGTCGAATGTTTGAAAACAATGACATTGATTCAAGCGTGTGTGCTGTATACTTATGTTTGCATTCTGTGTCTGCGCCTTAAAACATACGCTCGGCTATTCTCAAGACGAGCGTTCACTGTACATTATTGAAGCTTGAGGATTCAACCAAAAGACTAATTAGATAATAATAGCGCATCATTTGTCGCATGTGCTGAGTCTCTTTACTCTTATATTTCTTGTGTCAGCTGCAACAGCTGTCGAGCACAAAGCCATCTACATTACCTACCGATTGTGTTTTTGATACGCATCTCATCTCTGTTTATCTACAGCCGCCGCGGCGCTTTCTTCTCCTCTCGCCGTTTTATATAACTTAAATTATTCAAATTACTTTAAAATTATATTACAACCCTTTAGGTAATCATGTGTAATAGGTAGAGTTGCTTTTTTGGATTTTTTACATCATTGATAATATTAAATTGTTAGGTAAACGGAAAATGTGGACATAAAGACTTAAAAAAATAGAACTATTAAATAGTTGTTTGAGGATAAAGGAATAGGTGAGTTTAATAATTATTGAATATTATATGAGCGCTGATATAATAATCAATTATTAAACTCACCTGTTTCTTTATCCTCGGACAACTATTTAATATTGGTAATTGGTATCATTAGGATCGGAAAAAAATAGAACCTCCTTCAAAAAAGCCACTAATAATAATAAAATTTTGAGGTCTGCGTCAATTTAATTGCTAAAATTTTTTATATATCTACTTTTATTTTATTAAATTGGCGCCGACCTCAAAATTTCATTGTTTTCCTCTTTTTAGGGACTGTTTGGGAGTTTTTTTTGTTAAAAAGTTCTTTAAGTAAGTAAGTAAGTAATATATTGCAGTGGTTCCATACAAAGAGTACATAACATTGTCAATTATAAAAACATACAAAGTTAAAAAAAACAAAACATATCAAATAAATATTTAAAATTTACAATTTAAAAATTCAGCTACTGAATAAAAACAATTTTGAATTAAAAATATTTTCAGTTTCCTTTTAAAAGCATTCGTGGTCACATTTTGTTGCAGAAAGTTAGGCAAGTGGTTAAACAAGTACGACCTAGCACAGTGAGGCGATTTTTTATAAAAAGAGCTTTTGTAATTATCGATGTGTATTTTTGTTATTTGCCTAGTGTTATAATCATGCACATCAGAATTATTAATAAATTTACCCCTATTTTCTTTAACCTTTATCAGAAGATTGTAGAGGTAGATACGGTGAACTGTTAAAATGTTTTTATTCACAAAAGTTGGTCTACATGATTGTCTGTAAGTCAATCCAAACATTAGCCGCACAATTCTATTTATTTTTTACTTTTTAGTGGCTTTACAATATGTAATTGGCACGTTATTAACTGACTTCTAGCTTGATATTTGATATTTACTATAAGGATGTTACAGTCCGTTATTCACTTTTTATTAAAATCAGTCGAATTACTGAACCGATTTAAGTAAAATTTATGTGGAACCATTCCGGAGGTATGCTCTATTAAATAAAACCATTATCATCAAAATCAGTTCACAAATACTGAAGAAATCGGTAAACATAGGCACATTAATATAATATATTAATAACTAAAAAATAAAAAAACATAGCTGCCGAATATAGAAGCTCTCCTTTTTTGAAGTCGGTTAAAAATTAACATGTTTCACTAAAACTCACCCTAATAACCTAAAAAGCAACACGTTATCGATTCTTTAAAATTCCGGAAAAAATATTTAAAGTTTTTACATGTAAATATTTCTTTAGAAATTCAAATACGTATAGGTAGGTACTTAAAAAAATGTTTTATCGCTTCCTTTGAAAGGTATTAAATTGACACTAACGCCCCACACATATGAACTTGAATTCAGAAAAGCAATATTAACCTATTTTGTGCTGCCTACAAGAATAACATTTCTTAAAATGTTTCGTGTCTTACTTACCTTTGCACTTTTTTTTACTTTAGGGTTGGGAAAAATATGCAAAATGTCTAAAAAAGATTACATTTCTTTTGACGGATTTTGAAAAATTAAGTGTCTATAGATTCGTCATAGTCTCACGAGTGCTACTGGGTATAAATTACGTCACGAAAAATTCAATATGGCGGACACTAGGCGCTATTTTGTTAATACGCAAAAAATCAGTAAAACCTTTTGTGTGGGATATCAAATGAAAAGGCTTGATGAGTAGATTCAACTAAAAGGAAGAAAATAAAAGATAATTATTTTAAAAAAACAAAAACGCGACTGCGTAGAGAGTGAACTTAATCGATGGAAACAAGATCAAATGATAACATGCAATCGGAGGAATACATGTAGTAACAAGTTGAACGATGCCTCCGACTGCATGTTATCATTTAATCTTGTTTCCATCTTTTAATCGCTTTTTACGCATTGGTTTTTTTGTTTTTTTAAATAATTTATTTTTCATCTTTTTTTAAGACCACCAATAGCTAGGGTTATTTGGGCCTAGCACCAATTCCTATTGTCAGTTTATTATTCTTTAAATAAATAAATTGAAAATCCAATTGACACTTTTACCAGTTTCCGAATTAGAACCTGAGAACTGGGGGCTTGTAATATAGGGGAGCCACAGAAACTTCATATACACAACGGCGTCAGACGCTTATGACCTCATATGTCGAGCGTCTATAATTTACAATATATCTATCTAAGGGCAAAAACAGACACGGCGGTTTTAACCGAAGCGTTTACCGAGTCGGTTCCCAAGTCGATAGATCGTTTAATATAGCATAATAGTGTAAAACATACACAGCTGTGCCGTTCGGTGTGTTGGTTTTAAAATAGCTGTGTGTGTTTCACACTATATTATGCTATATTAAACGACCTATCGACTTGGAAACCAACTCGGTAAACGCTTCGGTTAAAACCGCCGTGTCTGTCTTTGCCCCAAACAACGGCAATGCTCTACACCAGCGGTTCCCAGCCTTTTTAGTTGTCCGGACCACCAATTTTGTAAAAAAAAATTGAGACCCACTAACTAAATATACAAGTAAAAACCATAAACACACAAACACAAAATATAGACACTTATATATACTCGGTTGTTCCCATCTCGACCCCTGAAACCAGGGACGGATCTAGATTTTTCGGGGCCTAGGGCTTATTAAAGTCCGATGGGCCCCCGTTTTTACTATAATATAAGTGCTCATTTTTAATGAAAAAGTACTAAAAATTTATGATAAATCAATTTTTGAGGGCCCTTGAAACTGTGGGCCCATGACACTTGTGGGCCATTGACACTGTGGGCCCTTGACACTTGTGGGCCTTTGACACTTGTGGGCCCTTGACTCTTGTGGGCCCTTGACACTTATGGGTCCTTGACTCTTGTGGGCCCTTGACAGTTGGGCCCCAGGGCTCAACCTCTATTAGTCCCTATTTAGATCAGCCCCTACCTGGCTTAGACTCTCGACCAGCGTCCACGGCCCAGCACAACGCTGCCCGCGGCCCACAGCTGGGTCACGGCTCATGAGTCGGGAAACGCTACTCTACAGACTCGGCTATTCTCAAGTCCTCATGTAGTCAGCCCTGATCTATCATATCAATACCGCATATACAACCACGCAAGTTCGAGGGAGTGAGACATGAGTTTGAATATTATATTTTATTCAGCGCGCATATACCTACTTTTATATATGCGAAAATAAAAAAAAATATATACTTATGTGGCACTCTGCAAGTCGTGCGTGTAGCCTATCTAACTACACGCATGACAAGGACACATCGATGTCCGCGCACGAGTCCGACAGAGATGACACGTCGACATTTATATTCCGGTCGCGACATAGGAATTCGTTTTAGTGAATTGAAAGTTTCTAGTTTCTGGTTGACAAGTTTAGGACATATATTTTCTGCAACCCTGCTGCGTTCATATATGTATGTGACTCACCCACTATGTCAGTATTATAGGGGAAACTAGACGCAAATCGAACTTTGCCGGTTTCATTAAAATAGATAGTTTGGTATAATGGCGGAAAACTTGGAAGAAATGTGTGCAAAATTTCATCTCAATCGGTTAACGGGAGGTGGGTTAAATCCAATTACAAGATGTGGTTGAAACTAAATAAAAGTGTTTAAAAATATATCATATTGTACATTGGTGCTAGACCAAAATAATTATAGCTGTTGGTGACCTTAAAAATAATAAATATTAGAAAAAAAAACTTTTTAGAGACAAGCTTTTATTTAAATGCACTAAAAAGGAAAAAATAATGTTTAATAATTTAGTTTCATAATTATAAAAGCGTGGGTCGTGAAATCTATAATAGTTTATTAGTCACGATCCACGCTTTTACAATTATGAACTTAAATTATTAAAAATTATTTTTTCCTTTTTAGTGTAAAAATAAATGATTAATTTCATATCATTGTCACATTACCTACCTCTTCTCGGTAATCGGGTAAAAAGATCTGAAAAAAAGTGTACTCAAATAGTATATTGCATTACAAGGTAAGAAACTTGGCGTTTGCAGCCCGAGGTACGAGGGCATGCAACCACACGTGTTGCAAACGTCAAGTTTCATACCGAGTAATTGCATATTATTTTTCACAACAACTCTATTGACAATTCGATTTGAGGTACCTACAATTTGGGCGTGCAAAAAAGTCACAAAAATATTAGATCTGTCAGATTTATGTGGGGTTATGTTTCTCATTTTAACGTTTATGAATATTATATGCGGATTCAATATCGCTCTATCTCCTTCTTAATTTGACGTTTTCGAAAATTATATGCGGATCCAAAGTCTCCCTCTTAACAACGTTAAAAAAACAGAGAGAACCGACCTGAAAATTTTCATCCCTAGGGATGAAAACGCTCAGTTTCAACCCGCTAAACAGGTACCGAAAATCGAATTTTAATAGCGGCGTTGTGAAAATATAATTTTTACATTAATCTTCAAATTAAATATTCCATTTATAATATGACAGCATTTATTAATACTAGGTATAACAAGTTAAAAAGCTAAAAACGGTCACTCGGAGTTAAAATAAAAAAATTCGACTGATGACCAGTCCTATACTTCCCACCTAGTAAATATTTGCAAAAAATAAACACTTTTTTTTTTTATTCTTTGACTAGGCCCAAATAACCTTAGCTGTTGGTGGTCTTTAAAACACAATTTAATTTTTATTCTTTGAAAAAAGCATGGCCCTCTTTTTTGTTTGGTGATCTACTGATGGCTAACTTAATATAGCAAAAATCATGGTTACCTTGATTTACGTACAATTTTTATTTTTTTAGTAAAATATTTTTTTCTCGAAAACTATACATTTTAGAGAAAAAAAATATTTACATTTTTTTCATATTATAACATCTAGAATTCATTTATATTTCTTTTACCTATGTTAATACGTGACATTGAGGACGTTTTTTTGAATATCTCAGGATCCACTGAACCGATTTGACTCAAAATCTAATCAGATCTAAGTTAAAGGCTGATAAACACAATAGAACAATCGGTATGCCCGTATGTTGTTCCGTTCTTAAGATATCGAAGGCGAAAAATTGACCACATACACACACACACACACATACACACACACACACACATACATACAGACATCAGTCAGAAAATGATCTTAAACGATTGCTAGGGTCTCAAAACGTGAAAATCTGTTAAAATCTCGAAATATTTTTTTCGGACTAAATCCATTACTTCCCTACCATAGTAGAGGTGGGAAGTAAAAATATATTGACTACAAAATATTTATTACCATGCTGAATTCGCATTAATTTCTCTTAACGTCGCACCCTAGTTATTATTGTAATTCGACATACGCGGGCTTGTCATGTGACCACAGATAGATAATATGTATATACTTACATATAGAGAGACGTATACATAGATGATATTGATCAGGGGTTCGATTCTGTCCCGTGATACGGCGGCTTGTAATTAAGGCGAGGTCAGGTGAGGTCATTTAACTTCAGCAATCACTTCTGTCTGTCCCGAGGGATAGTACAGGAGAGACTACGTGATGTCAGTTATGTGTAGTGCATTTGCAGAATCTCTTTGACGTTACGATTTTTAAGGATGTGAGGGAAAAATCTGTCTTTAAAAAATTCGACTGATGACCAGTCCTATACTTCCCACCTAGTAAATATTTGCAAAAAATAAACACTCTTTTTTTTTATTCTTTGACTAGGCCCAAATAACCTTAGCTGTTGGTGGTCTTTAAAACACAATTTAATTTTTATTCTTTGAAAAAAGCATGGCCCTCTTTTTTGTTTGGTGATCTACTGATGGCTAACTTAATATAGCAAAAATCATGGTTACCTTGATTTACGTACAATTTTTATTTTTTTTAGTAAAATATTTTTTTTCTCGAAAACTATACATTTTAGAGAAAAAAAATATTTACATTTTTTTCATATTATAACATCTAGAATTCATTTATATTTTTTTTTACCTATGTTAATACGTGACATTGAGGACGTTTTTTTGAATATCTCAGGACCCACTGAACCGATTTGACTCAAAATCTAATCAGATCTAAGTTAAAGGCTGATAAACACAATAGAACAATCGGCATGCCCGTATGTTGTTCCGTTCTTAAGATATCGAAGGCGAAAAATTGACCACACACACACACACACATACACACACACACACACACATACAGACATCAGTCAGAAAATGATCTTAAACGATTGCTAGGGTCTCAAAACGTGAAAATCTGTTAAAATCTCGAAATATTTTTTTCGGACTAAATCCATTACTTCCCTACCATAGTAGAGGTGGGAAGTAAAAAATGTGTTTGATTAGCAGACAAATTTTAGAATATACAGGGTGGCTGATTTTTCATTGTCCAGCTTATATCTGCTGAAATATTAAAGATACAAGAAAAAGTTAAATAAGAGACTTATGTAACTGAAACTGATCTAGAAAATGGCACAAACAATTTTTTTCCATGGCCTACTTATTTTCCGAAAAAATATCTAACTTTGGTTTTTTGAGTAGGACGCTCTGTATATTTTTCCGGAATAAGATTCTAAATAAATTTCTCTTTACAACGAAGTATAAAAAGTAAGATATTGCCTTTAAATTACGCTTTATAAGTTTATGATACTTCTTCTTAAAATGTGCAGGAACTTAGAAATAAAATCACTGCAGCTTGCTTGTTAATTACACCTGAAATGCTGCGAAACGCTAAGGTTCAAAAATGTTTAGAATTTAATGGCCGACAATTTGAATATTCATTACAAAACACACTGTGTGTGTTTGTTTTAAAGACCACCAACAGCTAAGGTTATTTGGGTCTAGCACCAATTCATATTTTCAATTCATTATTTTTTTTTAAATAATAATTTGAAAATCCAATTGACACTTTTACCAGCTCTCGGGCTAGAACCCTGGAACTGGGGACTTGTATAATAGAAGAACCATAGCAACGCCATATAAACAACAGCATTGCTACACGCTCGGCTATTCTCAAGCCCTAAAACACACTGTGTATTATTCAATTTTTGTTAATTTATACTGAAATAAAAATGTTGTTATAATTTTGTTAATGATAGAGAAATTATTAGTAATCACAGCCGACTGTCATAATTTAAATCTAAAAAACTTTTTAACAAAAAAAAAACCTTCAAAAAACCACTAAAAAGAGGAAAATAATGAAATTTTGAGGTCTGTGCCAATTTAATAAAATATGAAGTCGGTTAAAAAGTATATAGTAGGTATTGTGATTAATATCTTCTTTTTAACCAACTTCATATTTTATTAAATTGGCACAACCTCAAAATTTCATTATTTTCCTTTTTTTAGTGGTTTTTTGAAGGAGGTTTTTTTTTTTTTGTTAAAAAGTTTTTTATTTTTTGCTTTTTAGTGTCAAAAAGTGACATTTTCCTTACAAAAATCACACGCCGTTATACTTACTTTTATTAAACCGACTTTCTTACGCTGCCTGATATGTCAAAAAGTGACATTTACCTTAAAGAATCACACGCCGTTACTTACTTTTATTAAAATCAGCCGAACTACTGAATCGATTTTGATGAAATTTCTATGGGACCAATCTGAAAGTATATCCTTTCAAATAAAAAAAATTTTCAAAATCGGTTTATAAATGACTGAGTTATGAGGTAACAAACATAAAAAAAAAAAATACAACCGAATTGGGAACCACCTCCTTTTTTTGAAAATTACTGGGCTGTATTGTACGCGAGCGATATGTATTACTTATTTTAAGCAGCCGACTAGGGGCGCCAATTGTTGTACATTTTAAATAGGTACTTATGTGCTACGAAAAAATAATTTTATAGATAGGATGTTACTACAAGATCATTTGCAGTGTTTAGAACTATTTATGCCATCCCTAGATTGATGATGTTAAGGATCGTTATAATATCTTGGTCTTTTAACACAATGAATAGAACCTCTCCTCGTAAAGAGAGCAGACAGTGTCCTTTGTACTCTGACGTCTGATGTCAAAGTTGTTCTTCAATGAATTCCGAACTTACAAATCACTCGTTTTCCTACTTCATTTACTTTCTTACGAACTTTTGAGAATTTTTAATTACTACTTTATATTTTATTTCGAATATTAATCAATCCTATGCTTATATAGGTATATTTCTAAGGCCACCAACACTTAGGAATATTTGGGCCTGGTACCAACTCATATTAAACACTTGAAATCCAGTTTTAACTTTTATCAATTGCCTTGAAACTAACTAAAAAAATTCGACTGATAGTCTTATACTTCCCACCTAGTAAATATTTGCAAAAAATAAACACTTTTTTTTATTCTTTGACTAGGCCCAAATAACCTTAGCTGTTGGTGGTCTTTAAAACACAATTTAATTTTTATTCTTTGAAAAAAGCATGGCCCTCTTTTTTGTTTGGTGATCTACTGATGGCTAGCTTAATATGGCAAACAATCATGGTTACCTCTGATTTATATACGTACAATTTTTAGTTTTTTTAGTAAAATATTTTTTTCTCGAAAACTTTACACTTTAGAGAAAAAAAATATTTACATTTTTTTCATACTTAGAACATCTAGAATTCATTTATATTTTTTTTTACCTATGTTAATACGTGACATTGAGGACGTTTTTTTGAATTTCTCAGGATTCACTGAACCGATTTGACTCAAAATCTAATCAGATCTAAGTTAAAGACTGATAAACACAATAGAACAATCGGCATGCCCGTATGTTGTTCCGTTCTTAAGATATCGAAGGCGAAAAATTGACCACATACACACACACATACACACACACACATACAGACATCAGTCAGAAAATGATCTTAAACGATTGCTAGGGTCTCAAAACGTGAAAATCTGTTAAAATCTCGAAATATTTTTTCGGACTAAATTCATTACTTCCCTACCATAGTAGAGGTGGGAAGTAAAAATTAATTAATAGCGGTTTGGAGTACCTGAGCCCATAACCTATTAAATTCAATTTAAATTTAATACTAAATTTGTTGAAGTGAAACGCCATCAACACTGAGGATTATTAGGGCCTGGTACCAATTCATATTAGACGCTTGAAATTCAGTTTTAAAAAAATTAATTAATAGCGGTTTTGCGTACCTGGGCCCATAACTTGTTAAATTTAATTTAAAATTAACACTAAATTTATTGTAGTGAAACTTCTTCAGCCGCGATGAGAGTAATTTCGCTCAACGGCTTAACGAAAAAAACAACACCGTCAGGAATTGGGGAAATGAGCTGCTATAGCGGGGATACGGAAGCGATTGGTTGGCGGGTAATTTAGGTACGAACGCGTTGACGGGGAAACTCACCGACGCGCCTCTTTCTGTTTAGTGTTTACTTGGTTACAAATGTTTACCCATGAAGTTTCACTTACAGACACCCAGGTTTTTTTATTTTTTGATAACAAATTGAAAATCTAAATGATACTTTTACCAGCTCTCGGAATAGAACCTGGGAACTGGGGGCTTGTAATAGAGGAGCTATATGGATACGCCATTCAAACAACGACGTACTTACACCCTCAGCTATTCTCAAGGCCATCAGTGTTATATATATTTAAAATCAATATAATAAGTACCTGCCCTAAATAAAATTTTAACAGGATCTTAATCTGTAATTTGAATTTCGTTCGCACGATTCCACAATTGTTGTCTCGAGGGCACTGTAGCCTAGTGGATAGCGTACTTGGTACCAGCCTCTAGACTAGACTGTCGTGGGATTCGAATCCCACCTGCGCTCATAGATGTTTTGTGATGTTATTTAATTTTAAATTAGCTGTCATACAGTCATTTAATGTAATTTAAGACGCTAATGACCTAAATTGTCGACGCGTCTATAATCTACAATAAATAATCCTACAATAAATAAGGCCGAATTTGAGACAGATTCAGTAAAATTGTAATAATTCAAAAGAAAATAATAAAAAACCTATCGTCATTTTAGTGTCATACAAAAAAAAGAGCGAAAAAAAATCACAAGACAAGCAGACGCACTTAAGGAGAAATAAATCAAGTTATGGTCAACTAAACACAAGATATCTACCTTACCGACTCACCCCATGTATAAACGGGGAACATGTACGCATATCAAATATTGCGTCTCTAACCAAAGTGACATACAACAGATGCACTCTGCACTTCGTTATACAGGTCGACCCATTAATTTATTAACTACGTAAAACTTTTAGGCTGCCGGAACCAACTATTCGAGTCAAAAAATTAGTTTAAAAAAAGGATATTAGTGCCGACGTTCAAAGTTAGAGTTCATACATTTACATTTTTGCTTTTCCCCTCCCAGTGTTTTTAAACCAATAAATAATTACTATTAAAATCCATGGATAAACATACATAAGTAGCCAAAGCCTCTGTTTACAATATTACACTATTTTAAAACGTGAAAAAATTGAATTTTAAAATTATAAAATCTATTTTTCCTGGGATGAGATCTAGCTAGATCCCTAAAACCCATTTTTAGTAAATATCGTCCAAATCGCTAGAGCCGTTTTACCCCTGTCAACGTCACATTACAGTGTTTTCGTAGCGGTATAACTCTATGTTTAAAATTAGATTGGAAAATACATATTTTTGAGAATTTTTTTCTCGTAGAAAAAGCTTCTGAAAAATTCTCAAAAAAATTGTTATATCTAATAACTATTTGTAATGTAGATTCCAGTTCTAAAAAAATAGAAATAGGACGACCCCATTTAGGTGACTTTGAAAACTATATATTATGTATACCTAAGTTATAAATTTTATCAAAATGGGTTGAGAAACAAGCCGTGAGGTGGGTCGTTTATTAGGACTAAAGTGCGACCCTTGAGGTCCACACGACGAACTTCCCAGTTTGATAAATATTTAATAATAATAATTAAATTAGATATTACACAGAAAAGTAATCATCTAAAACATAACTATTATTTATTTTTAACAATAATTAAAAAAAAAATTATCGCGGATCAAAATGACGTTAACACGCCTCGATTGACACCCTTACGAAGTCGATATAATTTTTTATTCGCGAGATATTGTGTAAAATCTACTTTTTTGGAGTCTATTTGGTTAAGAAAAAAGAACGGCTGAACCGATTTTGAAAAAATTTCTTTCAGATCATATTTACGTTAATACGCGTCGATTGGCACCCTAACGTAGTCGATATCATTTTTCATTCTCGAGATTTCGTCTTAGAAAGAAATGGACACATACGTCACGTACACACACACACACACACACACAGACATCTTTCTAAAAGTAGTGTAAAAATAGTGTAGTGACCTTGAAACATAAAAATTTGTTTTCCTTTTTGATTTCGATTTTCGGACCCATTACAATAACTTTCAATGGGAAGTTAATAACGGAGATCTGAACATAGATAAAAGGACTTTTGAGTAGACCCTGTATCCACACATCACGTCCATACATATGTGTACTTATATCCAATGTTTAGGGCAGTGAGAGTATGCCACATTGACTTTATCTTTCACCCCAAAACTGAGTTTTCATATTATATAACACAATATTTATTTAAATATTCAGAAAAGGTCCCTTCGCCGTATAACATGTAGTATTATGTAGAGATCGGTATTACGTAAAACTGAAGGAGAAAAGCTTTTTCCCGCTGGTCAGAAATTTAGCCGGACTCACGAGATTCTAAAACCGGTTTTACATGAGTTGAATTTTCTTTTATAGACTTTTTTATTTAAGAATAATAAACGGGCTTGCTTTGTCACTACAGTTCCTATAAAAACAAACTATGAACAATGCAGTATAATAGTTTATTGTAGAATATAGAGGCTCGACAACGGAGAGAACAGTTTCAATTATTATCCCTCCCTACATTTTCTCAGCTGTCGAGCGTTTATAATCTAATCTAATCCCTGCGTTATCTAGAACATTGGGATGTAGTTGTTATCGCAATTGCATTCCAATGTTCTTTGGAAATTAGCGCTCCCAGGGACCCGAGCTCGTACCAGTGGGTTTGTGTGTGCCGGCTGGTGGATTTTAATACACAAAGATGTTGAGTTGTCGACGCGTCTATAATCTACAATAAATAAAATAGAAATGAAGTCGGTTAAAAACATCAAAATCTTGTGAAACGTTTTCTTGAAAAAAAAAATTCCAAGTGTGTCGGCTTACTTTTATCGGGTTTTAGGAGCTACTTTTCTCATATTTGAGCTAGGATTTTACGATTTCATCTCGAAATGTGCATGCAAAGTTTGAGCAAAATCGATCGAGTGGTTTAGGTGCGAGCACAGACAGACGACAAAGAGACCAATTTTTTTTTGGATTCTTGCGACTTAAAAATGTTCACATTCATCGACAAATCAAAATTAATGCAAGCAAAAATGTTACTTAAGTGGTTTTGCCCTTCAGACTACACCACTACAGAGCAGTGGCGGCTCCTCTTTAAGTGCGTTCGTGCGCCGCACTACCAGTTGAAATGCAAACGCAACGCAAAATTAAAAAAAATACATCTACATAGAATCAAATATTATAGTCGATTATTCATGCTTCGTGAGATCAATAATCAGTATTGAAATATTGAACAAAATATCTCCTGAGTGCGGATCTGTTGTAGGTATTTGAAATTTCATCCCCACCCAAGACAGTGCACTTTTATAAGCGCACGAAATAAGTAGCATTGTTCAAATGTAAAATTAGACGAGAATAGTAAAACCGTGAGACAGATATATTTACGTACTTTGATATAAGGGCACGTAGCGCGCCGAGCGAAAATAGACGAAATACACCGAAACAGCTTCGTACGTACTACGTACAGTCATCTCATCTCTTTTATAATATCAAGTTAGTGAAGTTAGTATACTAACAACAATAATACAGAGTACATATTTCAGTTTTCAACGCAAATTCCCGGGTTTTTTTTTAATTAATTCAGTAATTTTATTAAATCTTGTGATTTGTAAAAAATTTTTGTGATGAGTGGTAATAAAATAATCATTAATCAAGCTGTATTATAGATATCAATAAAATTGTGATTTGATTTTCTTCGACAATAAACTAACCTAAAAATTTTATAAAAATAATAATTACGTATATTTTCATAAACAAAAATGAGTAGCATTGGAAGTGTAGAATATATAAAAAATAATCGATCGACCTATGAAGACAAAATACGGTTAAAACAATTAGGCTCACCTCGATCAATTATGACAATTAAACAAACATGTAAATAAAAAAAAGGAATTTACGCGTTCATTTAAACAAGAATTGTATGATAAAGCATCGTTGTTCTGTGAATGTGATAAATTTAATGTTTGTTTGAGTTTTCCGTGCTTAATTTTTGACGGTAAAGCAACGTGGACTCAAAAAGGCGTTAACGATTTGATTCATTTATCCGAAAAAATAAAAAAGCACGGTTCTTCTCAAATTCATTTGCATATTGTTATGCAGTTAGTTTGTTGTCGGTTCTATTGATACAAGTCAACAATAAAAATCTGACGATGTTCTAAAATAAAGCAACATTTACATAGCCAGCTTTGTTGTAGAAAGTGAGAGGTGTTTTTCTACGCTGCAAAGAATGCTATCCATTGAAAAGTGTTTAATTCATTCAATGCCGGATTTTAATCAACAAGTGATAGAGGTTTTCTCTCATCAGAAGCAACGTAGAATAGATCTTCTTTATAAATAAGGTTTGTTTTTCTCTTAATTACATAATATATATAAGTATAATATGTAAAAATGTTATATTCAATACAATATTAGGTATTAGGCGCACTGCCACAATTATTGACCACCGGCCGCCACTGCTACAGAGTATGGTAGCATAACATATAAGTGTAGTAAATACTTTCTTTACGACTGCAACTTCTTGAGTTAAAACAGTATAGGTCGTCCTTTCACATAATACCAATTCCCTCCTGTACTGTATGGTTTACACCACTGATCTCTAATTATACGGATTGCAGATAGTCGGCTAGTACCTTATATACGTACAACGCATGAAACATCTAAGAAGCGGCAATGACTTGCTAATTGAGAGCAAGGGGAATTTTGGGTGATAATTTCAGCGGGAAATTTGGATTGTCAAAACAACCAACCCACGCGATGTTAAATTAGGATCTGTCAAATGGGCATATGACGTGGTAGAAAATTTTACACGGATAAGGGAAAAATTTACATGCTAATACACTCAGTTACATAAAAAGTGGATCACCTAAAAGTATATGTAATTTCGATTCGTTGTATTTTCAAAATTAATAAGCTGATTTTGAAAATTCTTTTTTTGTTTGATAGAGCAGAGTTTTAGGAACATTTTTATGTATGAATTTTGAATTTCAATCAAGGCTTGATTACAGTGGAGACGGAAGAATAAGACAATGTTTTTTTAGTCAAGTTTGAAGAATCCTACGGAAAGTAGCAGCAGCAGTAGAATTTTTTCCTTAATTGCATCTTATTCCTTGGCCTTTTTTGTATCGGTTCGTTTTTGTTTTCAGTAATTATCTCAAATAACACCCGAGTTATAAAGAAAAATTCAAAAAACTGCATTTATTCTTTATTAATGTCATGGCCATAAGTAGGCTGCGTCCATCATTAGTCAATGCCATTATGATTGCAACTTGTTCAGGAGTTATTTGTTGCACCATTATTTATCCACATAAATGAAAAACTTAACAATAAACAATAATAACCATCAATAAATTCGGACTGTCAAAGAAATTATTCATTTGTTTTGTTCCTAAACACCGATACATTCCCAGCCTACTTATGGCCACGACATTAATAAAGAATAAATGCAGTTTTTTGAGTTTTTCTTTATAACTCGGGTGTTATTTGAGATAATTACTGAAAACAAAAACGAACCGATACAAAAAAGGCCAAGGAATAAGATGCAATTAAGGAAAAAATTCTACTGCTGCTGCTACTTTCCGTAGGATTCTTCAAACTTGACTAAAAAAACATTGTCTTATTCTTCCGTCTCCACTGTAATCAAGCCTTGATTGAAATTCAAAATTCATACATAAAAATGTTCCTAAAACTCTGCTCTATCAAACAAAAAAAGAATTTTCAAAATCGGCTTATTAATTTTGAAAATACAACGAATCGAAATTACATATACTTTTAGGTGATCCACTTTTTATGTAACTGAGTGTAGTTTAAGTTTACTTTCTAATGAAATGTGAAGAAACTGTATTTATGAATTTAAAAAATATTTTATATTAATAATAAGATTTTATACTGTACTACAATTCACTGATGACTGACAAACTTAGCACCAACGATATGTATACAAATATTTTGCGGTTAAAAACTTACTTATTACAATATAACAATGTTGCAATAATTATGTTTGCACTTTTCACCTAACCCAGCTTTAATAAGGAGCATTGAATGGATGATTAATTTCGTGGGGATTTTCCTGTAATTTTGATATTTTTAGGCAATATACCGTAAACCTCAATACTTTTGACCTGGCTCATTTTTCTCGTTATTTTTCCCACATTTTATAATATGTCCGGCTTTGAGAATCCGTTCTCCTTCAACGAAATGCCTTTGTTTAGGATTCGTACTGGTCCAGTCACAAATTGCACTTATATTTATCATTTCTTATCATTTCAAAAATCAGTAGATTGCACGCAAAACTATAATACCCCGCATTGGAAATTTTCCCTTAACTCCGCCATGTCTACAAAGCCACTTCCATCTGACAGAACCCAATACAGCGCGTAATTTAGTGTGGAACAATATATAATAAAAAAATCTGCGGCCAAAATTCTCGAACAGGTCAACTTTATTACTTCCCACCTCTACTATGGTAGGGAAGTAATGGATTTAGTCCGAAAAAAATATTTCGAGATTTTAACAGATTTTCACGTTTTGAGACCCTAGCAATCGTTTAAGATCATTTTCTGACTGATGTCTGTATGTGTGTGTGTGTGTGTGTGTATGTGTGTGCGTGTGTGTATGTGTGTGTATGTGTGAGTGTGTTGTGTGTGTGTATGTATGTGTGTGTGTGTATGTGTGTGTGTATGTGGTCAAATTTTCGCCTTCGATATCTTAAGAACGGAACAACATACGGGCATGCCGATTGTTCTATTGTGTTTATCAGCCTTTAACTTAGATCTGATTAGATTGTGAGTCAAATCGGTTCAGTGGATCCTAAGATATTCAAAAAAACGTCCTCAATGTCACGTATTAACATACCAGGTAAAAAAAAATATAAATGAATTCTAGATGTTATAATATGAAAAAAATGTAAATATTTTTTTTCTCTAAAATGTATAGTTTTCGAGAAAAAAAATATTTTACTAAAAAAAATAAAAATTGTACGTAAATCAAGGTAGCCATGATTTTTGCTATATTAAGCTAGCCATCAGTAGATCACCAAACAAAAAAGAGGGCCATGCTTTTTTCAAAGAATAAAAATTAAATTGTGTTTTAAAGACCACCAACAGCTAAGGTTATTTGGGCCTAGTCAAAGAATAAAAAAAAAAAGTGTTTATTTTTTGCAAATATTTACTAGGTGGGAAGTATAGGACTGGTCATCAGTCGAATTTTTTTTTACGTATAATACATTTTTTTTGATAGTTGTTTTTTTTACCTCCACACCTTTACGGAATGATGTCATGCCTTTTTTTAAAGGCACCCTCCTAATTTCCTTAAGGTTTGGATAGATTATCTAATTCTGATTTCAGCCATATGCCATTATTTGGAATTTGCACAGACAATCCCGAGATATCAATTATTGTTATAAAAGTGAACCAAAAAGAGCCCGCTAAAAGTCATCCATGGCGCTACACAATGGTCACCATTAAACAATCCATCTATTAGAGATCAGTGGGTTTAACAATATTATATGCACTGACCATCGAAGGGAGGGTTTAACATACCAAATACCTGAATATATAATATTGTCGTATTCTTCATCCTTGCAGTGGAACAATCCGAAATTTATTTCAATAATAGTGTTCCCTTACATATGTTAATAGTTTTGGGTTATTTTAACGTCATGCGTTATTCATCTTTTCTCAGTCGTGGGGTTTTTTGAGCTGTAGATTTTAACATATTAACATTTATATTCATTAAAGAAAAAGATTTGGTTAAATGAGAGAAAATGTGCAGAGATTTGAAATCTTCATAAAAAAGTGCCTCAATAAAGTGAAAATATTTTTTTCTAACTTGCTTATGAAGCGAGTTATAAATAAAAAACGAAAATTCGACTGATGACCAGTCCTATACTTCCCACCTAGTAAATATTTGCAAAAAATAAACACTCTTTTTTTATTCTTTGAAAAAAAGCATGGCCCTATTTTTTGTTTAGTGATCTACTGGTGGCTAGCTTAATGTAGCAAAAATCATGGTTACCTTGATTTACGTACAATTTTCTTTTTTTAGTAAAATATTTTTTTTCTCGAAAACTATACATTTTAGAGAAAAAAAATATTTACATTTTTTCATATTATAACATCTAGAATTCATTTATATTTTTTTTTACCTATGTTAATACGTGACATTGAGAACGTTTTTTTTAATATCTCAGGATCCACTGAACCGATTTGACTCAAAATCTAATCAGACTGATAAACACAATAGAACAATCGGCATGGCCGTGTGTTGTTTCGTTTTTACGAATCGAAGGCGAAAAATTGACCACATACACACATACAGACATCAGTCAGAAAATGATCTTAAAATGGTCTCAAAACGTGAAGATCTGTTAAAATCTCGAAATATTTTTTTCGGACTAAATCCATTACTTCCCTACCATAGTAGAGGTGGAAAGTAAAAATGGGAAAATCTCGTTTTTCAACTGTCTGTTGCAAGCCAAGCAAAATATGGAAATTTTGACTGCTCAGGATAGTACTGGAGATTCTGCACATTTTCTCTCATTTAACCAAATCTCTATATATCTTCAGTAAGTTGGAAGAGGAAACTCTATGGCGTAGGATAAATGATTGCAATACAATTAAGTAAATTGCATTTAATGACTATCTCTTACCGTTTAGGAAATCCTCATGCGTTTCACGCTTATCTTGGATACTTAAAAGGCGTACTGTCGATAAACTCGAAAACTATTCAACCGATTTTCACACGGTTTTCACGAATAGGTAGAGAAAATATTTGGAAAGATTACGAATTGTTTTCAAATAGGGCAAAGTACCACAAGGCTGGACCCGAAAAAGCCAAAATACTTGTTAATCAATAGGTATATGCAAGAATTATTTATTTCAATAAATATTATAGTTTTGATAAAATTAAGAAAAATCGCAGGATAGTGGACAAAATATTTGATTTGTACGACGTTTCGTCTATATATTTAGACTTTTTCAAGTACATATAGACGAAACGTCGTACATTTAATTAAATAAATCAAATATTTTGTCCACTATCCTGCGATTTTTCTTAATTTTATTATAATCACGATGGACACGATTTCTAATATAAATTATTGTTTTGTTTTATTTTGTGAGGAAAATAAAATCTTTATTTGTTAATACAATAATTTTGTTTATTACAATAAATTTTCCATAAATGATATTTGCGTCTACAGTTTACTTATCAATATTTTTAATAATAAATCATTACTTTCTATAGCATCATAATATTATTTTGTACTAATTTATATCTCGGGTTTTGATAATCATTTTTTTTTACGTAATGCAATGTAGTCAACATGTAACTAGAGTTGTAACGAACATTATATTGCACCAGATCGAATACCGAATATACGGCAAGGTCAAATGTCGAATATTCGGAGAATATTGTAGGCACGGGTCTTTTACTAGTTATATTGAAACATGTCAAAACTACGCATTTTTATTTTTAAACGGTTTTTTTACTGATAGTTTTCGAAAACTACCAATAGCCCTCGATAGTTACAAAACCTCGAAAATTATCAATACTTCTTCACCTCTACTGGGCACAAGCGACTAGCCCCTGCAGTCAGGGTCCATTCTGATTAGTCGAACACCCCATCTTGATGTCGTAAAATAAAATATCCTCGTAAATATAAGAAATAATAATAATTTGTTACCTATGCTGTGAGCCTGTGACACGATTGTCTCACTAGCGCTTCTGCGCATGAGCTGATTTACCCCAAAAACCATAAAGCTCTTATTTACGTGTCAAACATCCAACCAAAATTTGGTTTCGATCATTTGAGTATACCAAATCTCAATTTAATATCTCTTTTTTTACGAACCTTAAAAAAACTTCAAAAAACATTTTTTAAACTCTCTGTTTCTTGATTTGAGGTAGTTGTCGTTTATCGATGATTTTAAAATACACACTGTATATTTTGGTATAGATGCCCGTTATTAGAATGAGAGAAAATGAATTAATTTTAAGAGGCGTATTGAAGAGTTAAAAATTCTTAATCTGTAAAACAATTTTAGTTTACATACCCCTCCTTCCTGGCCGTCTTGTTTGTTTACTACCCGCCGAGAATGGCCCGAGACTAATCCATGTCCCCTATCCTAGCATCCCTATGTTTCATCCATCTTGTGTCTCTGTCATATAATATTAAATTGAGAGCTCACGGGAAAGAAGAACAAAAAATACAGTATTACTTAATTGACCAACGTTTCTAATAAAGAACGAAACGTCAATTAAGTAATACGCAGCATCTTTTATTCTCTTTCCCGTGGTTTCCCAATTCAATTTTAATAAAGAGATGAATTTTGTAACGATAGCCTCCAGCATCGTCACTAGTGTGGACGGTTTTGAGTGAACGCGGTACCACTGTGTGTTATTTGTGTATAGTGCGTAGCGAGTCTTGTCGATTGCGCTGCGCTCACTGATACCTGTTATAAACAATTTTGTTTTAAATTCGCGAAAAGACGCAATTTAATACGATGATAAAATGTGTTTTGTAAACAGTTTTTAATTTAGCTCTCGCTAGATCAATGATACTGTAATTAGTGACCTGTGTTGAATATCAGTGACTGATGAGAGCAGCGGCTCACGTTAAGCTGCCCCAGAAGTCGATCAATTTTTTGACATTTCAAAACAAAACTTGATTAAAATTTATTTTTTATTCCAATTTCTCAAGAACACTGTTATTGTATAAATTTTGGACATCCTAATATCTCAAATGATAATAATATTTTGAAATATCAAAAAATTGATCGACTTTTATAGAAAGAATTAGATTACAAGCCTTACCTGAATTTTTATTCTAATTTTGTGAACATTAAACGCCTGTCTTGAAGTATATATGTGTTTGAACATTGTCCACATACAAAACCTATTCTTTAATCGCTATCAACTATACAAGACCATATATATTAGTATACAGAGTTCAATAGTTAGTTGTTACGTTCGTTTAGGTGTGTGTGTCAAACGACATCAAGATGGGGTATTCGACCAATCGGTATGAACCGTGACTGCAGCGCCTAGTCGCCTGTTGTCTACTGGGGAGGGAAGCTTAGTGTAACGGTTGTGCTGACCAATTTGGATCAAACTGTCGTGGGTTTGAATTCCATCCCCGCTCATGGATGTTTTGTGATGTCGTTTAATTTAATTTGATGTAATTAGACGTTAATGACTTGTTGTCTAGCGTCTATGACCTACAACGAATTAATAAAACTTCATTACTGGAAACTAGACGTTTATAATGGAGATGGGCACATGAGAAACGTAATATAGATGGCAACAGGTTGTTTCCCTTCTTTTCTGTTCCGGATCCTTTGGAAATACAAAACCTCTATGATTTGAACATTGGTAAACACAGCACTTCGGCATTGTCAACGATTAAATATTTTAAACAAACTTATTCTATGTACACTACTATGAACTGACCGAGGTGGTTATATAGCTGGCTCCCCTAGCGGTCGAGTTTGGCAGTGCCCATCTCCAAGGCATGGATACGCAAGGGCATAATATCTACGCATCTCGAACCCTGAAAATAATCACTACCTTGACGGCACAGATAATATATTTTGCATAAAATATTACCTATATAAAACTTTGCTACGCCACTGATATTATAAATTATTACTAGGTACTATATAATTACTTTAATAAATGTTTTATAGCGAAACATAAAAGTTATATTTAAAAATCGTTTATGATTTAATAAATTAAATAACATTAATGTCGCCTCGCATACATTGTTTGTGTATTATGTAAAGTATGTTATATAGTTAATGCAAAAAGTTGAACATCGGGTGCATTGACTTAGAAAATGGACTGCGAAATAGATCACAAGTGTCGCTCAAAAAAAAGGAGACAGACAGTAGCGGCTGCCTTTTCTAATCAGAATCGGACTTGTTTTAATTTTGCTATGTTGTGAGCCATAGAAGGTTGAAACTCGATATAGAGATTCCTGGGATCGAATCTGTGCCCCTAAAAAGTCCCCATGCTTATCTTATGGGTAGTTTTCTTCGAAGTACTGCCCTGAGTAAGTACCTAGAAGATCTTCAATTTAGTCACGCCAGTACCATAATTGGTAAGCATGGGGACTTTTTGGGGGTACAGATTCGGATCTTTTTCAAATTTTTCAGGTTTAGGTTTTTTCACATCATCGAAAAACAACAAAAGCGACAAAGATAGGCAGCCACATGATTTCATCTCGCTCGCACAATAGAATCTCTCTCTCTCCCTCACTCTCTCCCTCTCTCTCTCTCCCTCTCTCCCTCCCTCTCTCCCTCTCTTCTCCCTCTCTCTCTCTCCTTCTCTTTCTCTCTCTCTCTCCCTCTCTTTCTCCCTCTCTCTCTCTCCCTCTCTTTCTCCCTCTCTCTCTCTCTCCCTCTCTTTCTCCCGCTCTCTCTCCCTCTCTCTCTTCCTCTCCCTCCCTCTCTCTTTCCCCCTCTATCTCCCTCTCTCTCTCTCTCCCCCTCTCCCCCTCTCTCTCCTCCTCTCTCTCCCTCTCTCTTATCTCTCACTCCCCCCTCTCTCTCTCTCTCTTTACCTCTTTCTCCTGCAGCTCACTGCTAAGATGGGGACTGCGTACAGTCCATCCTTTAAGTCAATGGGCTGACAGTGTTGGAATGTTTAAATTCAATGTTTTATAAAACCTATTAAAAACTTTTTACAGTCAACACAGATAATAATTTTGTCATTATGCAGTTATTTCTACAATAAAATATCTCTGAATATTTATAAGTTCATACAACGGAAATCGTGTCATAAAACGTTATATTTTGAGAATTGGGGCTTGAGAATATAGCCGAGATCGTTGGATTGCCGTTGTTTATACCATACAAACAATTGGCGCGCGTCTACAAAGTTTAGACTGCGAAAACTGGAAAAATTGTTGTTGAATTAAAAATTCATTTACTGATACGAATTTTTATATATTTTTCCGATATTTTTCAATTTTTTTTCAAAACCGTATTCTCTACCGGAAGTTGACCCAATGCGCTCTTAATCTCAAATCCTTTCCCCTCGCGTGAAAACGGTTTCCGCTCTCCCGACGCTGTTTTTAATGCTACTGGGTTCGAGTAAACACCAAATGAAGGACCTCGAGAATCACACTACAGATCCTATAGGTGAACATTTGGAAAAAAAAATCTTGGAAAATCTTACAACTTTTTAAAAATTACGTTAACTTTCACACGTAACCAAAACTTTTTTCCAAGTCTTCATGGTTTCCGGGCTTGTAGGCCGTGGTCCGGTGGTATTTCTACCTGACGTTTCGTCTACAACTGCGGTAGACATTCTCAAAGGCGATGTGGCAGCTGCCACATCGCCTTTGAGAATGTCTACCGCAGTTGTAGACGAAACGTCAGGTAGAAATACCACCGGACCACGGCCTACAAGCCCGGAAACCATGAAGACTTGGAACAATGCCGGCCGTGAAAGCTTGCACACTTGGACAAAACTTTTTCAAAAAATCCGCCTATAGTATCTGTAGTGTGTTTCTCGGTCCTTCATTTAGCGTTTACCCGAACCCTTTAGTTTTAAAAATAGCGTCGGGAGAGGGGTAACCGTTCTTAGGCGAGTGGGAAGGATTTGAGGTGAAGAGTGCAGGGGGTAACTTCCGGTAGAGAAAACTCTTAAAGATTTTTTTAAATATGTAGTTTTTAGCAAACATTAAAATCTAGTAGCTCCTAAACAGTAAGAAAAATACAGATAGATACGTTAAATTAAAAAAAGACGTGTTGTATGGCTCTGTTTTTATTCTCATTACTTCCTTTGAGAAATAAATAATAAAAAAAGTATTTCCCGTGAGCCTGTATGAAATTAAGTAACACTTTGCATAAAGTGAATTGCATGCATTATTTACTCAGAATGAAGTCGATTAATTTGTATATAGTATTGAAAGGTATAGGTACTGACCACCTGCATTTTTAATTTCGTTGTTGCTTGACCACTGGTCAGTTAAAATGGTCAGTGAATCTATTTTGTCAAAAACTTTTTCTCATGATCCTTTTTCACCGGTCTGTTTTCTAATATACATAAATTATTTTTATATTGTAAAGGTAATTTTATAACTGACCAATTTATCGGTTATTCAATTATAATTTATCCTAGATATTGTATTTTTTTTCTAGCAAAATTGTATGAATAAATTTTTAAATTATATTAAGCATATTATTTTTCTTGGTAGTCGTTTGTTATTAAATCGTTTTTTTTCGTTCGGTTACGCATGTCGATCGTCACGTCACGTCCAACACTGATCCCATATATATCCTATAAGTACAACAACTAGATATAGCATATAAACATGAGCCACACCGTCACACATCAAACTGCTATAAATAGCTCAGTGGTATAACGCTTGCTACGTACACAGAAAGTCGCTGGTTCCGGGTTTTTCTTGGGAAATTTCCTTTAAGCCATGGCAACATGAATACCTATCCAAAGCCTGCTTACAATGTTACACTATTTTGAAAAGTCAAAAAATTGATTTTAAAAATTAGTGTTGCCGTCTAAATCTAGACTTTCTAGACTCTTGTCTTGTCTTGTCTAGATTTTCAAGACAAGACTTGCAAAAGTCTTGTCTAGAAATTTTCAAGACAAGACAAGACTTGCTTTATCTAGATCAAGACTCTTGCCAAAACTCTAGACAATTTTCAAGAGTCTAGATAAACTAAGTATAAGTAATAGGTAAAGTTAACCACTCGGTTAATCTAGATTCTTGAAAATAATCTAGAGTCTTGATATTACACAAGACATATTGTTTTTTAATCTAGATTTAGTGAAGTCTTGATATTTCAAAACAAGACAAGATTTTGAAAGTCTTGTCTTGTCTAGACGGCAACACTGTTTAAAATTATGAAATCTATAAGAAAAATGAAATGTTCCTGGGATGAGACCCAGCTTGATCGATTTTTTTCCCACTAAAACCCATTTTCAGGTTTCATCCAAATCGTTATAGAGCCGTTTTATCCCTGTCAGCGTTTCATTAATTTTTGAGTCGAGGTCATTCCAATTCACTACCCTCACTAAAAAATCACAACTTCGAAGACATACATACATAAATATTAAAACTGCATTTTTTTCATTAAGAAAAATTATGTAAAAATAGTCAACCGAGGAGAAGTATAAAACTTGAAATGCTTCGAGTACAAAGGTCACTTATTAACTATCCAGACGACAAGTCATTTTGCACCGGGCAGGTTTTAATAGGTTAGTTATAACTGACCAGTGGTCATCGAGGTTAAATAATATAATAAATGCGATGCGAATGTAAATTACTTCGTTCAGGTGTCCGGCAAACCGATCGACTATTTAGATTTTAGATGACCAAGTTGTGTTTTGATTTGGGTACAGGACATGCATTATTATTGACCACTGACCATTCACCGTATCGGATATCCATGGGAAAGACCGTACTATACAAAAGGACTGTCCTTTTGTATAGGCAATGTACTTGTAGCTTTGTTTAAAGAGATTTATTTTAAAAATTTCCTATTTCTCAGCATGTTTCTTTGAATAATCTATGTGCATTTTAATTAAATTGATTAGGGTACGGTTTTTGGTAAATTAATATTCACTGTAACGGACACTATTTTTAAATGGAAATAAAATAAACGATTCCTCCAATTTCGAACATCTGACAATGGAGAGGGCAGTATAGCCTAGTGGATAGCGTATTTGGTACCGCAGCCTCTGTCGTGGGTTCGAATCCCACACCTGCGCGCATGGATGTTTTGTGATGTTATTTAGTTTTAAGAAAATTGTTATTTAGTGTAGTTGAAAGACGCTAATGACCTGAGATGTCGACGCGTCTATAATCTACAATAAATAAAAATAAATCTGACAATGTAAAGCATTAATAAGCTTTCCTAAAGCGCTTATGTATGGACAACTTCTAAAATATTAAAACATTTTGGCAGTGTAATATCTTCCTAATATTTAATAAATAGTGATTAGATGTTAAAAAAAGAGTGTTTGTGTACTTATGTATGCGCACGCCAGAAGTTATACTTCTTTGGCGTAACAAAACAAAATAACTCCAAAAATTTTATCCCGCGTGCCAGTACTATACGTTTGTAAAAAAGACGATAAAATAATAAAATAAAGATAAAAGATATTAAATACAATTGATGAAGGTTTAATTAATTAATTTAATTTAATAAATCATTAATTTATGAAATTTATTTATTAGTGTATTTGCCATATGGCACATACACTATTGGCGTCGGTCGGATGGCGGAACCTAGGGGTCAGACCAACATTTCTCGACGTTTCATACCCTCGTGAACAAGTTGGCACCATTTTTGGAAATGCTTATATATATATATATATATGTGTGTGTGTGTGTGTGTGTGTGTACGGGCTATAACTTTCGAAGAAGTTAATTGATTTTGACGAAATTTGGTAAGCACGTTGGAATTCATCACCGCACGAAGCCTATTTAAAATGGGCCCAATCGGACCATTTTAAGGGTGGTTTTTAAAGGTAGAAAAATGTTTTTGGTTTTTGGGCCCAAAAATAGCGAAAAAATTCTCAGAATTGTTTCAAAATTGAAATTTAACCTTTTAGTAAAGATTAAATTGTGCTGCTAAAATTTTAATAAAATCGGCCCGACAGGACCGGACTTACAAATTTTATGAAAACGCTAGTTTGCGGATAGTGATTTACTTACTGAAGGATGTATTTAATTTGGTGCAGAGGTTGCATTGATAATAATATTGAAATTAAGAAAAAAATATTATTTTAAGGGATGTATTAAGGGATTAAATTTTTTATTTTGTCCAAAAACAAACTAAGTTTACGTATTAAAGCCACAAGGCCTGTATTAGCAAATACACTATATTGTCGGCAGGGTTTGGCACTGCGACCCGAGTTTTTTATATTTATATCTAATTATTTATTAAAAAAAAAGCATGTTTGTGTTGAGATTCGAACCCGAGACCTATTGCGTATGACGCGGCGGTGCTATCTGATACGCTACGTACATCTTACTTAGCAATGCTATATACAGAGTGCTGAATTGCTTTGCGGGTAATAGGGATTTAACCCGTAAAATCAAACTTTTGCGATTTCCTGCTTCCCAATTATTTTAGGAAAAAACCCTTCGAGTAAAAGTTTTAGAACATAAAATTCTGCATCTAAATCATTAAAGAAAATTAATTTTGCATGCTTTGTAACGGCAGAAATTTGATATGAAAATGTCTAAATTACCTCAAAAACAGATAGCGATAGCCATGGAACATAAACAAAATGATGACGTTTTAGCTGTCAGAATAATTTCTAATCATTCTAATCTGTTTTTGAGGTAATTTTGTCATTTTCATATCAAATTTCTACCGTTACAAAGCATGCAAAATTAATTTTCTTTGATTATTTAGATGCAGAATTTTATGTTCTAAAACTTTTATTCGAAGATATTTTTCCTAAAATAATTAGGGAAGCAGGAAATCGTAAAAGTTTGATTTTACGGGTTAAATCCCTATTACCCGCAAAGCAATTCAGCACCCTGTATAATACGGTATTATAATCATGAATTTCCGACTAACTTCATGGTGTTAAATTTTCGTGACGCGATGCGCGCGCATCGTAAAAATTCACTCTCATCATTTTTCCATAACGCGCCAAAAGAGGTATAACTTCAAAAACCTTCAAAAAGGTGTCGAAGTAGCCCCGGTTGACAGTAAGTCATTGTGAAACCGGCTTTACGCTGCTGTGAAATGCACTTCGAGGGATAGAATAATATGCATGTACGCTGTAGAGTGTAGGTACTATAATACATATAGAAGCAATGAAGTGTAAAGGATCGTCACCAAGGCGTGACATTAAAGACACAAATATATGGAAATCTGATTTGAGATTTTGCACGATACGACACCAAATCTCTTTTCATTGTACGACGATCAAATCCACTGTACAGTTATGCACAGTCACAGAAAAAGTACTTTTTAGGGTTTGGAACGGTTTGGAAATAGCCGAGCGTGTAGCGATGTCTTTGTTTAAATGGCGTTCCCTCCCCTATTACAATTAGCCCCCAGTTTCCAGGATCTAATTCGAGATCTGGTAAAAGTGTCAATCGAATTTTCAATTTGTTATTAAATAATAGATAATAAATTGAAAATATGAATCAGCTTGAGAGTAACCGAGCGTGTAGCGATGCCGTTTGTTTAAATGGCGTTCCCTCCCCTATTACAATTAGCCCCCAGTTTCCAGGATCTAATTCGAGATCTGGTAAAAGTGTCAATCGAATTTTCAATTTGTTATTAAATAATAGATAATAAATTGAAAATATGAATCAGCTTGAGAGTAACCGAGCGTGTAGCGATGCCGTTTGTTTAAATGGCGTTCCCTCCCCTATTACAATTAGCCCCCAATTTCTAGGATCTAATTCAAGATCTGGTATAAGTGTCACTTGAATTTTAAATATTAAAAAATTATCGAAAAATAATAAATTAAAAATATATGAATTGGTGACTAGACCCTATTAACCCTAGCTATTGGTGGTCTAAAAAAATTATATAAGGATCTAATTTGCATAACCAGTTTCTTTGTCATCGAAATTTTTGGAACTGCCCCATCATTTCCAAATGTTGCGTTTCTCTCGTTTTTTCAAAATATGTAATAATATTTTTATGTCTCCGAAAAGAGCTTGTTTAAATTTGTTGGCCATTTTAATTAATTTATAAAGTTGGTAATATTATTTTTTTATTAATTTTCCTACAAGTGTACTTTATTTGCCATTGTCTCGCATACATTAAAATTTTCAAAAAAATAATGCCTACGTATAGGTACCTATATGAATATTTTTTCTAAAAATATTTGTACTCATGCGTAGAGTTTCTAAATGCTAAAAAGCTCCTTAATATAATTCTCGATTATTGCTACGATGTTTAGACCCAATAAATCTATTAACTATTTAAATCAATTTTAAACTTAGGGCCAAAATATTACCGCAACAAGGTCCAACAAGTATTATTCGAGATCAACGTTACTGGTGGTGAAGCCCCATCTACAATGATTGTCGCAAAACACAAGACGCAACGCAACACGCAAGTTGACGTTGCGTCAACTTTCTATATAAACGTGCGTTTTGCCTGCGTTGTCCAATCAGAACAGTTTATTTCGTCTGCCATAACCTCGTTCGTTCCTGATTGGCTAGCGTAACACACCCGACGTAAACGCAACGTAAAAGTTGAACCAACTTTGCGCAATCTGCGTTTTACATGCGTGAGGCGCTGCAATCTCTTGCGTCAGTCTTAAGGTACGGTCTATCTATTGCGGAGTTCGCACGCGGAGTACGCGTTGCGTCGTGCGCTTGCAGACTCCGCATCATATGGTGGCCTATTCAGAATGCGTACTGCGCAATTGGTAATTTAATAGGTGTATTTGCTTTATTATAACATTAAATCAAAACCATGTGCTTCTCTCACGAAAGTTTGTGCAGACCAGTCGTCGAATTTGCCCCACAAGCACTACCTATCGACGCACACGCACGACGGACGATTTTGTTGCACATGCAGAGTGCGCTTCACTTAGAGCAGCCGCATTTAATAACACACAAAGGGCCGTATTCATAAAGGTCATTTAAATCTCTCGTTAGTTATTGACTCGATAACTTTTATTGAACCAATAAGGAAAGTTGGTATTCACAAAGCAGAATTGTCAAATATATAACTATCGATTCGTTAACATTTGTGTCCTTATTATAAACTGCAAATTGTTCAGTGGATACCTGGTAAGATGAAATTTCCCTAAATATTTTATCATATTTGGGTTGGTTATAGACGCTCGACAACAGAGGTCATTAGCGTCTGTATCATATTTGGCGTTTTCATCACAATATGTCAAAATTAAATGTATGAAGTTTAGGTTATATATTATTATAATGTATTACGCAGCTTGATAATAAATAAAGTAAATTTTGGTGACATTCTACAGAATGGACTA
This sequence comes from Mongoloraphidia duomilia, assembly GCA_039654895.1. NCBI lineage: Eukaryota > Metazoa > Arthropoda > Insecta > Raphidioptera > Raphidiidae > Mongoloraphidia > Mongoloraphidia duomilia. The sequence goes on from CM077523.1 coordinate 13,415,358, forward strand.
GGGCTCGGAATTTTTCAAATTAAACTATTCGAATATTCGTTCAAACGTCTGTTCAAATAGTTAAAATTAAAAAAAACTGAAAAAAGGTCCAAAATTTCACCCGGAGGTCTGCCGAGGTCGAAATAGTCACGGCCTCATTGGCTTCCCAACAGAGGGCTTGAGAATGGCCGAGCGTGTAGCAATGCTGTTGTTTACATGGCGTTGCTATGGTTCCTCTATTACAAGTCCCCAGTTCCCGGGTTCTATTATTATTAAAAAAATAATAATCATTTGAAAATATGAATTGGTGCTGGGCCCAAATAACCTTAGCTGTTGGTGGTCTTTAAAACACAATTTTTTTTGGCTTCCCAACAATAAAACTTAAATCTAACAAAGCTTCAGCAGTCATAACAACATAACTATTGTTCAACAAAGGAAAGATTGTTTCCGTTGTTTAGAGCTTGTTAAAATACGAGTAAAATATTGAATATTCGAATACCTACTTAAATAAATAAAATAGTCAAATATTGAATAAATCTATTTTGAAAATATTCGATTATTTGAATATTCAATTATTCGAACTTCAACATGACGTGATCTATCCGAATAATAGCAGCCATGTTGAATTATTTGTTAAAATGAAACTGAATAATGTTTAAAGTATTTCGTTTCCTTGTTAAATCTACCTAATAAATAATTTAACAGTAGGGTATTTCTACCTGTAACTTATCGGACGATTTAAACGTTCGATAACCCTAAATGGTGTTTGTGAATACCAAATCGGACCATTAGATAGTTTATCAGTCTGATCTACCTGTTAAATTAGTTATCGACTCTTTATGAATACGGCCCAAAGTAATACAAGCGGACTCCGCAGTGGATAGACCGTACTTTTACGTCTTGCGTTTTGCGACAATTGTAGACGGGGCTCGAGTGTCGCATCTGTAATTCTATTCTGTGGCGCGCCGTATTAAAGTATAGAAAAACGGTTATTTTTGTACATTTGAATTCATTTCAATGCAAATTTTATTTCTCTTCTTGTGTCTATACATGCAATGTTAAATCTCTCTGAGAATGTCGTATTATCAAGAGTTTTACTTAGGCTATATGTTATTTAATCGGACTAAAATATTAGCTATTTTAAATAAAATATCTATGGCCAAAAAGCAAATCGGCTTATGTTGTAGTGTTTCGTAACTTCTTTTATATTTTCGAGCATGATATGATATATTATAGTTACAAAATGCTTCATAATAGAAACAATAATTTATTCGTGTCACCGTAGAGTAAATTTTAACTTAACGGCCGCGATAGTGGAAAAGTCGGTCCCGACTCCCAACGGTGACATAGGTTTGAAAATGAATTTTTCCAGTGTTGCGTTGCAATGTTACACAGGGCCGTAGCTAGGGGGGGGGCATTAAGGGGCAATGCCCTACCTTAAAACATCCAGTACCCTACTTTAAGGAATTATAAACAAGCCGCAAAGACTGTCACGGCAGAATGACAGACTTGATCTATCTGGCATTTGGAAAAACAAGATTAAATTCGTTGGACTAAATGAAGTTCTTCGGAAATTTGATAACATGGCAAGTTCTGTATTTATTTTTTTTTTTGAATAAATTGTCATTTACCGTTTTCTTGCTTTTGTAATTTGACATCACCAGATGAGGTGGGCAATCCAATTAAAAAATTGTAGTCTTTTTCTTCAGCCCTATACTTTAAACTTTCAGTGCCCTATCTTGAATTCAGCTCTAGCTACGGCCCTGATGTTACGTCATTTCGAAGGATGTTTCAAACACTAATGCTATAACAAATATTTAGGATATTGGGTACTTAAACCAGAAAAAATAAGTAGACGTTAAGTTTTTAAATTTTGCAACGTTTATCAAATTATCAACTTCTTCAGGTAAGCTACAATGTAATGATACAATTAATTAATTACAAACAAGAAACATTTTTTACATTAATTAATAAAATATAAACATAAAATATAAATACGTCGCGATATACAGTAGAATCTGGATAGAACGACTTTCAAGGGACCGGCGACATTATGTCGTATTAACCGGACGACGCACAAAGCGAACGCATAATACGCATAGTACGTCTATATGAAACCTAACTTGAGTTTGCATTTACGTCACTAAAAACGGTTAGTCGTTATAAACGAATAGATGGACTCTACTGTACTTTGACCGTATGAACAATTTAACTGTATGAAATTAATATTTTTTATAACTTACAACTAAAAAATTGAAGTTGGCGCACTCGCCTCCAACTCGTTTCAAAATATCACACTCGTTTTAAAAAAGGCATCTTCTCACACTTGTTACGCAATGGTATACTATTTATAGGCAATCCTTAAAACATATTTTCTTCTTGATCGTGCTTAATACTGAGTCACCTTGTATAAACGATATTTGATATTTTTTTACAAAAATAATAAAACTTTAATTTAATTTTATGATTCATTAAATGTTATATTTGTAATTTGATATTTAGTTTCACTGCTTTTGAGTTTTGTGAAATAAACCTGCCTTTAATGACTTTTCTAAATAAATTATAGCTATTGTCATAAAATGCGCAATAACTCAAAAATGGTACGCATTAGGTGTTAGATATATATGACACTTACAGTCGAGGAGTTAAAAATGCAATAATATAATAATAAGATAAAAAAGTACTCAGCAGCTTGTAAAGAAGAAACTATTTTTAGATGCTAAAAATCATTTGAAATGACTTTCGTTCAGGCGCGAATCCAAGGAGGGAGGCAATTTAGGCAATTGCCTCCTCTGAGACTTGACAATATACATATACTTAGACTAGTTGAATGATAATATTTTACCCAATTTTTGGTTTTATACACATAAATCACAAAATCACAAAGAATCTCCTGGAAGATAGGCAACTCTCATAAAAATTGTCCACCCTGAGCAAAAACCTGGATTCGCACCTGCTTTCGTTTTAAGACATTTTTTTCTGTTTGGCTTCAATGCGCAACTGTAGACCGAGCCCAGTTAGATGCCTCACCCCTGTATATAATATTATGTATCTTGAGAAGAAATCAAAGTATTGTTTTTGAATTGTTGGGAATAATTCACCATGTCAAACTGTATAAGTATAATCAAATATGTCGTTATCGTTCCAATCATCTGTAAAAATAAAAATTTAATAATATTATTGGGCAATATTCAGCAAGTTAGACAGTAACGAAAATTCAACATGATAAAAAAAAGAATTATTTTTTTAAGTTACTAACTGCTTGAAGTAAGTTGTAGTCGATACGAAATAGTCCCAACGCAGTAAAATTTAATTTAGTTTGGTATGACTGAAAAGATGCCAGTTCGATCTAAAATATTAGAAAAATTGAATATTATGTCGAAAAAAGTTGACATTTGATACATAAATAGAGCTAAATGACGGACAATCACGGATTGGGGGGGGGATTAGAATTAAACAAAAAAGTTTTTCAAGTGAATCATGTGACGTACCAAATAAAACGGTTTGGTATGAGAAATACAAATATATTTTTTTAATAATTTTAAAATGCATAGTTTAAAAGATATTAAAGAAAATATACGAAAATCGAGCACCCCTCCCCTTATCTTCGAAAGTACTGAGCCTAAAATTTAAAAAAAATAGAGAATATATAGGGCCTCATTCATAGTTTACAGAAAAACCTAAACGAAAATCCTGTCTTTAAATTCCCACGGGAAACGGAATAGTACGGAACCCTCTCCACGCGAGTCCAACTCGCACTTGACCGGTTTTTTTATTTTCCAGGACTAAAAGCTGTTTCGCGAAGGAATTTTGAGTTGTTGAACTTATTAATTGTGAGTGATTAATAAATTAATAAATTCTTTGAAAAAATATTCTACTTACATTTTGTTTAAATTTGAAAGCGTCGTGTCCATTATACGAACTGCCTAGGCTATGTAGCAAAACAGGGGTTTTGGTTGCCTACAAAAAATATTATTTTAATCTATGAGTTATGCACTAGCTCTATGGTTTGCATCGTATGTGAGAAGGTTCATATCTATAGGTAACAATATACCTTAATTTTTAAGTCAGCTCTCGCATGTTGTGAAATATTAGGTACACATGCTTTATATAATGGAAATTTTCCACTTTCACTTGCATCCCTTCCAAACCGCTATCTATCAAAGTCCCTTACTCAGGGCACTTTAATATGCCTCTCTCAACATCTTCACAAAAATAAGGCCTTGAATAAATAACACCAAAAAATTGTCACTAGCTCTCGGCCTATAAATACATAAATATTATATAATAAATTATAGATATTATTAATTGTATGTAATTCATTTCTTGGAAAATTTTAAATTATTCATTGTTCATCATATCAAATTGAACTAATATAACCATATATGTAGCTATTGTTCCAATCATCTGAAATGCAAAATTAAGCATTATAATCATAATTGGAATAAATTCTAATATGTCGGAATTTACCGATTATTTACCGATTGAATTAGTTCATAATCAATATAGATTATTCCAAGCGCAGAGAAATACAACTTCCTTTGACGCAGTTGAGTTGACACTGTCTCCGTCTAAAAGAAAATCAAAAAAAATTACATTAAATACCTACTGCAATTATCTCCTAATGATTCTAACATGGTCTAGAAAAAATTGGTCTAGTTTTGGGTGTTTGGTAGAATCGTTTTTAATATTCAGTATTTTCATAACAATGGTTCAAGAGATTGTACAATTAATGAAATTTTGTAAAATGAGTTTTTGCCATACCCACTATAAAATAGCTGCTTTACATGTACTCGTATGTATGTATGCATGTAAAGTGACTGATGACAAGTCGGTGTGCGGGAACGTATTTTTCCCACACTAGTTGTTTATTCGCTTTGGTTCGCCCGCAATTACCTGTTGACAACTTCTCTCGGCCTACTATACAAGTAAAGTTGGCGACGCAAAATGAACTGTCAACAAGCCGTGAGGTGGGTCGTTTATTAGGACTAAAGTGCGACACTTGAGGTCCAAACGACGAACTTCCCAGTTTGATAAATATTTAATACCTAACAATAATTAAATTAGATATTACACAGAAAAGTAATCATTTTAATCATTAAAACATAATTATTATTTATTTTTAACAATAATTAAAAAAAAAAAACTGCTGAACCGATTTTTATAAAATTTTTATAAAATCAAAATGATGTTAACACGCCTCGATTGACACCCTTACGAAGTCGATATAATTTTTTATTCGCGAGATATTGTGTAAAATCTACTTTTTTGTAGTCTTTTCGGTTAAGAAAAAAGAACGGCTGAACAGATTCTGAAAAAATTTCTTTCAGATCATATTTACGTTAATACGCGTCGATTGGCACCCTAACGTAGTCGATATCATTTTTCATTCTCGAGATTTCGTCTTAGAAAGAAATGGACACATACGTACACACACACACTACAGACATCTTTCTAAAAATAGTGTAGTGACCTTGAAACATAAAAAAAATTGTTATACATTTTGATTTCGATTTTCGGACCCATTACAATAACTTCCAATGGGAAGTTAAAAATGTGAAACGTAGCTATTTTATAGTGGGTATATCAAAAAATACCATTTATATCTCGTGCGAAATGATATTATGACTCGTGTGACTGTTAAAACTCGCTGTCGCTCGTTTTTACATACTCTCACTACTCGTCAGTAATATACCTCATTACGCTTAACGCTACTAGATAAAGAATCGACTATTTATACATACCACTTGCTTTAACTTGAACTTATCGGGTCCTTTGTAAGATGTGCATAAATTGTGCAACAAAAGTGCAGTTTTACTGGCCTAAAACAAACAGTTATTTTCAGCCATTTTTTTATACTTGGTACAATCTGAGGTTACAAAAAGGTCGTAACCAGGAAGATCAGTGGGTTTTGATACCCCCTCCTCCCGAAACTCACCAAAACACAAGAAAACGTTTTTTATACGAAATATTATTTGCCACATTGAAAAAAAAACGGTTCCCGCTCTCCCGACGCTATTTTTAAAGCTAAAGGGTTCGGGTAAACGCCAAACGAAGGACCGAGAATCACACTACAGATCCTACAGGCGAATTTTTTGAAAAAAGTTTTGGATACGTGTGAAAGATTACGTATTTTTAACACGCTTATATTAGCTTCACCTGTATGTTTGCGTGCTTGCTTGCTTGCTTGCTTGTTTGTCAGTTTGTAACCGACTTCTTTGAACTTGATTTTGACCAACTTTGAACGGTCAGATTTAGTTTAAACTTTGTCGACTTATCAAGGACCGACGACAATACAATAATTCAATAAGTTTGTCCCATTATCCTGACCAGGATCTGCAGGACTAAAAAAAAAAGCAAAAAACTTCAGATTGAACTGAAACTTTGCACACTTATCAAGGACCGATGACAATACAATAATTCCCTAAGTTTGTCCCATTATCCTGACCAGGATCTCCAGGACTAAAAAGCAAAAATAAATTATAATTTAAAAAAACTAAAAAACACGCTTTAATGAACTAAAAAGTAAAAGATAATTAATTTTATTGTAAAAAAGCGTGGCATAGTATGAAAATATGATACAAAGCACCCCACGCTTTTTTACAATAAAATTAATTATTTTTTACTTTTTAGTTCATTAAAGCGTGTTTTTTAGTTTTTTTAAATTACAATTTATTTTTTTTAAAAAGTTGTAAGTGTTTTCAGGATTTTTTTTCAATTTTTCGCCTGTAGGATCTGTAGTGTGAATCTCGGTTCTTCATTTGGCGTTTAGCCGAACCTTTTAGCTTTAAAAATAGCGTCGGGAGAGCTAGAACTGTTTTATAGGCGAGGGGAAAGAATTTGAAGGGGTATCGAATACTCTTATAAGTAGGTATATGGATACTTACTTCTTTAATTGTACTTGCACATGTATTTATAGTAATTAAAATATCTGTTATAATTGTTATTATCAAAAAGAACTGAATTTTAAACAAATAATTGTAATTGTTTTCCTTAATAGCTTTTGCTATGTATTTATAGCTAATAAACAGTCCGGTGAGGGAACAAACAAAAACTGCTATAAATTTTTGCAGAAACATTAAAGTAAAAATGTTATTCACGATACCACTGACATCTATCAATTGTCTATGAATTAAAGAAATCTGATTGATATTTTTTTCTATTTTTTCTACATTAAAATTTTTCGCGTAAGCTTTATTGACACATTTGTGGATATAATTTACTGTATGGGATATAGAAGCGTTAAGATTTCTGAAACGATTTTTTATAATTCTAATTTTAATATTTAATTGAAGTGACATAATTGACGTTGCAAAAATGCAGTAAGCATAAGTGCAATATTGTATCAGAAAATAAAGGCTCGATTCTAGTGGTATTTTTAAAGAATTTTTATAATTCTCCATTATAAAAAACGTACTAAAAAAATAGCAAATTATATATATTATAGTATATTTTTTTATACTGATATTCCGTCCATCCATAATTACATTAATTTTCATTGAATTTTTGTCAATAAGATTAATTTTTTCGTACACGCTGATCATTTGTTTTTGACAAATAATTCCGGTCATCACAGCTATCAGAATGTAAGAGAATGCCGAAACGCAAAAAATGGTTGCAATTGTGGCAAAAACTTTGTCTTGAGCCTTCGTCGAATTTGACATACAATTTGGAATTAAATAAAGAAAACATGAAATTATTATCATTGTATGAACTATGTTAAAAATAGTTTTAGGAAAAGCACTTTTCCTATAGCATCGGTTGCCCCGTTCATCTCTGATATAAGAATAAATCACAACGCCAACTATCCTTGATATATAATATAAAGGTGCGAGCTCACTATACAGATCTTCGTGAATGTTCATTGTTAAAATTTAAAATTATTTTATATATTATTTTCACAATATTAATATGTACTTCTGAAAATGAATGAATAGCACGAAACGATCGTCGACTGTTTAATAAACAGAAATTTTGTAGAATTTTCAAGTGCGTGTTTTTCTATTTCAATAAAAAAAAGGTTAAAAAGTCTAAAAAATCAATAACACTAAAACAAACAAACGAGCAACTATTAATAAAATTAGTGTTATTGTTTACAGTTAACAATGAATGAAAGAATATAATTTATGCCCTCTACTATAATAACATTTATTTAAAAAACAATTCATTAAAATAATTGATTGCAGAAGTGAACATTTATATGGGTGATTCGAAAGGTCATAATACAGGATGTTGAAAAAAAAGGGTAAAATATTTTAGGGGCATATAGTATGACCCAAAATAAGTCGAAAAAATTTAATAGACATAGGTCCGTGAACGAACCGTTAGTGAAATATTTCCATTTATGTGTGTAAGAACTAATTATTTTTCAATTGCTCTGATCTCGCAGCTTAGTAGCCTGCGTGGACATGGAAGGTGGGCATTTTGAACATATTCTGCATAGATAAAATAAAAATAAAATAAAATAAACCAAATTAAATTTAAAAAGCATGTTTCTTTTATTATAGACAAATGGATGATAACTAACTTACGCTATTGCATACATAAGTGGAAATATTTCACTAATACTCCAGTAATTTTAGACATTAAAACAACCCATCTGCAGAATAATTCCCAGTTAGCTGATTTTTTTTTATTTACCTTCGTTATGGTGTTTTAAAAAACGTGTAAAAAGTCCCCATCGATATCGTGCCGGCGTTGCCAGATATTCGAGGTTCAAGTTCACGATAGACGGTTTTTTGCGAATTTCTCGGTTCCGTTCCATTTTTTGTATAAAATGGTTATTATCAATCTTGTAGAGGACGAAATTATCTACAACTTTTGTATAAACATTTTTTGTCTACGATTTATAGTTTTTCTTATTTAAGTACCCGCGGCTGCCTCCCCCTCGATTTTACATAACGGGATTATGCTGCTTCCCGAGGGCCTAACAAAATGATTTGTAGATTTATTTTAAGTTGAACTTTAGGCTAACGATTAACTATAATTTTTATCGAAATTAATGCAGTAGTTCTCTACTTATAAGCAACCAAACATACAAATCGACAGCGCTCAAACAGACAGACAGACAGACAATTTTTTTTCGAAAATACGATATTTATACTTGACATCAATTATAAAGACCATCCGTAAAGTAATTTTGTAAAAAAAAAACTACAAGGGTTGAGAGAGTGCGGATTAAGTACGAGTATGCATTTGCATACCGTATAACGCACTCTAGTAATAGTAGTCACATTTTAATTTTTTTTTACAAAACTCCTTTACGAATAGTCTTTGTAATAATTATAATGAATATTCGTAAAGGAATTTTGAAAAAAAATTAAAAGTATGGCTACTCCGAGCTATTCTTAGTAGAGTGCGTTATAAGGTATGAGAATGCATATCCATACTTAAACCGCACTCTCTCAATCCTTGTAATTTTTTTTTACAAAATTACTTTACGAATGACTCTTTATAATTGATGTCAAGTATAAATATCGTATTTTCCAAAAAAATTGTTTGTCTGTCTGTCTGTTTCACTGCTGTCGATTTGTATGTTTGGTTGCTTATAACTAGAGAGCTTCTGCATTAATGTCGATAAAATTATGATTAATCGTTAGCTTTAAGTTCAACTTAAAATAATGGTACAAATCATTACGTTAGGCCCTCAGGAAGCAGCATAATCCCGTTACGTAAAATCGAGGGGGAGGCAGCCGCGGGTACTTTAATAAGAAAAACTATAAATCGTAGACAGAAAATGTTTATACAAAAGTTGTAGATAATTTCGTCCTCTACAAGATTGATAATAACCATTTTGTACAAAAAATGGAACGGAACCGAGAAATTTGCAAAAAACCGTCTATCGTGAACTTGAACCTCGAATATCTGGCAACGCCGGCACGATATCGATGGGGACTTTTTACACGTTTTTTAAAACACCATAACGAAGGTAGATATAAAAAAAAATCAGCTAACTGGGAATTTTTCTGCAGTGGAAATCTAAAATTACTGGACTATAACGGTTCGTTTGCGGACCTATGTTTATTAAATTTTTTTGACTTATTTTGCCCCTAAAATATTTTAACCTTTTTTTCCAACACCCTGTATAAAGATGATCCCTTAAAGTTAACATGTTCTTAAAACAACAGTTCTTCGATTACTTTTTGTTCGGTTATGAAGTTAGACGATAGACGCTCGACAATTTAGTTCATTAGCGTCTAAGAGGTCATGATGTGAAAGCAATGAAATAACTGAAATTCTTTTTGACGTAGTCTTTCCCGGCGGTATAATATAGGGCAGTAAAATGATGCGAGACGAAAAATGCGTTACAAAAAATGTGTAACGCGAACTATCATAGTTACGCAATGTTTTGTAACATGTAGTGCCTATATTTCATGTTAATATTTCCAAATTCAGAATACTTTGATTGTATCGCTATAATATTAAAAATTATTAGAATTGTAAGATGAGAGGACATAGTGTGGTCCAGTGGGGTTAGCGTCGCGGCCTCTGGATCAGACTGTCGTGGGTTCGAATCCCACCTCCGCTCATGGATGTTTTGTGATGTCATTTGGTTTTAAGTGAGTTGTTATTTAATGTAATTCAAGACGCTAATGACCTAAGTTGTCGACGCGGCTATATAATTTACAATAAATAAATAAAATAGTTAGGATTATTGGCGCCCAGGGCAAGATTCTGATTTCATTTTATTTATTGTGGATTATAGACGCGTCGACAACTTAGGTCATTAGCGACTTAAATTACATTAAATAACAACTAACTTAAAACTAAATAACATCACAAAACATCTCATGAGCGCAGGCGAGATTCAAACCCACGACAGTCTAGTCTAGAGGCTGGTACCAAGTACGCTATCCACTAGGCTACACTGCCCCCGATTTTGATTTCGCGCGTTCAAAAATTCTTTGCTTGAAAATTATCATATTCGCATTGCTAATTGGGCTTGTGAATAGCCGAGCGTGTAGCAATGCTGTTGTTTACATGGCGTTGCTATGGTTCCTCTATTACAAGTCCCCAGTTCCCGGGTTCTAGCCCGAGAGCTGGTAAAAGTGTCAATTGGATTTTCAATTTATTACTAAAAAAAAATAATGAATTGAAAATATGAATTGGTGCTAGGCCCAAATAACCTTAGCTGTTGGTGGTCTTTAAAACACACACGCATTGCTAATTGCGCCCTCCTCTGGGTTTAGCGCTCCTGGCGCGGGCCCCGGTTGCCATGGGCCCTATAGCTATACGACGCTGGATGTAACTAAACAGTTGGTCGACTAAAAATCGCCTGTCAGCGACTAATTACTCACCTCTTTTCTTGTGTTTGTACAAATACTTGCATCTATTGCTATATTGTTGAGATTCATCAGTATCCACATCGGTTGAATTTTGTACAGTTCACTATAATTATTATTTTTTACGTATTTGTAAATATATTTGTATGTGATGAACGTCCCTTCCACAGAGCTAGCAAAAACACTAACGAAATTTTGTAAAAGCATGAACCCGAAAATATCGGTCACCGATTCGCTGATATCGATTAACTGTCGATGTATTATCGATAACTGATAAATAATTTCTTTTGTATTTTGATCGATGCAAACTTCAAATCGTTTCTTCGTATTCTCTTTTATCAAATCATTTATGAAATCGTTTATCAATTGTAAACGATATTTGACTATCCACACTTTAGTAAGAAAATTTATGCCCACAGCGATTGAAACAAAGGTTGTGTACGTAAAAAGACAGTAGCGTACCACGAAATAAAATAAATAGTTTTGCCTAGCCTGGTATTTTAATATGTTTGGCGCTATTACTGTGCTCGTAAAAAAAATCATGTAAAATATAGATTTTTTAACGATTTTTTTAAGTTCGCTGTCGTCAATTTTTATACCGAAGCCAATTAGTTTTTCATCGACTTTGATGAACGTTTCGAAAACTTTTATTATTTTATGTTGATTATAAATGGCTGCTAACAATACCGTAATGTTATACGTAAGCATAATTATTGTTAACATCGTCGTGATCATTATATAAATTTTTCCGTCTACGTTCATATACGACGTAAAATTTTGAATTAAATAGATGTAACTTCGAGTTAATATCAGTATTCTTGCCATGTTAAAAATATTTTCGAGACGGTTGTTTTTTTTATAGTGCGATTTTTCGTTTGGAATTTTGACATAGGTATACGCAATAACGCCCAAAAATTTTGAAATGTAGTACAAAGATGCAACTGCATCATAGATGTTTATTTTTATACTCATTTTAATTAATTAAAATCTATAAAATAGAAAATATTCGTATCCGTCCGTCACACAAAAACTCTCTAATTGTAAGCCCTGGCTTGAAAAATTCGAATGAAGGTGACTATTTTCAGCACGCTACGCCGTTTCCTTCCCGATTTATTTAGAGTAACTAAGACTATTTATTACTATTTCCCGGACTATTCATTAATAATTAAAAAGAAAATTTTTTTTCAAAAAAGTGGGTAAATTATTATTTTTATATTCCAACGACCACAATTACGTGACAACTGCGAGTGTTTTTTTTTTTTCTAATTTATACAACAGAAAAAATGTTTTTTTAATTTATTAATTAAGTTTTTCTTATAATAGTCCTTGTTCATATTGAGTAAATATTTTTATAATATTTTTTCAAATGAATGCTTATTTAACAAAAAAAAAAAAAATAAACATGTTAAATGACAGAAATGTACTTCCGTAAACGAAACCGCTTTTAACTATGAAGGTGTAGTTCCATTATAGTCCAGTAAAATTAGACTTTGACTTTGGAAAAATTCCGACTAAGCGGCATTTATGATGTAGGACCTTTATTTTGATGTCCTAAGCATATTCTGAAAAGTACCCTTAATTTGAACCGTGGGTTTTTGAAGTGAAAACTTTCTTAGGCGCGTTAGCACTTTTTGCCTGGGTACTGAAATAACTTGAAGCGTTCTTAACTAACCGTAAGAATTCGCAACATACTTATATTATAAAAACGACCGTCTACACACTTCCACCTATAGCGCAGTTGGTTACGTAAAGAACTTGGGTTGGTTAAACGGGGATATTTTCGGTCTAGTTATTTTATTTTTTTATTGGTGATAGCACAGGTCAAAAGAAGATGATTAATACACCCTGTATATTAAGAAATGTCAAAAATAACATTTTAAATTGTTTTATTAATTGTGTTTGGTGCGTGTATATCAGCATGAAAATTTTACAAGTATCATAAGAACGAAGTAAATAAATCCCTCTGAAGGGGCCACACAGTCTTTACGAATATATTTAAGGTGCAGTATACATTTATGAATTAATTTTTAAAGAAGTTCATTGAAAATTTTCGATTTTTTTATAGTTTCTGGACTATTTAGATGTTGAGACATCGAAGAGCTGAATTCTGAATTCCAATCCAAAACAAATTTTTAAATTGATAACTTAAAAAAAATTTCACTTTTTTTTAGAAACTGAAAAATATTAATCAGGCATCTGATCAAATTGTACAGATACAATTAAATAAGTTACTAATATTTCAACCATCTAAAACAAAATCGCCATTATTTAATATTTTGACATATTCTGTAGAATGTTTTTTTTTCCAATCTAATTACCATTACCGAAAAAATTAATTTATAGTCAATTCCAAACATTTCAAGTAATGTAAAATATAGTTTTCTGTGTAGAAGTTCATCAGAAATATTTTCAATCTGAAAAAATACCCAAAAAATAGAGTTTGGCTTTTTGAAATTAAACAAAAACTGAAAAGTATTAGAGGTCATGGTACTAATTTGGATAAAAATTCGCAATTTCATAATATTTTCACTTCTTGAGGCTCCCGAAGTGCAAAAAACGTGTTTAGCGAAACGATCTGGTCAATCGGCTAAGCGTATCAAAATCAAAATTTGGTAGGAAGAATGAGCCGGCCGCCCAAATGACATTCTTCGAGATAGTAATATCGACTAACGACTTGGCATATGCACTGCCGTGCACCCAGATATTGTAAAGTGAACAGTAAACTCCCAAAAGTACGCGATTACGTGATTGTAAACTGAGTTATCGGGTGCCACATCTTTAGGTTTCTATTCGAAGTGGGTAGGTACAGTAGTGATGGGACTCGAGTGAGATTTTTTCACTCGAGTCACTCGCCTGTACAAAACGAGTCACTCGAATGCCACTCGAGTCAAGATAAGACTCGAGTGACAATTTCTTCACTCGAGTGACGATATGGTTCGAGTCACTCGAGTGACAATGTAACCCGAGTCATTTTTTTACATACAGGCAGGTCATAATAATTAGTAACCACTAACCACATTCAGTGTAGCTCTCACTCATTTTAAACACGAACTATTAGCAAACAGCTTTACAGACGATTGCTCTAGAAAAAAATTTAAGCTTTTTCAATTGCCAACCATTAATAGGGTGAGAGCTGACGACGGATTTACTTTAGGTATTTCAGCAGTCATAAGAATGAGTAAGGATATAAATTTAACATTTAGACGCTAACGACCTTTGTTGTCGAGCGTCTATAATCTACAATAAATAAATAAAATATGAACTTTACAGAAAGGGAATTGATGCATCTTTAATCATCAGTTTAAAAATTCAGTTCTGCTATTTTAACTAAAATGCAACAATTTTTTAGGGCTTGAGAATAGCCGAGAGTGTAGCAATGCTGTTGTTTACATGGCGTTGCTATGGTTCCTCTATTACAAGTCCCCAGTTCCCGGGTTCTAGCCCGAGAGCTGGTAAAAGTGTCAATTGGATTTTCAATTTATTATTAAAAAAATAAAGAATTGAAATATGAATTGGTGCTAGGCCCAAATAACCTTAGCTGTTGGTGGTCTTTAAAACACGCAACAATTTTTTATGCAAATTGATGGTCGTCTTGTAACAATTTTGAGTGGACGATTTTGTCTAACAAAATTTTTTATTTACATGAAATCTTCTTTTTGATATTTTAAAAAGTCCATCTGCTGTTATATGTTATTTTGTTTTTTTTTACTCGCTTTGAGAGCTAGGGAACATTCCATTCTTGGCTGCTAAAATACTTACCTAAAGTATACACGTCGCTAGACCTTCCTCTATCATATTGAAAAACAGCTCTTACTTACTTCGTCTGATGTACTTTTGCATATATATACTAAAGTTAAAAAATCGAGTCCGTAATAAAACCATCTGTCCAGTCTCGTACGTTGCAAATATTTGTAATCATTAGTTTTTATGTACAAACGTATAAACTGATAATCAAAAAATGCACCTGATAAACAAGATACACAAATAATTAAAAACTTTTGCAGCAGTAAAGTTCCAAAATTTCGGTTGATAGATTTCGAAATTTCAATGAGTTGTTTATGAATGTTTGTAGCTTGAATTATTTTGTTTATTTCTATTGTTTTTGTAATTTGTGATTGGTCAGCCGTCGGTGCGATTGTTTTGTTTACGAATGTATTTATTAGTTTAAAGCGCTGCTTTAAAATCCATATATTTAGGTTAAAATTTGTGGTCATAATCGACGACACTAGTACACTGTAAGAACTTAGTGTTGTTATAAAAATATATTCAACGTCTACTTGAGATTCCAAAATAAATGACGGTGCAATTACTATCGTTGTAAGAAAAAAAATAAAAAATATTGCTTTAACACTTGCTGTCCTCAAAACTCGATTATCAATAGTAGTTGTATACAGCCGGTTCTAGAACCTCCTCCTCCTCCTCCTCCCAAAAAAAAAAAAAAATATATATTTTTTATATTATTTTAAAAATGTAATAAAAAATTTTTTTGTTTTCAAAGACCTTTTTCAGGGGTTTCCCGTGTCGCCGTTGAGATTTTTTTGAAAATAATCTACGAGTGAACAAGCGGTTTTATCGGAAATAGAAAAAAAATTCTAAAAATCAAACGTTCGTTGCCGAAAAATGTATTAAACCAGATCAGTGTCTGATTTCAATGGAAGTTTTATCGGAATTAAAAAATAACGTCCTACCTTAATTGAAATTTCACTCACTATGTTTATTTAAAACTTTTCAAAAAAAATTAATTATGATTTCTCGGGATTCGAACCTGGGCTTGGCGTGAAGGTAACTGATGTTGGTCAACGCGCTAGCCGACTAGGCTATTTGCGACGTTGAGCACTTGTCCATTAAACTGGTATACAAAGCAAAGATTGTGATTTATTTAAAAAAAAATGTGATTTCATTAAGACATTTAAATAAAAATAAGTCTACATCACTACTGGGGACATTTAGAACCAGGTCGTAAAATAAAAATAACAAAAACGGTTAACGGGGAGCAAGTATTAACAAATTATCGTAACACCATGTTAAAATGCTATGTCTCAGTTACGGTGGGACACACTGTAAGTATATGACACTTACAGTCGAGGAATTAAAAATGCAATAATATAATAATAAGATAAAAAAGTACTCAGCATCTTGTAAAGAAGAAACTATTTTTAGATGCTAAAAATCATTTGAAATGACTTTCGTTCAGGCGCGAATCCAAGGAGGGAGGCAATGTGGGCAATTGCCTCCCCTGAACCTTGACAATATACATATAGACTAGTTGAATGATAATATTTTCCTCAATTTTTGGTTTCATACACACAAATCACAAAATCACAAAGAATCTCCTGGAAGATACGCAACTCTCATAAAAATTGTCCACCCTGAGCAAAAACCTGGATTCACACCTGCTTTCGTTTTAAGACATTTTTTTCTGTTTGGCTTCATTGCGCAACTGTACACCGAGCCCAGTTAGATGCCTCACTCCTGTATATAATATTATGTATCTTGAGAACAAATCAAAGTATTGTTTTTGAATTGTTGGGAATAGTTCACCATGTCAAACTGTATAAGTATAATCAAATATGTCGTTATCGTTCCAATCATCTGTAAAAATAAAAATTTAATAATATTATTGGGCAATATTCAGCAAGTTAGACAGTAACAAAAATTCAACATGATAAAAAAAAGGATTATTTTTTTTAAGTTACTAACTGCTTGAAGTAAGTTGTAGTCGATACGAAATAGTCCCAATGCAGTAAAATTTAATTTAGTTTGGTATGACTGAAGAGATGCCAGTTCGATCTAAAATATTAGAAAAATAGAATATTACTGGGGCCACGGCAGTGGCCCCCGCCAAGTCGAGCAAACAACAGACGGCCGCTACCGTGTATACCTTTTCTCGAAGCAACTCAAGGCACTTTTCAACTTTCTATATCTCTGTTACAAATGCAAGCAGAAGGCTGAAAATTTCGCTAGAGATTGTACCTAACGGTCTTAACTAATTCCCCAAATTACAAGTTTCTAATAAATATAGTTCAGAAAATTTCAACCCTCAAAATTGTCTATTTTGTCATCACTCACTCACTCACTGACATAGCGATCATCAAAAAGCTAGGGCACTTCCAGTAGTCCTAGAAAGCTGAAATTTGGTATGCAGGCTGGGTTTCACGTACAAGTAACGAGAAAATTCCAATATCTGTGTTTTTCCCCCTCCAACCCCTAGAAGGGGGTGGTGCATATTTCTATTATTATAGGCTAAGTCCGTAGTCAGAGAAAGCTGAAATTTGGTATGCAGGCTAGGTTTCGCGTACAAGTAACGAGGAAATTCAAACATGTGTGATCTTCCCCCTCCAACCCCTAAAAGGGGGTGTTGCAGATTTCTATAGGTCCTTAGTCAGAGAAAGCTGAAATTTGGTATGCATGCTGGGTTTCACGTACAAGTAACGAGAAAATTCAAATATTTGTGATTTTCCCTTTCCAACCTTACAAAAAGAACTGAGATCCCATCAAAAATATTCTTGTAAAGAAAAAAAATGCCAAGTCTCGCAACACCTTCGCCGTAAAAAGTTTTGAGATCCCGAAAAGTACCAAGTCAGCCATTCTATTACCTTTGACTATGAAGTTAGCAAATTACTCGATAGTTGTCTTAAAACTACACAGGTAAAATAAAGAATAATTTATAAATAATATTTTATGACTGTAAACTTGTAGTACCTTTTGAACTTGGCAATCACGTGGCATCAGGATATATGATACCGTGCGATAAAGTTTTAATAAAAACAATATCTCATCACAGTGCACCTATGCCACGTGATTGCCAAGTTCAAAAGGTACTACAAGTTTACAGTCATAAAATATTATTTATAAATTATTCTTTATTTTACCTGTGTAGTTTTAAGACAACTATCGAGTAATTTGCTAACTTCATAGTCAAAGGTAATAGAATGGCTGACTTGGTACTTTTCGGGATCTCAAAACTTTTTACGGCGAAGGTGTTGCGAGACTTGGCATTTTTTTTTCTTTACAAGAATATTTTTGATGGGATTGAATTTTCAATTTATTATTAAAAAAAATAATGAATTGAAAATATGAATTGGTGAGAGGCCCAAATAACCTTAGCTGTTGGTGGTCTTTAAAACACGCAACAATTTTTTATGCAAATTGATGGTCGTTTTGTAACAATTTGAGTGGACGATTTTGTCTAAGAAAATTTTTTATTTACATGAAATCTTCTTTTTGATATTTTAAAAAGTCCATCTGCTGTTATATGTTATTTTGTTTTTTTTTACTCGCTTTGAGAGCTAGGGAACATCCCATTCTTGGCTGCTAAAATACTTACCTAAAGTATACACGTCGCTAGACCTTCCTCTATCATATTGAAAAACAGCTCTTACTTACTTCGTCTGATGTACTTTTGCATATATATACTAAAGTTAAAAAATCGAGTCCGTAATAAAACCATCTGTCCGGTCTCGTACGTTGCAAATATTTGTAATCATTAGTTTTTATGTACAAACGTATAAACTGACAATCAAAAAATGCACCTGATAAACAAGATACACAAACAATTAAAAACTTTTGCAGCAGTAAAGTTCCAAAATTTCGGATGATAGATTTCGAAATTTCAATGAGTTGTTTATGTATGTTTGTAGCTTGAATTATTTTGTTTATTTCTATTGTTTTTGTAATTTGTGATTGGTCAGCCGTCGGTGCGATTGTTTTGTTAACGAATGTATTTATTAGTTTAAAGCGCTGCTTAGGTTAAAATTTGTGGACATAATCGACGACACTAGTACACTGTAAGTACTTAGTGTTGTTATAAAAATATATTCAACGTCTACTTGAGATTCCAAAATAAATGACGGTGCAATTACTATCGTTGTAAGAAAAAAAATAAAAAATATTGCTTTAACACTTGCTGTCCTCAAAACTCGATAATCAATAGTAGTTGTATACAGCCGGTTCTAGAACCTCCTCCTCCTCCTCCTCCCAAAAAAAAAAAAAAAAAAAATTAAAAAAAAATATATATATATATTTTATATTATTTTAAAAATGTAATAAAAATTTTTTTTGTTTTCAAAGACCTTTTTCAGGGGTTTCCCGTGTCGCCGTTGAGATTTTTTTGAAAATAATCTACGAGTGAACAAGCGGTTTTATCGGAAATAGAAAAAAAATTCTAAAAATCAAACGTTCGTTGCCGAAAAATGTATTAAACCAGATCAGTGTCTGATTTCAATGGAAGTTGAAATTTCACTCACTATGTTTATTTAAAAAACTTTTCAAAAAAAAATTAATTATGAGCTCTCGGGATTCGAACCTGGGCTTGGCGTGAAGGTAACTGATGTTGGTCAACGCGCTAGCCGACTAGGCTATTTGCGACGTTGAGCACTTGTCCATTAAACTGGTATACAAAGCAAAGATTGTGATTTATTTTAAAAAAAATGTGATTTCATTAATTTTTAAAGACATTTAAATAAAAATAAGTCTACATCATTACTGGGGACATTTAGAACCAGATCGTAAAATAAAAATAACAAAAACGGTTAACGGGGAGCAAGTATTAACAAATTATCGTAACACCATGTTAAAATGCTATGTCTCAGTTACGGTGGGACACACTGTAAGTATATGACACTTACAGTCGAGGAATTAAAAATGCAATAATATAATAATAAGATAAAAAAGTACTCAGCATCTTGTAAAGAAGAAACTATTTTTAGATGCTAAAAATCATTTGAAATGACTTTCGTTCAGGCGCGAATCCAAGGAGGGAGGCAATGTGGGCAATTGACTCCCCTGAACCTTGACAATATACATATAGACTAGTTGAATGATAATATTTTCCTCAATTTTTGGTTTCATACACACAAATCACAAAATCACAAAGAATCTCCTGGAAGATACGCAACTCTCATAAAAATTGTCCACCCTGAGCAAAAACCTGGATTCACACCTGCTTTCGTTTTAAGACATTTTTTTCTGTTTGGCTTCATTGCGCAACTGTAGACCGAGCCCAGTTAGATGCCTCACCCCTGTATATAATATTATGTATCTTGAGAAGAAATCAAAGTATTGTTTTTGAATTGTTGGGAATAGTTCACCATGTCAAACTGTATAAGTATAATCAAATATGTCGTTATCGTTCCAATCATCTGTAAAAATAAAAATTTAATAATATTATTGGGCAATATTCAGCAAGTTAGACAGTAACAAAAATTCAACACGATAAAAAAAAGGATTATTTTTTTTAAGTTACTAACTGCTTGAAGTAAGTTGTAGTCGATACGAAATAGTCCCAATGCAGTAAAATTTAATTTAGTTTGGTATGACTGAAGAGATGCCAGTTCGATCTAAAATATTAGAAAAATAGAATATTATGTCGCAAAAAGTTGAAATTTGATAGATAAATAGAGCTAGATGACGACAATCACGGATTGGGGGGGGGAATTAGAATTAAAAAAAAAGTTTTTCAAGTGAATCATGTGAGGTACCAAATAAAAGGGTTTGGTATGAGAAATACAAATATATTTTTTTAATAATTTTAAAATGCATAGTTTAAAAGATATTAAAGAAAATATACGAAAATCGAGCACCCCTCCCCTTATCTTCGAAAGTACTGAGCCTAAAATTTAAAAAAAATAGAGAATATAGGGCCTCATTCATAGTTTACAGAAAAACCTAAACGAAAATCCTGTCTTTAAATTCCCACGGGAAACGGAATAGTACGGAACCCTCTCCACGCGAGTCCAACTCGCACTTGACCGCTTTTTTTATTTTCCTGGACTAAAAGCTGTTTCGCGAAGGAATTTTGAGTTGTTGAACTTATTAATTGTGAGTGATTAATAAATTAATAAATTTCTTTGAAAAAATATTCTACTTACATTTTGTTTAAACTTGAAAGCGTCGGGTCCATTATACGAATTGCCTAGGCTATGTAGCAAAACAGGGGTTTTGGTTGCCTACAAAAAATATTATTTTATATCTATGAGTTTATATGCACTAGCTCTATGGTTTGCATCGTATGTGAGAAGGTTCATATCTATAGGTAACAATATACCTTAATTTTTAAGTCAGCTCTCGCATGATGTAAAATATTAGGTACACATGCCTTATATAATGGAAATTTTCCACTTTCGTGGAGGCTGAGTTAAACTCAGCCGCCGCGAAAGTGGAAAATTCGGGTTTGGTATTAACCCCCTTGCAGAACGATATAAACACCTAGACGAGCAAGTTTCTCTCTGAGAGGGGGTTAATACCGACATTTTGTTCTGCAAATTGAAATATATGCTTAAAACAGTTGCCGTAACAACATATTAAAATTTGAACCTTGAACTAATAATATAAATTTCGCCGGGTACATGACACGTTTAGGGTGATCTGCCACCCTTTTGTTACTGACCAATCGATCTGCAAATATTATAATGGCATTATTGGGTCACCGACAAGCTATACAAACAATTTCAGTCTTGAAACAATAATAATTGTGACCATTTTTCTGTTACATTTTGGGGGCTGTCTGCATCCTTCCCATACCGCTATCTAGCAAAATCCCTTACTCAGGGCACTTTAATATGCCTCCCTCAACATCTTCACAAAAATAAAGCATTGAATAAATAACACCAAAAAATTGTCACTAGCTCTACGGTATATAAAAAAACATATCGTTAGCGTTCGATAGTCAAAAACATCGATAATTATCTAGTATCTCTACTTACTTCTTTGGACGTGTTTGAGCACATGATCGTGATCCAAATTGTGATAAATGCATTTAGTAATTTCCAAAAATACGGTATCATGAGCCATCTTAATTCGGTAATATTTAGAGCATCACTCTTAAATTTATAAGCGACAAAAATACTTTGTACACCCAACACAAACATAAAAATATACTTTTCCAACAGTACCAAACCGTTTATAGCATTTATATCGTTACTAACATCAACCAATTTCTCATATATTGACGAAATTTGAATAATATTTTTTTCAGATATCATTGTTGAATGATATGTACCCATAAACGATAAAAATCACCATTGCAATTGTATTCCACATGGAAGAGTTCTTCCTATAATGTGGTTTCATATTCTTGTGATAGGAATATAAAATAATTCCAAAAAATTTCGATATGTAATATAAAGGCGTAATTGCGTTGAAAAAAATTTTGTCGGTAGACATTTTTTTTTATAAATACTGTAGTAATTTTTCAACAATCGTACTAAAAATACGATTTGTTTGGTACTGCAGGTATTTTCTTCCTTTTTCTGTTTCTCTGAAGTCTGAATCGTACTAGAAGTAACTTAATACTGAAATAAAATAATTGCATTTTCGCGTTAGTAACTAGAATTATAGAGCATTATCGATTTTTATTTACTGATTTTATCATTGTTCTCTAAGCAATTCAATTAACAAGTGTTAATATACTTAGGTAACTACATACTAATAGACCGAGAGCTAGTGACAATTTTTTGGTGTTATTTATTCAAGGCTTTATGTTTGTGAAGATGTTGAGGGAGGCATATTAAAGTGCTCTGACTAAGGGATTTTGCTAGATAGCGGTATGGGAGGGAAGCAGACCGCCCCCAACATGTTACAAAAAAATGTCACAATATTATTATTGCTTCAAGGCTGAATTTGTTTGTATAGCTTGTCGGTGACCCAATAATGCCATTATAATATTTGCAGATCGATTGGTCAGTATTAAAGGGGTGGCAGATCACCCTAAACGTGTCATGTACCAGACGAAATTTATATTATTAGTTCAAGGTTCGAATTTTAATATGTGGTTACGGCGCCTGTTTTCAGCATATATTCCAATTTGCAGAACAAAATGTCGATATTAACCCCCTCTCTTAGAAGGAAACTTGGTAGCCTATAGGTGTTCATATAGTTCTGCAAGGGAGTTAATACCGACATTTTGTTCTGCAAATTGAAATGTATGTTTTAAACAGGCGCCGTAACAACATATTAAAATTCGAACCTTTAACTAATAATATAAATCTCGTAGGGTACATGACACGTTTAGGGTGATCTGCCAACCCTTTTAATATTGACCGATCGATCTGCAAGTATTACAATGGCATTGTTGTGTCACCGATAAGCTATACAATTTCAGCCTTGAATCAATAATAATTGTGCCCATTTTTTTGTTACATGTTGGGGGCGGTCTGCATACCGTTATCAGGGCACTTTAATATGCCTCCCTCAACATCTTCACAAAAATAAGGCTTTGAATAAATAACACCAAAAAATTGTCACTAGCTCTCGGTCTATAAATACATAAATATTATATAATAAATTATAGATATTATTAATTGTATGTAATTCATTTCTTGGAAAATTTTAAATTATTCATTGTTCATCATATCAAATTGAACTAATATAACCATATATGTAGCTATTGTTCCAATCATCTGAAATGCAAAATTAAGTATTATTATAATCATAATGGGAATAAATTCTAATATGTCGGAATTTACCGATTATTTACCGATTGAATTAGTTCATAATCAATATAGATAATTCCAAGCGCAGAGAAATACAACTTCCTTTGACGCAGTTGAGTTGACACTGTCTCCGTCTAAAATAAAATTAAAAAAATTTACATTAAATACCTACTTACAATTAATCATCTCCTAATGATTCTAACATGGTCGAGAAAAAATTGGTCTAGTTTTGGGTGTTTTGTAGAATCGTTTTTAATATTCAGTATTTTCATAACAATGGTTCAAGAGATTGTACAATTAATGAAATTTTGTAAATTGAGTTTTTGCCATACCCACTATAAAATAGCTGCTTTACATGTATGTATGAATGCATGTAAAGTGACTTTTTACAAGTCGGTGTGCGGGAACGTATTTTTCCCACACTAGTTGTTTATTCGCTTTGGTTCGCCCGCAATTACCTGTTGACAACTTCTCTCGGCCTACTATACAAGTAAAGTTGGCGACGCAAAATGAACTGTCAACAAGCCGTGAGGTGGGTCGTTTATTAGGACTAAAGTGCGACACTTGAGGTCTACACGACGAACTTCCCAGTTTGATAAATATTTAATACCTAACAATAATTAAATTAGATATTACACAGAAAAGTAATCATTTTAATCATTAAAACATAATTATTATTTATTTTTAACAATAATTAAAAAAAAAAAACTGCTGAACCGATTTTTACGAGGATTTTTATAAAATTTTATAAAATTTTTATAAAATCAAAATGATGTTAACACGCCTCGATTGACACCCTTACGAAGTCGATATAAGTTTTTATTCGCGAGATATTGTGTAAAATCTACTTTTTTGGAGTCTATTTGATTAAGAAAAAAGAACGGCTGGACCGATTTTGAAAAAATTTCTTTCAGATCATATTTACGTTAATACGCGTCGATTGGCACCCTAACGTAGTCGATATCATTTTTCATTATCGAGATTTCGTCTTACAAAGAAATGGACACATACGTTCATACACACACTCAGACATCTTTCTAAAAATAGTGTAGTGACCTGGAAACATAAAAAAAATTGTTATATATTTTGATTTCGATTTTCGGACCCATTACAATAACTTCCAATGTGACTGTTAAAACTCGCTGTCGCTCGTTTTTACATACTCTCACTACTCGTCAGTAATATACCTCATTACGCTTAACGCTACTAGATAAAGAATCGACTATTTATACATACCACTTGCTTTAACTTGAATTTATCGGGTCCTTTGTAAGATGTGCATAAATTGTGCAACAAAAGTGCAGTTTTACTGGCCTAAAACAAACAGTTATATTCAGCCATTTTTTTTATACTTGGTACAATCTGAGGTTACAAAAAGGTCGTAACCAGGAAGATTAGTGGGTTTTGATACCCCCTCCTCCCGAAACTCACCAAAACACAAGAAAACGTTTTTTATACGAAATATTATTTGCCAGATTGAAAAAAAAACGGTTCCCGCTCTCCCGACGCTATTTTTAAAGCTAAAGGGTTCGGGTAGACACCAAATGAAGGATCGAGAAATACACTACAGATCCTACAGGCGAATTTTTTGAAAAAATGTTTTGGATACGTGTGAAAGATTACGTATTTTTTTAAAAAGTTGTAAAGTGAACAGTAAACTCCCAAAAGTACGCGATTACGTGATTGTAAACTGAGTTAACGGGTGCCACATCTTTAGGTTTCTATTCGAAGTGGGTAGGTACAGTAGTGATGGGACTCGAGTGAGATTTTTTCACTCGAGTCACTCGCCTGTACAAAACGAGTCACTCGAATGCCACTCGAGTCAAGATAAGACTCGAGTGACAATTTCTTCACTCGAGTGAAGATATGATTCGAGTCACTCGAGTGACAATGTAACCCGAGTCACTTTTTTACATACAGGCAGGTCATAATAATGAGTAACCACTAACCACATTCAGTGTAGCTCTCACTCATTTTAAACACGAACTATTAGCAAACAGCTTTACAGACGATTGCTCTAGAAAAAATTTAAGCTTTTTCCGGCTTTTTCAATTGCCAACCATTAATAGAGTGAGAGCTGACGACGGATTTACTTTAGGTATTTCAGCAGTTATAAGAATGAGTAAGGATATAAATTTAACATTTAGACGCTAACGACCTTTGTTGTCGAGTGTCTATAATCTACAATAAATAAATAAAATATGAACTTTACAGAAAGGGAATTGATGCATCTTTAATCATCAGTTTAAAAATTCAATTCTGCTATTTTAACTAAAATACAACAATTTTTTAGGGCTTGAGAATAGCCGAGAGTGTAGCAATGCTGTTTTTACATGGCGTTGCTATGGTTCCTTTATTACAAGTCCCCAGTTCCCGGGTTTTAGCCCGAGAGCTGGTAAAAGTGTCAATCTGGGGCCACGGCAGTGGCCCCCGCCAAGTCGAGCAAACAACAGACGGCCGCTACCGTGTATACCTTTTCTCGAAGCAACTCAAGGCACTTTTCAACTTTCTATATCTCTGTTACAAATGCAAGCAGAAGGCTGAAAATTTCGCTAGAGATTGTACCTAACGGTCTTAACTAATTCCCCAAATTACAAGTTTCTAATAAATATAGTTCAGAAAATTTCAACCCTCAAAATTGTCTATTTTGTCATCACTCACTGACATAGCGATCATCAAAAAGCTAGAGCACTTCCAGTAGTCCTAGAAAGCTGAAATTTGGTATGCAGGCTGGGATTCACGTACAAGTAACAAGAAAATTCCAATATCTGTGTTTTTCCCCCTCCAACCCCTAGCAGGGGGTGGTGCATATTTCTATTATTATAGGCTAAGTCCGTAGTCAGAGAAAGCTGAAATTTGGTATGCAGGCTAGGTTTCACGTACAAGTAACGAGGAAATTCAAACATGTGTGATCTTCCCCCTCCAACCCCTAAAAGGGGGTGTTGCAGATTTCTATAGGTCCTTAGTCAGAGAAAGCTGAAATTTGGTATGCATGCTGGGTTTCACGTACAAGTAACGAGAAAATTCAAATATTTGTGATTTTCCCTTTCCAACCTTACAAAAAGAACTGAGATCCCATCAAAAATATTCTTGTAAAGAAAAAAAATGCCAAGTCTCGCAACACCTTCGCCGTAAAAAGTTTTGAGATCCCGAAAAGTACCAAGTCAGCCATTCTATTACCTTTGACTATGAAGTTAGCAAATTACTCGATAGTTGTCTTAAAACTACACAGGTAAAATAAAGAATAATTTATAAATAATATTTTATGACTGTAAACTTGTAGTACCTTTTGAACTTGGCAATCACGTGGCATCAGGATATATGATACCGTGCGATAAAGTTTAATAAAAACAATATCTCATCACAATGCACCTATGCCACGTGATTGCCAAGTTCAAAAGGTACTACAAGTTTACAGTCATAAAATATTATTTATAAATTATTCTTTATTTTACCTGTGTAGTTTTAAGACAACTATCGAGTAATTTGCTAACTTCATAGTCAAAGGTAATAGAATGGCTGACTTGGTACTTTTCGGGATCTCAAAACTTTTTACGGCGAAGGTGTTGCGAGACTTGGCATTTTTTTTTCTTTACAAGAATATTTTTGATGGGATTGAATTTTCAATTTATTATTAAAAAAAATAATGAATTGAAAATATGAATTGGTGAGAGGCCCAAATAACCTTAGCTGTTGGTGGTCTTTAAAACACGCAACAATTTTTTATGCAAATTGATGGTCGTTTTGTAACAATTTGAGTGGACGATTTTGTCTAAGAAAATTTTTTATTTACATGAAATCTTCTTTTTGATATTTTAAAAAGTCCATCTGCTGTTATATGTTATTTTGGTTTTTTTTACTCGCTTTGAGAGCTAGGGAACCTCCCATTCTTGGCTGCTAAAATACTTACCTAAAGTATACACGTCGCTAGATCTTCCTCTATTAAATTGAAAAACAGCTCTTACTTACATCGTCTGATGTACTTTTGCAGATATATACAAAAGTTAAAAAATCGAGTCCGTAATAAAACCATCTGTCCAGTCTCGTACGTTGCAAATATTTGTAATCATTAGTTTTTATGTACAAACGTATAAACTGACAATCAAAAAATGCACCTGATAAACAAGATACACAAACAATTAAAAACTTTTGCAGCAGTAAAGTTCCAAAATTTCGGATGATAGATTTCGAAATTTCAATGAGTTGTTTATGTATGTTTGTAGCTTGAATTATTTTGTTTATTTCTATTGTTTTTGTAATTTGTGATTGGTCAGCCGTCGGTGCGATTGTTTTGTTAACGAATGTATTTATTAGTTTAAAGCGCTGCTTAGGTTAAAATTTGTGGACATAATCGACGACACTAGTACACTGTAAGTACTTAGTGTTGTTATAAAAATATATTCAACGTCTACTTGAGATTCCAAAATAAATGACGGTGCAATTACTATCGTTGTAAGAAAAAAAATAAAAAATATTGCTTTAACACTTGCTGTCCTCAAAACTCGATAATCAATAGTAGTTGTATACAGCCGGTTCTAGAACCTCCTCCTCCTCCTCCTCCCAAAAAAAAAAAAAAAAAAAATTAAAAAAAAATATATATATATATTTTATATTATTTTAAAAATGTAATAAAAATTTTTTTTGTTTTCAAAGACCTTTTTCAGGGGTTTCCCGTGTCGCCGTTGAGATTTTTTTGAAAATAATCTACGAGTGAACAAGCGGTTTTATCGGAAATAGAAAAAAAATTCTAAAAATCAAACGTTCGTTGCCGAAAAATGTATTAAACCAGATCAGTGTCTGATTTCAATGGAAGTTGAAATTTCACTCACTATGTTTATTTAAAAAACTTTTCAAAAAAAATTAATTATGAGCTCTCGGGATTCGAACCTGGGCTTGGCGTGAAGGTAACTGATGTTGGTCAACGCGCTAGCCGACTAGGCTATTTGCGACGTTGAGCACTTGTCCATTAAACTGGTATACAAAGCAAAGATTGTGATTTATTTTAAAAAAAATGTGATTTCATTAATTTTTAAAGACATTTAAATAAAAATAAGTCTACATCATTACTGGGGACATTTAGAACCAGATCGTAAAATAAAAATAACAAAAACGGTTAACGGGGAGCAAGTATTAACAAATTATCGTAACACCATGTTAAAATGCTATGTCTCAGTTACGGTGGGACACACTGTAAGTATATGACACTTACAGTCGAGGAATTAAAAATGCAATAATATAATAATAAGATAAAAAAGTACTCAGCATCTTGTAAAGAAGAAACTATTTTTAGATGCTAAAAATCATTTGAAATGACTTTCGTTCAGGCGCGAATCCAAGGAGGGAGGCAATGTGGGCAATTGACTCCCCTGAACCTTGACAATATACATATAGACTAGTTGAATGATAATATTTTCCTCAATTTTTGGTTTCATACACACAAATCACAAAATCACAAAGAATCTCCTGGAAGATACGCAACTCTCATAAAAATTGTCCACCCTGAGCAAAAACCTGGATTCACACCTGCTTTCGTTTTAAGACATTTTTTTCTGTTTGGCTTCATTGCGCAACTGTAGACCGAGCCCAGTTAGATGCCTCACCCCTGTATATAATATTATGTATCTTGAGAAGAAATCAAAGTATTGTTTTTGAATTGTTGGGAATAGTTCACCATGTCAAACTGTATAAGTATAATCAATATGTCGTTATCGTTCCAATCATCTGTAAAAATAAAAATTTAATAATATTATTGGGCAATATTCAGCAAGTTAGACAGTAACAAAAATTCAACACGATAAAAAAAGGATTATTTTTTTTAAGTTACTAACTGCTTGAAGTAAGTTGTAGTCGATACGAAATAGTCCCAATGCAGTAAAATTTAATTTAGTTTGGTATGACTGAAGAGATGCCAGTTCGATCTAAAATATTAGAAAAATAGAATATTATGTCGCAAAAAGTTGAAATTTGATAGATAAATAGAGCTAGATGACGACAATCACGGATTGGGGGGGGGAATTAGAATTAAAAAAAAAGTTTTTCAAGTGAATCATGTGAGGTACCAAATAAAAGGGTTTGGTATGAGAAATACAAATATATTTTTTTAATAATTTTAAAATGCATAGTTTAAAAGATATTAAAGAAAATATACGAAAATCGAGCACCCCTCCCCTTATCTTCGAAAGTACTGAGCCTAAAATTTAAAAAAAATAGAGAATATAGGGCCTCATTCATAGTTTACAGAAAAACCTAAACGAAAATCCTGTCTTTAAATTTCCACGGGAAACGGAATAGTACGGAACCCTCTCCACGCGAGTCCAACTCGCACTTGACCGCTTTTTTTATTTTCCTGGACTAAAAGCTGTTTCGCGAAGGAATTTTGAGTTGTTGAACTTATTAATTGTGAGTGATTAATAAATTAATAAATTTCTTTGAAAAAATATTCTACTTACATTTTGTTTAAACTTGAAAGCGTCGGGTCCATTATACGAATTGCCTAGGCTATGTAGCAAAACAGGGGTTTTGGTTGCCTACAAAAAATATTATTTTATATCTATGAGTTTATATGCACTAGCTCTATGGTTTGCATCGTATGTGAGAAGGTTCATATCTATAGGTAACAATATACCTTAATTTTTAAGTCAGCTCTCGCATGATGTAAAATATTAGGTACACATGCCTTATATAATGGAAATTTTCCACTTTCGTGGAGGCTGAGTTAAACTCAGCCGCCGCGAAAGTGGAAAATTCGGGTTTGGTATTAACCCCCTTGCAGAACGATATAAACACCTAGACGAGCAAGTTTCTCTCTGAGAGGGGGTTAATACCGACATTTTGTTCTGCAAATTGAAATATATGCTTAAAACAGTTGCCGTAACAACATATTAAAATTTGAACCTTGAACTAATAATATAAATTTCGCCGGGTACATGACACGTTTAGGGTGATCTGCCACCCTTTTGTTACTGACCAATCGATCTGCAAATATTATAATGGCATTATTGGGTCACCGACAAGCTATACAAACAATTTCAGTCTTGAAACAATAATAATTGTGACCATTTTTCTGTTACATTTTGGGGGCTGTCTGCATCCTTCCCATACCGCTATCTAGCAAAATCCCTTACTCAGGGCACTTTAATATGCCTCCCTCAACATCTTCACAAAAATAAAGCATTGAATAAATAACACCAAAAAATTGTCACTAGCTCTACGGTATATAAAAAAACATATCGTTAGCGTTCGATAGTCAAAAACATCGATAATTATCTAGTATCTCTACTTACTTCTTTGGACGTGTTTGAGCACATGATCGTGATCCAAATTGTGATAAATGCATTTAGTAATTTCCAAAAATACGGTATCATGAGCCATCTTAATTCGGTAATATTTAGAGCATCACTCTTAAATTTATAAGCGACAAAAATACTTTGTACACCCAACACAAACATAAAAATATACTTTTCCAACAGTACCAAACCGTTTATAGCATTTATATCGTTACTAACATCAACCAATTTCTCATATATTGACAAAATTTGAATAATATTTTTTTCAGGTATCATTGTTGAATGTTTGCCACTCGAAAAATTGGAGTTTTTCCGTATCGAAAATTTATGACCAATCATGAAATCATTTAATAACTTTAATTGTTGTCTCACAATCCACAAAAGTACAATGTGATTTAAATTTGCAAATGATACAATTTGTGAACAGATCGACGACCAAGAAATCCTTAATGGCTCATGAAATGCGAACTTACCAGTTAATAAAGTAATTACTGACCATATAACAAAGAATGAAGAAAAAATGTATATTATTGATTTTACTATAAAATTTCTTAAATCTGTGAAATTTAATTGTAGAAATAAATTATCTAGGCGCATATTTATGTCTGTCATTTTGTTAAATATTGTTATCCATTTTTGTTGATATATTAGTGCTTGAAACAAAATAGTTAGACACATTAATCTAATACGTGAAAATCCTCCTATTTGGGACTAAAAGGATAAAAGATACCACAACAGGGACATGAAAGGTCTTTTGTGTAAAGATATTGGCGAAAAAATGAATCTTTCAGGTATGATTTAAAAGTATAATAATTTGTTTAATCTATGATCAGTCCATAAATTGAAAGTAAATTAGCTCTGATCGATTTCAACGCATTGTTGAAGTTTGTTTAGTTTGTTGTTTATAATAGGGCTCGGATTTTTTCAAATTAAAGTATTCGAATATTCATTTAAACTTCTATTCGAATAGTTAAAATTAATAAAAACTGAAAAAGGTCCAAAATTTCGCTGTTTTTTGGATTTTTACAAAGATCCGGCAGTCTGCCGAGATCGAAATAGTCACGGCCCTCACTGGTTTCCCAACAATTTTTAAATCAAACAATGCTGGGCAGTCATAACAAATAGCATAACTATTGTTATTTGTTAAATGATTGAAAAAAATTACATCATAATTCTGGAAAAATTGTTATCTCTATCGCTAATCTAAAATCATAAATCGCATATTGAAATCAAAACATAAACAGAGCAATGAGCAATAATTAGCGACATACGATACTCAGGACTCAGGGACGCCAAAAACAAAGAACAGCTGTTGTATAAATGTATAATAAATGTTATTGTTGAACAACGATAAAAAAATAATAAAAGCAGTGCATTTTGATTTTCATTTGAATCCGGAAAGAAGCTAACTACAGTCTATGACAAATATGTAAATATCCAAATATTCAAAATTTGCACATCAAAAATTATTATTGTTCAACAAAGAAAAACTGTTTCGGTTATTTAGAGCTTATATAAACAACGAGTATTCAAATATGTATTTGAATATTTGAAATTCGAATATTCTAATATTGAATAAATCTGTTTTGAAAGTATTCGACCATTCGAGTATTCATTTATTCGAATAAATTCGGAGCCCTGGTTTATAATATGTAATAATGTACAATACATCTGCACATATTTCATTTTAATTAATAATTTTACAAAGGTGATAAACAGTTTGTTTGAAACGGAACCGATCCGATAGGCTCGTTAAAATAAACGTTCAGGTCTTCTCTAATTAGTTTCGCATCATTTTACTTTTAAACCCGTCGGATATTATCCACTCCCTATGTAGCCACTTCGTCTGAAGTGTCTGATTTGGTCTGGTCTGATCGGATCGGGTCTGACACGGTTCTAGTGTAGCCTCAGACTTAGGCGCGTTAGCACTTTTTGCCTGGGTACTGAAATAACTTGAAGCGTTCTTAACTAACCGTAAGAATTCGAAACCTGACCGTAAGAATTCGCAACATACTTATATTATAAAAACGACCGTCTACACACTTCCACCTATAGCGCAGTTGGTTACGTAAAGAACTTGGGTTGGTTAAACGGGGATATTTTCGGTCTAGTTATTTTATTTTTTTATTGGTGATAGCACAGGTCAAAAGAAGATGATTAATACACCCTGTATATTAAGAAATGTCAAAAATAACATTTTAAATTGTTTTATTAATTGTGTTTGGTGCGTGTATATCAGCATGAAAATTTTACAAGTATCATAAGAACGAAGTAAATAAATCCCTCTGAAGGGGCCACACAGTCTTTACGAATATATTTAAGGTGCAGTATACATTTATGAATTAATTTTTAAAGAAGTTCATTGAAAGTTTTCGATTTTTTTATAGTTTCTGGACTATTTAGATGTTGAGACATCGAAGAGCTGAATTCTGAATTCCAATCCAAAACAAATTTTTAAATTGATAACTTAAAAAAAAATTTCACTTTTTTTTAGAAACTGAAAAATATTAATCAGGCATCTGATCAAATTGTACAGATACAATTAAATAAGTTACTAATATTTCAACCATCTAAAACAAAATCGCCATTATTTAATATTTTGACATATTCTGTATAAAATGTTTTTTTTTCCAATCTAATTACCATTACCGAAAAAATTAATTTATAGTCAATTCCAAACATTTCAAGTAATGTAAAATATAGTTTTCTGTGTAGAAGTTCATCAGAAATATTTTCAATCTGAAAAAATACCCTAAAAATAGAGTTTGGCTTTTTGAAATTAAACAAAAACTGAAAAGTATTAGAGGTCATGGTACTAAATGACATTCTTCGAGATAGTAATATCGACTAACGACTTGGCATATGCACTGCCGTGCACCCAGATATTGTAAAGTGAACAGTAAACTCCCAAAAGTACGCAATTACGTGATTGTAAACTGAGTTATCGGGTGCCACATCTTTAGGTTTCTATTCGAAGTAGGTGATGGGACTCGAGTGAGATTTTTTCACTCGAGTCACTCGCCTGTACAAAACGAGTCACTCGAATGCCACTCGAGTCAAGATAAGACTCGAGTGACAATTTCTTCACTCGAGTGACGATATGGTTCGAGTCACTCGAGTGACAATGTAACCCGAGTCATTTTTTTACATACAGGCAGGTCATAATAATTATTAGTAACCACTAACCACATTCAGTGTAGCTCTCACTCATTTTAAACACGAACTATTAGCAAACAGCTTTACAGACGATTGCTCTAGAAAAAAATTTAAGCTTTTTCAATTGCCAACCATTAATAGATTGAGAGCTGACGACGGATTTACTTTAGGTATTTCAGCAGTTATAAGAATGAGTAAGGATATAAATTTAACATTTAGACGCTAACGACCTTTGTTGTCGAGTGTCTATAATCTACAATAAATAAATAAAATATGAACTTTACAGAAAGGGAATTGATGCATCTTTAATCATCAGTTTAAAAATTCAATTCTGCTATTTTAACTAAAATACAACAATTTTTTAGGGCTTGAGAATAGCCGAGAGTGTAGCAATGCTGTTTTTACATGGCGTTGCTATGGTTCCTTTATTACAAGTCCCCAGTTCCCGGGTTTTAGCCCGAGAGCTGGTAAAAGTGTCAATTGGATTTTCAATTTATTATTAAAAAAAAAATAATGAATTGAAAATATGAATTGGTGCTAGGCCCAAATAACCTTAGCTATTGGTGGTCTTTAAAACACGCAAAAAATTTTTACGAAAATTGATGGTCGTCTTGTAACAATTTTGAGTGGACGATTTTGTCTAACAAAATTTTTTATTTACATGAAATCTTGTTTTTGATATTTTAAAAAGTCCATCTACTGTTATATGTTATTTTGGTTTTTTTTTACTCGCTTTGAGAGCTAGGGAACCTTCCATTCTTGGCTGCTAAAATACTTACCTAAAGTATACACGTCGCTAGATCTTCCTCTATCATATTGAAAAACAGCTCTTACTTACCTCGTCTGATGTACTTTTGCATATATATACAAAAGTTAAAAAATCGACTCCGTAATAAAACCATCTGTCCGGTCTCGTACGTTGCAAATATTTGTAATCATTAGTTTTTATGTACAAACGTATAAATTGATAATCAAAAAATGCACCTGATAAACAAGATACACAAACAATTAAAAACTTTTGCAGCAGTAAAGTTCCAAAATTTCGGTTGATAGATTTCGAAATTTCAATGAGTTGTTTATGTATGTTTGTAGCTTGAATTATTTTGTTTATTTCTATTGTTTTTGTAATTTGTGATTGGTCAGCCGTCGGTGCGATTGTTTTGTTTACGAATGTATTTATTAGTTTAAAGCGCTGCTTTAAAATCCATATATTTAGGTTAAAATTTGTGGTCATAATCAACGACACTAGTACACTGTAAGTACTTAGTGTTGTTATAAAAATATATTCAACGTCTACTTGAGATTCCAAAATAAATGACGGTGCAATTACTATCGTTGTAAGAAAAAAAAATAAAAAATATTGCTTTAACACTTCGTTGCCTCAATATTATAAGGTTGTATGTCACTATTTTAGCACTTACTGAGTTATGAGTGTTATAAGGTTGTATGTATCAACGTTCATGTTTGCTATTGTCCCCTAGATGACAGCAATTGTTTTGTCGGACTTATTCATTGAAATACATAGGTGTATGTATTTAAAAATCAAGTATTTAGTTACAAGGGGGTATGTACATACATAGAACTATGTTCCAGTATATTAAAAACTTTTCTAAACTAACAAAGTTGTATGTAACGTAGTGACAACTTGTGAGAATGGATAAATTTTGAAGTTTATTTATATGAGGTAATTTTTCAATAGGTAAAAATACACGAATAATATTTATTCAAAGAATAACCATTAAGTCTATATCGCACAAAATGATTAAATAAAATATTTATTATATCTATGGGTCGAAAAAATCAACAACCGGTAGTACTATTAATTTTAAAATAAAGGAATAAAACGAAAAAAATTGTGAATCATGATTTATTATTATAACAATGTTGAATTAAATCAAAATGCAGAGCAATAAAGAATATATTTCGGCTTTAGTAATAAGAATTTAAATTACTGGCGCCATTTTATTCTGACGTTTTGAAAAATCTGCTAGATTACGTTCGGAATTGTTTAGATGGCTCAATTTGCTCGCTTGTCACGTGACCAAAAATCTGTGCGCTCGGCTCGATCAATCGAGTGCAAAACCGAACTTACCCTTTGATAACTTTTAATAATTACCTAGTTGAAGATATTCGTAGCATAGGATCAAAATAAAGCAATAGTGAATTTTAAATTTGCATTTATTACATTTTGTTCTGATTAATTTTTTAAAATACAATATGGATTTAATAATTTAATATTGTTATAAATAATTAATAAATTTTCTTTTGCTGCTATTATTGAAATTTGACTGACACTCTTCTAAATAAAATTTTAACAATATTAAATTATTACATTCATCAATTATTTCCATCTTGTATTTTATAAAATTATCCAAAACAAAAATACCGTACAATAATTAACAGCATTTGAACACCGAAGATGACAAAAATGTTTGTCAAAACGTCAATCTAATAAATGCACATTTAAAATTCAGTATTGCATTATTTTGACCTTACCCTACGAAGATCTTCTTCAACTAACTTATTAACACAGTCAAGGATCACTGGAATCTCTTTTTTGAGACAAATTCTTCATTTTGTTAACTTATATTTTATAGAAATAATGACATTAATGCTGAAGCAAGTACATCTGGTCTACAATTATTACAAAGTAATTCTGGTTTTATTTGAAGACGACAATACTTACTGGAGTGGTTATGATTCCGATAAAGATAAAGAGTACATACCAGAAAGTGATGAATCTGGTTGCAGGTCGAAACTATCAATTTTTGGGTTAAATTAGGGGTAGACATCCTATATAACAGGATAAAATTTGTTTTTTTTTTTTCAATTAGTGTAGGAAATATTTTAGACAATTCCTCAAATTTAAGTATCATATTTTGTTTGTTTATATTTAAAAAAATGTTTGTAACGCAAATTTGTATCTATGTAATACACAAACAAAATAATAAACCTAATTTTGCTAAACAAGGGTGTATGTTAAATTTCATTTTCTATTTTTTTATGGCCTAACTTGACTTTTTATAACAATGTGAAAGAATACATTCTTATTTTGACCCTAAGATAGATCCCTGATATGTTAAAATCATATTTAAAACCATTGAATACATTTTCCAGATAAGTGAAAATTCAAAGTCAATTATCTCAGAACAATAGTTGAGTGATATACAACCTTATAATATTGAGGCAACGACTTGCTGTCCTCAAAACTCGATAATCAATAGTAGTTGTATACAGCCAGTTCTGGAACCTCCTCCTCCTCCTCCTCCCAAAAAAAAAAAAAAAAATTAAAAAAAAAATATATTTTTTATATTATTTCAAAAATGTAATAAAAATTTTTTTTGTTTTCAAAGACCTTTTCAGGGGTTTCCCGTGTCGCCGTTGAGATTTTTTTGAAAATAATCTACCAGTGAACAAGCGGTTTTATCAGAAATAGAAAAAAAATTCTAAAAATCAAACGTTCGTTGCCGAAAAATGTATTAAACCA
Organism: Mongoloraphidia duomilia; assembly: GCA_039654895.1. Lineage (NCBI taxonomy): Eukaryota > Metazoa > Arthropoda > Insecta > Raphidioptera > Raphidiidae > Mongoloraphidia > Mongoloraphidia duomilia. Next base: position 13,452,979 of record CM077523.1, read on the forward strand.
GATCAGTGTCTGTTTTCAATGGAAGTTTTATCGGAATTAAAACATAACGTCTTACCTTAATTGAAATTTCACTCACTATGTTTATTTAAAAAACTTAAAAAAAAAATTAATTATGAGCTCTCGGGATTCGAACCTGGGCTTGGCGTGAAGGTAACTGATGTTGGTCAACGCGCTAGCCGACTAGGCTATTTGCGACGTTGAGCACTTGTCCATTAAACTGGTATACAAAGCAAAGATTGTGATTTATTTTAAAAAAAATGTGATTTCATTAATTTTTAAAGACATTTAAATAAAAATAAGTCTACAACATCATTACTGGGGACATTTAGAACCAGATCGTAAAATAAAAATAACAAAAACGGTTAACGGGGAGCAAGTATTAACAAATTATCGTAACACCATGTTAAAATGCTATGTCTCAGTTACGGTGGGACACACTGTAAGTATATGACACTTACAGTCGAGGAATTAAAAATGCAATAATATAATAATAAGATAAAAAAGTACTCAGCATCTTGTAAAGAAGAAACTATTTTTAGATGCTAAAAATCATTTGAAATGACTTTCGTTCAGGCGCGAATCCAAGGAGGGAGGCAATGTGGGCAATTGCCTCCACTGAACCTTGACAATATACATATAGACTAGTTGAATGATAATATTTTACTCAATTTTTGGTTTCATACACACAAATCACAAAGAATCTCCTGGAAGATACGCAACTCTCATAAAAATTGTCCACCCTGAGCAAAAACCTGGATTCGCACCTGCTTTCGTTTTAAGACATTTTTTTCTGTTTGGCTTCAATGCGCAACTGTAGACCGAGCCCAGTTAGATGCCTCACCCTGTATATAATATTATGTATCTTGAGAACAAATCAAAGTATTGTTTTTGAATTGTTGGGAATAATTCACCATGTCAAACTGTATAAGTATAATCAAATATGTCGTTATCGTTCCAATCATCTATAAAAATAAAAATTTAATAATATTATTGGGCAATATTAAGCAAGTTAGACAGTAACGAAAATTCAACATGATAAAAAAAAGGATTATTTTTTTTAAGTTACTAACTGCTTGAAGTAAGTTGTAGTCGATACGAAATAGTCCCAATGCAGTAAAATTTAATTTAGTTTGGTATGACTGAAGAGATGCCAGTTCGATCTAAAATATTAGAAAAATTGAATATTATGTCGAAAAAGTTGACATTTGATACATAAATAGAGCTAGATGACGGACAATCTCGGATTGGGGGGGGGGGGAATTAGAATTAAAAAAAAAGTTTTTCAAGTGAATCATGTGACGTACCAAATAAAAGGGTTTGGAATGAGAAATATACAAATATATTTTTTTAATAATTTTAAAATGCATAGTTTAAAAGATATTAAAGAAAATATACGAAAATCGAGCACCCACCCCCCTTATCTTCGAAACTACTGAGGCTAAAATTTAAAAAAAATAGGGAATATAGGGCCTCATTCATAGTTTACAGAAAAACCTAAACGAAAATCCTGTCTTTAAATTCCCACGGGGAAACGGAATAGTACGGAACCCTCTCCACGCGAGTCCAACGCGCACTTGACCGATTTTTTTATTTTCCAGGACTAAAAGCTGTTTCGCGAAGGAATTTTGAGATGTTGAACTTATTAATTGTGAGTGATTAATAAATTAATAAATTTCTTTGAAAAAATATTCTACTTACATTTTGTTTAAACTTGAAAGCGTCGGGTCCATTATACGAATTGCCTAGGCTATGTAGCAAAACAGGGGTTTTGGTTGCCTACAAAAAATATTATTTTATATCTATGAGTTATGCACTAGCTCTATGATTTGCATCGTATGTGAGAAGGTTCATATCTATAGGTAACAATATACCTTAATTTTTAAGTCAGCTCTCGCATGATGTAAAATATTAGGTACACATACTTTATATAATGGAAATTTTCCACTTTCGCGGAGGCTGAGTTAAACTCAGCCGCCGCGAAAGTGGAAAGTGGTATTAACCCCCTTGCAGAACGATATAAACACCTAGACGAGCAAGTTTCTCTCTGAGAGGGGGTTAATACCGACATTTTGTTCTGCAAATTAAAATATATGCTTAAAACAGTTGCCGTAACAACATATTAAAATTTGAACCTTGAACTAATAATATAAATTTCGCCGGGTACATGACACGTTTAGGGTGATCTGCCATCCTTTTGTTACTGACCAATCGATCTGCAAATATTATAATGGCATTATTGGGTCACCGACAAGCTATACAAACAATTTCAGCCTTGAAACAATAATAATTGTGACCATTTTTCTGTTACATTTTGGGGGCTGTCTGCATCCTTCCCATACCGCTATCTAGCAAAACCCCTTACTCAGGGCACTTTAATATGCCTCCCTCAACATCTTCACAAAAATAAAGCATTGAATAAATAACACCAAAAAATTGTCACTAGCTCTACGGTATATAAAAAAACATATCGTTAGCGTTCGATAGTCAAAAACATCGATAATTATCTAGTATGAATCTCTACTTACTTCTTTGGACGTGTTTGAGCACATGATCGTGATCCAAATTGTGATAAATGCATTCAGTAATTTCCAAAAATACGGTATCATGAGCCATCTTAATTCGGTAATATTTAGAGCATCACTCTTAAATTTATAAGCGACAAAAATACTTTGTACACCCAACACAAACATAAAAATATACTTTTCCAACAGTACCAAACCGTTTATAGCATTTATATCGTTACTAACATCAACCAATTTCTCGTATATTGACGAAATTTGAATAATATTTTTTTCAGATATCATTGTTGAATATTTGCCACTCGAAAAATTTGAGTTTTTCCGTATTGAAAATTTATGACCAATCATGAAATCATTTAATAACTTTAATTGTTGTCTTACAATCCACAAAAGTACAATGTGATTTAAATTTGCAAATGATACAATTTGTAAACAGATCGACGTCCAAGAAATCCTTAATGGCTCATGAAATGCGAACTTACCAGTTAATAAAGTAATTACTGACCATATAACAAAGAATGAAGAAAAAATGTATATTATTGATTTTACTATGAAATTTCTTAAATCTGTGAAATTTAATTGTAGAAATAAATTATCTAGGCGCATATTTATGTCTGTCATTTTGTTAAATATTGTTATCCATTTTTGTTGATATATTAGTGCTTGAAACAAAATAGTTAGACACATTATGCCAAGTATAGCAAAGAACGATTGTGAACAAATTTTTAATATACGCGAATGGAAAAGTTGGTCAAAATGCGACTCGTAATTTATTATTCCTGATATGTACCCATAAACGATAAAAATCACAATTGCAATTATATTCCACTTGGAAGAGTTCTTCCTATAATGTGGTTTCATATTCTTGTGATAGGAATATACAATAATTCCAAAAAATTTCGATATGTAATATAAAGGCGTAATTGCGTTGTAAAAAATTTTGTCGGTAGACATTTTTTTTTTATAAATACTGTAGTAATTTTTCAACAATCGTACTGAAAATACGATTTGTTTGGTACTGCAGGTATTTTCTTCCTTTTTATGTTTCTCTGAAGTCTGAATCGTACTAGAAGTAACTTAATACTGAAATAAAATAATTGCATTTTCGCGTTAGTAACTAGAATTATAGAGCATTATCGATTTTTATTTACTGATTTTATCATTGTTCTCTAAGCAATTCAATTAACAAGTGTTAATATACTTAGGTAACTACATACTAATAGACCGAGAGCTAGTGACAATTTTTTGGTGTTATTTATTCAAGGCTTTATGTTTGTGAAGATGTTGAGGGAGACAATATATTAAAGTGCTCTGACTAAGGGATTTTGCTAGATAGCGGTATGGGAGGGAAGCAGACCGCCCCCAACATGTAACAAAAAATTGTCACAATATTATTATTGCTTCAAGGCTGAAATTGTTTGTATAGCTTGTCGGTGACCCAATAATGCCATTATAATATTTGCAGATCGATTGGTCGGTATTAAAGGGGTGGCAGATCACCCTAAACGTGTCATGTACCGATAAAATTTATATTATTAGTTCAAGGTTCGAATTTTAATATGTTGTTACGGCGGCTGTTTTCAGCATATATTTCAATTTGTAGAACAAAATGTCGATATTAACCCCCTCTCTTAGAAGGAAACTTGGTAGCCTATAGGTGTTTATATAGTTCTGCAAGGGAGTTAATACCGACATTTTGTTCTGCAAATTGAAATATATGCTTAAAACAGGCGCCGTAACAACATATTAAAATTCGAACCTTTAACTAATAATATAAATTTCGTAGGGTACATGACACGTTTAGGGTGATCTGCCAACCCTTTTAATATTGACCAATCGATCTGCAAATATTATAATGGCATTATTGGGTCACCGACAAGTTATACAAACAATTTCAGCCTTGAAGCAATAATAATTGTGTCCATTTTTTTTTGTTACATGTTGGGGGCGGTCTGCATACCGTTATCAGGGCACTTTAATATGCCTCCCTCAACATCTTCACAAAAATAAGGCTTGAATAAATAACACCAAAAAATTGTCACTAGCTCTCGGTCTATAAATACATAAATATTATATAATAAATTATAGATATTATTAATTGTATGTAATTCATTTCTTGGAAAATTTTAAATTATTCATTGTTCATCATATCAAATTGAACTAATATAACCATATATGTAGCTATTGTTCCAATCATCTGAAATGCAAAATTAAGTATTATTATAATCATAATTGGAATAAATTCTAATATGTCGGAATTTACCGATTATTTACCGATTGAATTAGTTCATAATCAATATAGATTATTCCAAGCGCAGAGAAATACAACTTCCTTTGACGCAGTTGAGTTGACACTGTCTCCGTCTAAAATAAAATCAAAAAAAATTACATTAAATACCTACTGAATCATCTCCTAATAGTTTAAGAGCCAGTGGCCGGCAGACAGAAAGTATTTTACCAAAGTTTAAATTTTTCTCAGCGACTCTCCTATAGCTACTATACATGAGATGGGGAGTCACTAAGCCGAGCGAAGGTAGCGATGACGTCACTCACGTAAGATAGGTACAAAAATCAGACCAACTTCAAAAGTATTTTACCAAAGCTGCCGCTTGGATATTTTAAAGAATACAACTATTGTTATTAAAAAATGCAATGGCAGACAATTTGGCCGGTTATAACCTCATGGCAGACGTCATTGAAAATTTGAAAAAAAAAAAAAATTCAAAAGTATTTTACCAAATCTGATTTTTATATATGTTGTTTATAATAATATTAAAAGTTTAAATTTAAGACGGCAGACGTTTTCTCCGGTTGTAACTTCCCGGCAGACGGTAAAATCTTACCTATAGTGCGAGTATAAGTACCTACTGTAATCTCTCTTACTTGTATAATATCTGCATGCAAATGGATAATCAAGTAAAAATGAATAATAAACTATGAAAATTATAAAAAAATACTTACTATTTTAGAGTAATAAGTAGAAAAGATGGGTCGCTTATAAAATAACAATAATTATAACAATATAATGACAATAATGGAAATATGATCAAAGTTTTTAATGATACTATTTTTTTGTTTACATTTTCGTTTATAATTCGTCAACTTCATGTTCGGAATCATTTTCAACATGATACGACTCATCATTTTGCTCATCATCGACTGGATCATTATCTGTAAAAATGCAATTAAAATTTGTAAATTGAATCAAGAAAATTTAAAATAGATTTTATTATAATAAAATTACCGGATATATCCTGGATAAAATCGCTAAAATAGTATCATTAAAAACTTTGATCATATTTCCATTATTGTCTTTATATTGTTATAATTATTGTTATTTTATAAGTGACCCATCTTCCCTACTTATTACTCTAAAATAGTAAGTATTTTTTTATAATTTTCATAGTTTATTATTCATTTTTACTTGATTATCCATTTGCATGCAGATATTATACAAGTAAGAGAGATTACAGTAGGTACTTATACTCGCACATAGGTAAGATTACCGTTGCCGGGATCGTTACAACAGGATGAAAACGTCTGCCGTCTACCGATCTTATATATTTGGAATTTGCTACTCTATGAACCGCAGAAATACTGATATGGAAACAGTCTCAACATTGCACAATTATAACACGCAGGAACAGATTAAAACTGCATTTCCTAAGCACACATTAGACTTCTTTTGAAAGAGACTATCTAGATATGGGAATTAAAGGTATAATAAAATGACCAGATCATTATAAAATATGACAGAGAAATAATTTTAAGAATGGAAATTAACTGATGTTTTCGTGAAAAAAGCATATTACTCTAATACACGAATTTATAAGTAAATATTTTAATTTCTCATTTTGACATTGAAATTTGATATGTTATAATTATCTGTTATTAATATCCGCCAATTTTTCACTTATACGTTATATGTAAATTTGTTGTTATATTTTATTTATTATTCATTTTATTAGTACCGATAGGATCAGATACTATAATCAGGCACATCACTAGTACTTATACTCGCACTATAGGTAAGATTTTACCGTCTGCCGGGAAGTTACAACCGGAGAAAACGTCTGCCGTCTTAAATTTAAACTTTTAATATTATTATAAACAACATATATAAAAATCAGATTTGGTAAAATACTTTTGAATTTTTTTTTTTTTTTTCAAATTTTCAATGACGTCTGCCATGAGGTTATAACCGGCCAAATTGTCTGCCATTGCATTTTTTAATAACAATAGTTGTATTCTTTAAAATATCCAAGCGGCAGCTTTGGTAAAATACTTTTGAAGTTGGTCTGATTTTTGTACCTATCTTACCTGAGTGACGTCATCGCTACCTTCGCTCGGCTTAGTGACTCCCCACCTCATGTATAGTAGGTATAGGAGAGTCACTGAGAAAAATTTAATCTTTGGTAAAATACTTTCTGTCTGCCGGCCACTGGCTCTTAGGCTATAATGATTCTAACATGTTCTAGAAAAAATTGGTCTAGTTTTGGGTGTTTTGTAGAATCGTTTTTAATATTCAGTATTTTCATAACAATGGTTCAAGAGATTGTACAATTAATGAAATTTTGTAAATTGATTTTTTGCCATACCCACTATAAAATAGCTGCTTTACATGTATGTATGTATGCATGTAAAGTGACTTTTGACAGGTCGGTGTGCGGGAACGTATCTTTCCCACACTAGTTGTTTATTCGCTTTGGATCGTCCGCAATTACCTGTTGACAACTACTCTCGGCCTACTATACAAGTGAAGTTGGCGACGCAAAATGAACTGTCAAAAAAGTGAAACGTAGCTATTTTATAGTGGGTATAGCAAAAAATACCATTTATATCTCGTGCGAAATGATATTATGACTCGTGTGACTGTTTAAACTCGCTGTCGCTCGTTTTTACATACTCTCACTACTCGTCAGTAACATACCTCATTACGCTTAACGCTACTAGATAAAGAATCGATTATTTATACATACCACTTGCTTTAACTTGAATTTATCGGGTCCTTTGTAAGATGTGCATAAATTGTGCAACAAAAGTGCAGTTTTACTGGCCTAAAACAAACAGTTATTTTCAGCCATTTTTTATACTTGGTACAATCTGAGGTTACAACAAGTGTTTGCACGGCAAACACTCGCAAGAGAAGCTTCGCTTCTCAGGAAGCTTCGCTTCCTATCAAGTGTTTTGTGTATATAGAAATTAGAAAGTAAAATTTTTGAGTATACCCTGGTAAAAGGATATATTATACATTGCATTGTATTTTAAATTTTATATCAATACCTACATTTTCAAAACGGTATGTCTGCAGTGTTATTTTTTTATTAATTTAATGTAAAGGGTCTATATGCCCTTTTCAAAAATACATCGAAGCCTATAAGAGCCTTTAAGTTTACTAATTATTAGCTTTGCGCGTCTTATTTATTTACATATAAAAAAAAAACAAAAAAATTAAAATATAATTAAATGTTTAATTTAACAATACCAGGTTCGAACCCACAGTTATTATTTATAAATATTTATAAAAAACAGCTAATTTGATGTAAAAGTATATAGCTTCCGCCGTGTGTACGACACCCACATGTTTTTTTCAAATTGTTTCATCGTTCAAATAGCGCGCCAAAGAGGTTGGATGAGAATGCACTGACAAAGGCCGTCGTGTACTCGTGTTTGATTGGGAAGGCATACGCTATATAGGGATGTGAAAAAATAATCGATTTAAAAAAAATCGATTATTCTTTTGTAAAAATCGGTTAAAAAAAATCGATTCTTTAATTTCTAATGATCGAGTAATAATAATAATAATAATAAATCTTTATTAATGCCAAAAAAGCTCCAAAAGGCGAGGTTCAGCCACTGGCTGTTTTACATCGATTTTTATCATTTTAATCAATTTATTTTGCTAGCAAGATTTTCTAGGAGTGTGAGGGAACAACGAAAATGACACAGATTGATTATTTGACTTTGTTTGCTTTCTATGTTTCTTTGTTGTGTTGCTTGCTACCGATTGGCGGTTACGCTCGCGCTCAAAGGAAAGATAGGGAACGCTTATTGCTTGGTTCATATTTTATACTTTATAGTTTATAGGTATCTATATTTTATAGTTAGTGAACTTAAGTGATATTATGTGAATAACCTACTTATTATTGTTTATCTCAGTTCAGTTGTTTGTTTTTTTCTTCCGGCTAATTTAAATATATTTTTTAATTTATATTGATAAAGAAAAATGGTATCTAAAAAAACAAAAAGTACTTGACGTCAATATTTCGAAGTAAATAGTAAGGATGGTAATGCCAAATGCAAATTGTGATTAATATAATAAAAAATTAATGAAAATATATGGAATGATTTTATTTTTATTTATTTTTTTTATAAAATGAAAAAGATCGATTTTTATAAAAATCGATTATTTTTACCTTATAAATCGATTATTTTTTCTAAAAAAAAATCGATTTTTTTTTAAACTATGTCACATCCCTAACACTATAGTTACATTACCTTAGTGAGTCACGTGATTTCTGTGAAGTTAGGTCGTAGTCTAGCTGTCATAATATTATAATATAACCATAAAAACTGACAATATGAGTTGAAATCCGTAAATGTGTATTATTTTATCACTAATATTTTGACGTAAGTAAAAACATCTCATTAATGAATGGGTACCAAAGTAATCCATTCATTTCATTATTATTGTCTGTCTCTAGTGAGCCATAAGTCACCTCCGCAAAAAAACAAAAGATGCACGTTTTTTTTAATTTTTTTGGAAAATGTTTACTGAAAATTAGGGCAAAAGGTATTTTTGATGTATTTTTAACATTGGAAATGATGTGATTTATTATAAAGTGGCGATTCCTTACAGTTTAAAAAAAATTTCAAGACGATTGGAGTAATATATAAAAAGATACGTCTAATAATCAAAAAATCTATTTTCAAGCAAGCTAATACAAATCGCTTAATTACGATCAGATGCAGATAGGTAACTGTATTTTTTTTACGCCAGTCGAAAAGGTAATGAATCAACGAACAAATTTGCTTCGATAAATTTTTTTCTAGGCTGAACCGTTTCTTCGATACGGAAGGTTTTTGGACATTTTATGGCCAAAAGGGCACTATTTTTTTAGTTACGTAAATGAAAAACAATACAGATCCTGCCATAATGGGAACGCATGTGTGTCCAAAATTTCATTAAAAACAAATTACAGTTACTCGAGTTATGGTACGACAAAGGGTTGAGACATACATACATACATACATACAGGAAAAAGGCGAATTTAATATACATCGAATGCTTCGATGTATAAAAAAGGTCGTAACCAGGAAGATCAGTGGGTTTTGATACCCCCTCCTCCCGAAACTCACCAAAACACAAGAAAACGTTTTTTATACGAAATATTATTTGCCACATTGAAAAAAAAAACGGTTCCCGCTCTCCCGACGCTATTTTTAAAGCTAAAGGGTTCGGGTAGACACCAAATGAAGGATCGAGAAATACATTACAGATCCTACAGGCGAATTTTTTGAAAAAACGTTTTGGATACGTGTGAAAGATTACGTAATTTTTTAAAAAGTTGTAAGTTTTTTCAGCATTTTTACTTCCCACCTCTACTATATGGTATATGGATTGGTATGGTATATGGATTTAGTCCGAAAAAAATATTTCGAGATTTTAACAGATCTTCACGTCTTGAGACCCTAGCAATCCTTTAAGATCATTTTCTGACTGATGTCTGTATGTGTGTGTGTGTGTGTGTGTGTGTATGTGGTCAATTTTTCGCCTTCGATATCGTAAAAACGGAACAACATACGGCCATGCCGATTGTTCTATTGTGTTTATCAGCCTTTAACTTAGATCTGATTAGATTTTGAGTCAAACCGGTTCAGTGGATCCTGAGAGGTATTAAAAAAACGTTCTCAATGTCACGTATTAACATAGGTAAAAAAAAATATAAATGAATTCTAAATGTTATAATATGACAAAAATGTAAATATTTTTTTTCTCTAAAATGTATAGTTTTCGAGAAAAAAAATATTTTACTAAAAAAAGAAAATTGTACTTAAGTCAAGGTACCTAACCATGATTTTTGCTATATTAAGCTAGCCATCAGTAGATCACCAAACAAAAAAGAGGGCCATGCTTTTTTCAAAGAATAAAAATTAAATTGTGTTTTAAAGACCACCAACAGCTAAGGTTATTTGGGTCTAGTCAAAGAATAAAAAAAAAAAGAGTTTATTTTTTGCAAATATTTACTAGGTGGGAAGTATAGGACTGGTCATCAGTCAAATTTTTTTTCAATTTTTTGCCTTTAGGATCTGTAGTGTGATTCTCGGTTCTTCATTTGGCGTTTAGTCGAACCTTTTAGCTTTACAAATAGCGTAGGAAAAGCTAGAACTGTTTTATAGGCGAGGGGAAAGAATTTGAGGGGGTATCGAATACTCTTATAAGTATATGGATACTTACTTCTTTAATTGTACTTGCACATGTATTTATAGTAATTAAAATATCTGTTATAATTGTTATTATCAAAAAGAACTGAATTTTAAACAAATAATTGTAATTGTTTTCCTTAATAGCTCTTGCTATGTATTTATAGCTAATAAACAGTCCGGTGAGGGAACAAACAAAAACTGCTATAAATTTTTGCAGAAACATTAAACTAAAAATGTTATTCACGATACCACTGACATTTATCAATTGTCTATGAATTAAAGAAATCTGATTGATATTTTCTTCTATTTTTTCTGCATTAAAATTTTTCAGGTAAGCTTTATTGACACATTTGTGGATACAATTTACTATATGGGATATAGAAGTGTTTAGAATTGTAAAACGATTTTTTATGATTCTAATTTTGATATTTAATTGAAGTGACGTAGTTGCCGTTGCAAAAATGCAGTAAGCATAAGTGCAATATTGTATCAGAAAATAAAGTCTCGATTCTAGTGATATTTTTAAAGAATTTTTATAATTCTCCATTATAAGAAACGTACTAAAAAAATAGCAAATTATATATATTATAGTATATTTTTTTATACTGATATTCCGTCCATTCATAATTACATTAATTTTCATTAAATTTTTGTCAATAAGATTAATTTTTTCGTACACGCTGATCATTTGTTTTTGACAAATAATTCCGGTCATCACAGCTATCAGAATGTAAGAGAATCCCGAAACGCAAAAAATGGTTGCAATTGTGGCAAAAACTTTGTCTTGAGCCTTCGTCGAATTTGACATACATTTTGGAATTAAATAAAGAAAACATGAAATTATTATCATTGTTTGAACTATGTTAAAAATAGTTTTAGGAAAAGCATTTTTCCTATAGCATCGGTTGCCCCGTTCATCTCTGATATAAGAATAAATCACAACGCCAACTATCCTTGATATATAATATAAAGGTGCGAGCTCACTATACAGATCTTCGTGAATGTTCATTGTTCAAATTTAAAATTATTTTATATATTATTTTCACAATATTATATATCTACTTCTGAAGATGAATGCGAATAGCTCGAAACGATCGTCGACTGTTTAATAAATAGAAATTTTGTAGAATTTTCAAGTGGGTGTTTTTCTATTTCAATAAAAAAAGGTTAAAAAGTCTAAAAAATCAATAACACTAAAACAAACAAACGAGCAACTATTAATAAAATTATTGTTATTGTTTACAGTTAACAATGAATGAAAGAATATAATTTATGCCCTCTACTATAATAATATTTATTTTAAAAAACTCATTAAAATAATTGATTGCACAAGTGAGCATTTTTATACGGGTGATTCGAAAGGTCATAATACAGGGTGTTGAAAAAAAGGGTAAAATATTTTAGGGGCATATATAGTATGACCCAAAATAAGTCGAAAAAATTTAATAGACATAGATCCGTAAACGAACCGTTAGTGAAATATTTCCATTTATGTGTGTAATAACTTATTATTTTTCAATTGCTCTGATCTCGCAGCTTAGAGTTAACAAAATAGTAGAGTGCGTGGACATGGAAGGTGGGCATTTTGAACATATTCTGCATAGATAAAATAAAATAAACCAAATTAAATTTAAAAATTTTGGAGCATACAAGTAATTCAAGAATTACAAGGCGCGATATTCATGTAGGTATTGTGTGTAAACAGTTTTACCGAACATAGGGAAAATAACACTAAGAAGATCAATTTTGTAGTAGGCTATGGCCATAAGACCTAATGTAAAATATGTATTGGATTACATAGAAAAATAGTGCAGTGAATTTTTTAAACAATTTTCCATAGCAACGATTGACTATTAAGCGAAACTCGGAACCTGCTAAATAAAAAAAGTCATGAGGTGTCGTAAGATACCCGACAGAAGCTATGTTTCTTACGCATTGTATATAAAACCGAATTTATCAAAGATATAAACAATACAATTAAAAAGTTATTATTTGACCGCCATTTTGAAATCTGACGCCATTTTATTTTTTTGTGTCTTATTAAACTCTCAAATATCAATTTTCAAAAGGATCGGATAATTTTTACAAAGAAGTATATACCTATGGTCGCCATTTTAAAATATGACGTCATTTTATTTTTTTGCGTTCAATAAAACTCGTCAATATCTATTTTCAAAAAGATCGGATAATTTTTACACAAAAAGTACATATTGCCGCCGTTTTGAAATCTGACGTCATTTTATTTTTTTGTGTCCTATGAAACTCTCAAATACCGATTTTCAAAAGAATCGGATAATTTTTACAAAAAAATACATATGGCCGCCATTTTTAAATCTGACGTCATTTTATTGTTTTGTGTTCTATGAAACTCTCAAATATCAATTTTCGAAAGGATCGGATAATTTTTACAAAAATGTACATACGGCCGCCAATTTGAAATCTGACGTCATTTTATTTTTTTGCGTCTGAAACTCTCAAATATCAATTTTCAAAAGGATCGTATAATTTTTAGAAAGGAGTACATATATTTCCGCCATTTTGAAATCTGACGTCATTTTATTTTTTTGTGTCCTATGAAACTCTCAAATATCAATTTTCAAAAGGATCGGATAATTTTTACAAAAAAGTACATATGGCCGCCATTTTGAAATCTGACGCCATTTTATTTTTTTGTGTCCTATGAGACTCTCAATATCAATTTTCAAAAGGATCGGATAATTTTTACAAAAAAGTACATACGGCCGCCATTTTGAAATCTGATGTCATTTTATTTTTTTGTGTCCTATGAAACTCTCAAATACCGATTTTCAAAAGAATCGGATAATTGTTACAAAAAAGTACATTTGGCCGCCATTTTTAAATCTGATGTCATTTTATTTTTTTGTGTTCTATGAAACCCTCAAATATCAATTTTGAAAAGGATCGGATAATTTTTACAAAAATGTACATACGGCCGCCATTTTGAAATCTGACGTCATTTTATTTTTTTGTGTCTTATGAAACTCTGAAATATCAATTTTCAAAAGGATCGTATAATTTTTAGAAAGGAGTACCTACTACATATTTCCGCCATTTTGAAATCTGACGTTATTTTATTTTTTTGTGTCCTATGAAACTCTCAAATATCAATTTTCAAAAGGATCTGATAATTCTTACAAAAAAGTACATATAGCCGCCATTTTGAAATCTGGCACCATTTAATTTTTTTGTGTCCTATGAAACTCTCAAATATCAATTTTCAAAAGGATCGGATAATTTTTACAAAAAAGTACATATGGCCGCCATTTTGAAAAATCTGACATCATTTTATTTTTTTGGTGTCCTATGAAACTCTCAAATATCAATTTTCAAAAGGATCGGATAATTTTTACAAAACAGTTCAAATGGCCGCCATTTTGAAAAATCTGATGTCATTTTATTTTTTTGTGTTCTATAAAACTCTCAAATATTAATTTTCAAAAGAATCGGATAATTTTTACAAAAAAGTACATATGGCCGCCATTTTGAAATCTGACGCCATTTTTTTTTTGTGTCGTATAAAACTCTCAAATATTAATTTTCAAAAGGATCGGATAATTTTTACAAAAGCGACGTTACACTACTTCGTGACGTGACGTTTCACTTTTTATTATTTAGGTCCCCATCTGAAACGTGCGTTAAGAAGCATAGCTTCAAATAAAAATAGGTAAAAAAACTTTTAAGTTAAACGGTTTTAGAAATGTTTTAAAAAGAAAAAAATAATATTTAATTTAGGTTCATAAAAGCGTGGGTCGTACACTCTATGATAATTTATTACAGTCACGACCCACGCTTTTATACTTATGAACCTAAATTAAATTTTATTTTTTTCTTTTTAGTACATTTATAAAACCGTTTAACTTAAAAGTTTTTTATCAATTTTATTTTTAATTTTTTAGTGTGCTTTATTTCCTTAGTCTGATTTTATAACATTTATCCGATCCACTGAAACGTTACCGGAGAAAGACCTTTTGCCTGTGAAAATTCAAAAGTACGATTTGCATCCGGACGAAAGCCGGGCCGGTCAGCTAGTTATCATAATATTGTATTGTCACCGGAGCTACACATGTGTGCAAAATTTCAACTCAATCGGATCACGGGAAGTGGGTGAAAATTCAAAAGTACGATTTACACCCGGACGAAAGCCGGGCCGGTCAGCTAGTTACCATAAATTGTATTGTCACCGGAGCTACACATGTGTGCAAAATTTCAACTCAATCGGATCACGGGAAGTGGGTGAAAATTCAAAAGTACGATTTACACCCGGACGAAAGCCGGGCCGGTCAGCTAGTTACCATAAATTGTATTGTCACCGGAGCCACACATGTGTGCAAAATTTCAACTCAATCGGATCATAGGAAGTGGGTGAAAATTCAAAAGTACGATTTGCACCCGGACGAAAGCCGGACCGGTCAGCTAGTTATCATAATATTGTATTGTCACCGGAGCTACACATGTGTGCAAAATTTCAACTCAATCGGATCACGGGAAGTAGGTGAAAATTCAAAAGTACGATTTACACCCGGACAAAACCGGGCCGGTCAGCTAGTTACCATAATATTGTATTGTCACCGGAGCTACACATGTGTGCAAAATTTCAACTCAATCGGATCATAGGAAGTGGGTGAAAGTTCAAAAGTACGATTTACGCCCGGACGAACCGGGCCGGTCAGTTAGTTACTATAATATTGTTTTGTCACCGGAGCTACACATGTGTGCAAAATTTCAATTCAGTCGGTCGCAAGATTTGTAACAAATATACGGGATCAAGCTAAATAAAACCACCATTTAAAAAACAATGCATCACCTACTTATTTTTGCGTGATGCCAGAACATACGTTTTTATTTGAGAATCAATTCGGTTGCTTTTGCGTGATGCCAGAATATTTTAAAACTCGCAGTCGCATAAGAAGTTATTTACTTGAATAAAAATCATGTAAATCGGATCAGTGCAGTGCCGGATTTATATTTTTTATGAGTGTAGGCCACTTTATTTCCGCCGCCCCATGTACATACCTTTCTAAAATAATAATTTTCCATTTGTAGTAAAGTGACCGTCCTCTGAAATCTGCCGCCCCTAGGACGCTGCCGCCCCTAGGCCGCGGCCTATACGGCCTATTTATAAATCCAGGACTGGATCAGTGGTTCTCGAGTTATAAGCGTACAAAGGGACATACAGACAGAGAATGTCAAATTGTTCGGGAAGGTATGAGCGTCGAGAAATTTTGGTCCGATCCCTAGGTCTCGCCATCCGATCGACGTCAATAATTAGTTACACGTCATTTTAACTCAGTAGGCCAGGGTTTTTAAACTTAAATTCAAACATCAGCAGTCAAAAAATTGAAAAAACTCGGGTCGCAGTGCCAAACCCTGCCGACAATATAGTGTATTTGCTAATACAGGCATTGTGGCATTATTATGTGAACTTAAGTTTGTTTTTTGACAAAATAAAAAATTTAACCCCTTAATACATCCCTTAAAATAATTAAATTTTTCTAAATTTCAATATTAGACATGGATTTTATCAGTACACCCAATTAAATACACCCTTTCATAAGTAAATCCGTAACAACAAACTAGTGTTTTCATAAAATTTGAAAGTCCGGTCCTGTCGGGCCGATTTTATTAAAATTTTAGCAGCACATTTTAATCTTTACTAAAGAGTTAAATTTCAATTTTGAATCGATTCTGACAAATTTTTCGATATTTTTGGGCCCAAAAACTTTTTGGAACCCCTAAATACAACCCTGAAAATGGTCCGATCGGGCCCATTTTAAATAGGCTTCTTGCGGTGATGGGTTCCAATGTGTGTACCAAATTTCGTTTCAATCGAGTAAGTCTGTCGAGAGTTATCGTGTACACATATATATATATATATATATATATATATATATATATATATATATATATATATATATAATATTATATATATATATATATATATATATACATACATATATATATAAACATTTTTAAAAATGGTGCCAAAGTGTTCAGGAGGCTATGAAACGTCGAGAAATTTTGGTCCGACCCCTAGGTCCCACCATCCGACCGATGCCAATAGTGTATGTGCCATATGGCAAATACACTAATAACTATATTGAAATAATGCAATATAAGACAGAGCATACGCTATCTTCCAATATCCATATCACACTGTGCAACAGACAAGGACAACCGAAACAAGTTCGCGATTTATTAGATAAAGTCGCATTTATTTAGCTAAATAATCATATAAATCTGTATAAAAAAACTGTTTTGACACAATATTATACATGAAATCTATCTAAAATTTTCTGCTCTTTCGTTTAAGACAGGTTTCGAATCGATCTGACTTAAATTGAGCAAACTATAAGCAAAAAACACCGTTTTTTCTAATTTGCTCCCCTCTGAGGCCAAAATTCAAAAATCGGGCGACGTTAGGATCAAATAGACCCCGAGAGGAATCGAACAAAAAAAAGTTTTTTAAAATCGGTTAATCCGTTTGGGCTGTACGACTGACACAAAAAATCCGTTACAGATTCACAGATTCACAGACAAAGCGAGTGTATATAGGCACTTCTAGCTTCGCTAAGATCGCGCCTAAAAAGCATATGTTTCTTTTATTATAGACAAATGGACGATAACTGATTAGTAACTTACGCTATTGCATACATAAGTGGAAATATTTCACTAACGGTTCGTTTGCGGACCTATGTTTTTATTAAATTTTTTTGACTTATTTTGCCCCTAAAATATTTTAACCTTTTTTTTCAACACCCTGTATAAAGAATGTTCTTAAAACAACAGTTCTTCGATTACTTTTTGTTCGGTTATGAAGTTAGACGATAGACGCTCGACAATTTAGTCCATTAGCGTCTAAGAGGTCATGAAGTGAAAGCAATGAAATAATTGAAATTCTTTTTGACGTGGTCTTTCCCGGCGATGTAATATAGGGCAGTAAAATAATGCGAGACGAAAAATGCGTTACAAAAAATGTGTAACGCGAACTATCATAGTTACGCAATGTTTGTAACATGTAGTGCCTATATTTCATGTTAATAATATTTCCAAATTCAGAATACTTTGATTATATCTATAATATTAAAAATTATTAGAATTGTAAGATGAGAGGACAGTGTGGTTAGCGTCGCAGCCTCTGGATGAGACTGTCGTGGGTTCGAATCCCACCTCCGCTCATGGATGTTTTGTGATGTCTTTTAGTTTTAAGTTAGTAGTTATTTAATGTCATTTAAGACGCTAATGACCTAAGTTGTCGACGCGGCTATAATTTACAATAAATAAATAAAATAGTTAGGATTATTGGCGTCCAGGGCAAGATTCTGATTTCATTTTATTTATTGTGGATTATAGACGCGTAGACAACTTAGGACATTAGCGTCTTAAATTACACTAGTGTACCCGTGCAAAACTTTTTTGCGACGACTTAACACTGTCTTCAAAGAACAATGGTTTAGTAAAGGCTATCGCCAAAAAAAATGTTTGCCAACACAAACCTTTTTTATATGTAATATGAATCACTTTATTAAGAAAACAATAAGAAATATATATTTCAAGCTTTCTCAATATCATTGTGTATACGAACGCGTGAGTAAAACACATAACCTAGCTTTTAACGATATGTTTTTAATATAATTTTTGATAAATATTTTTGATTCAAACATAACTTTAAAGTGTACGTAAAATAGTAGTTTTTTAGAAGCTATAGAACGTATCTATCAGTGTAATACTTACGTACGAATGATCTTCAGAAAAAAATCGATGAGTTTGTCGGTATTTGAGAAACTAAGTACTATATTTAAAAGAGAAAAAAAATTTGCACGTACATATACATCAAATATCAATTTTCAAAAGGATCGGATAGTTTTTACAAAAGAGTCCATATGGCCGCCATTTTGAAAAATCTGACGTCATTTTATTTTTTTGTGTCCTATGAAACTCTCAAATATCAATTTTCAAAAGGATCGGATAATTTTTACAAAAAATTACATATGGCCGCCATTTTGAAAAATCTGACATCATTTTATTTTTTTGTGTCCTATGAAACTCTCAAATATCAATTTTCAAAAGGATCGGGTAATTTTTACAAAAAAGTACATGTGGCCGCCATTTTGAAAAATCTGACGTCATTTTATTTTTTTGTGTCCTATGAAACTCTCAAATATCAATTTTCAAAAGGATCGGATAATTTTTACAGAAGAGTCCATATGGCCGCCATTTTGAAAAATATGACGTCATTTTATTTTTTTGTGTCCTATGAAACCCTCAAATATTAATTTTCAAAAGGATCGGATGATTTTTACAACAGAGTACATATGGCCGCCATTTTGAAAAATCTGACGTCATTTTATTTTTTTTTGTTCTATGAAACTCTCAAATATCAATTTTCAAAAGGATCGGATGATTTATATAACAGAGTACATATGGCCGCCATTTTGAAAAATCTGACGTCATTTTATTTTTTTGTGTCCTATGAAATTGTCAAATATCAATTTTCAAAGGGATCGGATAATTTTTACAAAAAAAATTTCAAATGGCCGCCATTTTGAAATCTGACGTCATTTTATTTTTTTGTGTCCTATAAAACTCTCAAATATCAATTTTCAAAAGAATCGGTTAATTTTTACAAACGTACCTAGTTAAGAGTCGGCCAATCCATATTCCTTCAGTACGGGGCTCTGCCCCCTACACATGCTAATTTCTTGACATGATTAGTACTTTTATTTTTCTTATAACCGATCTCTATGATTATACTATCGGAAAAGAATATGTAATCTGTCAAAAATAATGTAGCTTTAATATTGAAAAAACTGGGCAGTGCCGTCTCTAAACTTTTCGCAGACCCCCAATTAAACGCCTATTTGACTAAAAACATGTAAAAAATATATTTTTGTCTGTATATGTTAGGTTAGAATCTGAAATGTCAAATTGGAATTCTCGACTGTACTCCTTATCTATTAACGTCAGATTGAACTGTAAATTTTTTCGTGATCTCTGACCAAATTTTATACAAAAAACAGTTTTCATAAAATATGAAAATGCTATTTTCGCTTTAAATGAACGTAAATTTACACTTTTGTTAATTATTTTTTATATAAAATAAGATTTTTATACCTAACGATTATTTTGAATTTTAGCGCTAATTAAACTAATAATTCGATCATTTGTTTCCAACTGACAGTTCGAGAGCCGGATATATCTATGGACATCCCGTATATTTGCATCTTCGTCTTACTCATTGAGACATATCTGTGCTCTTGGCCGTTTTTAAAATCAAATATCCAAGCAAATATCGCAGGCTCCGTCTCATACATAGGTTCTAATAGAATCTAATATTAACATTTTACATAAATTTGACAAAAAGTACCGGTCCTAAACCCAAACTGAAGCTAATTTGTCATTTGCAGTAACAAAGTGACAGCTATTAAATGTTTAACATTTTGAACATCTTTTGTTTTATAATTTTAGAAATGACAATATCGAGATGTCAAATATGCAACATGACTTTTATATGCATCTCTGTCTTTTCTCTGTCGCACTCATTAAGCAAACGGCGGCTCTTGGCGAAATTGAAAATTGGATTTTATAATCTTAAATTATGGCTATCGGTTCGAGGGTACATTTAAAAAGAATCTATAATTCACAATTTATCTAATATTGACAAAAAGTACCCGCCCTAAATCCGTTTTTATGTCCGATTTTCATCTTTAGTTTTAAAGTGACAGCCGATATTGAGTGATATATTCGCGGTGCATTTGTCTTGGATTTTAAACAGTTGACTTAAAGAATGACATACGTCGTTCAGACACACTATTTACTTGCGTCTCAGACACACCGATATTTTCCCACGCACATTTGCATTTCTCTCACACTCATGTATCGTGAACGCCGATGGATTTTCTCTGTTTACGTTTCTCTTCACCCCACTGCCCCCCTCGTCATTTTTACTATTATCGCTTGAAATCACCCCTTTTAAAGAAATTTCACCAAAAAAAAAAATAGCGATAACATATCTGTGGACTAAAGGCCTCATTTTAAAAAAAAAATTATGTCAATCGGTTGAGCAGGGGTTGCTGGCGGATTGTCTAGAGAAATAGGGCTTGTGTTTTAAATATATAGATAGATTAAAAAACAACTAACTTAAAACTAAATAACATCACAAACAATTTCAGCCTTGAAGCAATAATAATTGTGACCATTTTTTTGTTACATGTTGGGGGCGGTCTGCATTCCTCCCATACCGCTATTTAGCAAAATCCCTTACTCAGGGCACTTTAATATGCCTCACTCAACTTGCTAGTTTTGTGTAATTAAAAATATATATACCAGAATATTAAACAAAATACCCTAGCATCTATTATCGGCGTTTTAGACTTTAGACTCTAGACCCAAACTATGGGGGGCAACCCACTGGTGGGTCGCGAGCGAATATTGGGTGGGCCCTGAAAAATAGGACGATACATCGACCGACCGACAAATACATCCTTCTCATTGAAATAGCACTCCTTGTATTTAATTAAGTATTAAATTTTCGATTGTAACTGAATTTATATTAGAAATCGTGTCCATCGTAATTATAATAAAATTAAGCAAAATCGCAGGATAGTGGACAAAATAATTTGATTTATTAATTAATAAATCAAATTATTTTGTCCACTAT